>CM072528.1:44620714-45237500 GCA_036898165.1 Silybum marianum
CTTAGAGTATATACATAGCTGGAGTTATAGCATATTCTTTTGAGGATATTAGTAACACCCAATTGTAATCTATATTGTGAATAATATAGATTAATAAGTTGTTATTTTAATGTCCATGTTTAGATGTAAACTCCCATACTCTATCCCCACTTATTGGGTGATTTTTATATTAATCTGCATTTCGTTTTGGTTTAATTTTACTCTAAATTTTAGGGTGTTACAATATACTAGACTGAATATTCCTTTGTATATTCAGTCTGAATATTGCTTATTTTGACACGTGTCACGCTCTCATTTGTTCTCACGTTCACAACCAAATTTGAGTTTGCATTTGAACTTTCCTCTCTCTCTCTCTCTCTCTATATATATATATATATATATACATATATATAGACATGAGATCATGTGAGAAGTGGAGTTAAGGTAAGAAGTATAAGAAGGGATCTTGACGTACCCTTAATCATTTTTAATCTCAAACCCCCATGAATTGCGCTTGATAAGGTGTTGATTATAACTCCTCTCAATGATTTGAATATGATTCCTTTTATATACTTAGTGAAATTCCATAGTATAAGCTTCTGTTCATATTCAGCGATAGCATACGCTGATTACCATCAGCGATCTCTGAAGATCAAGGAACAACAAGCTTATCTCTGAAGACCTGAAGATTATCTATCACACCATAAGACCACTCAACGAAAGTCAAAGACCCTAGATGAAAAAAGAGATAATCAGCTAAGTGAACTGAAGCGGTTCAATGATAGCAGCGATTATCTAATCAAAGTGTGAAGTCTTGTGAAGCCTCATCGATACTGAAGTTCATCCTTGAAGATTCAGTATCAACGATCAAATGAAGCTTCCTTTACAAAATTAAAGATTGATCTTATCCTCGATGCACAAAAGTCAAACCTAATACCTTGTCTGAAAAGGACGTACGAATTGTCTCTTATGTCCCCATCATATCTGATATGGTACTGTTCATATCCAAAAGCATGACTGTCTTATTAGCAAGGACAAGCTTCCTATCCAAGCTTGACACGTGGCATATACCTTTTGTCTTGCATTAAATACAAACAGGTATAAATAAGATGAAGATACCTTCTTCATCTTAATGCATGCTTCTTTCTAAACCTAAACCCTCTTTATTCTTTCTTCCTTCCTCTTGTGCATCAAACTTAGTGTTTCATAGTTACAATAGAATAGGTTTTAAACTTGTTCTTATTCCGCTTGTAACTGTAAATTTGTTTATGATATATAAACTAATTTAAAAACCAAAATCTGTGTGTTTGTATTCAACCCCCCCCCCCTTCTACAAACTGTTTACTTATTATTGAACTCCTGTAGACCCTTTCGGGACCAACAAGTGGTATTGGAGCAGTGTTTGTTTCTTTTATCTTTAAAATAATTTTCTTATTAACTATTTTAAAATGTCAAATCCTAATACGAACTACAATGATAATGGATCTTTAGCTAAACCTCCAAGATTTAGCCATGATAATTTTCCATTATGGAAGGAAAGAATGTCTCTGTTTCTAGAAGGATCAGACCCAAAGATCCCTTACTATCCAGAAAACGGACAATTTGTTCCTACAACTATTGTAGCTGGTGTTCCCGCCACCACTACAACTCCAGCCATCCCTGAAAGGAGTATCATTAAAACTCCTAATCTATGGACTGAAGAAGATAAGAAAGAAATTGCTATTGATTCAAAAGTTAGATCTATAATAGCAATGTCTTTACCAGATGAAGTCTATCATTCTGTTATGAAAATGAGGACTTCTAAGGCCATGTGGGATACTCTATGTATCCAATATGAAGGAACCTCTGAAGTTCAAGTCACTAGGTGCATAAACCTTGTAAGACAATATGAGAGTTTAATGTATCATATAGGTGAATCTCTTTCTCAAATTCACCAACGTTTCAACAGTTTGTTGATTGATCTTAAAACAGTCAACAGAGTGTACTCTAACGCTGAAATACTACCAAATTCATGGAGGCACTACCCGATCAATGGGCAGTGTACACTACATGTTTAAAGTTATCGCTGAAGAAGTTGATTGGGACGCTGAAGACGATTGGGCCAAGACCTCTGAAGAGTCTGGCTCTGATGAAGAAGATCTTGCCTTCTTGTGTCTAATGGCAAGAATAGAGGACACCGAAGAAGCTACTGAAACTTCTTCCTCTAAGTCCCCTTCTACTCAGGTAACCATTCCCTATATCTCTTTACTCTCTGAAAGTGATAACTTGTCAGCCGTCGATGCTATGACTGTTGATTTTTATAATGCTTTAAATGGTAAGATTAAGGCCGAGAAAATTAACACTGATTTATCTGAGCAATTGAAAAATTGCCATCTAAAAATAAAAGAACTTTCTAAAATTGAGGAAACTCTCAAGGACCAAGTCTTTGCAAATCAAACCATAAGCATCGAGAAGCAGCAAGCTATTGCTGATAGGGAAAAGGCTATCGCTGATCTTAAGTTTGAAAAAGCAACCATTGAAGGATGGTGTAAGGCTTCTGAAAAAGTCAATAAGATCATCAATGCCCAAATACCTATGAAAGTAAGAAGTGGGTTAGGCTTTAACCCTGAAAAGGAAGAATCAGAGAATGATCGTTCCATGTTCAAATTTGGAATGTTTGTCTCTTCTATCCCTGATCTTTCTTCTTCAACTTCTTCCTCTTCTATTAAAGAGAAGATTCCTGTGATAAACTCTAATAAGGTGATCAAGAACGAGTTTCTTGACCAAGTTCCTAAGAAAAAGATCGCTCATAATAGGAACAAGAAATCCTCAGAGAGAAATTCTAAATCTGGGAAGAAGGTCTCTGACTTTTCTCAGAGACCAACCCCTAAAATTAAGATCAATCTCACTCCTACCCCTGAAAAGGTTGTTATACCTCCAAGGACTGTGAATAAAGAAATTCTTGGTCCCATCCCTGAAAAAGTTCCTTCTTTCTCTCTGAATTCCAAACCCTTTAAATATAGGAAGTGCTATCACTATGGTGAAATTACCCACATTGCAAGTAAATGTCCTAACGCTACTAGAGCTGATAAACTAGCTCATGGAAAGAAAGTAGCTCAAGCTGATAAATCAGCGAGAGTGAAATCCACCAAGGTTGCAAAACCAACATAGGTGAAGATATCCACTGAAGAGAGTTCTTCAGCTAGTAGCTCCTCCGCCAATCCTTTAACTAACCAAGCAGGCCCCATAGTAATATGGGTACCTTCAAACAATTAATCTTTTTGTTGTATTCAGAGTGCCAAAGGTATCTGGTATCTTGATAGCGGATGCTCAAGGCATATGACTGGCAGAAAATCTTTGCTCTCTGATTACAAAGAAGAAGTTGGTCCATCAGTGACCTTTGGTGGAAATGGCAAAGGATACACTAAAGGTTATGGAATTCTTTCCAATGGAGCTATATCGTTTACTCGTGTTGCCTACGTTGAGGGACTAAAGCACAATCTTTTGAGCGTTAGTCAGTTATGTGACAAAGACTTTAAAGTTCTATTCTTAAAGAATAGATGTGTTGTCACTGACGTTAATGATAAGCTTTCCCTAACAGGCAAAATAGTGGAGAATGTGTATGTCATAAATATGAATAGTTCTCACTCTGAGAACATGTGCTTTATGAGCATCCTCTGATATAAACTGGTTATGGCATAAAAGACTCTCTCACCTCAACTTTAAGACAATAAATGAATTGTCACAAAAAGATCTAGTCAGAGACCTCCCAAATCAAACCTTTACAAAGGAATCTCTTTGTTCAGCGTGTGAAAAGGGAAAGCTGACAAAAGCCTCCTTCAGGTGAAAGCAAATTTCTTTAGTGACCGCTCCTCTTCAGCTACTCCATATGGATCTATTTGGACCTGTTAATGTCCAATCTATCTCTGGAAAGAAATATACTTTGGTGATTGTTGATGAATACTCCAGATACACATGGGTGTTCTTTCTTCGATCCAAAAGGGATACCCCTGAAATGATAATTTCTTTTATCAAAAGGATGGAAGTTCTGAACAATCTGATTGTTCGTTCCATAAGAAGTGATCATGGTACTGAATTCAAAAACAACACTCCAGTGAACTTCTTTGAAGAAAAAGGCATCTCTCACAACTTTTCCTCAGTAAGAACTCTTCAGCAAAACAGTGTTGCTGAAAGAAGAAATCGAACTATCATTGAAGCGGCTTGCTTAATGCTCAGCGAATCGCATCTACCAACTCAGTTCTGGGCTGAAGCAGTCAACATAGCGTGCTTCACTCAGAATCGATCTCTGATAGTTAAGCGATTTAAGAAGACCCCCTATGAATTGTTTCATGGGAGAAGACCCACTTTGAAATATTTCCATATTTTTGGATGTAGATGTTACATTCTGAATGACAGAGATCATTTGGGTAAGTTTGATCCAAAGGCTGACGACGTTATATTTCTTGGATACTCCTCTGTATCTAAGTCTTTCAGAGTCTTCAACAAAAGAAGACAACATGTTGAAGAATCCATGCACGTCAACTTTGATGAATCTCGTCCCATTCATACTTCTCATACTCATGATGATGATGAAGAACTGAATGCTTGGATGAGATCTCATTATGGGGAACCTGAAACGTATTTCAGCAATCAACCTCCTACTAAAGCAAGTGATGTCGAGATCTCTGTAAATCCTTCAAGTGACAATCATCCATCTTCAGGGATGAATGTTACTCAACTGAATCAGATTCCTATTGCTGGTTCCTCTCTTGGAAATTCCTCTGTGAACAACCAAACTACATCTGAAAATCAATCCACTGAATTGATTTTAAATGAAGTACCTGTTGCTGAAACAACAAGTCCTATTCCAGAAACTAAAGAATAAGTCGCTGAATCTGCTGTTGATCTCTCTCCTCAACCACCAGCTCAGCGATGGACTGCAAATCATCCAATAAATCAAATTATTGGTGATCCCAATGCAGGTATGAAGACACGTAGAGGAACAAGTAATATCTGTCTTTATGTTAACTTCATTTATCTCTCTGAACCTAAGAAGATAGATCAAGCTATCTCTGATCCGAGCTGGATCTCAGCGATGCAAGAAGAACTAACTGAATTTCGTAGAAATAAAGTTTGAAATCTTGTTCCTAGACCCTCTGATAAAACTGTCATAGGAACCAAATGGGTTTTCAGAAATAAGCTAGATGAAAACGGGACTGTAATTCGCAATAAGGCTAGACTTGTTGCTCAAGGTTATAGGTAGGAAGAAGGGATTGACTATGATGAGACCTTTTCACCTGTAGCTCGTTTAGAAGCCATAAGACTCTTTTTTGCTTATGATGCCCATAAAGACTTCAAAGTTTTTCAAATGGATGTTAAAAGTTCTTTTCTAAATGGAAAACTCAGCGAGGAAGTTTATGTTGAACAACCCCCTGGCTTCTCAGACTCTAACCATTCTGGTTATGTTTTTAAACTAGAAAAAGCCCTTTACGGGTTAAAACAAGCTCCTAGAGCTTGGTATGATACCCTTTCTAAATTTCTTCTTAAAGAAAAATTTGTTCGTGGAAAAATTGACCAAACCCTGTTTTTAAGAAAATATAAAGGTCATACTATACTCGCTCAGATATATGTTGATGACATTATATTTGGTTCCACCAGACCTGAACTTTGAAGTCGTTTCGCTGAAAGAATGAAGAAACAATATAAAATGAGTATGATGGGTGAACTAACATATTTTCTAGGTTTGCAGATAAAGCAATCTGCCAAAGGAATCTTTATTTGTCAAAGCAAATATTTTAAAGACATGCTGAATAAATTCGACATGAATCAATGCTCATCGATGAAGACCCCTATGGCACCGCCTCTGACTTTGAACAAGGATCCCAATAGGAAACCAGTCAATGTCATTGCCTATCGAGGGATGATTAGATCTCTGCTGTATCTTATAGCGAGTAGACCTGACATCATGTATTCTACATGTCTCTGCGCTCGGTATCAAGCTGAACCGAAGGAATCCCATCTAATCGCTGTAAAGCGAATCTTCAGATATCTGAAAGGAACTCCAAATCTAGGTCTTTGATATCCCAAAGGCTCATGATTTGATCTTATTGGTTATTCTGACAGTGACTTTGCAGGTTGTAAGATAGATAGAAAGAGCACCACTGGTGGGTGTCAGCTACTAGGTGGAAAGTTAATAAGTTGGACAAGCAAAAAGCAAAACTCAGTGTCTACCTCCACCGCTGAAGCTGAATATGTAGCCGCTGGTAGTTGTTGTGCTCAATTCCTTTGGATGAGAAATCAACTCAGAGACTACGATTTCAAGCTCTCTAAAATTCCTATTTATTGTGATAGTACTAGTGCTATTGCCATTGCCAACAATCCTGTACTTCACTCCAAAACCAAGCACATTGAGATCCAATATCACTTTATCAGAGATCATGTGATGAATGGTGAAGTTGAGCTTCATTTTGTACCCACTGAATATCAGCTCGCTGATCTTTTCACCAAGCCTCTTGATGAAACTAGATTCAATCTACTCATCAGCGAACTTGGTATGTTGAACGCTGAATAATTTCTTATTCAATGACTTACAACAAGTGATACAAATTAAGCCTTCAAACTTTCCATTCGTTGAACTCTGATTCAGCGATATCTGGACCATCTCCTCAGGTATTATCTTCTAATCTTTATCACTCTTTGATATCTTTTCTCATCAAAGAATGAATCTCTGAAAATAAAACTCCTCACTGACAATCCTTTATTGTCATTGATGAATGTTTTAAATTAATAATGATAAACTTTCCTTATGGATAATTATCATTATAATCTTTTTAAAAATAAGAAAAGGACACGTCAGGCCTTTTTCTGACACACGACGGACCCCGACGTTTCCTTTCCAACTCCTTTCTTAGAACGTGCGCCAGGTCATCATTTCTTTTTCAAAAAGCTAAAACCGTCGTTTAGCACTCCTTTATTTCTCTCTCCTTTTGCTATTTAAGCAATTCTTTTGCCTCATTTTTCTCTTTACGCTTTCATAACTCTCCAAAGGCAAAAGAACTTTCGAATCTTCAAACTTTCTCAAGAACACCAAGAACACGCACTTGTGCGTTTTTCTTCTCGAACTCACCTGAGGTTTGATCTAAACCTTTACTTAAAACTGGAAACATCTTGTTTCACATCTTCTTATCTTTCATCTTCTTAAATGCAATAAAAACATATTTTAGGAAGAAAATAAATTTAATCTGGATTAAAACTCAAAAAATCTTCTATTTTCAAAACCCTGTTCTAAGTTTTTTCCTTAGAACAGAAGACTTTCTTTTTAAAATTTTATCCATTTTTAATTATCTTCTACTCTTTATAGAATAATCTTTTATTTTATTGTTTTTACCACAAGCATTTTGATCTTGTTCATCAAAATACTTGTTTCTTTGAATCTTACATTTGATATATTCTTTATACCAAACTCTGGTTTATACATTTAAGTATAAAACCATGATTTATCTCTTTGGTGTTCCCATTTTTCCTACAGAAATGGCCTTTGCAAGCAAGACTGCTGAAACCGTTGCTGCTACAACTGTTGACAACACCTTGGTCGCTGCACCAGCATGCCAATTCTCTATGGAGAAAGCTATCTTCAAATCATGCAATTATATTGCATTGGTCGAGATACCCGCTGATCGCCCTCACTTCAAGGAAGCAACTACCTTCATAAAGGCGTGCCTGCTGATGTACGCGTTTGTCCACAACCCAGTGGGCATCTCCTCTCACCTTCAGGCTCTCTGGTACACGACTCACTGTACCACGCTCACCACTGACAAAGAGACCGTGCTCCCTGCGATTGCCTTCACGATTCCCAACCTTGGATACTTCTCATTCACTGCTGGATTCGTGAGGAAGGCTCTTCGCGTACCTGCACGGACCAAGAATGAGCAATGGGGCGCTGAACCAACCAAGATGCAGATCGACGCCTTCTTGGACTCTATCGGCTATGCCTGGGAGAATCCATCGCTGAAAACGGTGTGCTCAAAGCTGGAAAAGAAGAGATTGCCTGCTCGCTGGCAATACATCTTTACCTAGGTGATCCAATGTCTTGGGTCAAAGATTGGCTCGCATGACCAAGCGAGCAAGCATTTTCAGGATCTCGCGTTCTCTCTCTGCGAAGGCGGACTACCCGAAGGTCGGTGACCACGCCTTCTCCATGGTGGGGAAGAAGTCCCTGGACATAGAGGAACGTCCAGGTGATGCTCCTTTCATGCCTTATATGCTGAAAATGATTGGAGCCCCTCATTCAGTGTCTACCTCGCTGCCCATCCCAACAGCGAGCATTCCGAACACTGCTGCTGCTAAGAGGAAACAACCAACCGATGGTCATAAAAAGATCATCACAACCAAAAACAAGAAGCCAAAGAAGATGGTCTCTCAACAGACCACTCTCTCTGCTTTCGGTGTACTACCAACACCATCAACAGCCCCAGCTACTTCAACGGTTTTCTCCTCCGTTGTTGCTTCTTCAACACTACCACCGCATTCAGCGACCACGGTCACTGAAAGCGTATTAGTCAGCTCCGCTGAAGCTGTCTCAGGTAATACTTTCACAGCCTTCTACTCTTCTTCTATCCCCTCTTCTTTGGTCCTCACATCAACATATGATTCAGAGATAGTTGTCCCTATCTCTGATGATGCTGAAACGCACGCAGTCCAAGCCTCAGTGTTGTTTAGGCACTCTGAGTTCTGGAAAGCCAGTAACACAGGACCTCAGAATGTCTCTCACAGGCATTCTAAGACACTGGTTAGTGATCCTCATGACACTACCATTGCACCAGTGGTCCCTGAGAGTAATCCTCATGATGCTCTCAAGGGTTATAACTTGCATACTCATCCGTCATCTAACCCAAAGCTCTTCTTGGCTGCTCTGTCTATGTTATCAACAGGTGCCCCTCCTCTCTTCACCTCAGTGACCACCACCACCACCACCACCAAGGCTGCTGCTGCTCCTCTCAGCAAGGACTAAGGGAAATCCCCTGCCAAGCTCATGGAGATCAAGACTGAAAAGGCTGCTCCTAAGCTTCCTCCCTTCCCAGCTGAACTTCCACCCATTGTTCTTCCTAGCCCAACATTCCCTGCAATTGACTTTTTAGTCAAGGAATGTGTTCACACCAGGGCAAAGGTTGAGCATCTACAGAAATCTGCTGAGTTCATCTTCAGGACAGTGGTTGGAACTCCAGGGATCAAGACCGCTGTCAACAACATTCTCAGCGATATCCAGTCCCTGAAGGAAGACAATCGGGCCCATGGTCAGTCCATTGCCCGTCTGGAGAAGAAGATGGGTGACCAAGATCAGGTGCTTGAGTCTATTCAGAAGACTCAATCTGATATGATGCAGGTGCTGACTAAGCTCTCTGAGAGCACCTCTTCTTTCTCCACTGCTGATCGGACATCCTTGAATTCAATCCTTGAGCACCAAGAGCGCCATGAAGAGAAGCTGAAGGACGTTCAGGGAACGTACGTCTGCTGATGGTGCACTGTCTCCCTGCTGACAACATCGAGGGGAAGACGTGTGCCAAAGAATTCGCTGAAGACATCATCGCGGATCACAATGCGACCTTCCCTGATGAGGTTATCTCTCCCTACATCAAGCAGGTAGGACCTTCCCTCACTGAAGGTGTAGTGTAAGAAGAACAAGAAGATGATGATGATGATGATGATGAGGATGAAGAGTATGAAGAAGCCATCCCTCATTATGGGGGAGGAAATGATGATGATGAAGACGACGATATAGGAAGTGCTTTGGAGCACTTCAATATGTCAAGGCCAGAAGTCTCTCATCAGGAGCCCTTGGGGGACGGACAACATCCCTCTTAGGGACAAGCCGGTCCCTCAGGCAAAGGAAATGAAGTGGTAGATTTGGATGCCACTATCCCATTATTTGAGGGGGAGACCACTATTGAGGTATCTCTTCCTCTTATCCCTTATACTACACCTCTCTTTGAAACCCCCACACTTCCTTCTTCACCTACAAAAACTCTCTCTGATAAATCTTCTTCCTCCTCTCCTTCCCTCAGTGATCCCCGTCCCCCAAAGGACTCCACTTCTTGGAAGGAACCTTCTTCTGAAGAGTAGTTTATGTACATAGTAGAAACTGACTCTGAAGAAGAAGGCCTTATTCCTAGGCGTCGCGTTCAAAAGCCGATCATAAGCGAGCCTGAAGAAGAAGAAAGGCGAATAAAATTCCTTAGGGAATTCGAGCAAGAAGAATATAAAAAATCAATACAAACTGATACAAATCAATATAAAAAATATTTTTTTCATTATTTTTTCCCATCAAATACTATGATTTAATATATTATTACACATATGTTTATTTCATAATATAAAAGTTTCACATGTATTTGTTTTCATAAGTTGAAAGTTTCTCATATATATTTTTATGAAAAAGTTTCATATGTATTTGTTTCATAATGTAAAAGTTTCAGATGTAATTTTTTCACAAGGTGAAACAAACATATGTGCCATAATATCTTAGCTCATAGCATTTGATGAAAAAAAATCATGAAAAAATTATTTTTTTTATTGGTCTGAACCAGTTTGTATAGTTTGTACCTTTCAACTGATTTGTATTTGAACCAGCCTCGGTGTGTGTGTGTGTGTGTGTGTGTGTGTGTGTGTGTGTGTGTGTGTGTGTGTGTGTGTGTGTGTGTGTGTGTGTGTGTGTGTGTGTGTGTGTGTGTGTGTGTGTGTGTGTGTGTGTGTGTGTGTGTGTGTGTGTGTGTGTGTGTGTGTGTGTGTGTGTGTGTGTGTGTGTGTGTGTGTGTGTGTGTGTGTGTGTGTGTGTGTGTGTGTGTGTGTGTGTGTGTGTGTGTGTGTGTGTGTGTGTGTGTGTGTGTGTGTGTGTGTGTGTGTGTGTGTGTGTGTGTGTGTGTGTGTGTGTGTGTGTGTGTGTGTGTGTGTGTGTGTGTGTGTGTGTGTGTGTGTGTGTGTGTGTGTGTGTGTGTGTGTGTGTGTGTGTGTGTGTGTGTGTGTGTGTGTGTGTGTGTGTGTGTGTGTGTGTGTGTGTGTGTGTGTGTGTGTGTGTGTGTGTGTGTGTGTGTGTGTGTGTGTGTGTGTGTGTGTGTGTGTGTGTGTGTCTGTGTGTGTCTGTGTGTGTCTGTGTCTGTGTCTGTGTCTGTGTGTGTGTGTGTGTGTGTGTGTGTATGTATGTATGTATGTATGTATGGAGACTCAAACGTGAACAATAACTAAATAAAAGCATATGAAAACGGTCAAATCATGTGTAAAATCACATGTGATTTTACATTAACGGTCGACAAAAGTGTATGCGGGCGATGTGTCCCGCGCCGTCATGTCATGGTTAAAGTGTCGTGAATCACATCTGATTTTATATGTGTTTTTAGTGTAAAATCACATCTTTTCTTATTATCGTATTTAGTTATTGTTATCGTGTGAACCTAAGTGTCTCTATATAGTTTCTTTTTATTGACAAAGTTTAGAATATGATTGTTACAACAACTTTGTGAATGTTTAACAAGTCTTGGTCATATTATAATGCAACTATCGTTATTTACATGTAAAAATACATGAAACACAAACGTGTACGTTAACACCCTAAGAGCATTAGATGATTCCATTACATTATACTATTAATTATTTACCTTTCAATCTCACAAGTATTCAAAAATTCTCCCTCCAGAAATGTTGCAAAACTAATACTTTACATATTTTTTAAGTATGGAAAAAGGAAAACAAAATTGAATATAAAAAAAAGCACCTAGGACGTAATCACATAAATGAAATTTATAATATGTGCTTAAGAACATAAATGTGATATTATTCATTGAAATACGCTTTAAAAATAGTTCCGTTATCTTTTTTTACTAGCTAGTGTTCATCGATTCACATTGAATGTTGTTGGACAAAATCAATCCAATTAACAATAGATTTTTAATTTTCACAATCGATCATATACAATTAATTAACTTTGGACAACCAGTTGGATCTATATAACCATTGAATTTGATCATTTCTATTCTATCTATTGAATATCACTATCACTTACTTGGTAAAATTTTAGGCAACAAAAATGACATAATATATAACAATTTACCTGGTAAGCACTAACCGTGGTGGTAAGAGTCATTGGAGTCGCACGATATAATACAATACAAAAGATTTATAAGTTATATTTTCCCGAATATATACATCCCTTCAATCTATATTTGGTGGAACAATAGACATAGTGGTACGTGTTGAAAAACTTAATTTTGGTAAGTTTTTTTTGGATGCTGTACAATTCACCAAGCACACGGTACAAATTGATGAAGCATAAAGGTAAGGTTTAATATTAACCATATATGTTATCTGGACTAGAATTTGAAAGGTGGACTACAATTTGAAGCATCAACCCACGTGTATCATTTGATGTATGATGCATGGATCCAACTTGGTGCCCAAGCAGTGGCGGATCCAGGATTTTTGTCCACCGGGGTCCCATTAAGGTAGACTAAATACGTGTAAATTCACCCGACGTGTTTCGAAAATTTTTTAAACTTTTTTAGTTGATTTCAAGAGATTTTCTTATTGTTTTTATCGATTTTGAGGGATTTTCTTAGTGGTTTGTGGATTTCGAAGGTTTTGTTCAAGTTTTTTTTATTGATTTTTATTGATTTTAATAGATTTTTTTAGTGTTTTTGTTAATTACAGATAAGATGGAGTCCTTTGAAATTTTTTACTGGGGGGACGAAGGTTATATTCAGTATTTTTTATGTTTTTTACCCTTAATAATTTTTTAAAAAAAAAATTCACTGGGGGATAGGACCCCCTTTATAGGGGTGTATGCCCAAGTTATATGTTGCAGATACAAACATATCATCCATATCTATATAAATAACATGCATGGATGTATGGATGACATTCATAGGTGCCGTAGATTCCTTAAATATGGAATTATATGTTAAGTTAAAGGGTGCCAAAAATAAAATAAAAGAACACCAACCTTCTTCTTTCTATAGAAATTCCTCTCGTCAAATTTTGTAGTTATATATACATATATATAACTTTGTTTTAAAGAAACATAGGGTAGCTGATTCGTTGATCCAAGGATCTTTGTAAACACGTTGTAATCTCTTCCGGTTGGTAATATATTGATCTCTCTCTCTCTTCCTGTGGATGTACACTATCACCTCGATAGTGGAACCACGTTAAATCTCGTTGTCTCGTTTACGTGCCGCTTTCGTTATTTGATCGTAAAATTCGTTTAACTGCTAATTTACGTTTATGGATCTGTATGAATTATTAAGACCGCAATATACAATATTTAGATCTCGATAATCCGCATTTCTTGTATCGGGTCAGTTTGCACCGTGATTTATTTTTATCAATTTTTGGGACTTTAAATCACTTTGTAATACGATCTCGTAACTGCGAGCGACCCTTACAATATGTTTAGCAAACAATTGAGACTATGTATAGGCCTTCGGTAAACGTAACTGTGTGGAAACGCACTGAACATGAAGTCCCCATTTAGCAATCAACTCATGAAAGAAATGGTAGTCGAGATGAATAGACTTCACATTCTAAACGTAAAATGATAAATCCATGGGAACCAATAGAAATCGTCAACAAACACAACATAGTATTTGTAATGTTGGTTTTACAAAATACATGATTGCCAAGGATCACCATGAATTAAAAGGACAAGAAAACGATGTTCAATTGTCTCAAAAGGTAAATGATGAAATTATCCTAACTTGCAAAGAACAAAATTGTTTTTAAATAAAGCTTCTAAAGTTCTAGCCGAAGTATGACCAAGACGCGCATGACAAACTTTTATGAAGACTATAGTATTGTAATACCCTTACAAATGGAAAAAAGGTTACAAAAATGCGAAGTCTACCACATGAAGGGTAACTGCACTATGTTGAGCGGCCGTGCGACGTGGGCCAAGGGTGGTACGACGCTGTGAATAAAAGGTCACTGACACGGTGTGAAATGGGGGAATGGTAAAGCGGTGAGCGGTCGTGCACTACGTTGCAATGGTAATACATCCTGCCAAATGGGGCAATAATTTTCACCGGCAAAGAAAAACCAAGAATAGGAATCATCACGAGTTTAAGAAGTTATTTTTGCCATAGGAGTTGGGCACTAATACCATGACCCGTTGACCGGGAAGAGAGATTGATGCATAAAACCTTGCCTCCCATTCGAGGGCTATATTTTATATATACATAAGAAGGGTACATGATCGATCCATAACACTACCGCAAACTGGATTTTCATTCCCTGATACATCTCCATATCCGGTTTCATTACTCATCTCGTGTATGGATATGTTTAATCATTAATTGTACGTATAAGATTTAAAAGAAGGAATTGGACCGTACGTGATCGATGATGGCGACGAGTTAGGATAATGCAGGCGGAGCTTGATATGCAGGATGCAAATACAAAGTAACAAAGGCAGTTGTAGGTGCAGAATACAGAGATTGCAACGTCACAGAAAACGCAGGAGCGCTATGGAGCACATGGCCGTTCCAATATTTTTAGATGCCTGCTACATCCGAATCTTTCTTTTGATTACATTACATAAATGAAATAACATAGATATATATATATTAAGCACAAAAACGAACTAAATAGAAACTATTAATAATTTCAATATAACTTGAACCTAAATAATTTCGGTTATAGATTGACACGGGTGGATGAAACATCCTAAACACATGTAAAATTGTTCAAAATTTCACATTTAACATGCTAAGGGACGACCCTATGGAGCGTGCCATATGGGGGATGAGAGCCATGGAGGCTAGGTTTCAGGATAAATTTCCCGCCCCTTAGATGATATTTAACTTTTGATACTTGAACTCTAATTTTTTGACGGAGAATGTTGTTAATGTGATACATTTAAAATGGTTTTGTATTATAATTTGTTTTTGCATGTTTAACATGTTCTTTGGGACATTTTGTACACGTACAATTCTAGAAAATACGAAAATTTTAATTTAGCTTTTCACAAAATTTTAAAAATTCCCAACGGATTTTCACCGGGGAAATGATTTCTAGAAAAAAGGTATTTATCAAAAATCCATCGTAAATGAACATTGCAGAAATCCATTGAAAATCATTTTCATCAATATCCGCTACAAAATGCCATCCAAAACCGTTCCAAAATTCGTCCAAAATATGGGTTTTTCGGCAAAGAATTTCCTCAATTTACCGAGGCTTTTCCGATGGAATAAGGCGTCGAAATACTTTGAATTCATTCCGTTGCAATGGCTGTTGGAAAAAAGTTCAACCGGAAAATATCCGACTATTAATCTCTGCCATTAATCCGTTAGAAACGCCTTTCCTATAGAAAATGTCGTCCGTGAAAGTCCTGCCTTAGTGGTGAGGCGCGATACAATATAAATGTGTCGTACTCATAGTCCGATACAATAATAAAACCAATAATTTATAAACTCCTTACTGTCCTCAGGGCAGAGACCGCGGCAAGATGGAAGAGCGGAAGAAGAGAGGGGTACCAAATTTTTATTGTTTTCTCATCTTGTTACTATTATAGATTTAGGTATGTTTTATAATAGGGGTTTCATTTGGTGATTTGTTTAGGAGTTATATGATTTGATCTATAAATTTGTTGTTTTGAGAAATTTCATCTATAATGTTCAATGTAAAACCAAGGGTAAAATGGTAATTTTCATCATTCAGACAGTCTATTCAGCAGAACAAACGAACAATAACTTATCTGTAACATTTGTTAACAGACAACTATATCAATACAATCTATGCAACTATATCCATACACGTCTTAACAGAAAACGAACCGAACAGCCCCGTGCTCGTGGGTGGCAATTAATTAGGGGTTTCTTGTTTTCTTAGGATATAACTTTGTGCTTGATTATGTTTTAATTTGGTTCTGGTTGGCTGATTTCCATGACAAATAAAGTAAAGAATATAATAGTATATGGTCAATGTATATCTCCTTCGACTTTTTCTTCATTCATTTTTTTATTTGTAACCTCTATCAATTTCAATTTTGTCTTTATAAACTTCATTAGTTTTACCAAATATGTTAGCTTTGCAAGCATTCACTTGTTGAAAATAAACAAAACCGAAATAGTCAACGTTTTTTGGAATTTTCTATGTTTTGTTTGTTTCATTAGCCAACAAATAAAGTTCTTTACATCACAAAACAGAATACCAAGAAGGAACCGGTTAGAGGTAAGTGGTAAGTATACTATTCAATTAAACTTACGTTTTGGCTACTGCTTGCTTTTCAGAGAGTATTGCAAAGAAAAGCTAACGTTTTCAATGGAAAGCATCGATTCTGGTCATGGAGATGGTGCAGATAGAATCTATGACACCATCGAAATACTTGTCATCAAAGAGAAAAAAAGGAGGGGACGTGTCCATCAATCTTCACCTTCCATTTACAGGGTTTCGAAAACCCTTCGTGATGTCAGCCCAAATTCTTATACCCCTCGTGTGATCTCCATCGGACCTTTCCACAAAGAAGCCAAAAATTTGAAGGGAGTTGAAGTGCACAAAGTGGCTTATCTGCTTGAGCTATTTCGTCATTTAAAATCCCCACGTGAACAAACCATGAAAGCATGTATCAACTTGGTACTTGCAAAAATAGAAAGAATCAAGGCATGTTATGAAGGTAAGATGAAGACCTATGATGACCATGAATTTGCAAAAATGATGGTTATAGATGGTTGTTTCATACTAGAACTCATTTACAAGTCAAAAGACAGGAAATATGAGCGCCCTTCGTTTTTTGACAATAACTTGCTCACCCTTTATGTTAAACACGATTTGGTTCTGCTAGAAAACCAGATCCCTTTCTTTGTCCTCGAAGACATCTTTGAGTGCACAATTAGGAAATCCGAACCAAGAGCCTCTCTTGTTAACCTTGTTCTTTCATTTCTAAAAGATGTAAACCCATTCAGACAAAAGCTAGTAGTCGAAAACGATGAAGCTAGTACAAATCATGATCATATTCTTGGAGTTTTACAGAAATGTTACCATATGCCATCAGAAATTTCAAAAACAACATCGAATTCGGATGCAAAATTTTCAAATGCAATATCTTACTCCGTCACAGAACTAGCGATGGCAGGGGTAAAGTTTAAGCCTAACAATGATACAAAATGGTTGTTAGCAATGGAATTCAAATCATCCAGAGTTCAATGCTTTTGCTGGTCATGGGGTAAACCTACTTTCAGAATGCCTATGTTGCAAATTGAAGATTACACAGAGGCTGTTTTGAGGAATCTCATTGCATACGAGCAGTGCTCTCCTTCGGTTCCTAATTACGTTACATCATATGCTTTTGCCATGGAGAGGATGTTAGATACTAAAGAGGATGTCCTCAAGGTCATAGAATCCAAAGTACTTGTAAACAATTTGGGTTCTAGTGAAGAAGCTTCAAAAATGATTAACAGCATATGCAAAGAAGTTACGGTTAAGGACTTCTCTTACATCAAACAGTGGCAACAACTGGATGACTATTACAACGGCTACTGGCCCAAAAATATTGCGTGGTTGAGACGTACTTATTTCAGTACTCCATGGAGTTTCATAGCCCTACTTGCTGGATTCCTTCTTTTTGGTCTTACTGTGGCTCAGACCTACTTCACTATTCGCCCGATATGATCTCTGATTGTCTCGAGTTCATTTGTAGCTATAGCTAGACTTCTTTCTTTGTTCTTCTGTCTTGTATATTATCTTTTAATTTTTGTTATTTCTTTCTAGTATAAACCCACCACTAATTTTTCGTCTTATATGTGTATATCTCAATTTGGGTGTCAACTTTCTTCATGGGTTCCAAAGTTTTTCAATGAATTATTCCATCGTGCATCAATTTGGGTTTCAATAAAGTTAATAATACATGATTTATGAAAATCTGTTGGGATTCAGTTTAATAGGAACTGAGAATTGGACGGCTATAAATAATGAATTAGAATGAAGTGGTTGCAAGAAACACGATGAATGAGGTCAGCTAATGCTGCTGTTAATTAAAAGGAAAAAAAAGAGAAGAAAGCGACATTGCAACTATTAAACCAAGTCTATGGGTAGGTACCGACATGTTTTCGTGAGAGTCGTAAGACCAAAATTTTACATTTGAATCTTCACAAATTAAGGATTGTGAAGGTAAAAAAATCTGAATCCTCAGAACAAAGCAAGGTTACTTCACAACATTTTCTTGTGAAGTTTAATGTAAAAAAATGGTCGACCATCATGAAGGTCATTTCGACAGAATAACTACAAGTAGGGGCTGTTTGGTTGGTTTTCCATCAAGTCCTGTATGGATAAAGCTCACTGTGTGGATTAACTTCTCGTATATATAGGGGAGGGTTTATACGGGAATGGTACCTATTTAAATAAATAAGAGAATAGTACAAAATCATTAATGATTTTACATTAATTAACGGGGAGTCAACGGGGTGTCCAAGGGACACGGGCGACTTTGAACCCGCGAGATAAGTCGCGGGAGATCATTAATGATTGTGTTCGTTATGTTAGTATAAAATCATTCTCGTATCTCTTTAAACATGGTTCCATTCTCGTTTGAACCTTCCTACATATATATATATATATAGAGGCATATTTGGTCCTCATGTTTTGACGGTCATCCTGACCAAGTTGTTAATTCAATCAGATGTGAGTAGTGTTTATTTTGAAAAGTCCTTTTACCCATAAAAGAGTCGAGCAAAATTGGATCGGATCTAATCTAAGCTATATTTTGCTCGGATCTAATCTAAGCTATGCTAACCTTCCCGTTCTTCATACTTTTTCAATATGAAAAAAATGCAAAATAAAAAGGTCTTCTTATTCAACACTACAATAAAATTGAGTTTATAAAATATGATTCATATGTAAAAGTGTTACAATAAGCTCATATGACATTTTTAACCAACAAGTTTTTTAAAACAGTTTTGAAATAAAATGTGCAATTAATACTTTTATAATAAAATTTTAAACACTTTTAATATATGTCCTATGAACACATCTTTTAATTGGAACCCTTGCTCTGTATTAGACATTTTTTCCAATAATGTCATTAATATGGCCATGACAGAGTGAAGGAAGGTATTTTAGTCTAATCTATGTAATTTGTAGATAGTTTGATTTTGGTTGGTGAGTTGGAAGATGCTAGAAGGTTCTAGCTGGTTTGTCATTAATACTAAATGTACTCTATGTTTTCTGTTTTCATATGTTGAATTCCAACTCTTCTCACAATATTCTCTCTGTCGTATTAGTTGTATAAATAAAATTTAATTAGTAGAACTCTATGTCAAAATTATCCTAAAAATCTTATTAAAACTTAAAAAAATGTCCTATAAATTTATTGACACTTTACATATGATGCACAAGTGTTTGAGCTTATAAACTTATGTCCTATAGAACAATCTATTAAGACCCTTAGAAAATTTGACGTTATATAAACCTAATTTTGTGGTAGTTCGAGGTTTTATTGAGAATATCACCCTCATTTCATCTCTCTACTTGATGCCGGATCTCTCATCTTCTCTATTTCCAATGCGAACTTCAAGTAACCGCCGGAGTGGGGGATTGTCCTGTCCTCCTCACTGACCCCCAAGAAGGAGGCTCTGCCACTAAGCAAGCCGACAGAGAGGGCACCAAATGCCTAAACAAGCCCTTCTATCTTATTAGCAAAGCGCTAACGCGTGCCCTGGAATCAAACTCAAGTTTCGCCAACAAAATTAATTATATGGCCTCTTCATTTCTCATCTTCTCCATTTCCAATGCGATTGGTTATTTTCATTTCTGATCTCGGTTTAAGAATACAAAAAGGGTTTTGATTGCTCCTTTCCATAACATCCCAAAATTTTCGATTGTCCAAATATACTATCAAAATAATCCAAGATCACATAGTAACATTGTAGCGGAAAATAACATTTAAATTTCATAAAAAAACTAATGTTCTAGTACATAAAGTTCTAGGAATACAATTCTAGACTGCATTTCAACACGTGTCGCTAGTAAGACCCCAACGAAAACCTGATGCACATGCCGACAAAAAAAGAAGGTTAGGCTTAATGCCTACTGAGCTCAAGAGTTTATAACATATTTATAATTGGTAGAAATCGAAATACTGCTTGATTTAATAATAACTTTTCAAATAGATTGACTTCATTATAAAAGCAACATTTTTCCCAAACTCATTATTTTTGTAATAAAAGCTTTAAATCAAAATACCGTAGTAATGAAAACTTTAAATAGAAATACCCATTCAAATACGAATTCTACACCCCTTTACTCACTCAAAACATGAATAAGTTTAATTGCTTCAAATTACGAAATATGGACAAGGCTCCATTATCGAGAACACCCAAACACGGTTAAGTCTCCATGATCCAATTTTATAATTTATGAATAATACTTCATACTCTAAAAATGTCAAACACTTATACCCAAAAAACAACACCTTTCGGTGACGGAGGAGACCTGTTTCCGTCGACAATGGCATAACACATTGTATAACGCCCTAAGATCACGGCACCAGTGTCCGACCCCTCATCGAGTATCCACCGTATTACCTAACGTCCTGGAGCCCGACCCATACGGATTCATTTCCGAAACACCCCGACCCCAGACCTCTTGAATACTATAGAATCACACTAAGAACCAATGGGAATGGGACCCGACCCTATATGGGTTCATCCCAAAATTCCGGTGTGAACTATAAGAGGCACCAACCTCTAAACATGGGTCTCGACAACATACTCCAATGAGTTTCGTCATTGTAATACTCAGGTCCAGAGGCATCATCCACATGGATTCATCTATGTGATACCTACGGTCTCAAAGACATTCCCCACTTGGGATTCATCTTTGTAATACCGACTACTAAAAGCCGAAACGGCTTATGACCTTAAAATGAGGGAGTCAAAAGTATTTCAATAACCAAGTGACTGACTCATGTGACTATGGATCCAATGCAACTCAGTCTAATTTACATGACTTCAAAATGAATGATCAACGCACTCAAAGCATGTAAAATATTATATCATTATGCCACAATTGCGTATAATCCCAAAAGCTCGATGTATGACAATTTAATTCGGACAAATGTCCTCGAAACTCATTTTAATCAAAACCACGTTAATGCACAATAACTCAACACTAAAGTGTTTACACAAAATAAACATTGTTGGTTGAGACAAACAATTTTCCAAATGAAATCATACCACACACATTTTCTAAATGTCCATGATGCAACAACATGTATTTTTCAGTGGTTTATGAATCAAATACTTCAAAAAATACGTAATACCAAATATTCTTCATTTGTAAAATAAAACATTTAAACATCTCATATTATGTTTTATTTATCAAAATGGTTATGAGAGCCATGGAGGCTAGGTTTAAGGATAAACTTCCCTCCCCGATATTTTATATTTTGATACTTGAACTCTAATTTTTGGACAGAGAATGTTGTTAATGTGCTACATTTAGAATGGTTTTTATACTATAATTTGTTTTTGTGTGTTCAACAATATGTTATATGGGACATTTTCTACACGTACAATTCTAGAAAATACAAAAAATGTTAATTTAGTTTTTCACAATATTTATAAAATTCCAACGGATTTCCATCGGGAAAATGATTTCTAGAAAAAGGTATTTATCAAAAATCCGTCGCAAACGAACATTACAGAAAAATCAGTTGGAAATCATTTCCATCAATATCAGCCGCAAAAAGCCATCCAAAACCGTTCAAAAAGCTGCCCAGAATATGGTTTTTTGGCAAAGAATTTCCACATTTTACCGAGGCTTTTCCGATGGAATAAGCTGTCGGATACTTTGAACTCCATTGCAATGGCTGTCATAAAAAAATTCCAACCAGAAAATATCCGACTATCCGACTGTTAATCTCTGCCATTAATCCATTATAAATGCCTTGACTGTTAATCTCTGCCATTAATCCATTAGAAATGTCTTTCCTACAGAAAATGTCGTCGGTGAAAAATCTCGGTTTTAGTTGTGAGACCCGATACAATGTAAATGTGCCGTACACGTAGTCCAATACAATACGAAAAACCAATAATTTATATTTTTCTTAATATCCCCGGGCAATGACCGTGACACGATGGGAGCTAGAGAGGGAGAAGAGAGGGGCACCAAGTTCTTTTTATTGTTTTCTCATCTTGTTACTATCTTTTAACTGATTTATTATTATAGATTTGGGTGTGGTTTATAATTAGGGGTTTCATTTGGTGATTTGTTTAGAGGTATATGATTTGATTTATAAATTTGTTGTTTTGTGAAATTTGATCTATAATGTTCAATGTAAAATCAAGGGTAAAATGGTCATGTTCATCATTCATACAGTTTATTCTGTACAATAACCGAACAATAACTTATTTGTTAACATACAAACAACTATATCAATACAACTATATTCATACAGGTCTTAACAGAAAACAAACCGAACATATAGCCCCATACTCGTGGCACTACGACAAAATTGATTTTATAAGACGACTAAAGTAAAAAAACGTCCTAAAATAATACTTTATAGGACACAAGTTTATAGGACCAAACCAAAAAACATCATATTTAAAGTGTTACAAAAGTTTATAGGACACTTTTAGGCGTTTCAACAATTTTTTTACGACACAATTAAAATAAAGTGTCGTATTAACTATTTTATACTTCATTATTTGAAAAAGTGTCCTATAAAAAAAATTGTCTTATAAAAAGGTGGATTTGTAGGACCCTATTCAAAAGTGTCATATAAAATAGCTAATAGAACACTTTATTTAAAAATATCGTAAAAAACTTGTTAAAAATGCTTTTAGAAAGGACTCTTTAATTAGTCCTAAAAACCTAAGTTCTGTAAAGTATTATATTGGGACACTTAAAAAATTTAGGCGTCGTATAAAGCAAATTTTGTTGTAGCCGTGGCTGAAAATAAGATTAGGGGTTTCTTGTTTTGTTAGTATATAACTTTGTGCCTGATTATGTTTTAATTTGGTTCTGGTTGGCTGATTTACGGGACAAATATATAGTATATAGTGAATGGTCAATGATTCAATTCTGTATCTCCTTTGAATTTTTATTCATTGATTTTTTTATTTCTAGTGCCTACTTCAGTTTTGTCTTTATAAACTTCATTAGTTTTACCAAATATGTTGCTTTGCAAACATCACTTGTTGAAAACGAACAAAATTTAAAAAGTCAAACCTAATTTGGTGTTTATGGGCTTGTTTGTTTCATTAGTCTATTTAAGCCAACAAATCAAGTTCTTCTCTTCACAAAAGAGAACCAAGAAGGAACCAGTTAGAGGTAACTATACTATTCATTTAAACTTACATTTTGGCTACTGTTTTTCAGAGAGTATTACAGATAAAAGCTAACTTTTTGAATGGAAAGCATCGGTTCTGGTCATGGAGATGCTGCAGATAGAATCTATGACACCATCGAAATACTTGTTATCGAAGAGAAAAAAAGGAGGAGACATGTCCATCAATTTTCACCTTCCATTTACAGGGTTTCAAAAAGCCTTCGTGATGTCAGCCCAAATTCTTATACCCCTCGTGTGATCTCCATCGGACCTTTCCACGAAGATGACAAAAATTTGAAAGGAGTTAAAGTGCACAAAGTGGCTTATCTGCTTGATCTATATCGTCGTATAAAATCCCCACATGAGCAAACTATAAAAGCATGTATCAACTTGGTACTTGCAAAAATAGATAGAATCAAGGCATGTTATGAAGGTAAGATGAACACCTATGACGACCATGAATTTGCAAAAATGATGGTCATCGATGGTTGTTTCATACTAGAACTCATTTACAGGTCAAACAACAGGAAATATGAGCGCCCTTCATTTTTTGACAATAACTTGCTCACCCTTTATGTAAAGCATGATTTGGTTTTGCTAGAAAACCAGATCCCTTTCTTTGTTCTCGAAGACATCTTCGAGTGCACAATTAGAAAATTGCAACCTAGAGCCTCTCTTGTTAACCTTGTTCTTTCATTTCTAAAAGATGTGAACCCCTTCGGACAAGAGCTAGTGCTCGACAACGATGAAGCTAGTACAAATCATGATCATATTCTTGGAGTTTTGCAGAAATGTTACCAGCATGCACATGTGAATACTATGCCATCAGAAATTTCAAAAACAACATCAAATTCGGCTGCAGAATTTTCAAATGCAATATCATACTCGGTCACAGAACTGGCGATGGCAGGCGTAAAGTTTAAGCCTAATAATGATACAAAATGGCTGCTAGCCATGGAATTCAAATCATCCAGGGTTCAATGCTTTTGCTGGCCATGGGGTAAACCCACTTTCAGAATGCCTATGTTGCAAATCGAAGATTACACAGAGGCTGTTTTGAGGAATCTCATTGCATACGAGCAGTGTTCTCCTGCAGTTCCTAATTACGTTACTTCATATGCTTTTGCCATGGAGAGGATATTAGATACTAAAGAGGACGTCCTCAAGGTAATCGAATCGAAAGTACTTGTAAACAATTTGGGTTCTAGCGATCAGGCTTCAAATATGATTAATAGCATATGCAAAGAAGTTACGGTTAAGGACTTCTCTTACACCAAACAGTGGCAACAACTGGATGACTATTACAACGGCTACTGGCCCAAAAATATTGCATGGTTGAGACGTACTTATTTCAGTAGTCCATGGAGTTTCATAGCCCTACTTGCTGGATTCCTTCTTTTCGGTCTTACGGTGGCTCAGACGTACTTTACTATTCTCCCGGTATAATCTCTGATTGGCTCGAGTTCATTTGTAGCTTTAGCGCAGACTTATGTTGTCAAGTTAAATTTCTTTCTTTGTTCTTTTGTCTTGTAAATTTTCTTTTAATTTTTGTTATTTCTTTCTAGTATACCCTACCACTAATTTTGTCTTACATATATGTCAATTTGGGTGTCAATTTTTCTTCATGGGTTCCAAAGTTTTTCAATGAATAATTCCATCGTGCATCTATTTGGGTTTCAATAAAGTTCATACATGATTTATGAACAGCTGTTAAGATTCAGTTTAATAGGAATTGAATATTGGACGGCTATCTATAACTTATAACTAAAGAATGAAGTGGGTAGAAGAAACACGATGAATAGGAGGTCAGCTAATGCTGCTGTTAATTAAAAAGAAAAAAAAGAGAAGAAAGAGACATTGCAACTATTGTAAACCAAGTCTACGGGTTGGATCACGTAAGACCATATTTTTACATTTGAAACTTCACAACAAAGCATTGTGAAGGTAAAACAATTTGAAACCTGACAACAAAAACCTTGTGAAAGGTACTTTACAATGTTTTTTTTGGAAAGGGTATCTTAGGCATTTCGCTAGACTAATCCCTGACAATTTTAAGACTGCTAAAGCATGCAACCCTGAGATAATTCCCCAGTGGCCACAAGTTGTTTGCGCCTAGATTCGAACCTGGGATAGATGGTTTATCTAGCCTCATCCCCCACAAGTCTTAACCAGTACGCCACAAGCCTTGTGGTTACAATGTTTTGAGTGTGAAGTTCGGTAAAATAGTGGTCTCACGGGTATCCCGAAAAACAATCTGGTCTCACATGATCCGAAGTCCCAAGTTTTTTGAGTAGTATGCTTCTATGCATTAAATATATATATATATATATATATATATATGGGCGGGTTCAAATGAGAACTCAAATTTGGTTGTGAACGTAAATTTGGTTGTGAACGTGAAGACAAATGAGAGTGCGACACGTGTCCCATTCAAAGAAATATTCAGACTGAATATATTATATATATTCAGTCTGAATATACAAAGAAATATTCAGACTGAATATACTTTTATATACTATATTCGGTGTGAATATTTCTTTGTATATTCAATCTGAATATTTCTTTGTATTTCTTTATATATTCGGTCTGAATAATATTTTTTTGTATATTCACAATCAAATTTGAGTTCGTATTTGAACTTTCCTCTCTCTCTCTATATATATATATATAATATATAGGCATATTTGTTCCCCATGTTTTGGACGGTCATCCTGACCAAGTTGTTAATTCAATCAGATGTGAGTAGCGTTTATTTTGCAAAAGTCCTTTTACCCATAAAAGAGTCGAGTAAAATTGGATCGGATCTAACCTAGCCGTTAACACACTACAGTAAAATTGAGTTTATAAAACGTCAAAAATTATAATTTTTTTATAAGACTTAAATTTATAGAATCAATAGTTGTGTTTCATATGTAAAAGTGTTATAATAAGTTTATATGACATTTTTGGACATTTTAAAAAGTCTTTTAAAACATTTTTGAAATAAATTGTGTGATTAATTCTTCTATAATTAAAGTTACGACAATTCTAATATGTCTTATGAAAGCATCTTTTAACTAGATCGACTCATTGTTTTTTATTAGACATTTTTTCCAATAATATCATTAATATGACCAAGACAAAGTGAAGGTATTTTAGTCTAATCTATATAATTTGTACATAGTTTGACTTTTGTTGGTGAGTTGGAAGGTTCTAGCTGGTTTGTCATTAATACTACATGTATATGTTTTGTGTTTTCATTTGTTGAATTCCAACTTTTCTCGCCTTATTAGTCGTATAAAAGAAATTAATTTGTAGATCTCTCTTGTCAAACTTATCCTAAAAATCTTGTTAAAACATCTAAAAGCGTCATATAAATTTATTAACACTTTTGCATATGATATACAAGTGTTTGATCTTAAAAACTTATGTCTATAAAAGAATCTAGGACCCTTGGAACATTTTGACGTTACATAAAACTGATTTTGTGGTAGTTCGAGGTTTTATTGAGGATATCACCCTCATTTCATCTCTCTTTCGTTACTTGATGCCACATCTCTCAGCTTCTCCATTTCCAATGCGAACTTCGGAGTAACAAAATTAATTATATGGCCTCTTCATTTGTTTTTTGATTTCAATTGGTTATTTTCATTTATGATCTTGGTTTAAGAATACAAAAAGGGTTTTGATTGCTCTTTTTTATAACATCCCAAAATTTGATTGTTCAAATATACCATCAAAATAATCCAAGATCACACGGTAACATCACAGTGGAAAATAACATTTAAATTTCATAAACGAACTAATATTCTAATACAGAAAGTTCTAACACATACAATTATAGACTACAAACAATGTCCCCATTTGCATTTCAACTTCAAAACAACTGGCGGCATAAATTATCTATTTTCCCCCATATATATACTCCTTCTAGTTCAGTACTAATCTGTACTCCAAAAACTATTTCATGTCTGTCAAGGGACATATATGAGTATCGTAAGGGATGAATACAACCAGGGTTGTTCCAATCTTTTTGGAAGTCCTGTTACACTTACGTCAAGACTATTGATTGATAATCAAACAAATGGTAAAATAACAAGCTACAAAAGTTCATAACATACATTAAAAGTCTTACAAATTAAAACAACTAATTTTTCTTAAACTAACAAAGTAATATATAGAATTCATTTAAATAAATTGATTCTTCTAATGTTTTTCGAAACAAAATCTTCAATAAGGTCTTCATAATCAACTTTCTCCAAAATAAACATGTTCAATAGCTATCAAGGTAGTCCGTTGAGTGTTTCTTGTGTCATTGTGGAGTGCATTTTGTTCTTCAACAACTCCAACTTTGAGAAACTTGTTTCTGTAGATGCAACCGTTTACGGGAATGATCAACAAAACTCTATAAGCAATAATGGTTTTAGAGAAACATTCTACATGTTTCAAACACTCTAAAATCTCAACAACCCATCTTTTGATTGGGTAAAAAGTCTTGAAGTAACTTCAATTCCACATATAAGTCATTCTTAAGTGCGATTTCAAAATTAATACAAGAAGACTTCAAATAATCATTATCCAAAGAACATCAAAAGTGAATAAAAACCCGAACACATTTTCATATTCTTGGTATTGTTCAAACCTTCTTCTTAATGAAGCAATTGCATGATCAACAACACATAAGAAATAATTAACTATAAATGACTCCTCAACAGATTGTGAACTAATTTCAAATGCATCTCTCGGATTTTTATCAAAATGTTTTTTCCTTCGAATTTCATGTCTTCGAGGAAACAATGGATCAATATCTAATTCAGAGGCAATTTTCTTCGCAGATTCTATAGCATCTAAAAATCCTACTTCTCTATATCCC
The DNA here is from genome assembly GCA_036898165.1 of Silybum marianum. Classification (NCBI taxonomy): domain Eukaryota; kingdom Viridiplantae; phylum Streptophyta; class Magnoliopsida; order Asterales; family Asteraceae; genus Silybum; species Silybum marianum. Next base: position 44,648,833 of record CM072528.1, read on the forward strand.
TAAAAAAATAAATTAGCCCTATAACTTGTTCAATGGCAACATCAATTAACATTTTTTTTTGTAATTGCTTACTAACCAAATTTACAACATATAATATCTCATACCAAACCACTATTGACACTAGAAACTCAAAATCACCAAGTTCATTTTGTGCTAAAGATTTTGCTTCACTTCTTATGCTTGAATCATTATTAGTTTCATCCACTTGAAGGAAAGCTTCTATTATATCAAATACTTGAAATCTTATGGCTTCTAGACCGTCAATACGAGCCTCTCAACAAGTCGTTAATTATGATTTAACCGTCCATCCTTTTAAATAATCTTTAAACACTTGCCAACGTTTTGTAGAATTAGCAAATATTGTATAAATGCGCTGAAGTATTCCAAAAAAAATCTCTAACTTTACCACAAGTGTTGGCTATTTCACACAAAGTCGTATTAAGGCTATGAGAAATACATGAAGTATAAAATGCTCTAGGATTTAAATCTAAGAGTTTCTTTTGATGTTTTCCTTTCATGTTTGAACCATTATCATAACTTTTCCCTCGCACATTTAAGACCAAGACACTTTAATTCACCTTGTAAAACAGCAAACAAACCTTTGCTAATGGTATCATCTGCCTCCAAAAATCCTAGAAAAGATTCCTCAATCCAAACACCTTTAGAAGAGACATCTACATACCTTAATATTAAGGACATTTGTTCTTGATGACTTATGTTAGGAGTGCAGTCAAGAATAACAGAGAAATACTTTCTCTTTTACTTTATTAATAATTTCACATTTGATTCTTTTTGCATGCAAAGTTATGAACTCATTTTGAATTTTATTACCAAGATAATGAACACGTACATCATCATTTGTAATGCGTTCAACATGATCCTGAACAACTGGGCCAAATTCAACCAACATATCAATCAAGCCTAAGAAGCTTCCATTGTTGTTTTCATACTATCTACCATTAGAACCACAAAAGACAAGATTATGTTTTGCAAAAAAGAATTACAATAGAAAAAATTATTACTAAAACTTTATTCCAAAGATTTCTTTCTTTCTCTATTTGACTTTGAGCAACTCTACAAATAGTTTGATTCTTTTAAAGTCTTAAACGCAAATTATACCAAATTTTCATATTTATTACATGCTCTTTAATTCTAATGCTAAGGTGTGACCAGTCTCTAAATCCATCATTTGTTAACTGACCAGTTGCATATATCTTTTTAAAACGTTTACAACAAAAACAAAATATTCTATCAAGCTCTATAAAATACACAAGCCAATCTCTATCACACTTCTCTCCATTTGATAAAATTCTAGTATAACATGTTGCAGAAAATCGTTTAAAAAATCGATCCTTACGACCTTTTTGAATAGACAAATTTCTTTTAGGACCTTAGCAACTAGTAAATTTATCATTTAGAATCCAAAACATCCCAATTTCTTGGATCAAATATGTCAAAAATAATGAAAGTATCATTTACATCAATATCATTGTCAACATTATTAGCATTAACATTGGTAGCATTTTCATCGAAACTAACAGCAACATCAACACAATAGCGTCATCATTGGTAGCATTTTCATCTAAACTAAAGAAGCATACACATCAATAGCATCATCATTAACATCAACATGGGTAACATTTCATCCAAACTGTTAGATCTAAAAATATTGTATCCGAGATTACAACTTTTGAAGACATGAAGGGCCAAAACATAAACTCAACAAAGTCATCAAAATGGAAGGTTTAATTATAGGAATTGATTTAACTGTGTCAAAAGAAAAAGATCTCATTGTATAAAAGGCGAGTGTATAATGCATTTTCTCTTAGTTTCCTTATGCAATAATCTCTTAGATATAAATAGAGGTTTAGGGGTATCATACTAAGGTTAGAGCTTAGAGACCACTCATTTTATTCTTAAGGAGAGAATTGCATATTGTAATCGTAAGCTTCATCATTCCATGCAACAAATTTGTATTACGATTACCAAGTGAGATATATGACATATTTTCTCTCTTAATCATTGTGTTCTTTATTGTATTCTTATTCAATAAGATTATACTTGATATACTGGGATCCACAATTGGTATGAGAGCCAAAGCTCAGCGATTTGAAGCTGTTCTAAACGATTTCTTGGAGAAAAGGTAAAATCCACTTGTTGGTGCAATTCTATCCTGTTTGGTGTGACAACCTTGGAATCTGCAAGTTTGGCAATCTTTCTTTTGGTAAGTATCATCGATTCATACTCATAATCAGATCTGCAGTTTTTCGTATCATCTTAAATTGTTTTGGATGGTTAAAATCTTAGTTTTCCTTTATCGCATCACACAGGTTTGTCAAAAAGTTATTTGTGCTTATTTTTCTATCATATCACTTCTTATTCTGTCTAGATAAATAACTTTCTGGGTTAACATTCATCTTTGTGGCATCCATCGTAGTTCTCGGACCCATTAGATCCGATAACTTATTTTGTCGGGTGCAACTGTGTGTGGACAGTATTTTTCTCGAATCTCATTGACCCGATAAAGTTTTTGTCGCATCCTTCATATTCGATAAAATTGATTTTTTGATCATATTTAAATTGATTACTTAAGACCTTCTTGTCCATAGAAAAACTCATGAACTCTGTTCCTTGCAGCTTTTTCTAGTCAAGAAACTTTTAGTAACTATTTTAAATAATGATAAAAATTTGTCATATTCATTTTTGATTGTTTATACCTTGTTATCCATAAAAAGACTCAAGAACTTTGTGAATTACAGCTTTTTCTAGTAAAAAAACTTTAGCAATTAAGTTGAATTTTGATATTCCTTTTACATCTGAAAATTCATTCTTGGTGTTTTGGAAAATTGAAAACTTAACCATTCTTGTCCATAAAAAGACTCGAAAACTTTGTTCCTCGCAACTCTTTTTAGTCAAGAAAACTTTGTTATCACTTTCAAATAAATTATCTATTTTAGAAACAATCTTGTGAATGAACAGAAAATAAGATTTGAATTTCTAACAAAATATGATTTGATTATGGAAGAAAGAGTTTCTTTGTCTGACAAACTTAAGAAACTTGAAAAGATTTTTGAAACTGAAAAAGTTATGAATTTTAGTCTGTGTGATGAAAAAAGAAATAATCTTTTGTGCAAAATCAGATAACTTGAAGGTTATAAAACCACTTCAAGTTCAATTCATAAAATGAATCCTCTTTCTCCAATAAGTGTCTTTAAAAATAACTACTCTTCAAGTGTTAAATCAAATAGTTATTCTAACAACTCCAAACCATATGTTCAACTTCTCAAACTCATAATTCTACTTTGTTTCACATTGATTTTATTGCTAATTTCGATACTTTTAAGAAGTTCAGAATGGTTTGGAGGAAGAAGGCAACTACAGATAATAATGTTGGAAACATGTCACATACATCTCCTATAGTTGATGCAAAATTATTTCTTTCCCGGATTGATTTGACTTATTTTGTCAGGTCATCAATCAACTAATCAATTAAGCGCCACAAGTATTTGTTGTTCTACATGCGGAACAAATGATTTTGTCAATCAAAGGTATGTTTATAAATGGTATGATACTTATAGTATCACCACTTCCTCATTTGTTGTCTCTAAAGCTAACCTCCGAGGACCTAACAAAGCTTGGGTACCAAAATCTTTTTAATCTATTTTGTAGGAATGTCATGCGTGTTCTAATATAGAATATTCACATCACATGACATAATCATTCAAAAGGTTATGCTGTTTTTGAGGGGTGGTAGCATATTTTTTATACAACATATTTAGCTTCATAGTATATTTGCCATGAACGTGCTCTTAATAATGACTTCTGAATACATCAGTTCAGAACTCGAAATTAATTATCTCAACTATTTGTGTGATATGAGATTTAGAAGTTTCAATGGTCAATCCAGAACCGGAAAGACCTACCCATGAAACACATCCCTAGGTTAGATATTTTGATAGGGTGTGATTTTTTTAAAGGCAGTTAACACACTCACACATCCTTTCCCGAGGTATCCGGGCTCCCACTTAAGGGTGCCACCCGACTAATCCCCAGCGCCCATGAACCAGCCCTATGGACTGGCCCATGAACTCGCCCATGATCCAGCCCAAAGGACCGGCCCGCTAGCTAGGATACCTCAGAATCGTCAGCTACGGGGTTCGAACCCTCGCCAACCAGGGATACCATCCACGGACGACTTAGGATGTTACCTCCACCCGCTAGGCTAGACAACCTTTGGTGAAAAGGTGTGATTTAATTAAAATGTTGAGAGATTGAATACTTGTGAGTTAAAAGAAAATGGTAAGAGTGTGACTGGACTCAAAAGAAAATATTTGGTCCTTACCAAACCTAAACAAATTATCCAGGTAGCCACATATTCTATTCATTCTCAGTTCTTTGGAGATGAATATTGAAATAGACATGGACCCAGTGTCAATAACTTGTGTCACCCCACCCAGCTACTCAAGTATCTCACAAAATGTGCTTGTTTCATATATCACGAAGATTAAGCATATTGTCTATCTATTATTCACTCAGATGATTTAGATATTGAAACAAGAAGACACACCTCTGGTCTTCGAACTTCCTATTTCGTGCACATCGAGTCTATTTTTGAGTCAAAATATATATCAATATTTCTATGACACATGCACGAGTCTTTATGATTCCACAAGCATATCTTAGTATTTATGCCGGAACAATTTGAGAAGTTAGTTTTTCTAACTTACTTATGTGATAACTGGAAGTTCTATCAGAGATTTCTCATTGCCAACTCTGAATAAAGGCCACTCAATTAAACTTATTTTGATTGTTGTGATAATAGTTGCTACACGTGCTTTTGTCTGTTAGCTGATTACCCATTATTCCACTTCCACTTATTGTCTTTGATAGTTCATAATGCTTAAGATTCTCCTAATCATTCTGAGGGGGAGAAATTGTATATCAAAGACACGCAATGAGATCACACGGAAACGACGACTTGAAATTATCGAATTCGTTAGATCCGACAATCTCAAGTCATCGCATCAGCCTAACCCGAGAAACTCTAGTTATCGCAACATTAAGACCCGATAAATCTTTGGTCTCTTTCATCGTTAGACAAGGTCTACTTGAAGAAATATTTTATCCTACGACATCAAGACTCCTTCGTTCTGTTCGTGAATTACATGCTAATGCTAAGGGGGAGCTTCAGAGCTTATCATGTGATCATATTCGTAGAGGGGAGTAAAAGATTCAAGATAAAGATTTGTTGACAAAAGTTTCATCATCTTCAAAAGAAGAAGATTGTTAGAGTGCTGATTTGCTGATTTGTTATCTCGAATACAAATGGGAGATTGTTAGGTCTGAAAATATTGTATCCGAGATTACAACTATTGAAGACATGAAGGGCCAAAACGTATACTCAACAAAGTCATCAAAATGGAAGGTTTAATTATAGGAATTGATTTAATTGTGTCAAAAGGAAAAGATCTCATTGTATAAAAGGGAAGTCTATAATGCCTTTTCTCTTAGTGTCCTTATTGCGATAATGTCTTAGATATAAATAGAGGGTTAGGGGTATCATACTAAGGTTATAGCTTAGAGATCATTCATATTATTCTTAAGGAGAGAATTGCATATTGTAATCATAAGTTTCATCATTCCATGCGACAACTTTGTATTACGATTACCAAGTAAGATATACGACATATTTTCTTTCTTGATCATTGTGTTCTTTATTGTGTTCTTATTTAATATGATTATACTCGATATACATACTAACAGTAGCATCAACATTAGGTTCATTATCAACAAAAACTTGTGATTCTTTTATGAAAAATTTATAAGTGACTCCTTTTTGTGACTGGATTATCTCTTCGATTCATTTTTCTCTTTTTACGTTTTTGAAATCTAGAATCATGTTTTCTAAACATGAATTTTTTTTATTAAAGATAACAATTAGCAAATCAAGTCAACAAATAATGGAATAATACATCTGGCTTTACTTCTCCAATTCAACAATTCCTTAATTTGATGCTCAAGATTCTAACCTACAAGAGTAGAAAATGATTCAAATATTCAAAATAGAAAATATAAACTTTTAGTCATGTAAATTGGTTTGATACGTTAATTTCCGTAAGTGAAACACACCCCAATTTCCAATTTCCATATCTAATGACCATAAGGCAAGACTAATTGTTAAAGAAGCTTCCAATTAAAAAGAGTTAATTTGGAAGTTGTAATGACTAATCATGTAAATTGTGGTCTATAAGAAAACTTTGTAAACACTAAAGCAAAATTATTGAAAATAAGAAACTTTGTGAGAAACTGTAAACAACTAAAAATCAAAATTACAAAAACCATCGGAAACTGGAAACAACTAAAATCTTTAGTTTCGGATATACTTACTTGAACTGAAGATTGGAATGAGTAATTGAGTAGTTCTTTAGAGTAGAGTACAATAAAACAGTGGGAAACAAATTGATGATTTGATAAAGAATCGAAGGCTATAAAGATTGATTTTGAATATATGGTTTTTGAACTCGTCAAGATGGGTGATTGAAATAGAGTTGCTTAATTAGTAATCCTTTATGTTTTTTCGCCATAAGCTTGCAAGGATCCTTCTAGTTGCTCGATCTTCTCCATGATTCTCACATGGTCTTCGAACTTCTCACCATTTTTCTTTAATTGATTGGAGACCTCTTGGACTCTTGAGACATAATCGGGATAAGACTCTGATGATTTCATAAGCAAAAATTCAAATACTCCATTAATGTTTGAAAACGTACCTTTTTCACTTGTTCTGGTCCTTTACAGGAAGTTCGTTACTTCTCCCAAGCTATCTTGGGAGATGTTGCACTTGAACCTTCTCAAAGCAATCATCTTGGTTGGTATATTAGGAAGAGAATTTCTTGTCATTGTTTTTCATATCTCTTAAACCATCCTTTTAAATTGCTTAAAATGGTCATTGCACATTTTCGGGCTTACTACAACCTTTCTCTATTACTTCCCATATATTATGTGCACCCTGTAAATTTCTCTTCCATGACCTCTTGATAATTCTCATGGTTGTTGATATAGTTGGTGTTACTAGTCCAACCACGTCCATGCCCACTTGCATGGCTACAACCTCGTCCTCATGGCTTTAACCTCAACTATTTTGGCTTTTGTCGTGCCATGGATTGCCTTCTTTCTCCTTGACTTGTAACTTGAGGAGTTGCTCAGTCATCCCTTGTGTTTTTCGTTGTAATCGTGTAAGGATCCTTCTAATAGCTCGTTCTTCCAAATATTTAGTTTCTTCAATCGTCACCACAATAAGCTTAGACTTGGGATCTAATGAACGAATTATCTTTCCATGATTCTCACATCTTCCAACTCCTCATCATTTCTCTTTAATTGATTGAAGACCTCTTGGACTTTTGCGACATAATCGAGATAAGACTCGGATGAATTCATATACATATGCAACAATTCAAATTCTCCATTAATGTTTGAAGACAATCCTTTTTCACTTGTTCAGCTCCTTTATGTGAAGCTTGTTACTTCTATCATGCTACCTTCATAGATGTTGCACTTGAACCTTCTCAAAACAATCATCATGCTTGGTAGATTAGGGAGAGAGTTTTCTTGTCTTTCTTTCTCATATGTCTTAAATTATCCTTTTAAACATTGCTTAAAGTGGCCACATTTTCGGGCTGACTACAACCGTTCTCTACTTCTTCCCATACATTATGTGCACCCAGTAGAGCTTTCATCTTGATATTTCAATTATCATATTTGTCGGTTTTTAGTGTGGTGCTTAAATTGATGTCTAAATGTTGGTCATACTTTCTATTGCTTTCTTGAATCGCCAATATTTAGTATGAAGAGAATTTTTTTCCTGATGTGGAAGATAGTCTAAGTTGCAACCACAGAACATAATAAGAATTCTATAAACCAATAGCATCACCATAACTCCAATATCACTTTGTTGGAGAGAGAGAATTCAAAACATAGAGAAACACTTTTCCTCAGACTTCAAAATTTTATTCAATCACTCTTTATAACTCAAATGATCTTTGTCTTTCACTTATAATTACAAACTCTAAGGAACCACCTATTTATACGATCCCAACCACATATTTCATACCACTGTTAATTGACAACACAATTTCCAATACGAACTTGTTAAATAAAAATACTCCATATTTTCCAACTTATTTTCTAGAAAAGTCTCCATATCTGGGGGTTTGGGCTTAGGCTCCCATGTCGGACAAAAACAAGTTTATAAAAACATTTAAGGCATGCTACTAGATTTTCTCCAGGAAACCAGAAGCTACTAGATTAACAATGACCCGAACAGTAAACAGAAACTAACCAACCCTAAGTAATTAATAACGTAAATGACACAACTACCCTTTGGTAGGTCGTGCGTACCCGGTGGCGTTTTTCTGGATACGATTTGCTATTTTTTTTGTGGCCTGGTCTAGTTAACAGTCTCTATATCTGCAAACATTTAATTAATGGCTTCATTTTTGCTCTATGATCCACATAATGGTACAAATAATATAAGTCATGAGACGAATAACTCGGAACCGAAAACGATTAACTAAGTCGTTTAAGCCGAAAACGAATAACTCGGAACCATTTTGGTTCGAATGAATTATTCGCTTTCAGAAGTTTTTTGACACCCCAAATTGTGCCCCCAACCAAAATAGTTTCTGGATGCGCCACTGGGTATAATTATTGTGTCAATAGACAATAGTAAACAAACTAATGTCAACTCTACAAATCTACCAGAAGTCTTTCTTTATTCATTACTATATGTCAACATAGCACGAAACTTCTCAAGTGTGTAATGCAATATCTTTCCTATCTGCCCCTCTTGAAAATTGAATAAACAACAAAATTAGAAGAAGTTGTTAGTCTACTCTTACCTTTTATACGTTTTTTTTAAATTATTGACTGTTTCCCCCTTATAATCATATACTAAAATTATTGCTATATTTCAGTATCAATCATATATGTAAATATATATATGATATATCCATGCTACTTTATGTTAATTTCAAAAGTTATTATGCGTGATAATCGTAAGTTTATATTTAATCATCTTGATTTTAAAATTTAAAATGTCTTTCTTACACTTGCCTAATGTATAAACACACACGGTTCTTTGTATTACTTTTAAAAGATGGTACTCTATATGCTAATCTTGGGGTGGCTCACAATTTATGACATAAAAAGGAGAATTATCGTGTGAGAAAAAGAGTTAATGGTGAGAAGCGTGGTAAGAGATCTGAACCCGTATCACTTTAAATCTCATTGATCACTTTTAATCTCATGTTCATCCATAAATTGTGTTTTAAAATAGAATTAATTGATCCGGTGCATCTCGGTGCACCTCATTAGTGTTGACATTCAACTAGGATAGACGATCTAAGGGTGGAGATCTCTTCTTATGCTTCTAATCATAACCTCCATTCTCACAATAACTTCCCTTCTCACTAGAACCCAACCCTAACATAAAAATCATTAACTACCTGATTAACTCTTACACTAGGGATATTTGTCTTTCCATGTACAGATGACAGAACTTTCATCATTTGAGTGTGGTTTTCAGATACTTTAAGAATTAAACTTGATTAATATAAACACACAGCTGGTTTGAGTTCATACTCTACCTAATTACTTGTTTATTTAACTACTTATTAATTAATTTGTCGTCGACTATACTGTCAATTATATATCAAGTGTGTAATGCAAGATCTTTGATATCCACTGCTCAAATTAAATAACCATTGGTTTTATACAATGGAAACTTTTATTTTATGTTAAGACTATATTATATGCGAAACTACAATATGGTTTTTCTTTCATCACGTGAAAACAAATATATTTGTTTGTTCGGTGACATTAGGTTTCTTTCACTGCTGGTGTAAGTAGTCAATTTTTTTATAACATTTTCGTCCTTCATCGTTGAAATTAATGAGAATCCATGATCAATGTACCATGAACGATGGATATGGGATAGGTTGTGGTGTAGTGGTTGAGACATTGGGGAATGTGGTGGAATATCCCATCTGCATCTGCCCGGGTTTAATTCCAGGCGTACACAACGTGGCCACGACTGATTTTTTGAAGTCACAATTTGTTTATTTTTTGCAGTCACAATTTGTTGAGATTAGTTTAGTAGGACATCTTTTTTAAAAACCCGGTGAATATGGGTTCAAGCTACGTTCATTTTGGTACATTTACTCTTCTTTAATCTCTATGATCTTCATCTTTATCTCTTTTTTTTCTATGATTAAATTGAAAAAACAACTTCAACCAGAATAAAAAAAACATCTAGTCTTTCAGAACTGTCTCATCTTCAAAATCTTGCATTCGCTAAAGATTACCAAGTACCAACAATATATACGAACCAGGAAATTTTGAGGTTTTGAAGGTTTTAATTTGTTGACTTCTTAAATGGAGATTGTTTCATGAAGATTTTTCTACAAATTAATAAATAAATAAATCTTTAATTAATTAAGATGAAAAATAATTGAGAGATTGAAGAAGAAGATACGCAATTGAATATAATAAAGCCATATAGGGTATGCATAAAAAAACATAACAAAAAAGAGATGATTATTTTTTTTTTTAGGGAGCATAACATTGAAATTATTAACTTTAACCAATAATGCAACAAAAAAAGAATTCAATGAGTTAAAATTGTAAATCCAAATGGTCGAATTAGAACATGGCCAGAGTTGGATCATTTATGTTCGGTATATGTTGAAACCTACCACCCTCTTTACATCACATCACAGCCTAATTTTGTAAACTTTCACCTTGTTGAATTTGTGTTTTTTTTTTCTTTCAAAGTTAAATATGGGATATGTATCTGCAAATGTATTTTAACCGTCGAAGGTTTTATTTTTCATATTTCATTTTGGGGTGGGGGTAATTATAAGAGATGAAGCTGACACATAGTATATAAGCTTGGTAAAGGTGAACCAACCTTCATTGTGCTTCTTAGTTCTTCCACCCAAGGTTTTCACTAACATAAACCTTGCTTACTTCATTATAATTCTCTGTTACAAATTAACTTTTTGATGTCTAACATGTTTTATTATGACCATTTCCTGTAGATATGGCAACTGAGGATGATGAATATGGATGGGAGGTTCACGAGTCCATAAGAATATTGGTAGAAGGTGAATCAGTAAGACCGAACCATCCGAAGCAATCTAATGTCACCATTTGTATGGTACCTGAGTCACTTCGAAATCTCAACCCAACTGCTTATACACCTCGAATCACCTCCATCGGTCCACTACACAAAAAGGACAAACGTCTAAAAGCGATCGACGAGCACAAAGTTACTTACATGTATCGACTGTTTCGTCGAACCGTGGAATCTACAAACAAGGAGATGGAGCAAACAACTCATAAATGCGTACAAGCGGTTCTTGGGCTTGTAACACGTGCAAGAGCTTGCTATGCACCAAGTTTCACAAACTACGATGATTTCAAGTTGGCTGAAATGATGGTTATTGATGGTTGTTTCATACTTGAACTTTTCTACAGGTTCCAATTCGGAATTGCAGAGGGAGATCCAATTTTCGACAACATTTTAACATTACATGACGTTAGATACGACTTGCTGCTACTAGAAAATCAAATACCTCTATTTATCCTTGAAATATTGTTCCGTCTCACTGTGAAACGGATCTTGAAGTCTACTTCGTTAACCCGGCCTTATCTTGTATTTCTTCAAAGATATGAATATCTTAAACAACGTTGAATTTCCCGCAATCGGTGAACAAGTAGAACACTGTCATATCCTTGGGCTTCTACAAAGCTGCTACAAGCCGAGAGCTACGAATAGGGACCGAATTCCAAACATCTCGTATTCAGCCACAGATATCGCTGGAGCAGGAGTCACAATCAAAGCACACAATGATCAAAATTGTCTGCTTGCAGTGAAATTTAAACAATCATCTCTTGTTCCCGGTTTGGGTAAGAGACTTGTTAGAGAAACCAGTTTCAAGATTCCGGTATTGTGCATCAAGGACTCCACTCCATCGTTCTTGAGAAATCTCATCGCGTATGAACAGTGCTACCCTTTAAGTCGTCATTATGTTACATCTTTCGCGTTTCTCATGGACAGGCTTATTGACACTAAAGATGATGTCTCATTGCTTGTAAGGTCAAAAGTCCTCCAACACAATCTGGGAGCCTGCGAAGATCTCACAAATATTTTTAATTAATAATATTTGCAATGGTGTCGTTCTTGGGGATTTTTATTATTCGGACGAATGGAGACAGTTGGATGACTACTGCAACCGTTTCTGGCCTAGCATATTAATTTCATTGAGACGCCTTTATAAAAGTACTACTTGGAAAACGTTGACGGTCATTGCTGCTGTGATCCTCTTCGGCCTAACATTAATACAGACCATTTATACTGTTGGAAATGCTTGAGATATTGGAGTCTGAATGAATTTGGCAGAAGAAGTTGTTGAATCTTGATTTGCTTCTAAATTTTACATAATTTCTGTTTTCTATTCTGATTGTAACAGGTTATTGTCTAGATTTTCTCCTTTCTTTATCTGAATCAGTGTGTCAATAAAAGCAATTTCGTCCTCAGTTTTCTTTAGTTGTTCCTACTGCAATCCACGTAGTTTATTCTATTCCAAAATAATTAACGTTGTGTTTCCAGACCCTAATTGGATGGGAACTACGTGTACAACTATGGCGACTGAGGGAGGATGCTGAGTTTAGAGCGTCAAATTAAATGAAGACTTTGTTTAAGTTTTAGGGCTTGATGATAAATAATTCAGGTTCAGAAAGATCAAACCTTTGTAGCGTGATTTGTAGACAAAACGGATCCTCTTGTGCGACCTTTTGAAACAAAGTATTCAATGGAGAATACCTCTAGAGAAGTCCACACTACACGTCTTTATCACCACCGGATGCTAGTCCTCCTTAGTAACGGATCTTACAGCCTCGATTAACTAATAAACGAGCTAAAAGATCAAAACCGAAAAACTCTAGAGAGGACCAAAAGGGGGGGGTCGATTTTAGGAGAAAGGCACAAGATTAAGGTTAGCTTCATAAGGTTTATTAATATCTCTATATATAAATAAACCCTAGATCTCATTGAGCCTTTATATGAATTCCCTACTAAATTTTTATGAGTCTATACGTAAGATTTAATTACGTATAATGATTAACTTTAATATAAATCAATTAAGTCAAACTTAATTACCCATTTAATTACCCCATGTTACTTAGGTTAATTATTTAATGTAAATACAATAATTACATTAAAATGGTATCTCAGTGTATATGTGTGTGACCATATAAGCTCACGTGTGTCTAGCCATATAATTATTTATTACGACACGAGCATATTCCAACATAATGTAGCTTTGGAATTGAAATGAAGTATTGGTAAATGACCAAAATACCCTTTTTCAATATTTTGAAACCGAAATCCAACAACTATGGTTGAGATGACCGATGGTGGTTGGTAGTGTTTGGCGGTGGTCGATGGTGGCCAGTGGTGGTCGATAGTGTTTCAGATTGGCGGTGGTCGATGGTGGTTCAGATCGGCGGTGGCCGACAGTGGTTCAGATAGATGGTGGTCGACGGTGGTTTAGATAGGTGGTTCATATCGGTGGTTCATATCGGTGGTGGTTCAGATCGACAGTGGGTCAGATCAGTGATGGTTGGTTGTGGTTCTGGTCGACAATGGTTCAGATTGGTTATGGTTGTAGTGGTTCAGATTGGTGGTGGTTGGCAATGGTTCAAATGGTCGGCAGCGGTGGTCTATGGTCGTCAACGTTGGTTTCAAACCGATGGTGGTCGGTGGTGGTCGGCGGCGGTGGTCGACGGTCGTCAACGGTCGTTCAGACCGTGGTGGTCGGCGACGGTGGTCGAAGGTCATCAGCGGTGTTGTTTCAGACAGGAGGTGGTGGTCGATGGTCGTCGACGGTGGTGGTTCAGATCAAGCAGGGAGGGAAGATGCAGATAATTTTGTCTTTTTGAAAATATGGTATGGAATGAAATTGAATTCTTTCTCAATTGTGATGGAATGACCAAAGAGATGGTGAAACATGTGGAATTCATATCCATTACATAGGTAAACCACTCGACTGAATGAAATTTGGTCAATGAATTGAAATTGATCATTCGAATTCCTTTCAATTATGTTGGTATCATTCGAAACAAACGCGTCCTAAAGAACCACCTATTTATACGACGAGAGGATCAATACCAACCACGTATTTCATACCACTGTTAATTGACAACACAATTTCCAATACAAACTTATTAAATAGAAATACTTTATATTTTCCAACTTATTTTCTAGAAAATTTTCCATATATGGGGTTTGGGCTTGGACTTATCAAGGCTTATACTTGGGCTCCCATTTATTAGAACATTAAGGCATGCTACTAGATTTTCTCCATGAAACCAGCAGCTATTAGATTAACAATTACCCGAACAGTAAACAGAAACTAACCAACCCTAAGTAATTAATAATGTAAATGACATAACTACCCTTTGTCTAATAACTGGTAATTATACTGCTAGGTCAGGTGTACCCGGAGGCGTTTCTAGATACGGTTTGCTAATTTATTTGGCCCGGTCAAGTTAACAGTCTCTAGATCTGCAAACATTTAATTAATGGCTTCATTTTTGCTCTATGTTCCACATACTGGTATAAAAAATATAAGTCATGAATCGGTATAATTATCATGTCAATAGTAAACAAACTAATGTCAACTCTACGAATCTACTAGAAGTCTTTCTTTATTCATTACTATATGTCAACATAGCACGAAAGCTTCTCAAGTCTGTAATGCAAAGATCTTTCCTATCTGCTTCTCTAGAAAATTGAATAACAACAAAATTAGAAGAAGTTGTTAGTCTACTCTTACTTTTTATATGATTTTTTAAATCATTGACTGTTTCACCCTTATAATCATGTACTAAAATTATTGCTATATTTCAATATCAATCCTATAGAGAAAACTTGAGACGAGAATGTTAACTTTTTACGAGAACAGGAGAAAATTTCTTAATGTACAAAATCATACATTATCCGGCCGACTTTTCCTATGCGACTTAAGTCGCCCAAAAAGTCGTCCGCTCCGGTTAGTGCAGAATCACATATGATTTTGTACATGAAAAAAAAAATTCTCGTATTTTTATAAATAGTTAGCGTTATCGTGTGAACTGCCTCCAATCATATGTCCAACATCCATGCCACTTATTCAATCATATTGATTTTATCCGTAAATACAAAATTTTATATCTTTCTTACACTTGCCTAAAGTGTAAACACACACGGTTCTTTATATTACTTTTAAAGATGATACTCTATATGCTCCTTAATCTTGGGGTGGCTCACAGCTTATAACGAATGATCGCATGAGAAAAATAGTTAATGATGAGAAGTGTGAGAAGCAAATAAATATAAAAAGAGATCGAAACCCATGGGTGGACCTACGTTTTAGTTAAGGGGTCAAGTGACCCCCATAAACTTTTAAAATTTTGGTTTTCATATTATAAATTGTAATTTTTACAACCATACATACTTTTTCGACCCCCAATAAAAATAAGGTTTTCTTCACAAAATGTTTAACCTAGTTTGATCGTTAACTTTTTTTATATAATATGTCTTCTATATTAAATATCAGGGTTATGGTTTTTTGTTTTTCTGTTAATTGTGGGGTTTACTAGTTGATGTCTAATTGTTAATTGTTAGAGCATCTCCAACAATAGGCTAAACTTTTTCTAAAATAGCATATCAAAAATCAAAATCTCTAAAAAAATTTGTATCCAACTCCAACAGCTACTCTATTTTAACAATTTTATCATAATTATATTATTAAAATATTATATATATATTTAATATCCCAACAACTTTTTAAACAAATAATTGGTGAAACCATTAAAATAATTATTTCTCTCTCTATTTAGATATTCTCTAAATTTAGAAAAAAAATTCCTCCTTTTTAGCATTTCTCTATTTTAGCATATGGTATACCATAGCTGTTGGAGCCTAAAATTGCAAAAAACTTCATTTTTCTATTTTACAATAGTTGTTGGAGATGCTCTTAAGGTTTACTAGTTGATGTCTAATTGTTAATTGTTGGGGTTTACCAGTTGATGTCTAATTGTTAATTTTTGGTTATTTGTTTGGGTTAAAGTTTTATTAGATGATGCTTAATTGTTAATTGTTAAGGTTAGAGTTTATTATTTCGGTACCAAAATGGAATTCTAAAAAAATACCAATATAATTATAATTCTCATAATATTTAACAACTAGCTCTGTCATTTGATGCCTAAAAAAGGTTGATATCATTTATTGTCTTATCGCCTAAACAAATACATTGCCAACTACATAACCATTACCTTAATTCCCACCCTCATCATCATGAATTTTGCTTTAGTAGACAATTTATCCGGTGCATCTCGGTTCATCTCAGTGTTGACATTCAATCCTAAAGATCTATTCTCACCAAAACTGATCACCTCCTCACCGTAACCCAACCCTAACCGAAAACTCATTAAACTACGTGTTTAATAAATCTTACACATAGGACATTTGTGTGTCAGTAGTACAGATGACAAAACTTTCATCATTTGAGTATGGTTTTCAGATACTTCAACAATTAAAATTGATTAATATGAACACACACGCACACAAAGCTGGTTTGAGTTCATACTCTACCTAATTATTTGTTTAAACTACTTATTAATTAATTTGTCGTCGATATAATGTCAATTATATATCAAGTATGTAATGCAAGATCTTTCGTATCCACTGCTCAAATTAAATAACCATTGGTTTTATACAATGGAAACTTTTATTTTACGTTAACACTATATTATATGCGAAACTACAATATGCTTTTTCTTTCATCATGTGAAAACAAATATATTTGTTATATTTGTTTGTTCGGTGACATTAGGTTTCTTTCACTGCTGGTGTTAAGTAGTGAATTTTTTTATAGCATTTTCGTCCTTGATCGTTGAAATTAATGAGAATCCATGATTAATGTACCATGAACGGTGGATATGGGTTGTGGCGTAGTGATTGAACCCTGGGGAACGTGGTAGAATATCCCATTTGCATTGCATCTACCCGGGTCCGATTCCAGGCGTACACAACGTGGCCACGACTGATTTTTTGCAGTCACAGTTTGTTGATTTTTCGCGGTCACACAACTGATTTTTTGCAGTCACAATTTGTTATTTTTTGCACTCACAGTTTGTCGGGATTAGTTTAGTAGGGCACCTTTAAAAAAACGTTGAATATGGGTTCAAGCTACGGCCATTTTGGTCCATTTACACTTCTTTAATCTATATGATCTTCATCTCTATCTCTTTTTTTTCTATGATTAAATTGAAAAAAAACCACTTCAACCATAATAAAAGAACATCCAGTCTTTCAGTACTGTCTCATCTTCAAAATCTTGCATTTGCTCAAGATTACCAAGTACCAACAATACATACCAATCAGGAAATTTTGGGGCGTTGAAGGTTTTAATTTGATGACTTCTGAATGGAGATTGTTTCGTGAAGATTTTTCTACAAACTAATAAATAAATAAATAAATCTTTATTTAACTAAGATGAAAAACAATTGAGAGATTGAAGAAGAAGATAATTAATTGATTAAAATAAAGCCATATAGGGTATGCATAAAAAAACACAACAAAAAAGAGATGATTATTGTTTTTTAGGGAGCATAACATTGAAATTATTAACTTTAACCAATAATGCAACAAAAAAAGAATTCAGTGAGTTAAAATTGTAAATCCAAATGGTCGAATTTAGAATATGGATCATTTATGTTCGGTATATGTTGAAACCTACCCTCTTTACATCACATCACATCACAGCCTAATTTTGTAAACTTCACCTTGTTGAATTTGTGTTTTTTTTCTTTCAAAGTTTAATATGAGATATGTATCTGCAAATGTCACTACTAGAAAATTGAGTATTTTCAACGAAAAAATGTTGCCTTCTACGAATTTTAGAGGAATTATTGACAGAACATAAATTTACTACAATTTTTTAACGAATTTACGTTGAAAATCTCTCACAAACATGCATTTTCAACCAAATTTTTTTTACGAGACATTCCGTTGAATTTTTTTGGTTGAAAATGCATGTTTGTGAGAGATTTTCAACGAAAATTCGTTGAAAATTCATAGAAAATTTATATTCTCTGTCAATAATTCCTCTAAAATTCGTAGAAAAATTTCAACGACATTTTTCCGTTGAAAATACTCAATTTTCTAGTAGTGTATATTTTGAACCGTCTAGGGTTTTATTTTTCATATTTCATTTTGGGGTCGGGGTAATTATAAGAGATGAAGCTGAAACATAGTATATAAGCTTGCTAAAGGTAAACCAACCTTCACCCTGCTTCTTAGTTCTTCCACCCAAGGTTTTCACTAACATAAACGCCTTGCTAACTTCATTAATTATTCTCTGTTGCAAATTAACTTTTTGATGTCTAACATGTTTTATTATGACCATTTGGTGATCAGCAACTAGGCACACAAGCTGCAGGATCCATAACTAATGGCAACAGAGGTTCACGAGTCCATCAGAGATATTGGTAGAAGGTGAATCAGTAAGACCAAGCCATCCAAAGCAATCTAATGTCACCATTTGTATGGTACCTGAGTCACTTCGAAATCTCAACCCAACTGCTTATACACCACGAATCACCTCAATCGGTCCACTACACAAACAGGACGAGCGTCTAAAAGTAATCGACGAGCACAAAATTACTTACATGTATCGACTATTTTGTCGAACCGTGGAATCCACGAACAAGAAGATGGAGAAAACAACTCATAAATGCGTAGCAGCGGTTCTTGGGCGTCTAACACGTGCACGAGCTTGCTATGCACCAAGTTTCACAAACTACGATGATTCCAAGTTGGCTGAAATGATGATAATTGATGGTTGTTTCATACTTGAACTTTTCTACAGGTTCCAATTCAGAATTGCAGAGGGTGATCCAATTTTCGACAACATTTTAACGTTACATGACGTTAGATACGACTTGCTGCTACTAGAGAATCAAATGCCTCTAATTATCCTTGAAGTATTGTTCAATCTCACTGTGAAACCGATCTTGAATTCTACTTCGTTAACCGGCCTTATCTTGTATTTCTTCAAGGATATGAATATCTTAAATAACGTTGAATTTCCCACAACGGAAGAAAAAGTAGAACACTGTCATATCCTTGGGCTTCTACAAATCTGCTACAAGTCGAGAGCTACAGAAAGGGGCCGAATTCCAAACATCTCGTATTCCGCCACAGAAATCGCTGGAGCCGGAGTCACAATCAAAGCACACCATGATCAAAATTGTCCGCTTGCAGTGAAATTTAAACAATCATCTCTCGTTCCCTGTTTGGGTAAGACACTTGTTAGAGAAACCAGTTTCAAGATTCCGGTATTGCGCATCAAGGACTCCACGCCATCGTTTTTGAGAAATCTCATCGCTTATGAACAGTGTTATCCATTAAGTCGTCGTTATGTTACATCTTTCGCGTTTCTCATGGACAGACTTATTGACACTAAAGATGATGTTTCATTGCTTGTAAGGTCAAAAGTCCTCCAACACAATCTGGGAGCCTGTGAAGATGTCACAAATATTTTTAATAATATTTGCAACGGTGTCGTTCTTGGGGATTTTTATTATTCGGACGAATGGAGACAGTTGGATGAGTACTGCAACCGTTTCTGGCCTAGCATATAATTTCATTGAGACGGCTTTATAAAAGTACAACTTGGAAAACGTTGACGGTCGTTGCTGCTGTGATCCTCTTCGGCCTAACATTAATACAGACCATTTATACTGTTGGAAATGCTTGAGATATTGGAGTCTGAATGAATGTGGCAGAAGTTGTTGAATATTGATTTGCTTCTTGGTGTTACATATTTTCTGTTTTCTATTCTGATTGTAACAGGTTATTGTCAAGATTTCCTCCTTTCTTTATCTGAATCAGTGTGTCAATAAGAGCAATTTCGTCCTTAGTTTTCTTTAGTTGTTCCTACTGCAATCCATGTAGTTTATTCTATTCCAAAATTAACATTGTGTTATCAGATCATAATTGGATGGGAACTACGTGTACAACTATGGAGACTGATAAATAATTCAGGACTTGCTGAGTTTTAGAGCGTCAAGTTAAATGAAGACTTTGTTTAAGTTTTAGGACTTGCTGATAAATAATTCAGGTTCAGAAAGATCAAGAAATAAGATGTCATTTCATTCACAAGAAATATTTCTTTTTGAAAATGGTAATCATGATGATACTTTATAATCTTATATCATGATTTTTAAACTTTGCATACAGATGAGAAATTATGGAGGATATACGTGCAAGATACCTTAGGGTTGGGTTAAGTGGGAAAGAGAGTCAAGGTGAAACTATAAATCTCCACCTTAGCAGTGGCGGACCCAGGATTTTTCCCGAGCGGATGAACTCTTAAATTCGATCAAATGTCCGCAAATCCGTTTGCTCTATTTTCGGTTGATTTCAAGGAATTTTTTTACCTGAATTCCCCGTTCAGGGATTTTTGTTAAGTTTTTCGGTTGATTTCGAATGATTTTTAAGGTTTATGGTTGATTTCGAGAGATTTTTTCATGGTTTTTGGTTGATTTTGAGGGATTTTTTAGGGTTTTTAGTTGATTTCAAGGAATTTTCAAATTTGTGTTCCTTTAACCTTTGAAATATCAAAAAATGAGCGGGTGCACCTCATGTAAACCTTACGGAATGCGATTTTTTTACCCTTACGGAACAAGGTTGAGCGGTAGCACGGGACCTGCCTCCCCATAGGGTGGGTCCGCCACTGCACGTTAGGACGTATATTAGGATGAGATGCACCGGATGAATACCCGTATCAAACACAATTTATGGGTGGATTTGAGAATAAAGGTGATGAAGGGTCAAATGACTTCTTACTTACATTTCTCACCTAACTCTCTTTCTTACACGATCATACGTCAGATACCTCAATGGTAATCAAGGTGATACTTTAATCTTCTATCTAGAGTTGTGGCCATTGTAAAGCAAATGAGGTCCTATGGAGAAGAAGTTTTTGATCACTCTCCTATTAATTGCAAACGCTATATGGAGTCTTGACTCCTAAGTTTTATCATATATCCCAAAGGTTATATAGTGCCTTGACCCGTTGACCACATACTCCTTTGATGAGTTAATGAGATATGTACAATCTCATGGGGCTAGATAGAACACGCAAAGATTAGAAAAAGGAAGAAAATTCTTAACAGGCTATCAAACTAAATGACAAAGATGATCCTGTCACCTTAGTCCATTGGTGAAATACAAACAAACAATGCATAATCTTTTTTAAAAGCTTTTTACTTTTGCCGCATTAGTTTTCCACTAACATTTTTTTTCAACAAAAACTTATTTTGCAAATTCTCTTCAATGCAAAAAACCTTTCTAATTTTTTTTCATCAATTACATTGTAATTACCCTCATCTATTTAAAATGTTATATAAAAGCCTCTCATTTAATTTGTCATTTTAAATTTCACGTCATGTTTCTCGAAAACAAAAATTACTTAACATTAAAAAGTGAGACGATTAACATATTATATGATTTTTAGATCTTTTTTAGGTATTCGATATTGGTATCATTATGATCGTTTTGACGAGATATTTTTAATAATGTATTTTGTTATAAAATATATTTAGTTTTATTATAGATATTTAATAATTAGATTAATTAATTAAAATATGATAATGTATAAAATGAAAATATGAATAATGAGGGTGGAAGATGAAAATTTTACTAAAAAAAGTCTTTAACACAAAAGATTAGAGTTGTATAACCTTTACAAAAACCCTTTTACTCCGGTGCACGGTGCATCAAAAACCTTTTAAAAGCTTTTTTAAATTCTAATAACCTATTAATGGCTTATGCATTGGATATGCCCTAATTCCCTCTAGAAAAGTTTATTTTTCTGTTGTACCGTATCAAATCAGATTCAACCATGTTATCTACTTTCTTGCATAAATAGGGTCTATACCCTAGCCTATAAAAGTATGTTATCTTTCCTCCCTCCTTTTTTAAGTCAGGCAATTAAAAATCCATGCATCAATCAAGGGGCATATAGTAGACGACTACGGAGTAGATAAGGATTCTTTGGACGAGATGGTCGTCAAAGAGGACAAAGATGGGGTGGTGCACAAGAAAATCAAAATGTAACCAGTAAGAAATGTTTGGGAAATTTTCAAAATAATTTAGAAGTTTTATGTGTTTTGGGTTGAGTGTTGCAAAAAGAAGGTCCTTGTACTATCTCCAACCCAACATTATAATCGTTAAAAACACAAAAATAGGAGTAATTTTATCTCCAACCCAACACTAAAAATATGTAGGGGCAAAATCTTGACTTCCATGTTTGGAGGTCAATAAAGTAGACCACTAAAATAATTTATAAATTTTATATAAATAGTATAATAAATTTTATTGTTAAAAGTGTTTTCAGTGTTGTTTTTGAAGTGTGTGATTGAAGATGGTTTTTTAGTGTTTAAGGGACACACCATTTTTATTGTTTTTTGGTGTTTTTGGTGTTTTTAATGTGCGATTGGGTTGGAGATGTCCTTACCTTTAGTGATAGTTTGGACAGATGTCACAAAAGAAAAAAATAATCCCTTTGAAAAGTCACTTTTGGTGACATTCGGACAATTGTCGCAAAACGGTGACTGTTTGAAGAGCACCAACTTTCTATTACAGTTTAAGCTATCACTAAGCATCTCCAATAGTAAAGTCATTAATGACTTATTGGAATGTAAAAAGTTTTTCAACATGGTTTTTTTGCATTATAACATTGTTTTTTGGTAAATGTTTTCATGCCTTAACCTTTTGAAGAAAAGCCTTATGTGATTTGTGTCTCTCAATTTCTCTTTCTTATAATCTTTTGAAAGACTTTTTTGCATTGAATTAAATTTATACATAACTTTTTAGATAAGATGAATGGGTAGAAAAAGTCTTTCAAAGACTTAACCATTATATATACATCTTTTTTTTGTCAAAGTTCTCACTTTTCTCTCATACTAGATGACCCTAAAGTGTGTTTCTATAGAAACACATTTGGGCTTCTTAAATCCGCGAAAACTCGCTAATTCGTCTCGGACTATCAACAACCCTGTATTGTTTATAATATATCCACACAAGTTGTCCAACCATGCATTTGTCCAATCAAGCTGAATATGGTAGAGGACTATTGTAGGCGTGAAATTTGTTGAAGGATAAGAGTTTACTCGCCTTTGAAAACATTAAGTAGTAGATTTTTGTTATTAAATCTGGTCTTTATGTAGTACCCCAAAAACACCAATCTTATGAACACCTTTTAGAAATATAATTTTGATTTTATGAACACTTTAAAAAAATATTATTATAACTTATGAAGACGCTATAAATCTACCAAATTTGATATAACATGTAAATATATTGTGGACAATACTAAAGCAACAAACTAAACCTAAACCTACCACTTGTACTACAAAATTTCTTAAGATTGTTTTTATTGTGTTTACAATGTGCTCAACTTTTGTACATATTTAATTGTGGATATGTGTGAATGTGTTGGTGATTTTAGTGTCACCGGTCAATTTATGTATTTGGAAATAACATGATGTCTATATAGGTTTTATATTGGGATCTAATACAAGTTAGGTGGTGTGGAGTGCACATTTGCTATAAGGATTGTATGAACCCGGTAACAACGAAATGGCGAGGGTCAAAGGGGTCGCGCACCCTTACGGGGTCCCAGGGGTTGATCCCCTGGCGATGGTTCCGCTGACCGTTCAACGGGCCGGGGTTGAGGGGATGGCTATTTTTTCTTGGAGGTGTTTTCATTTCTTGGGAATCCAAGAAACAAAGTTGTATTACAAACTCAACGATGGAAGCTGAGTTTGTGGTTTTAGCCGCTGCCGGAAAAGAGGCAAAATGGTTAAAGAATCTTGTATATAAGATTCCATTATGGTCAAAGCCGATTGCACACATTTCTATCCATTGTGATAGTGCAACCACTTTGGCTAAGGCTTATAGCCAAATGTACAATAGCAAGTCTAGACACTTGGGTGTTAGACATAGTATGATTAGAGAGTTAATCATTAATGGTGTAATCTTTGTTGAGTTTGTTTCATCGCAAGAGACTTAGTGCATAAGTCTGCTATTGCGATGAGATTAAATTCCTTATAAATCTATAATTATCAGACATCCAGATCCCCTATAATACGACATTAGAGGCTGAATTCAATGAGAAAAGCTCACACTAATAAGATTGGAACACATGATATATCATCCCAGATATGTGTTTGGTACTAAGTAGGTTGAAGTTTATCTTCTTAATAATTCATTTGATAAATTATATTTATAGGTACACGAAGTAAAGGAATTACCTATATGATCGTGAAATGTAGCCGCATTTTAGAAGGTTGGGGACTTGACCTTTATACGATCATGGGAGGATTAAGACACACGACTTTATAATTGTGTCATGTTTATTTTCTAGACGAGTAGGTGAAACTTGTATGTATCTTATCTTTAGGTATTCAAATCAGTTGATGGGTTCAATCCTTGGGACACCTTGATTCTCGAATATTTAAAATGTGTAAAATACTAAAATGGAAATTCATTGTTTGGATATTTTCATTTATGTGCAAGTTTGGTGTTGTTCATTCTTAAGATGTTATTTCTTGGGTCACACTAAAATAGGGGAGGATTGTTGGTGATTTTAGTGTCACCGGTCCATTTATGTGATTGGAAATAACATGATGTCTATATGAGTTTTATATTGGGATTTAATACAAGTTAGGTGGTGCGTAGTGCACGCTTGCTGTAAGGCGAGTATGAATCCGGTAATGACGAAATGGCGGGGGTCAAAGGGGTCGCGCCCCCTTGAAGGGTCAAGGGGCAGAGCCTCTGGCGGTGGTCTCGTTGAACATTCAGCGGGCGGGGTCAAGGGGCGACGCCAAAAAAGCTCTTTAGAATTTTGAAATTGGAGTATAGTGGAAAAGTTGATTAGAGATAGGATACAGAGCTCTGTATGGCATGTTCATAGCCCGGATACAGAGCTCTGTATGGCTTGATACAAAGACTCTATATGGCTTATACAGTGGCTCTCCATCGCCTATGTAGAGGCTCTGCGTAGTTTGATCAAAGGCTCTGGTATGGTCTTCGAGACTTAGAGTTTTCTATATAAAGGACCAGATCTTTGCATGTATGGACCAGAAAGCTGTTTATGTATGGACCAGAGCTCTGCATGGTCGAATCTGATCAGTTACCTTTGAAACGGTTATTGTGCATTAATGATGTACTTATTGAGCAGTTATTGGAAATTGTGTAACTGATCCCTACTCCTAAAGTCCAGCCATGATTACCATTTCAGTTACGTTATTTTGAGTATAAAATAAGAATTTATACTCATGAAGTTATACACGGTTTTTGAACAATTCTTACACACTCTCTAGAAAGTTGCTTATGTTTTTGTGCCTAAAAACGAAAGTGTTTTGAGTCTTATCCCAGATTGAATTTCGTGAACCCAGGCATTGGGTCGAAATATCAATTTGGAAAGTGTCTTTTACACGATTCTCATATAAATCCAGTGATCGATTTACCCTATTTTTCCCCTGTTCTAACACTATGTACATATTTAATTGTGGTAATTTGTGTATGTTGCACCAATGAAATCTCTTATCCAAATTCAAATTCTCATAAACTCAAAGCCAACCCAAGCGGCATTGACGTTCTCTCGATGGCTTATTCATCTTCTACTCCCCGCATAGTCCAAAACCCTAGCCACAAGTCTCCTAAATGAAAGATTATCATTATTCCATAAGAAGGCCATGATGCAAAACGTGGGGGAAATGTTGATACGTGTTGACTTCTCAAATGTGGAATAGCTTAGTAGCACCAACATTCCACATTCCAGCCTTTAGATTTTTACAATCTTAACTTTACTTCTTTTAGCCATTTATTTTGATCTTATTCGTGAGTGTAAGCTTAATTTTGTTGACAAGGTGGGGGGATTTGTTGACTATTGTAATTTATATCGGATCCTAGAAGTTTGAAAAGCTCTAGTAAGTTTCTACTGCTTTTGCTTATATATTTTATCTTTGCTTCTCTATTAGACTCATCATATCATCGATGCCAATGCACAATTAATACTTCTGATTATAATGCTTCTCCAAGAAGTAGTTTCTAAATTTTATTCGTTTTTTTACATTACCATGGAAGTCTATTTTGTGTTTATAAATGTTACAAGAAGTTGTTTGGAAGAAGAAGAAGGGACCTATGTTTTATGGCCTCTAAAAACTATGCACACCATTGATAACAATGTTTTGATGTTTTAGGTATCATGTTCTAAAAGATGCATCCTAGATGGCTCATAAAAGGCCTAAAGTGACTAATAGTTTGCCAAGTTTTTTAATTTCTTTCCTATAAAGAAACAAGGGGTTTGCTTCCGCTCTTTGCTGAATTTTACTTTTTAAAGTTGTATTGTAAAAATAATTGTGCTTTTGACTTTTCAAATCGTTATACATGGTTTTCACCTCAAACAAGTCACCGGTTTTGCTAAATGGCAAAAAAACCACTCATCAAGAATGAATGATTTTGATTGAGAAGTGTGAATTAGACTTTCTCTTTGCATTTATATTTACTGATTTTGTTTAAGAAGTGTTGAGACAAATTATATATGCATCTAAATACAATAGCCTCGGAAATCTGTCCAACATCGTTAGGTGGTTTTTGGTTCGTAGAATGGAATTCGATGGAATTGGAATCCATCAATAAAAAATTGACTTTGAAAGAATTGGAATGGAATTTGACCAAACATTTGGTTGATAGGAATTGGAATGGAATCTTGAAAAGAATAGAAATATGCATCTATATCGGGGGGGGGGTGACAATTGTGACAATGACTTAGTGGTGTGGTGGTGGGTAGGTAGGGTGGGGTGGGGGTGACAATTGTGACGATGACATAATGGTCTGATGGTGGGTAGGTGGGTGAGGTGGGGTAGGGCGTGGGGATGGCGACTTTGACGACAAACAGTAATGGTGTGTTGGTGGGTGGGGTGGTGGTGGCGGTGGGTGAGGTGGGGTGGCGGTGGTGGAAAATGCTAATATTATTGATGATATATCAAATGGTGGTGGTGGTGCTCGTGGCGACGACGATGGATATGTTACCGAGTGAGGGTAGTGTGGGTGGGGCGAGGAGAGGGCGGTGATGAAATTTATTACATTTGCTACGAAATGGAATTCAAAATCCTTTACATATGCAAAGGAATGATCAAATCCCTCAATCATGGAATTCGATGGAATCTAATACGCGAACCAAACACCATTAAGTAACTTGGTCAAAGGAATTTATCATTCCAGTTCCATCAAATTGCTTTGAATTCCGTGAACCAAACAACCCCTTAGTTTGTTTCTTTTTCTGCTCCATCCCTCAACCATTGATGTTCATCTAAACATTCACAAATTGTCCTTATTACGCCATTCTCATTTTTAAGACGTTGATCATTTCGTATATCAAAAATGCAGCACCAATGTTCCATCAGTATCGACTAAAAGTGCATGTTTTATACATCAACACCGTAGCGTTTTAACGCTATCAATTACCAATGTTCTATTTCAAAGAATCATCAGTGCCACAAATGAAGTAGGTGTTTGACAAGAAAATCGAGCATGCAGTTGCAATGAAACCGTTTCCGGAGGACATGTATATTCTCGAGTAAAATATCTATACATTGTGCTCGGAAAATGGTGTACGAGTCCAACATAAAAATATTTGGTACAAGAAATCTATTTCTGGAATTTACTGTATTGGGAGTATTTACATGTTCGACGCCACTTTGATGTAATGCATATTGGAAAAAAATTTCTTATTGTTGAACATTCTCGGAAGATTGAAAGTCGGGGTCGAAGTTCAAAAATTAAATACATGGTTGAAATGGGAATGTGATTAGGTTGGTTATCGGAAATGCACGTATCAGCCTCCAGCTTGCTATACCTGTCGAATGTCAAAAGAAAATATCAATGATTGCAAGGTATTGGGTTTTCATTCGAATATTCTACTAACAATTAGAAGTTAATGTTGATAATTGACTTGAAACTAAGTCCAACAGTTATCATGTTTGAATGGCACAAGTGATTCTCGTTGCAATTCTTGGAATATTAACATATTTTATTATATACACAATTAAAAAGCTTTTCTTGTGTTTTTAACATGATTCATTCGAAAGTAGTCGATCCCAAGGTGTTTGACTCATTGCAAAGGGATATTGTATGTACATTATGCCTACTACAGATGTATTTCCCATCTTCTTTTTCAATGTGTCAGTTTACTTGATATTTCAAATTGATGGAAAAGTAAAGGACCGCGACTCTGTTCCATAAGGCACATGTATTAGTTCAAGAGATGTATGTGAGGAACCGATCTCAATATGAAGAAAGTATTGTTAAAGGATATCCTCAAATTAGGTGATTGATTTTTGTTTGTATCGGCTATCTGGCCCGTGTATAACATATTGGCCTTCAACAATCTAGACATAAGGGTAGATTTGAAGAGATTGGGACCATTGGATTAAAATTTATCACACCAGATCATGTTGAATTATAGAATGCATATTTTAAATTATCCTACTAAAGATGAAAGTAGTTGCTCCCTATGTCCATAAGCACATTGCAATGTTGCAAGAGATTAACCGATAGCAGAGAAATAAACTGTTAACTACCAAGCATAATAAAACTTTTGATGGTACGTTGAAAGAAAGAGCAAAACAAGTTGTCTGGGAGAAAAGGTTGGCAAGTTATCGAAATATTTAGTGTATGGTTTCTTTATACGTTGTGTTAACATATCTATGGTAATACATTAACATATATACATTTTACACCATAAGACAAGCTAACAAAAGTATATCGCAAAATAGCTTCGTGTTCGTGTAGACTAGCAACCACAATGATAGTTCTTTTGGAAAAATAATGGTGTTAAGTCGAGGATCGTCAAAGACTCATATTATAGTGTCATTCAAGGAATTTGGGTGCTAAATTACAATTAATTTCTTTGGTACACTAGTGTTCAAATATAAATTGATCGAAATCCAACAAGGTGTTAAAGTTAACAAAGGTGAAAAATAAGTATATATGAGACATTGATAATAATGATAGTGACTCTTGAATCGCAAGAGATATTGTAGTATACTTTAAGATAAAGCTTTTGTAAAGTACTTTGATATAGACCTATTCTAGACTTGGATTTGTTGACCCACAACTTGGATGTAGACTTAGGAATTGTTTGGCAAAAATAAGCTAGCTTATAAGCTGACTTATAAGCTAGCTTATTTTCTGAGTAATCGTTTGGATGCACATAAGCTAACTTATAAGTCAGCTTATAAGCTAGCTTATCGATAAGCTACTTGGAGTAGCTTATGAGGAGCTTTTTGCCGCCTTTTCCAATTCTACCCCTAACTAATATCATTTATTTATTTTCAATATGTCCGTTTTGGTCTTTCACATGCTCATAAGCTAGTTATTGCCAAACATAACTTATTTATCAGCTAGCTTATCAGCTACCAGCTACCTTATAAGTCATCAGCTACCTTATAAGTCATACGCTAGCTTATCAGTCATAAACTAACTTATCAGCTAGTTTGCCAAACATAGCCTTATTTTTAAGGGTGTTTCATATTTCTATCTTTTTTAAATGGCTAGTACAATAATGAGAAATTTTATTTATAAGAAAACACAAAACTTTGTACATGGTTGCTAGACACTAAAATAGGGTTTATATGAAGTCATAAATATCTAAGTGTCCTAGTAGATTATTTTATAGGACTTAATTTATAGGGTTAAACAAATATGTTATTATGTAAAAACGTTACAATAAATTTATACAACGCTCTGGACAGTTTAAAGAACTTTTTAAAATAATTTTGAAATAAAATGTGTTATTAGCTTTTTTATAGGATAAAGCTCATAAGTGTCCTACAATGACTTTTATGTAGGATGTTTTTTTATAAGACGCTTTTTCGAAAGTGTCATATCAATTTATTTAAAAAGCATTTTATAACACTATTTAAAACGTCTAAAAGCTTTCTATACACTTATTATTACGCTTTAACATATGACATATATGTGTTTGGTTCTATAAGTTTGAATTTTGTAAGGCAGTCTATCTTGATATTTGGATATTTTATATTTATAACGTCTTATAAACTCAATTTTGTTGTAGTATAAAAAATAGTGTTTTTTACTCGGTTTGGTCGGTGAATCATGTAAAAAATAAGGAATTTTTACATGGTTTGGTAGTGGACCGTGTAAAAGATAGGACATTTTTATACAGTTTTGTCAAACAACCGTAAGAAGCTACATGTTTTTACAAGGTAACAAAACCATGTAATAATGTGGACACACATATGCTATTGTAAACTTTTATGTTGTTATAAAACCTTGTAAATATGTGTATTTCCACAATTCTATTCACCAGGGTGTTGCTAGGGAGGGTGGGTCGGGGGCGTACGCCCGGGCCCCACAGAAAATAGGGGCCTAATATTATTTTGTCCGTATATACTATATAGTATATAGTAGTAATTAAAAAAAATAGTATATAATATGATCCAAAAAGAATTTAACATTATATTAAAGACCCAAACATGTATTAATTAATTACATTGACAAAAAAAACACATAAAAGTTAATCGGTTGTTCATTTTATAGTGTTGTTTATTGTTTCTCTAAGTTATTGTTTCATCATTCATCTCTCACCTACTCTTTTGATTTTTCCATCAACATGAATTCTATTTTTGCATTAGAATATATACATTTCTTGTTATTAACTAAGAAAACTCCTAACTTCAAAAAACAAATTACCAATACGATTCAACTTATATCTATATTTAGGATTTCAAAGCTACCCTTGTTTATTCATACATTATTGACTTATTATTACCTAATATTTAGTAAATAAATTTTAAGTCCTTTCTATCTCTGAAACAATAATAAGATCTCAAATTATAAACAATATTTGCTTTTGATTCTAAAATTGATGGTTCCTAAAAAGTTTGTTTTAAGCCTAAAAGTTTAAAACTGTGATGAAAACATTAACATGAGTTGATATGAAATTCAACTAATTTACATTAATTTCCATAAAGCGTTACTGCCAACATTGTGACCCTAAATCTATATATTAAACGGTATATCATAGAATGTGTTTGATGGTGGAATGGATTTACGATGTTATGTAAAATTATATTGACGAAGTAGGAATACATAGAAGGATTGACAAAACATGTAAATCCAAAAAGACTTTATAACTTACGAGCGTAAGAACTACGGAAAATATGAAACTCTCGAAAAAGAACTTTATTAATGGATCAAAATGTTTCTTACAATGGAATAACCAAATGCTATTTATAAGCTCCGCCTAAACTAGAAGATAACTAAGGTTGGTTCACAGATTCTGGAGGAATTTGATGGAATTGGAATGCTAAATGTCATTGACCAAATTTCATTCCTTCGTTTGGTTCATTTTTTTCATGGAAGGAATCTTCAAAATCCCTTGAATTCCACTGATATGGGATTTAAACATTATTTGACATTAAGGTGGTATTTTGATGGAAATAGAATGTTCGAATTTCATAATCCCAAATATGCACCTTTAACCCCGTTATGATAAAATAGTTGCACACCTCCTTCTCAATCTGAACCACCACCGATATGAATCACCGCCAATCAGAACCACCGTCGATCTGAAACACCACCGACCACCACCGCCAATCGGAACCACCGTCGATCTGAAACACCACCGACCACCACCGCCAATCGGGACCACCGTCGATCTGAAACACCACCGACCACCACCGCCAACCTAAACTACCGTCGATTCGATCCACCACCGACTACTGCCATCTGAACTAGATCGCCAATCGGAACCACTGCCAACCTGAACCACCGTCCACCACCACCATTTGAACCAATTCTGACCTGAACCTGAACCAACCACCACCGACTACCGCTATCTGAACGACCGATGATCTGAAATTCTGAATCACACCGTCGACTATCCGACGTGAACCACCGTCAACCACCACCGACCAGAACCACTGTCGACTAATGCCGCGACCACCACCAATCCGAACAACAGTAGTTGGATTTCAGTTTCAAATTTTTCAAAAATGGGTATTTTATTCATTTACCAATATTTCATTCCAATTCCAAAGATACATAATGTGAACCAAATAAACATATTTCATTCCAATATTTATCAATCAAACAGGTGATTAAATCTAATAACACTTTATTCCAATTCCTTTAAAATCAAATTACTTTAACATACTTCATTCCATCCAAAAACATCAAACCAAACATCATATAAGCCTTAACAATCAAATAAAGGCTAAGGTGGTCTTTGTTTTTTAAGAGGTGCTAAGTCTGAAGTCTGATTTCAGTTCTGAAATGGTTATAAAACGCCTAAATGAATCAGACATAAGTGATGATTAAGAGCTTAAAATGAAAAAACAAACAAGACGTAATAGTTGTAGAATAATTGGGAAAGTAATTAATTGACTAACTAAAAATAATGAATTAAAATAAAAGAAAATAATATGGATATGAATCAAAGTCAAAAGGAATCATCGTGGGTCGTGCATGGATAGATTTATTATATATCCATGTGGGTCATGTGCATGGTGAATAGCAGGAACAGTGAATAAGGCGACCCTCATGCGGTCAGAAGCCGCTCGGATGGTTAATACATAATGCTAGGCGTGTTCGATGTGGCTCAACCCACACGGTACTCGCGTTCTTCCTTGTTTATTATTCTCAACTTATTCTTTGATTTCCACCACAATTATATCAGATATCATACATAATATTAATTTTGTAATAATTATTGATTGATTTTGTATTTAATAATTATATCAGATATGATACATAACTTATATAAATTATCAGTATTTTATAAATTCAATGTTATTTATGATAGTAAAAACAATTTATTGAATTTTTTATCTTACTTATTGAGGACTTATTTTAACATCTCATCCAGGACCTATAAAACATCATGAACGGATCTGCTCTTAATGCAAGATACAGTCATACAGGTTGTTATGATACAAAATGTGGACAATTCCCACTGCATTAATATGAACAGATAGACATAATTAATTGAGACAGCTACTTTCTCATCTACTTTGAACCAAATAGTAAACCACTTAATGTTATGGTCTTTTGGATATAATAATTTAGTATGCATCCTACAGTCCTACTACAATTTAATAAACATTGGATTTTTTATTGCAAAGGATATATATTCTATTTTAAGAGTACTTTAAATACCAAACTACTACATAGCAAATTTTAACTAGTGTTTTATTTTGTCATTTTGGCTTTAAGCATGTTTTAAGGTTTTCACCAAACATAAACCTCACTAATTTTATTATTCGTTGTTGCAAACTTTTGATGTCTAACTAATTTTTTTATGACCAATTCGTTATCTGAGGAGTCTGCATCCAGCAATTAGCCACAAGTTGCAGAATTCATTATGGCAACAGAAGATGTTGAATATGGAGGGGAGTTTCAAGAGTCCATCAGAACATTGGTACAAGCTGCATCAGTAAGACCGAACCATTCCAGCCCATCTAATGTATCTATTTGTATGGTACCTGAGTCACTTCGTAATCTCAACCCAACTGCTTATACACCTCGAATCATCTCAATTGGTCCTCTTCACAAAGAGGAGGAACGTCTAAAAGCTATGGAGGATCTCAAACTAAGTTATATGACTCAACTATTTTCTCGAATAGAGAATGACGTAAAGAAAACTATTCACGAGTGTATGCAATTGGTGTTTGGGCTTGTAAAACAAACAAGAGCTTTCTATGCACCGAATTCCAAAAACATGGGAGAATACAAGTGGGCCGAAATGATGGTTATTGATGGTTGTTTCATACTCGAACTTCTCTACAAATTCCAGTATGGAATCGCGGAGGGTGATCCCATTTTCGACAATATTCTGATAATACATGATGTTAGATTCGACTTGTTGCTACTCGAGAATCAAATACCTTTACTTATACTTGAAGTATTGTTCCATCTCACTGTGAAACGGATCTTACCGTCTACTTCGTTAACCAACCTTATTTTTTATTTCTTCAAGGATATGAATATCTTAAACGATGTTGAACTTACCACCGATGATGAAGTACTAGAACACTGTCATATCCTTGGGCTTCTCCAAAGCTGCTACAAGCCAAGAGATACAAACTGGGGCCAAATTCCGGGCAACTCATATTCTGCCACCGAAATCGCTGGAGCAGGAGTCACATTCAAGGCAAACAGGAACCAAAGACATCCACTCGCAGTGATATTTAAACAATCGTCTCTTATTCCTTGGTTGGGTACTCTATTTGTTAGAGAAACCAGTTTAAAAATTCCAGTATTGTGCATCAAGGACTCCACTCAGTCCTTCCTAAGGAATCTCATTGCCTATGAGCAATGCTACCCATTAAGTCGTCATTATGTTACATCTTTTGCTTTTCTCATGGACAGACTCATTGACACCAAAGATGATGTTTCAATGCTTGTGAGGTCAAAAGTACTCCAACACAACTTGGGAACCCCTGAAGATGTCACAAATCTCTTCAACAATATTTGCAATGGTGTCGTCGTTCAGGCTTTTTGTTACTCCAACGAATGGAAGCAATTGGATGAATATTGCAACCGTTTCTGGCCTAGCCTATTAATTTCACTGAGAAACATTTATATAACTACTACTTGGAAAACATTGACAGTCATTGCTGCTGTGATCATCTTCATCCTCACATTAATACAGACGATATATAGTGTTTTAAATGCTTGAGATGTTCAAGACTGAAGTAATGTGGCTGAAATCGTTGGAGGTTGATAAGCTTAGGATGAAACAGATTCCCCGTTTTTCTAGTTTTATGTTCCGATTGTAGCAAGTTATGCTGCCAAGATTTTTTCATGTTTTTGTAAAGCCTATTTTGAGGCATTCGAAGTATATGAATAAGGTAGGGTTTGTTTTTTAACAAAAGACATAAAATTGTATAAGAGTATCAACAAATTTACAGATTACAACTCAGATTCAAAAGTTGAAAATGAAACCCTAGAGAACTATTTTAGAAATCAGAATGTAAAAAATGAATGAATTGAATTAATCGTAAACACCATAGACCTCTTTATATATCTAACATATTTACACAAAGAGCCTTCCATATTTCTGAAATAGCTCCGCTACCCTTGACCTTTTATAACATGTGAGGCGCAGTCCCTTGTGTATCATACACAACATATATCTGAAACACTATACAAACAACAGTAAATATATTCAAGTTAGAAAATAGAATAATAGAACATGTCAAGATTGTATCACAAACCAATAACATTTCAACACCCTCCCTCAATCTTGACTTTTAAACAAATCAAACATATTCAATTTTGAACAAAGATAATTGTGCTGATTTACACCAAGTGACTTGGTAAAAATCTCAGCAGGCTGTTCGGTTGACAAAATCTTTATTGTTTTTAGAACACCTGTAGAAACTTTTTCTCGCACTTGATGTATATCTATCTCTATATGCTTAGTTTTTTCATGAAAAACAGGATTGTTTGCAATTTGAATTGCAGACTTATTATCACAATATAAATTTACAGGTAGTAAATTTAACAGTTTTAAATCTGACAATATGCAAAGAACCCAAATTACTTCACAAAGAGCACAAGCCATGGCTCTATATTCAGATTCAGCAGAAGATCTCGAAACAGTAGATTGTTTCTTACTTCTCCAAGAAATTAAACTATTTCCTAAGAAAAGACAATAACCAGTAACAGAGCGTCTGGATGATAAACACTTACCCCAATCAGCATCAACAAAAGCTTTAAGTTTAAATTCAGATGAAGGAGATGCAGTAAAATTAACACCCTTACCTGGTGACAGCTTCAAGTATCTCAAAACACGAAGAGCAAGTTTTAAATGAGATTGACGAGGTGAATGCATAAACTGACTAAGACAATGTACAAGAAAAGCAATATCGAGCCGAGTAGCTAACGTATAAATCAATCTACCTATTAACTTTTGATAACCAGTAAAGTCACTTAATAGAGGATCTTTAGAAGCTGAGCCAGCAGAATCAGTAACAATTAAATTCATATCCATTGGTGTACTAATAGGTTTACACCCTAAATACCCAAAGTCATTTAACAGCTCAAGACAATATTTTCTTTGTGACATACATACACCATTACCAGTGTCCAATATTTCAATACCCAAAAAAAACTTTAACTTTGCAAGATCTTTAATGAGAAAATTAGCTTGCAAATGCTCTTTTACTTTATTAATTTCATTACTATCATTACCAGTTAAAACAATATCATCCACATAAACAAGTAGAATAAGAAATGTAGATTCAGTAACTTTAGTAAATAAAGAATAGTCACTTACACTTTGACAAAAAACCATGATTAAACAAACAAGAAGATAATTTTGCATACCATTGCCTAGGAGCTTGTTTCAACCCATAAAGGGATTTAACAAGTCTACAAACACGTTTATCATTTGGAGAAAAATAACCAGGAGGTAAACTCATGTAAACTTCTTCAGACAAATCACCATAAAGAAAAACATTATTAACATCTAGTTGACATAAAGGCCATTTATTTTGAACAGCAATGGCTACAACACATCTTACAGTAACCATTTTTACTACAGGAGAGAAAGTTTCCTCATAATCCAACCCTTCTCTTTGACTATACCCTTTGGCCACTAGCCTAGCTTTATACCTTTCTATCTCCCCAGATGACTTATACTTAATCTTGTAAATCCAACGACACCCTATAGCTTTCCTATCGGGAGGCAAATCTGTGAGAACCCAAGTACCGTTACGATACAAGGCTTCCATCTCATCATTCATAGCTGTAACCCAATTTTGATCTTTACATGCTTCAAAAAAACTCCTAGGTTCAATAGACTTGTTTAAAGTTGACACAAAACATAAATTTTCAGAATTTAGATGAGAGTAATTAACAACCTTTTCTAACCCATATTTTACTTTTCCTTCAATGACATAATCATCAAATCTACGAGGTAAATTTGACACTCTACTAGATTTTCGATTTGAAGAAGTACTAGGTTGCATATTTTCAGAAACTGTACCCTCAGGAGGAGGACCTAAACGGGCATCACTTTGATCTCTAGTAACGTCTAAACGACGATAAACAGCATCCTGATGACCGATGGCAGCCACGTCAGTACTACCAGATTCTTCAAAACTGGCAGCTCTATTTGGACTGCTAAGAGAATCCTGGGTACCAGTAGGGTCAGCAGCATGTTGACCACTGGCACTCATGTCAGTACTACCAGATATAGGAGAACTGACAGCTCTATTTGGGCTACCTAGAAAGTCACGGTTACTAATATAATCAGAGGACAAATGTCCTAACCCGTTTTGAGGCCTGTCCTTATTTTCATCATTGAGCAGACTATCATAGAAATTATTAGTTTGAACTATAACAGAATCAAAGAAATTTAATGAGTTTATATCACCAGTATCAGAAACACTTTGTGTATCTTTACTCATCTTAAAAGGAAAAATATTCTCGTAAAATTGTACATCTCTAGAAAACAGAATTTGCTTTGTATCAAGACTGTATAGTTTGTAACCCTTTTTTGAGTTAGAATATCCAAGTAAAACACATTTTTCAGCTCTTGAAGCAAACTTGTCAGAGACATTTGGTTTCACAGCAAAACAAAGACACCCAAAGTTTCTAAGATGAGTAAGAACTGGTTTAAAACCGTAAACAAGCTCGTAGGGGCATTTTCCATTTAACACAGATGAAGGAGTTCTATTGATAAGATAAGTAGCTGTCAAAATACACTCACTCCACATGTTCAATGGAATATCTCCCTGAAACATTAACGCTCTAGCTACATTTAATAAGTGTCTATGCTTGCGTTCTACTACCCCATTTTGTTGGGGCGTATAAACACAAGTTGTTTGATGCACAATTCCTTTGGATTTAAAAAACTCACCTAATCTGCGATTTACAAATTCAGATCCGTTATCACTTCTGAAAATTTTCACATGTTTACCAAATTGCGTGTTCAACAAACTGTAAAAGGCAATGACATTGTCAAAAACTTCATCCTTGCCTTTTAACAAATAAACCCAAGTAGAACGCGTGAAGTCATCAACAATAGTAAGAAAGAATCTATAACCCTCTTTACTGACAATACGATAAGGACCCCACAAGTCAAGGTGAACTAACTCCCCAAGAGCTATAGACTTATGGTCACTAAGATTAAACTTGTTCCGGGTTTGTTTGGCCTTATGGCACACGTCACAAGGTGACATATGGTCACTACCTATATTGAGTCTATCTTTCAAGACTCCTAGAACCTGATCCGCAGGGTGACCTAGACGACTATGCCATAATTGGCAAGAGGCACAACATAAGACAGACAAATTCAAGACCGAAGACTCACCATTGTCAAAAAAATATAGCCCTCCTTCCTCACTACCAGTCTCCACAATTTTCGTTCGAAGAGAATATGAATATAACATTTAGATTCATCAAACCCAACAAAGAGTTTACTATCTTTTGCAAGTTTGTGAACAAATAAAAGGTTAACATTGAAGTCTGGAATAACTAAAACATCGAATAAAGTGACATTATTTGTTAGTTTAAAATTGCCAATTTTATTTATTTTAGCAATACTTCCATTTGGGTGACTAACTTTCAGATTTAAATCGGAAATGTCAACTATATTATCAATATGTGAGATAGAGGAAGTCATATGTTGGGTTGCTCCAGAATCAATGATCCACCCAGAACGAGGAAATTTAGACATACCTGCCATATTAACCGAAATATTTTCAGCTGCAGGTTGTTTCTGGTCCAGAAGAGTAAGTAATTTAATGACCTGCTCTTCTGTAAGAGAGACACGGGAGGACTGGCCAGGGCCAGAACATTCAGTAGAACTTGCATTGCTTGAGGGGTTTTAAAAGACTGAGGTGATGGTTTTTTTTGAAATTGAAAATCTTTTGGAAACCCATTTAATTTGAAACACCTTTCTATAGTATGACCTGTTATCCCACAGTGTTTACAAAGAAGAGGGGAAGACTTGCCCATTCTCTTTTTATTTTCCACAGTTTTGCTAAAAAAAGCAGAACTTTGACCCTTAACATTTGAGGAGGAATGAGAGACACCACGGTGTGATTCTTCTCTTGATACCAAGGAAAAAGCAGTTTTTACCGAGGGAAGAGGATCAGTGGTCAAAATGTTGCTCCTTAGTTGCAAATAGACATCATCTAATCCCATTAAAAATTGCATAAGTTTTAAAAGTTGATTATGTTTGGAAAATTCCTGAGCCGCATTGCATGAACAAGACGGGAGTTTAACAAGAGCATCAAATTGTTTCCATAGAGCGTTAAGTTTGTGATAATAATCAGAAACAGGGGCACCATTTTGGCTAAGGGAATTTATTTTTTGGTGTAAATTGAAAGTAACCGAGCCATCAATTTTGTCATAGGTTTCTTTTAGTTCCTGCCAGACCTCAGATGCAACTTTAGAAAACACTTGACTAACAAATAAGGCCTCAGATATCGATCCAAGGATCCAAGATAATACCACAGAGTTACATCTATCCCACTGCTTTTGCAAAGTGATATTATCAGTGGGACGAATGCAAGAACCATCTACAAAACCTAGTTTATTTTTTGTTTCTAATGCCAAAATCATGGCACATGACCAAACTTTGTAATTGTCAGTGCCGCTTAATTTCAGATTTAAAATAGGAACCCAGTAGTATCACTTGGATGAAGGTAGAGTGGATCTCCAAAATCCAATTTTGCAATCAGAGATTGCTCTGGTTGTTTTGGAGATTCAGCACCAGTCATTATAAAGACAAGAGAACATATACACACAAAGATAAAAATCCTGAGTAGTAAGAGACAGGATTCCTAAACACTCTATGGTGTTAGGTCGAGCCACCACTCAGGCACCCAAAAAATAGGCACACACACAGACAAATGCAACAGAAAGGCAAGTAAAACCACAGTAAGAAGCAAGAAAATAGACAAATAGATCCACAGTAAGAAGCAAAC
Organism: Silybum marianum; assembly: GCA_036898165.1. NCBI lineage: Eukaryota > Viridiplantae > Streptophyta > Magnoliopsida > Asterales > Asteraceae > Silybum > Silybum marianum. The sequence continues at coordinate 44,688,976 of CM072528.1, forward strand.
AAAAAATAAGAAGATAAACCTGCCTATAGGCCAAGAGCAATGACTCAGTGCTCTTGCTACCGACAGAGGGAAGAACCAACTTACAGTACAGTCTTGAATGTTTTGCACGGCGGAAGACAGTCCACAGGATCAAAGATACCTGAACAGAAGCTTAAGAGTCGCGAATGTTTGCAGACATGGCTGATTGCGAGATCTGGAACAAACAACAACAACAACAACAACAACAACAACAACAAAAAACGATGTACAAATTGCGTGCTCTTGGACAAGATCTAACGAGATCAGAACCAAGAGTGAGCAATATCAAGGGATAAAAAAAATATGGAACAGATCTAAAAACAATCATAGGTCCAAAAAAAAAACCACGAATATAGACCAGATCTAAGGAGATCCACAGATCTGGAAAATGTATCTCGAATGAGGATGAATCACCAAATCTAAACAGATTAGATGAAGACCTTCAAGGAGACCAAAAAACAAATCAAGCCAGATTGAAGAGAATTTACTCGGATCTGGAAAAAGTTTCTCAAGCGAGATGAACACCAAGTCTAAGCTGATGAAAACCAAACCAGTAAAGAAACTCGACAAAAGAAACTCAGATGAGTGTCGAGAACAAAAAAAACAAGGTTTCAAAAACAAGAAACCAAGAAGAAGAAGAAGAAGAGATATGAAAAATGAAGACTAACCAAATCTAACTTCGGGGTTTCACAAGAAAGCATCAGATATCGAACCACATGCTCTGATACCAACATAAAATTGTATAAGAGTATCAACAAATTTACAGATTACAACTCAGATTCAAAAGTTGAAAATGAAACCCTAGAGAACTATTTTAGAAATCATAATGTAAAAAATGAATGAATTGAATTAATCGTAAACACCATAGACCTCTTTATATATCTAACATATTTACACAAAGACCCTTCCATATTTCTGAAATAGCTCCGCTACCCTTGACCTTTTATAACATGTGAGGCGCAGTCCCTTGTGTATCATACACAAGATATATCTGAAACACTATACAAACAACAATAAATAAATTCAAGTTAGAAAATAGAATAATAGAACATGTCAAGATTGTATCACAAACCAATAACATTTCAACAAAAAGTCCAAAGTCTTATTTTATTTCTTATTGATAAAAGATGGGGCTCAAGAATCAATAAAATTTTGTATGTTTTTTTGTAAATTGATAAATGTTTGAATGTGTATAGTTGTTTATTTTACCCTTTAAAATATTATAACATTGAATATATATATATATATTTATATAATTTCATACGTTTTTTCATCATCATTACAAAGTTTATATCTAAATTATAAGCTAACGATTCATTTTAACCAATATATATATGATGGTCAATTTTAAATACATTCAAATCCTATCAAAGTACATCGATTAATCCAAACGAATACAATAATAATTTAAATTCAAATCCTATTAAAGTAAGTCAACTGATATCGGGAGTTTAATTAAAATAACCATTTAATAAAAATAAATACCCAATATAACCATTCTCTCTTTTGGTTTACCAAAATAACCAACTCGTGAAATTCCTTTCGATCACGTTCTCCTTCAAAGTCAGATTAAAAAAATTTACAATTTTGGTCCATGTCTCGTGAAAAAACCTCTCGATCGAGAGGTTTGGGTTAAAAACGAAAAATTAAATTTACACTTTTGGTCCCTGCTTGTGAGAAGTCCTCTCGATCGAGAGGTTAGGGTTAAAAGTGAAAATTATATTTACACTTTTGGTCCCTCCTACTCGTGAAAAGAGGTCGTGATCAAGAGGTTGCCAAGTATTTTCGCTAGTGACGTAACCTCGTGAGCCCTTGCCAGACCCGTGAACCCTATCATACATGTGAACTACCCCCCCCCCCCCCCCGCAACAACTCGATCGAGACCCTATAAACCCCACCCCTGGCTCCAAAAACCCCACAACCCTCTATTCTTTCTCTGCTCTCTCTTGTCTATCGTGCAAGTTACGTGCGTTAAAAATGCATCAAGCTTCGTGAGTGTTTTCGACTTTGGGCAACTTTTCAATGGCTCGTGAAATAAGTTTTCGTAATCCCCTCGTAGTTTTATAGTTAAAAAATACATATATGTTATGCTTTTTGTTGGTATATATTTGTATATGTTATATTTATCTTAAATAACGTATAAAATTACAAATGCATGTTTGTTAAGTTTTATGATTTTTGGTATAAAAAAACCTATCTGTTAAGTTTACGATAATATCATTTTCTATAAAGTATGCCGTTTTAATATACACACACAGATATATATATATATATATACAAACCACGTCATAATTATTTACATGTTTATTGTATAAATTATATAAATAATGTTTCTAAAATATCTGGACACCATATAATATCATTTTGTATAAATTACGTCGTTTTAATAAAGAAGATATGTTTACATTGGCGATTAGAATTTTGGATAAAATTGTTTCTTCCAAATTTATCAATGATGTAACCGCGAAGAAGTTCGCGTTGATCTCCTGCTTTCTTGAAGTATCCTGATTTGAGAGAATTTCGCCTTTAGACTTTACTCGTGAATACGAAGAGTGCAACTTTCTTAATTTATTGGAATGGAAGATAACTCGTCTCAAGTTCCTCTGCAAACCTTAAGTGGAGGAGTTGATAAGGAAGATTTGTTTACAGAAATGTTAACCAACACCGGAGTTGATAGGGAAGATATGTTTACATCGGGGATCAAAATTTTGAACAAAATTGTTTCTTCCAAGTTTATCAACGTTGTAACCGGGAAGACACGTTGATCTCCTGCTTTCTTGAAGTACTCTGCTTTGAGAGAATTTCTCCTTTAGACAGTACTCGTGAATACGAATAGTGCAGCTTTCTTAATTTGTTGTAAGGGAAGATAACTCGTCTCAATATGGTACTTGAAGTGTTTTATAAAGTGTGATTTTTGGTTCCTTAATAATTGTTAAGATGGTTTTTTCCCATATTGGAATCCAAATTGCGGACATTTATCTAATCGAACATTATGTAGATTGTTATTGTATGTCATACTCCTCCATCATACCTTCGTTTGGGTATATTGGACGTCCATCGGACGTCGTTAGAATTAGATCTCAATCACCAAAAAAAAGGGTACTTGAAGTGTTTTATAAAGTACGAAGTTGTCTTTATCTCAAGCTACAACGCGTAAACGTATTTCATTCTTGATTTGATTCATACTGAACTCAGTCAATAGGGGATTGAAGGTGCTTAGTGTGAAATGCTATGTAGTTTAGTTTGTTTGCTTGTTCTTGTATGAATTGTGTGATTTTTGTTTCCTTAATAATTGTTAAAATGGTTTTTTTCCCATATTGGAACCCAAATTACGGACGTTTATCTAATCGAACATTAGGTAGATTGTTATAGTATTCTGTACTCCTCTATCATACCTTGGTTTGGGTATATTGGACGTCCACATTGGACGCCATTTAAATTAGATCTCAAGCACCAAAGTAGGGTACTTGAAGTGTTTTATAAAGTGTGATTTTTGATTCCTTAATTAATAATTGTTAAATGGTTGTTCCCATATTGGAACCCAAGTTATGAATGTTTATCTAATTGAACATTATTTAGTTTGTTATAGTATTTCGTACTCATCCATCATACCTTCGTTTGGGTATTAGATGTCCACAATATCGGACGTCGTTTGAATTAGATGGTTATAGTATTTCGTACTTGAAGTGTTCTATAAAGTGTGATTTATGGCTCTTTAATAATTATTAAAATGGTTTTTTTCCCGTATAGGAACCCAAATTATGGACTTTATCTAATTGAACATTATGTAGATTGTTATAGTATTTCGTACTCCTCTATCATACCTCGGTTTGGGTATATAGGACGTCCATATTGGACGTCGTTTGAATTAGATCTCAAGCACCAAAGTAGGGTACTTGAAGTGTTTTATAAAGTGTGATTTTGTATTCCTTAATAATTGTTAAAATGGTTGTTCCCATATTGGACCCAAGTTATGAACATTTATCTAATCGGACATTATTTAGATTGTCATAGTATTTCGCACTCATCCATCATACCTTCGTTTGGGTATTGGATGTCCACATCGGACGTCGTTTGAATTAGTTCTCAATTACCAAAGTAGGATACTTGAAGTGTTCTATAAAGTGTGATTTATGGCTCCTTAATAATTGTTAAAATGGTTTTTTTCTTGTACTGGAACCCAAATTACGGACGTTTATCTACGAACATCATGTAGATTGTTATAGTATTTCGTGCTCATCTATCATACCCAATTTAGACAAATCTTGTAGTACTTTTCAGACGAATCTTGCAGATCTTATCAGACGCCTTTTCAATCCTTTAATGTAACATAACGACTTAACAAAGACTAATGTTTACTTTATTTTACACACAAGAACACTTAACAAACACGATTTAGTTGGAATCAGTGTTGAGGTCAATGTTATCATATCTTATATTTCCATGTGAGTATAGCTCTGATGGACCCTGCGAGTGTCTTGTTTTGCTACTTGAACATTTAATCGCAAGAGTTGGACATTCTCCACGAATATCCTACTACTCCGCACCTACCATATTTTCTTTGTATGGTTCACCACAAGATGGACGCCAATTGTTGTTACGTGGTCTCCCAACAGGTCTCTTAGTTATTAACGGTGGATGACATGGCATAACGGGGACATTTGGGAACACCCATGAATCAGGGAGTCCAGCTGACTTGATTACCTCTCGATATGTTGACCGACAAGTTTCAGACTTGAAATATTTTTTAGCCAAATTGTTGTAGTCCCTACATCCCATGTCTTGCAGCAGCATTGGCATGACCACATGGTAACCGAGAAAATTGTTTTTCCAGACATTCATAGGTATAGTTTTCCATATCGACATTCGTGTGCGTACACTAATCCCGAACCTAGAACTTGTTATATCCAATTACGCGTACCCTCCATGTCACAGACATTCCCGCACTTCTCTGAATTATCTCCTCCGCCTTTGGTGTGAGTATATTACACATTTGATCTACAAATATGTGTTAAGTGTGTTATAATTTATAAAACACGAAAAAACAAGTATATATAAGTTCAAAGTTTCATAGTTTATCAACATCCTTTTTTCCGTCGAATTAGTTACCATTGTTGTTGAAATTCTCGAAGGTAGTCCATAAGTCCGACAATCAGTAATCTACGCGCAAAACGGAAGAGTGTATTCACCAAATCTCCAATATTTGTTATCATAATATCATACCATAGACCAAGAAAAATAGGCCATTGACCACCGTTCCTTACCAGCATCGTCCATAACTCGAGCTCCTTCAAGTACTTCAACTTGTAGTGCATTATATTGGTCAAACTCTTGCACCGTATACGATTTGCATGCATTCTAGTATGTCAACTTAAATATTTTAATACGTTTATCCGTGTTTTTCACATTCATCTCCAAATGTCGACAACATAGTGCATGAGGGGTCGTTAGCTACACGACACTAATTGTGATGCTTATAGAAGCAACCATGTTGGACATAAACACCAACCCTTCCGGTTCTCCGATACATTCTCTCAACATGGACAAAAACCAAGTCCACTCCTCCCCGATCTCGGACCTGTGTCCATGGCAACCGCCAATAATATAGTACCTAAGTAACGTCTCTTTAAATGAGTGGCGTTTATTACAAGGACACGAGGCAAGTTTGTCAAAAAAGTCTGGATCTTCAAAAATTGTAGGTAAATGTTATTTATTTTAATATTATTCTTGTTATTATTTATAATGTGTAAACATATGACATATTAATATATGTACCGCGCAACCAAGGGCAATGAAACACGACTTAAAACGTCTCCTTGAATCCATCTTTATTCTGGTGCATGTACTTAGATTATGCAGTTCCAAATGATATAAATACGTAGGGAGTCGTTCAAACGACTCCTCAAGAGTACCTCTCACCAGTAGTAGTGTCCTACATCTCGCACGCCAACCTTTGTGGTAACTAATAGTAATCTTGTATTGTTGGTTTATATCGTTCATGATCATTTGGCCGAAGTGCCTGATTAGCATCTATAAATTTGCCTTTGAGTATATAGAGCTTCAAATATGTCTTTGGCAAATCTCATCGTTTTAAACATGAAGCCCTCTTCTCATTCTGAGCTCTATATTCATTTCGTGATTCGTATCGAATATCTGAGCTTCAGACATTCTTGGACTGCAATTATAAGGAGCGGGTTGGTAGTTTCTATTTCTTGTATAGTTCTCCATGGTTGGAAGGGAGCAGACATGTCAAAATAATCAGTTAACCCACCATATGATTTATTAGTAGGGTAACTTGTTTCTACTTCTTCGTCGTCATCTTTATCTGTTTCTATTTCCTCATCGCCATTTGATAGACCCATTGAGAAAACATGGGCTTCGTCATCAGCAACTCCAGCAAACTCTGTTTCATCATCAGCGACTTCTTCTTCAACTTGTTGCGTCCCCGGAACAAATTCTTAGCAGGCGAAATTGAGAATCAGACTCGGGTTGATCTTCGGTCTCATCTCCTTCACAATCACCTTCGTCGTACATCGATGAATCGAGATACACAATAACAGAAGGAGGTCTATTTTACTCGGCTGCAAATTCCATAAAACCATAAACTTCTTCATCGTCGGTTAACTCAAAAAATGAACCATCATTCCGGTACACTAACTTGTTTACACCAAAAGTAGAACGTTCAATTTCACATTTTTTAGTGTAACCAAGCAACTTCCAATGTGTAATATTTGCTGGCAATTTTACACCACGCTTAGTAGAATTAGCATAATCTCATCCGTTGTAATCTTGCACCCATTGACGACCGAAACAAAAAAATAACGTAACTTTTTCGGCAGCATAACTCATTTTTTCAAATAAATCTCGCAAAGAAATATGTGTATGATGAAGAAAATTACAAAAACACATACAATTATCAGAGAAAATGTGGGTTTATGAGTTCGCATTTTATTAGTCTTTATACATGGAGAAGGACAGTGAAAAATAGTACATATTCCCGATCAATTGAAAACATCGCATATTCATGGAAGACATCCAAAAAAGAAAAACATGTGAAAACACACAAAACTTGAAAACATTTGCATAGACACCTCTTGATCACGACTTCTTTCCACGAGCAGGGACCAAAAGTATAAAATTAATTTTCACTTTTAACCCTAACCTCTAGATCGAGAGGATTTTTCACGAGTAGGGACCAAAATTGTAAATTAATTTTTCATTTTTAACCCAAACCTCTCGACAATATTGCTTAGGAAAATATTCCTCTTTGAGCTTATTAGAGAGATCCTCCCACGACATTGTCTCTAGAATTATCGGGTTTGGAGTGGACAACATTTCCCACCAATACAATGCACTCGACCACAACCTCGATACTGCGTACATGACCTTATCTTCTGTCGAGTTCTTACTGGTTTTAAGTGTCATTTCTGTCTCTTTTCTGAATACCCTTCGTTATTCAGATCAAATGGGTCACGTGTCACGCTCTCCTTTTTGTCCTCATGTTCGCAAAAAAAATTGAGTTCGCATTAGAACTTTCTTCTTTGTGTGTGTGTGTGTGTGTGTGTGTGTGTGTATATATATATATATATAAAAAGAGAGAGAGAGAGAGTGAGAGTGAGAGAGATAAATATGCAAAGTTATCATATTTATCTATATTTATGTTTATGGAGACTACATTGTAACTAAGCATTTTTAAGTATTTTTAAGCATATTTAACAAATATATTATTTTAGAAAAACTTGAGATTTGAAAAAAAAATTGCAACAACTATGTTAAATTATTTTTTTAAATTGAAAAAAAAAATGACGAATATTTACACATTTTTGTAAATAAGAGATAAAATATGGTAAATGCTTAATATAAGACATTTCAAATTGCCAACGACTCTCTTCCACAATCGCTGGAATCTCTCTCCCTATCCCATATCTCAACCACCCCCCCCCCCAACACCGTCATGCCTACCCAACATTGGTAATTTACTCAATTGCCAACCGTCCTATGCGTGCTATCTCTATTCCTACTGAGAGTTTTTACGTGTTGGCGATTGAGTCTTAACGCTCCAATTGATTGTGATTTCCCAAGAGAACACTGATGCAAGTCTTCAGGTCAAACTCAGTTTTGAATATTTTTAGTTTCTTCAACAAATTAAATGCAAGTGCTCTTGATTCAATATCAGAGAAACTATATACTGAATATACATTTGCCTAAATACTTTACAAGATAACATAGGAAAGGTAATCATAATTGATATTATCTATCTTTGATATTCTTGTCATGCCCCCGCAAGACGGACGGTCAGGACGACGGTCCGATCTTGGTAAGCAACATGTGAAGTCGAGAACGAGCAAGTGGTTTAGTTAGAGAATCCGCTAATTGGTCATCATTTACCACTTGAATTACGCGTAGTGATCCAGCTTGAACTTTTTCCCGTATGAAGTAGTAGTCGATGGCAAGATGCTTCATGCGGGAATGAAACACGGGATTGGCACTTAGGTTGGTGGCACCAATATTATCACAGTAGATTGTTGGTGTGGCAGTACATGTGATGCCTAGCTCAAGCATAATATTTCCAAGCCATGATAGTTCAGTAGCTGCTTGAGCAACAGACCTGTATTCAACTTCAGTAGAGGATCGGGCAACTGAGCTTTGCTTCTTTGAACTTCAAGAGATTGGATTTCGACCCAGATAGACGATATAGGCCCCGGTTGAAATGTAATCATTTCTGTCACCACCCCAATCAGAGTCGGAGAAGGCATGGAGTTGCATAGGTGAATTTCGGTGTATGGTCAAGCCATGATCAAGCGAGCCACTTAAATAGCGGAATAGTCGTTTTAAGGCCTGCCAATGACCTGTCGTAGGTCGATGCATATATCAGGACAACTTGTTGACCGCGAATGCAATGTTGGGCCTTATGAGAGCTAGATATTGAAGACTTCCAACCAGGGCACGGTAGGTGGTTGGGTTGTCAAGAGGAGACACCATATTAAGAGTAAGTTTTGCATTAGCATCCATGGGAGTTGACACTAGTTTCGCATCTGACATTTTTGCACGAGCAAGTAAGTTTGAGGTGTACTTTCGTTGGCTTAAGAACAAGCCATGAGTGCATGTTTGAACTTCGACTCCCAAAAAATAGGACAGTGGACCCAGATCCTTAAGTGAGAACCGAACGGATAAGGAAGTGATGAAATCTGAAACCACGGTGGGGCACGGCCCCGTAACAATAATGTCGTCAACGTATACAAGCACATAAAGGGGTTTGGTACCTTTTCGAAAGAATAGCGATGTATCGGATACCGAGTTAAGAAAGCCAACAAAGCCAACACTTAGTAGGTATGTACGAAGTTCAGTATACCAAGCTCGTGGTGCTTGCTTGAGACCATAAATGGCCTTGCGGAGACGACATACGTAATTCAGGTGCTTGGGATCAACGAATCCTGGAGGTTGAGCCACGTAGACATTATCATTTAAGGTACCCTGCAAAAAAGCATTGTTGATATCAAGTTGTCGTAGGGACCAACCGGCTAGACTAAGTAGTAGGCGCACGGTGGCAGGTTTTATGACCGGGCTAAATATCTCGTTGTAATCAAGACCAGGACGTTGGTGAAAGCCTAAAGCAACTAGACGAGCTTTGTGTTTTTGAAACAAGCCGTCAGGGTTATACTTGGTGCGAAAGACCCACTTGCACCCAACTATGTTTTGAGAGGGGGAGGCGAGAACGAGATCCCATGTTTGATTGGCAATGAGAGCTGGGTGTTGTGTGGACATGGCTTGTCGCCACATTGGATTAGCCAACGCCTGTTTGAGGGAAGTGGGTTCTGGCGAGGATAAGTGGGCGAAAAGGTTTAGTTTTTGTATCGGTTTGAAGATATTGTTAGAGGCTCTAGTGCGATGAGGGTTAGTGGTGGTAGGGTCTGGTTGGGGTTGTAAGGAGGTGGGGATATTGTTGGGGACATTAGGAGAGTGTTCTACTGGTGAGTTTTCTGCGATGGGTTTTCTGCTGGTGGGTTTTCTGCGGTTGAGGATGGAATGGTGGGGTTGGTGGGTGATGGAGTTATGGTGTGGGAAGCTGATGTAGGTAGCTTGGTAATAGATGAGGAAGGATCAGGGTGCTGGTTTAGAGTTGGATTGGCATTTTGGATGGGAAGTGTCAGTGCACAACACAAGTCAGCACGGTGTGGTTTCGGAGACGAAAGTGAGGTCAGACGCGGGAACGGGTAGTCGGTTTCGACAAAGCGGCCATGTCAAGATGAGTAGATTCTATTCGTGGTAGGATCTAGACATAAGTAGGCATGTTGGGTAGGGGAGTAGTCGATGAAGACACATGTGATGGAACATGGTGCAAGTTTGTGAGATGTGTATGGACGAAGCCACGGATAACACAAACAACCAAAGTTGTGAAGGTGATTATATTTTGGATCAGTGCTAAAGAGTTTGAAGTAGGGTGAGGTATTGTTGAGGGTCGATGCCGACATTCGATTAATGAGATAGACTGTTGTTTGAAAGGCGTGAAGCCAGAGTGTCAAGGGCATAGAGGAATGGGAAAAGAGAGTAAGACTTGTTTCAACAATATGGAGATGACGATGGTCGGCATAACCGTTGTGTTCGGGTGTATGTAGGGGGGGGCGTAAGATGGGATATGCCATTTTTAGCTAGAAAGGATGTGAGGGATTGGAACTCACCACCATTGTCGGAGTAGAGTGTAAGGATGGGTTTGCCAAATTTCTTTTCAACTAGTGCTTTAAAGTGAATGAAAATGTTGGATGTATCAGATTTACGTTTAAGTGGGTAAAGCCATATGTACTTTGAGAAGTGATCAACAAAAATAACATATTACTTATATCCATCGACTGAATAAACAGGAGAAGACCATAGATCACTGAAAATAATTTCAAGGGGGGAAGTGGTAGAGGGAGGAAGTACCAAAAGGAAGTTTCTGACTTTTATTAATGTATCATGAATTACAAGGCATATCCTTAATAGTAGTAACATCAAGAAATGAGACTAGTTTCTTTAAAATAGAAAATGAAGGGTGACCGAAGCGATGATGCAAATCAGAACTTTTAGAGATGAGATAGGCTTGAGGTGAGGCACTGGATACGGGCCACTGGTAAACTCCATCTTTAGTTGGGTCGGTTAAAAGAGATGCCCCCGTGTGGAGATCCTTAACACAAAAAGAAAAAGCTGAGAATTCAACTTTGGTATTGTTATCAAGGCAAAATTTAGAGATAGATATAATTTTTTTATGCATGGTTGGTACACATAGAACATTAGAAAGAGTAAATTTTTTTGGGGATGAGTGAATGTGAGCTAAACTAGTGTGAGAGATAGGAAGTCCCGAGCCATCTCCTATGACGATCTCATCGGTTCCATCATAGGGATAGTGAAGAGAGAGATTGGCGAGGTCGGTAGTGAAATGGTGAGATGCTCCACTGTCAAGAAGCCAAGAGGGAGATGCGTCGGTTTGGGTAGGGCTGGTAGTGGCGGTAGCAACATTGGCTTGAGGTGGATTGGTGATAGGGCGAGGGTGACGTGGAATACGAACAGCTGGGTAAAGTTCTTTGAAGGTAGGCCAGTAGTCAAGGGTGTGACCCCGGATGTTGCACCATTGGCATCGTCCTTTGAAAGGGTTTTTGGGATTTTGGTTATGGTTTTGGTGTGTGTGATGTGGGTTGGGGTTTCAGTTATGGTTTTGGTGGTAGGAACGTTGGTTATAAGTGGGACGGGAATATGTTGGGTTAGCTGTAGCCGGAAAAGTAGGTGATAGAGTGGCTTTGGCAGTTTGAATAACTAGTTCTTTGTTGATCAGTTTTTCATGTAGTTCCTTAAAGGAGATTGGGGTGTCCTGGCGTGTACAGTGTCTATAATAGATTGAAAACGTGGATCAAAACCATCAATGATCTTATCAGTGATATCTGCAAGAGGGACAATTGTGCCCAACATGGCGAGTTCATCGGTGATCCTCTTGATGTTTTGCATGTATTCAGAGATAGGGGTCGAGCCTTTCATGAGGTGTTTAAGTTTGAACTTGAGTTGTTTGACATGTCCACGAGACGGGAGAGCATAGGTGTTGGCTAGTATTTCCCGAGCCTCTTTAGAGGTAGAGGCCCGAGTAATGAGCGAGCCAAGTGAAGGAGAAAGGGTTCCAGCCAAGGCTCCAAACAGAAGTTTATCCTGTCAGATCCAAGTACTGTAGGCGGGATTTCCGGTTGGTGGACCAGTGGTAGCGGCTACTGTTGTGGGAGGGGGAGTACGTGTGCCATCAACGAAATAATGAAGGTCATAGCCAACAAGGAGGGCTTCGATTTGTGCTTTCCAGAGTAAATAATTGGTTGCAGTAAGTTTGATTACAGAGTTGATGTTGATCATAACGAGGGGCTTGGAGGGTTCATCAGTGTTGGGAATGGTGTTGGAAGCGATTGCCATTTTGAGGTTGAAAGAGAAGAAGAAGAAGAAGAAGAAAAAAGGAGAAGAAGAACAGAACAGTAGATGGGATCAAAGCTCTGATACCATGAAAACTTTGATAATGCAAAAGCTTAATCATTTCATTACACAGCTTTAACTTAAATAGGAATACAGAAAGAATGCAAAATATACAGTTACCTAACATAGAGCTATTATCAGGGAAACTATATACTGAATATACATTTGCCTAAATACATTACAAGATAACATAGGAACGGTAATCATAATTGATATTCTCTATCTTTGATATTCTTATCACTTTCTTCACGAGACATCAGTTCACCGTTCACGGCTTTATGGTTCTTGCTTCACCTCATCGTCCTCAGTCCTCATACAGTCACACTTCCAAATTTCAATCTCGCATTGCTCTCGTCTCTCAGTCTGATTTGAGTCCAACGATCGCGAGTTCACTGCACTTCAGTGTTCACGACTTCACTTTATAATTCTACACGTGTATAAAAAACCAAGGTGTAGAATTGTAGAAACTACACACCCCTAATCTATCCTTATATTCATAATGAATAAAGCATGAATAGCTGGTTATTAGGTTCTCAAATATATATATATACAGTTCTCATGTGGACCTTCCCCTAAATCTTTGTGTATACACATGCATATATGTATGTAGAGGGAGGTTCAGTGGAAAACCTCAAAAAAAATGAATAACACCCTAGGAGCCTTCCATCCGGATGATATGCACTTGTGTATAGACGGTATGCACAAATGCATACAAGCGATTGATGTTGGATTTTTTCCTATGTACAAGTGCATATGCACGTGCACATATGCACGTGTGCATATGCACATGTGCATGTGACAAATTATTGGTATGTCTTTGTACAAGCGATTAAAGCTGGGTTTTGATTTAGGTTTTTGGTATGGTGATTTTAGATGAAGAAATTGAATCAGATAACCACCCCACCACTGTTTCTTCGATTTTGGTTAAATACAAAATCTTGTGTGCTTAGAAAACGTGGTAAATTAGATATGGGTGAATTAGGGAAGTAAATCAAATATTGGAGGATTTTAATCAAGGTTGTATGTGGTGGTATTGTAGTTAGGTTTGATCGGTGGTTGTTCAAACCTACCAACATCGGCGGTTCGTTCTTTTTCAACTGGAGAAAATGACTTGGAGAAAAGAGTGGTGGTGCAAGGTGGTGAGAGGGGGAGGCAGAATTAAAAGAATGGCGTCGGTTGGGAGATTCTAGACAAGGAGATGTGGTCGATGGTTTGGGAGTACAGCCAAGAAGGGCCTACGTCAGGATGGTGTAGGGTCTGATAGGAAGGTATGATTTATGTTAATTTCTACTTTATCAAAACTAAGAACAATTACAGATCCTCAACTTCTGTTAGAATTTCAATGTGAGGGTACGTAAATCAATGGGCCCTAACCGATTATTGATAAAGATATTCAATCAAGATCAACATAAATGAAACATGGAAAAAAAACATAAATCTCATTGCTTGAATGGAAATACTAACTAGCAATGCAAATATTAAACCTAAAATCTAAGTTACCTAATTTACGGAAATTAAACGTGATTGAAGTTTCCAAAATCGCCTCCTTTACTCTTTTCCTTGTTCTCTAGTGAATTAGGGTTTATCTCCCCTTTGAAAATGTCAATTTCCAACCCTAAATAGCCCCAAAACCGACTCCCACATTATTTAAAACGTATTCCTAAGCCAACAATCATTTGCGAAATATGCATACGTGAGTGACAATTTATGAAAATATGCTCATTCTTCATTTGAATATACCGCTTAGTACTGTCATTCCAAAAATATGCTTAGCCTTAAGATCATTTGAAAAACCATGTTCCACTTAGGCGACTTGTGACATGACTAAGGTTGCCAAAAAGGTCGCTGAAGTCACTTTTTCACAAGTTATTTTATTAGGAACGATATAATGATGAAGGCTAAGGATCGTGTGAGAAGGAAAGTTAAAGTGAGAATCATAACAAGGAATTTGGACCCTTAATCAATTTTAATCTCAGAATCATCTATAAATCGTGCTTGATACGGAGATTGATCAGGTGCATCTCATTCTAATGTGCATCCAAGTGTGGATATCTCTTCTTACTCTTCTCACATTAACTCTCCGGCCTTATCACGGAACCCAACCCTAATGATGAAGTTCCCCTAAATGTTTGATATACGTGGCACACTCTCGTTTATCCCCTGGCACACAGGTAGAAAGTAAAAAAAATGCCTTACAGAAGAAAAAAAACGCACAGGTAATAGCATGGCACAGACTTAATGTTATACTGAAAACAAGATTTGAACCATGGCGTACTACACCGGCAACCATGACGAATAGCTAATTTCATAAAATCTTATTATTATAATCATAAATAATAAAAAGCGGAAATAACAAGAAAAAAAATATATCGTTAAAGTCGTTTTCTAATCTCCAAATGAGGAATATTGTGCCTAAAGTTGGGCCAAATCGTTGTATGTTGTTTTGGTCTATCACTAACCTTTTGTACACATCTTTAAGAAGTTTTCAGCAGTCTAATTTCGACAATTATAATTTTCTAAAACATTTAATAGATATGTGCATATCCTTAAGGATCGAAAATTATGTTGAGGTTTTGTCCAACCCATTTGCGTTTGCCTATCGTATTCGTTACCATTTGACAATTATTTATTTTGCATGTGGGTTCTTTTTTCTTTTTAAAGGATTATTTGCATGTGGGTTAGTTGCTTGATTTCAATTGAATTATAGGAGGAGGTCACGTGACGCAGCCATGTGAAATAATTGGGTCCATTCCATTCTAAGATCCAAATACTACTTTCTTTCTTTCTTCACAAATGTCAAACCCCATATCGCATTTATTGGCTATGTTTGACAAAATTAGCTATAAGTGTTTTATGAATTATAAGATAGCTTATTCAAACTTTACTTTTATTAACTTATCTAAACAACTATATTAAAAATAAGGTATCTTATAAGGTGACTTATAAATCACCTTATTTTTATCAAACTATCCCACCAACTTCCTCTCCATCTTTTATTTCCAAACAAAATCATTTTTACATAAATTAAAAACAAACAAACCCTTTCTATATGTTAAATAATCTCTTTTTTTTCCCAATATTTAAGCATCTTCATTCTTCAATAGTTTTTCTTTTTAATTTTTTAAAAATATGACACAATTCTAAATTTTAGTATTATTTGTATTATTAAAATATTTAATATATCAACCTATATTAAACAAAAAATTTATATAATGGTAATTTGTAACTTACTTTAAAATCAATTTTCATATAAAAATCAATAACTTGTAAAATTATAATTTACATCAAAGACACAAATTAATAAATTAATTTTAAGTATTTACATAATTGGTGAGACAAAAAATAAAACAAAATTTAGAATAACAGATTTTTAATGCCTCTTCCATATTCAATGAATTTGGTTTTGATCAATAATAACTTATTTAACAACACACCATACATAAAAATACCTAATCAATATAGAAAAAATACCATGTGCATCATGCAAAAGTAACAATTAGAATCATCCAACAAAAGGGGAATAATATGTAATATTTAATTAATTAATTAGAATCATAACAATTCATTACCCTCTTTTAAATCTACATTTAAATTCATAAAATCAAATAAAAGACAACCCCAAAGAAAAAACACCACATGTAAGGGAAAATAATTTTATACTCCCCATCTATTATATAATACAAAAATATGGAGACACAAAAGAGATCCAAATGCTATTAGTTCAACTCGATCCACACCGTTAGATTTTCGAATCAACTCAATGTGTTGGCGGTGGTGGGACCGCCGGCTTACACTGGTAGCACTTGGCAAACAGACCGAATGTATCAACTTGTCGTACAAAGTTGGTCATACTGGCCCATCCACCGAACCCGAACCCAACCACAAGTACCCATACAACCACAAACGTGTTGATCACAAACATGGCCGTCCAACTCGGTAGGAATCGAGGAGGCTTCTCTGCCGCATTCTGAAAACAAATAAATGTTACAAACTATTGATATCCAAAATAAAGAAAATAGATACTTTTTGTTATCTTTTGCTTTCCAAAATAGAGAACTTTATGAGATAGATTTTTAAAAAAATTAGAAGAATAATATTTTTCTTATTTAAATATTATTAGATATTTTAGTAACATAATTAAGGTTGATATCTTCAAAGGATGGGTTCACGTGAGACCGTCTTGTCTTCGTGAGACCCCATATTTTCACACTTAAAACTTCACAGCAAAAGTGTTTTGCTGTGAAGGAAAAAACAATCCAAACCTACCCAGCAAAAACACTGTGAAGGTTACCTTCACAGCAAAAACAATGTGAAAGTTACATTCACGATGTTTTGGAGTGAAGTTTCAAGTGTAAAAAATTGATCTCACGGATCCCACGAAAATAGGTTGGTCTCATATGATCCCAAATCTATCTCCAAAAATAGGATTTTGTTTGGAGATTTTATTTTTAATCATCTATTTTTTTGAAAAAAAATGGAAATATACTACAGTTTCTTGATAATTTCTTTAAAATAAAAAGTCAAAATCTTCAAAAAAGAAAAAACTAATGTAATTACTCCATTTTTTTACCTCACGGGCAGAGGCTTTTCTGTAGGTGAGCATATGGGCAAGAGCCGGGATGATGTAAACCGTGAAGCTAACCAAAAGAGCCCCAACCGCAGAGTTAATGGGTCCGAAAAAGGGGAAGATGATAGCCAAAAACCATATGGGTACGACTACCGGAAGTCGTGCCAATGCTCGTAAGCATATGCTCTTTGTGTCATGCATCCCGATCACCTTCTCCCACACGAAATACAAAGGCGTGCACGCAAATCCAAATGTAATAAACTGTCCACCAAAAAACCAAAAACCCTTTTGTTAAATATACGTGAAACCACATCAGATTACTTTTTTATCAGATTACTTTCCAAAAAAGCAGTAAGAGAGAAAAAGTAAGAGAGAAAAAGAAAAGGGTAGAATAGTAATTGGACCTGATGAATAAGCATGAGAATAACAGCGGCATCACGCCATCGAGTCTTTGGAAGAAGGGAAAAGGCGTTGGAGTGGTTAAGAAGCTCATCGCCAAAAGCCCAATAGACGGCAGAGGACGAAGGAAGGGTTAGTGTGAAAACATAAAGAGTGGCAAGTAGGTAAATATGCTTGAATTTTTGGGGTTTCCACATAGCATGCATAATTTCCCTGTAAAAAAATTAACAAATTAAAATTAATTTGATTTGAAACCTACTTTTAATAATAAACAAGTTATTAGAAAAGAATGCCATTTTTTAAGGATAAAAATTTAATGAAAAAGGGTGAAATGAAGGATATATTTGAGAAACTATATATAAAGTTGTATGAAATGCAAAGTTACACATTAAATAATTAATTAAAAATATAAAAGTCTTAATTTAAAAATAAATAAAAAACTTACACAGTGACAGCATGTCCACCAAAGGTGTACAAAATATTGGTGGCTCCAGTGAAATACAAGACCAGCTTATTTGGACCAGTGTGTTGAACCCCATCAACCTAACAAAAAATAAAACATATGATTTTTAATTTATTTTCAAATATAGCAACTATTGCAGTGTGCAATAACGACTTGTACATTTTCAATTTTTACAAATAATATTTATAGATCTGGAGACATTGGAAAGGGTATTGATATGATATTCTTTCCAAAAACAGAAAGTATTACTGTATGCGAAAGAATAATATTTACACAAGAACCAAGTTTCTTGAACTGAATCTACCGTAAATAATTCCAAAGATAACTTGTACTCCAGGGATTAATAATTGTACGTCGATTTGGATTTAAGAATTTCACCACTTGTTAAAGCAAAAAGACTTGAACTTTTTAGCAAGCAAGAAATTCTTGTGCAATGGTGCTATGAGGACTTGTACATCAGGCATTGGAATCATACATTATTATTCTTGAAGTCTAAATATATATATAGAGGACAACAAGAACCATAAATATGTTATAAACATAATAGAATTGACATAAAAATATGTTTTTACATGCTTTTTTTTTATCAAAACCTATTAGTTAAGATATTGTTACAATATATGTTTTTGTTAACCGTGTGGAAAACAAATTGGTATAGACAGTAAAAATTCATGTAGTGAAACAAATTCATGAAAAACCCTCGTACTATTAAACAATATTTTAAACATTAACATTTAATAAAAAAATGTAATGTAAAAGACTAATTTTGTATGGATTCTCATAGATTTGTAACATATTTGTGGTTCTAATTTA
Organism: Silybum marianum; assembly: GCA_036898165.1. Classification (NCBI taxonomy): domain Eukaryota; kingdom Viridiplantae; phylum Streptophyta; class Magnoliopsida; order Asterales; family Asteraceae; genus Silybum; species Silybum marianum. The sequence continues at coordinate 44,707,716 of CM072528.1, forward strand.
ATTTAACTCCTCTTCATAGGGAGAGACTTGGAATCACGTAACACCATGACTATTTTCGGGAGAATCGTGAGACCACTTTTTTACACTTGAAATTTCACGGCAAAACACCGTGAAGATTAAAAAAAAATTACCTTCAGTGTTTGGCTGTGAAGTTTCAAGTATTAAAATATGGTCCGTCTCACATAAACAAGCTCGTCTAACATAAAATCAACCATATATATAATATATATATTATGAGAGTTGATTTGGGATTATGGAAGAATTAATATATAGAGGTACCTGGCCATGAACTAAAGCTGCAATGGCCATGTACCAAGCAGTGTAAGTGGTCATGCCAAGGCCAAGAAAAGACCAAATCCTGTAGTTGTGAAATGAAGGAATGAAGACTGTGGTGGCACAGCATGCTCCAAATATATACGTCCATGTCCTCTTGTCCAAATGGTCGTTTATGTAGTATATATTGCTGTCATTTTCAACAACAATATCAAATCAAATCAACAACTTTCCACATATATATATATATATATATATATTCATCCATATATTTCTATATCAAATACTAACATCTAAAGATATTCATATTTGACCCATTTAAGTCAAAAGAACATATAATATAAACATTATTAAAAATAAAGAAATACCTTGCACAAGCTATAAGTTGTATGACAGACCCAAAGAGAAGAAAAGTGCAGTTGAATGCTAATCCAATTGCTTTCCAGTAAGGCCCCAACAATCCATCAAGAACTTCAAACCACTACCAATTTCAATAATAATAATAATAAATATAATATTAAGTTATCAATAATTTTAGAAATAAAATCAAATCAAATAAAACCATATATATATATATATACCTGTATAACATGGTTTTTGAAATTAACATTTTCCTTCTCTTTTCTGCTTCTATACTCAACATAAAGCACACTTATAAGATAAGCAGTCCAGCTTCCAAGAAGACCATAAAAAATCTGAAGAACAATCCCTGATGCCATTCCCAATTGTGAAAACGAGTATGGTAATGTTAACAGCACTTGTGCCACCTACATAAAAAAAAATACATTCGTATTTAGTTTTTATATATTCGATAGGTTAAAAGGAAAACGACAAAAAAAATTCACAAGTCCTCCATGGCATGTACAAATGCATATCGGAAATTTGTAACATGCATTTGTACGTACCATTTCATTTCAATTTTTTTAACGTTTTCCTAAAACCTCAGTCCTAATATATATATATATATATAGGCGGGTACTGAGAACTCAAATTTGGTTGTCAACGTGAGACAAATGAAATCACGACACATGTCGAATACTCAAAGAAATATTTAGACAGAATAAAACTAAATATTATTCGGTCTGAATAATGAATAAACATATATTCAGATTTATTCGGTGTGAATATTTCTTTAAGTATCCGGTCCTAATAATCTACATTCATGAGTCCAGATCTCATTTGTCCTCACGTTCACAATCAAATTTGAGTTCTAATTTGAACTTTACTCCGTGTCTGTATATATATATATATAAAAGAATCATCTAATGATAGAAATTGTTATTGGGTTTTACTTGATTTGAAGAACAACTGAACCAAGCATCCCAAACAGACCCTCCATGCCATAACAAATTCGATATGTTGAACCCAGACTGATCTTCAGATCCTGCATCTCCTTCCTTCCCTCTTCCTCCATTTTCACTCTCATTGAAATCCGATGGAACTATCGATTCCTCTGATTGCTTTTCACCCAACATTTTCGAGGTAGATCTGTCTGCCATTAACGTAAAAAAAATATAATAAGAAACAGAAATTTTTCCAGATCCAAACAAAAACAAAAACAAAAATTGAGCAGTTCAAACCTCGATTGCCGAAATACCCAGATCCCAGAAGATGCAAATTGAGTTTTTGGATTGTTCTCCAACGAATGAAAGTGTTATTATTATATAGAAAACAGAAAAGGTGTTGTATGTATATATGTAATCAATTATGTCTGTATGTATATATGTATGTATTTGAGCAGTAGAGAAATAATTGCAAAAGGGGAAAATGATGAAAGAGTTTAAATGCGTTTAATCGTTTTCCCAAATTTGTGCAGAGAAGGATGGCGGAGAAAGGCGGCGAGTGAGGCCTCAAAAGGAGTGGCAAACGGCGGTAGGAACAGAGACTATCTTTCAGAGGTTTTAATTATAACAATAAATCTGTAGAGAGAGAGAGAGATGAAGAAAAGGAGGGACCTTTTGACTGTTATTTATGTGTGTGTGTGTATATATATATAGATTATAGAAAACCAACTTTCCGTTTTATTCAGCTTTTGGATTACAGCTTTCTTTCTTTCTTTTTTTCTTTTTCTTTTTTCTTTAATTGGATTCTTTATAATTAAGGTTGATATAATAATTAATAAGATCAATAATAATTTTAATAAATGGAAACTAAAATAATTTAGAGACCCCATTTTAAATGTATAGGTAATTTAATTTTACTACCGAAGGTTGACTACATAAGTGCTCATATATATATATATATATGGAAACTAAAATAATTTAGGGACCCCATTTTAAATGTATTGGTAATTTAATTTTACTACCGAAAGTTGACTACATAGGTGCTCTAAGTAAGTGTGTGTATATATATATATATATATGAGAGGGATTATACGAGAAACACCATTCTTTAAAAGATCAAAATAACATAGTGTGGACCATATATGATGTGGGTCCTACATAATAAAATGATTTAATATTAAATCGTAAATGATTTAATATTATGTGGGATCCACATTATATATGGTCCAATATATATATATAGACGGTAACAATTTACGATAATGCAAAAACAATTCTCAGCCAATCATTTTATACCTGAAATTTTTTTCATGTACAAAATCATATGTGATTTTGTACTAGCATCAAAAATAACACGCGCGACTTTTGCCGCATGAAAAGTGTCGGCTAATCATATATGATTTTGTATTTGAATCATATTTGATTTTGTACATGTATCATATGCGATTTTGTACATTAAAATTTTCATGTCAAAAATAATCGGCTGAGAATTGTCCTCGCATTCTCGTAAATTGTTATCGTCTTCGCATGAAACTCTTTCTATATATATATATATAGAGAGAGAGAGAGAGGAAAGTTCAAATGTGAACTCATTTTTTGTTGTGAACGTGAGGACGAATCTCAGCCACTTATCCGGTCAATAAAGGCAGTTTTGACCTGGTTCCCCTCCTTTAATAATCTCCACCCTCCCATGAATCGCGTCAATCCTCCGTGATCGCGTCCACCATAACCGAAGATGTGTGGCTGAGATTAGTCCTCACGTTCACAGCCAAAATTGAGTTCACATTTGAACCTAACCCTATATATATATATATATATGCCTATAGAGGGAGGTTTAAATGAGAACTTTGCATTTTTAAAAGAACAAAATAACACTTTGTGGACCACATATGATGTGGGTCCCACATAATATAAAATCATATTTGATTCAATGGGTGAGCCCATTAAACCAGATATGATTTTTTATTATGTGGGACCCACATCATATGTGGTCCACAAAGTGTTCTTTTGAATAAAATGTGTTCTTGTATGATCTCTCCCCTGTGCATATATATATATATAGGGGTGGGTTCAAATGTGAACTTATCTTTGATTATGAACATGAGGATGCATCTCAGTCATCCATTTAAAATCAGATCAAAAAATCAATGCACAAAACGCATGGTGGCATTTTTGTAAATAAGTGGAAAACTCGGACCATGGCTTAAACAATAATTAGCGCGTAGGGGCAACATCGTAAATATAACATGACCGTTCAAATTACACGTAGGTATCATCATACTGAATGCTGCTGCAAAAGACGTCGCCCCCAAAACTGTTCATCACCATCATTTAGAAAACACAAACTCGCCGTCAATTTCTTCATCTTCGTCGTCCCCAAACAACGATTTCGCTGTCAATCTCTTCATTGTCGTCGTCACCAAGCAACAATTTCGACATAAATAAGTTCATCGTCGTCGTCACCAAGAAACTTATTTCCTACAGAGTATTTAGGTTTTATTTGAGAAGATTAAAATGGATTCGAACAGTGAACAAAGCAACGACGTTCCTCTTATTCAAGTATTTGAAGAATGTAAAAGCTTTTCTGCATAAATAAAAGTTTATTTTGAATATTTAGCTTATAATGTAGTTGTAATAAATATATAGTCTAAAATTATGTGTTTATATTAAGTCTGAGTATAGTCTACAAATACGTGTCTGTATAATTATAGTATATATATTCAGTCTGAATATAACCTAGAATTATGTGTTTGAATAGTTGTAGTATATATTCAGTCTGAATATAAGCATAACATTGTGATATCACAATGTCATGTTTATATTCAGTCTGAATATAAGCAAAAAATATGTGTTTGTATAATTATAGTATATATTCGGTCTGAATATAAGCTACAATTATGAGTTTGTATAATTGTAGTTTATATTCAGTCTGAATATAAGCTAAAATTATGTATTTGAAGAGTTGGAGTATATATTCAGTCTGAATATAAGCTAAAATTATGTGTTTGTATAATTGTAGTATATATTCACTCTGAATATAAGCTACAATTATGGGTTTGTATAATTGTAGCTTATATTCAGTCTGAATATAAGCTAAAATTATGTGTTTGAATAGTTGTAGTATATATATTCAGTCTGAATATAAGTTAAAATTATGTGTTTGTATTGTTGGGTCACCGATGATTTGGTATGAACCTTCTCTATTATTTGTTTGATCTTTTACATGGTCTTTTAAATGTCTGAAATATACTTCAAGTATTGAAAAGTCAAAGACTATTCAATCTAAGGGTTGTACATCAAAATGTGGAATTTTTGATGTGACAACTAACTTTAATATTCAGACCATTGCCAAAGTCAAGATTGTTGGGTCACCATGGGTCACCGATGGTACACTTAAAAGTTATCAAAGTACTATGACCTCAATACAAGATGAGGACATCAAGTTTGAAGTCATGGTCACCGACATTACAATCTTGGTCACCGAAATTGCAGGTATATTTTCTAAGGCTGTGATATCAAGTCACAAGGATGTACACTTTCAACACTTAGTGAAAGATGAAGTTTATCAAGCAAAAGCAAAGTGTACACTTATCATTTCCATCCTTACAAAGTATCCACCGATATGATACATGGCTTCATGTATCACTTAGCAATTTCAAGAGATAAAGTTCTTACTCACAACAATTGCAAGATATGTGAGCTGCAAGAACTTGGGCATCAAGCCTTAAATAAAGACATTCTCTTTTATTCTTATAAAAGGAATATTTGTCTTTTAGCTAAAAGGTTTGATGGGACTTCACAGAGCATGAAGAAAAGAAGATAAAGTTATCTGACATTACGTGCTACAAGGAATGGTTCATCCATTATTCTAGTACAAAGGGAGTGGCCTCTTCCTTTGTCCATCAGATAAACTTCCAGCTAATCAATCCTCGATGTACCGTCCACTTGCATCCTCGTACGGGCACTATAAAAGGAGATGAAGTCCTTCCCAGAAATCTCACGTCTTCAACAAATCTTCTCTGAAAGTATTTGTTTGATTTCGCCAAAGCTGTGCGCTAACAGTCTTATTTTAACTTCCTGTGTGTATAAACTAATTACTGTTATTTAAGTTTGTTAGAATAGGTTGTCTATTCTTTTCTACAACAAACTTCTGTGTGTAAATTTTTAATATTTATATTAAAAATTTCAAAAGAGCAAAAATTGTGTGTTTGTATTCATCCCCCCCCCCCCTTCTACAAACTCTTACTAGCTTAGCCATCTCCCTTCCGGGACTACCAAGTGGTATCAGAGCAGTTGGTTTAATCTCATAAACCAGATCTGTGATGGCTGCTACTTCCTCAAATGATGGTACCATCCAAACCTCTTCTAGTAGCACATACGATTTAGGATCCTTGGCCAAACATCCAAGGTTCAACCCAAGTAATTTTGGGTTATGGAAAAATCGCATGCTACTCTTTCTAGAAGGGATTGATTGCAGGTATCCCATCATTTTAAATGAGGAACCTTTAATTCCTAAAGTCTGGGCTCGCTATGGTCCACAAAAAGATACTGAAGGAAAGGATATAGAGTCTAATGAGGATAAGAGTGACAAAACAGGCAGGTATATCATCAAAGCCTTAAATAAGTATAATGAAGATGATCTGGTTTCTCTAGATACTAAAGTTAAATCAGCTCTAGCTCTATCCCTTCCTGATGAAGTATATCACTCTCTTGTAAATCTTTCTTCTGCTAAAGAGATGTGGGATACTCTAGGTGTCTTATATGAAGGCACTAAAGAAGTGAAGAAATCTAACAGGATCTGTCTTGTTAGAAAGTATGAACTCTTCTTCCATGAGAAAGGAGAATCCCTATCTGTCTACTTCAATCGTTTTAACTGTCTTCTAAATGATCTTAAGATTTCTGGAAGAGTTTATGATAATGAAGAAGTTCTCTGCAAGTTCATGGATTGCCTCCCAGACTTCTGGGAAACCATATGTACTTGCATTAAGAAAACCAAGGATCTTGATGTGATGCCTTTAACTACTCTCTATGGGACTCTTCTTCATTATGAGCAAACCAAGAACCAAAGAAAGTCTCTTATAAAAGATATTAAATCTTCTTCTATTGCTCTAATAAGTAATTCTAAATCTTCTTCCTGTGTACCTAGAATTACTTACCCTTCTTCTTCTGATTCTGAAGGTAACCCTAAGGAAGAATCATCTCATCTATCAGATGCTTACTATAGTGCAGCTGATGATGAAGGTGAGGATTCTAACATTGACATACTTTCTGATAGTATGGCAATGATTGTTGGAAACCTTAAAAACAAAAGATTTTCTTCTAACCGTCCTAGATTTCAAAGAAAATCTTTCTCTCAAAAACCTTCTTCCGACAAATCCAATGAAGAATGCTTCAGTTGTGGGAAGAAATGTCACTTTGCTTCTGAATGCAGATCTAAATCTTTCTCTAAATTCAAAACTTCTTCTCCTTCTTCTTCTGGCCATGACTTCTCCAAATCAGCTTCTAAAAGTCTCGAAGAGAAGTAGCCATCTCTCCAAGGAAAGTCCTGACTCTTCTAAAGAAATCTCTGGGTACAAAAAGTACAAAGCAAAGTACAGAAGAGAAAAAGAAAAGAACCAAAACAGAGGAAAAACCTTGGTTGCTGAAACAGTATGCTGGGAAGATGAGCAAACCTCTGAGAGTGACAGTGAGTATGTCACAAAGTGTCTAATGGCCAAGATTGATGAAATAGAAGAAATGGAAAAGACACTTTGCACTGCTCTTGTATCTACTGAGGAATCAACTTCAGGAACAAAGCCTCAGGTACATCCCTTCACCTTTCTCTCCAATGATCAAAAAGCTGATGCTTTTGATTCTTTAACTGTCGACTTCTATGACTTAAAGGGTCAGAAGAAAAAGGCTGATATTCATATAAAATGTTTAAATGATCAACTTCTGTCTTGTTTCTCTAAACTTAAGATTTTGATAAAATGAAAGCTGATCTAGAAAACCTAAGGTATCTAAATGATAGTCTTTCAGAAGAAAAATCAAAAATCTCCAACACTCTTGAAAGAGAACAAGAGGTTCTGTCTAAATGGACCAAATCTTCTAAAGATCTTGAAAGAATTCTTCAAGATCAAATCTCCAACAAGGACAAGACTGGACTTGGATATGGAAAAGATGATTTTCAATCTTCTGACCCTATTCCTCCTTCTGTTGAATGTCAAGGCTTTCCTGCTGGCTTCTTGTCTGATGACGATGATGATCTCTTTGGTTACTCATCTGAAGATTCTACCTCTGTTCATTCTATAAATCTTCTAGATATGCTAAAAGTAGAATCAAACTCCAAAAAGTTTGGAGTCTTTGTAAAAGCAAAAGAAGTTTCCACTGAACCTTTAAGAATTCCAAGTTCTTCTTCTTCCTCTCCTAAACCCATTCAAAAGCTTTTAAGCTCTTTGAGTCTTCATGAGTCAAGGGACTTTCACAAGTCACCGACTACTCCTGCTTGTCACAACTCAAAAAGATTTTCTCAAAAGAAAAAGGTTTTATCCAAAAGAAAATCTCAAGTGATTACTGATTTCATCCCTCGCTCTCTCAACTTAAAGAAATCACCAAATCCTGATAAAGGTATTCTTGGACCAAGACCAGGTGTTAGTCACCCCTCTACTTCTCATTCTTCAACTGATGCTCAAAGTTTTGACAACATGGACTTTAATAGGGCCTTTTCTTTAAAGAAATGCTATAACTATGGCAATACCCTCCATCCAGCAAAACATTGCCCTAAGGATTCTGATATTTGTAAGAATAAAATGCCTTCTAATCCAAAAGGACCCACTTCAAAATGGGTACCAAAAGTCTAAATTTGTTTATGAGTGCAGATACCAAACAAAGATCACATATGGTACATGGACAGCGGATGTTCAAGGCACATGACCGGAAACAATTCTCTCTCTCTAATTTCTTAAAAGAAAAAGGACCTACTGTTTCCTTTGGAGGAAATGGGAAAGGTGTCACCAGAGGATATGGTACCATATCAAATGGAACCATCAACTTTTCTAAAGTAGCTCATGTTGAAGGGCTAATGTACAACTTACTGAGCATCAGCCAAATATGTGACTTGGGATATAAGGTCACCTTTCAACTATGTGTTTGCTTGGTCCTTGATATGCAGAATAAAGTTGTACTAGCAGGTACCCGAATGAATGACGTCTACATCATCAACATGAAAGAAAATGCTATTGGAGAAGTTGTGTGTCTCCTCTCTCAAGAACTAGCCAAACAAAGTTGGCTATGACATAAAAGGTTCTCTCATCTAAACTTCAAAACCTTGAACAATTCCAACAAAGAGCTGGTTGTCCGAAGTCTGATGATGGAATTTTCATGGGCTATTCTCTCTCCTCAAGAGCCTTCAGAATCTACAACCTAAGAAGGCAATGCATAGATGAATCCATGCATGTGAAGTTTGATGAGTTTGAAACATCTTCATTATCTTGTAATGAAGAAGAACTAAACTTATGGATAAACTCATGTGTTGGTGAAATTCCATCTTCCTCTCAACCCAATCCTCCAGATAACAACCCTTCTCAGCCTCCCATAAACACCACCTTATCTTCAGAACCCTCTCCTTCTTCTCCACCTCCTGAAACTAACTCTATAGAAGACCTTACCCACCAAAACTCCATATCTCCCACTAACCTACCCTCACCATCTCAAATGCCTACTTCATCTTCTTCTATATCTCCTCCCTTGCCTCCTACACTAAAATGGACCATGGATCATCCAATAGGTCAAATCATTGGTGATCCTCAAGTTGGTGTAAAGACAAGAAGAGGCATCAGCAACCTGTGCTTGTATGTTAACTTTGTTTCTATTAAGAGCCTAAGTTGATTAATGAAGTCCTAGCTGATCCTAGCTGGGTAATTACCATGCAAGAAGAACTCTCACAATTTTAGAGAAACAAAGTCTGGAAGTTAGTTCGTCGTCCATCTAACAAAACTATTATTGGAACAAAATGGGTGTTCTGAAACAAGATAGATGAAGAATGAACTGTTATAAGAAATAAAGCAAGGCTGGTTGCTCAAGGATATCGGCAAGAGGAAGGAATTAACTACGATGGAACTTTTGCTTCTGTTGCCAGACTGGAAGCTATTCGAATATTTCTTGCCCATACAGCTTACAAGAACTTTCGGGTGTTCCAAATGGATGTCAAAAGTGCCTTCCTGAATGGTGAGCTAGATGAAGAAGTGTATGTGAAGCAACCACCTGGGTTTGAAGATCCAGTCCATCGATATCATGTGTATAGGCTAGATAAAGCTCGTATGGACCGAAGCAAGCTCACGGTGCCCGGTATGATACTCTCTCGCCCATCTTCTTAAAAATAAGTATATACGAGGCAAAGTTGACAACACTCTCTTCTTCAAGAAATCACAAGGTAATATCATTCTTGTTCAAACTTATGTTGATGATATTATTTTTGGAGCCACCGATGAATCCTTGTGTGATGAGTTCAGCTCCCTCATGCAAAAAGAGTATGAAATGAGCATGATGGGGGAGTTAACTTTCTTTCTTGGTTTGCAAGTAAATACATTAAAGACCTTCTGAAAAAGTTTCAACTTGATACTTGCTCTACCATGAAAACTCCTATGGCTCCTCCTCTTAGACTTTATTCTGATCCTGATGGTGTTTCTGTTAATATCACGAATTATAGAGGCATGATAGGATCTCTTCTCTATTTTAGTGCAAGTAGACCTGATATTATGTTTGCTACCTGTCTGTGTGCTCGATACCAAGCAAATCCTAAAGAATCACATCTAGCTGCTGTGAAAAGGATTTTTCGGTATCTGAAGGGTCCCATATATCTGGGTCTTTGGTATCCCAAAGACTCAGGTTTCGATCTCATCGGGTACTCTGATTCTGATTTTGCAGGTTCAAACATAGACCGAAAAAGTACTACTGGAAGCTGTCAATTACTTGGTGGAAAGCTTGTGAGCTGGTCAAGTAAAAAACAACATTCGGTATCTACTTCTACAGCTGAAGCAGAATATGTGGCTGCTGGAAGTTATTGTGCACAAATATTGTGGATGAAAAATCAGCTGTGTGACTATAATCATATTTTCTCAAAGATCCCAATATTGTGTGACAACTCAAGTGCAATAGCCGTTGCCAACAATCCAGTGCTTCATTCAAGATCTAAGCACATTGACATCAGGTATCACTTTATAAGAGATCATATCTCTAAAGGTGATGTGGAACTTCATTTCATTCCCACTGATTGTCAATTAGCTGATCTGTTCACAAAGCCCCTGGATGAAGCAAGGTTCAAGTTTCTCATCGGTGAATTAGGTATGATAAATATAGACTTATATATATATATATGAAAAAAAATATAATATATATATATAATGTCGGTGAGCCCAGTCACCGACTAGGTACTCTCTCTCTCCTCTATAAACTTTAAACCATTCCCATCACCACTTTCACTCTCTCTCATAAAACCCTAACCCTAAATACACTCACTATCAAGCCACCAACACCATCCTCACAACCACCGACACCGATGTTGCCATCCACCGTCGCTCCACTTACCGACGGTCACCACGCCACCCACCGACGATGTCCACCCACCGACGAACACACTTTCCGACGTTGCCACTAAGCCTCGTCATCCACCGACGGTCACATATCCACCGACGGTCTTCTCTCTCTCTCCGACTCTATCCACCGAAGCCACTGATCTCTCTCTCTCTCTCTCACACACACACACCCACCGACGGTCGCAACCATCTCTCTCACTCACCGACGTCACCTCATAAACCCAAAGAACACTTAGCCACTCCCAGCTCCTCCATGCCCTCTCAAAAGGACATGGTTGTACAAAGGGAATCCTTATTATACCTTCATCAACTTTTTTCTTAGTTGATAAAGATGACTTGGAGTCTCCCATCCATGGTGTCTCTTCACCACCCCTTGAGCTCTCAACTCCTTTTCCACACTCCACATGAGAGTGCATCACACCCAGGTTTGATGGATTATTCCTCTAGTGATGATGAAGATGATCAACCACCAAAGCCTCAACCATCTGCTCCCATGTCCTCTCAACAGGGAGATGATCTTATCAAGGCTTTCACCAGTTTCACTTGTGCTACTATCCGCCAGGTGGAAGTTCTGGAAGATCATGCAACTAAGGAAATGGAAAGAATGGCCTTTCTTTCTACTACTCTTAGATCTAGCATTGAAGAGTTGTCGGTGAGTCACCCAACTCTCATGACATGCTTAGATCTCCTGCACTTGGATGTCTTTGGTCTTCAGCAAAGGGCTTCTCTCAAGCCAAGATTCTGTGCTTTCTTCTATCAGAGAACTTCGAAGTGCCTCTGCTCAGCAAGCCACCGATATTGCTTCTATCCTTGTCAATCAGAAAGCATTTTTGGAATCTCTTGCAACTCTTCATACAAAGGTTGACAAGATACCAACTTCCTCTCCAACGGTTGAACTTGATGTTGGTAATTTCTTCTTTCAGGATAAGGATAGATTTGTCCTTCAAAGGGTTGAAAGGTTGATGTTGTGGGTTCTGATGTTGAAAGGATCAAGATCTTTCTCTCTTCAGTGGGTTTCAAGAGTTCAACCACTGAGGGGGAGAAAAACAAGAAAGTTGCTGCTTCTCCATCTCCAGCCACCTATGTGACTCCATCCATCTATGTGACTCCAGCCACCGATGTAACTCCAGCCACCTATGTGACTCCAGCCACCGATGTAACCTGCTTCTCCATCTCCAGCCAACGATGTGACTCCAGCCACCGATGTGACTCCAGCCACCGATGTGACTCCAGCCACGTATGTGACTCCAGCCACCTATGTGACTCCAGCCACCGATATGACTCCATCCACCGATGTGACTCCATCCACTTATGTGACTCCATCCATCGATGTGACTCCATCCACCGATGTTCTAGCTGCTCCTCCAGCCACCGATGTTCTAGCTGCTCCTCCATCCACTGATGTTCTAGCTGCTCTTCCATCCACCAATGTTCTAGTTGCTCCTCCATCCACCGATGCTGCAGCTACAGACACCGATGCTGCAACTACAGCCACTGATGTTGCAGCCACCGATCCAGCAGCTACACCGATGCTGCAGCCACAGCCACCGATGATGTAACCGAACCCCAGGTCACCGAGATAACTGAAGCAAAAATTGAGGGGGAGGGAGTCAGTGCCCGAACCCTTGAGTTTGACCGGAGAATCTGAAGAAGAAAAGATGAAAAAGGCTAAAGCTGAAAGGGAAGAAGCAGTAAAAGCTCAACTTGAGTTTGACCAAAGAAATGTGATCAAAATAGCTCAATAAGAGGCTACTAAATTCACAGGCGCCGATACTCAGGGGGAGAAGTCTAGTGTCCGACTGGATGAAGATGTCAACATTGATGTTAGCTCTGAGGTGAAGAAAAACAAAAAGACAAAGGCAAGAAAAAGTCTATGTGAAAAAACCTCATGGTTAGAAGACCCCACTCATTCTGACTTTCAACTTACCCATCTATGCACAAAATCATTGAATGAAGTCAATCAAATTTCTGATCGGAAAACCAGGTATGTCATTCCTTCAATCTCTAAATTTAAAAAAAAATTAAAAAATCATTATATATTTATATATATAATAATAAGTTCGGATAGTGGTTTCTTCAAATTTTTCTTTTTATTTAAAAAAAATTTTAAAAAATTTAAAAATTAAAAAATAAAATGCTGACGTCAGCCACCGACGTTGCTATGTCACGAAAAAAAAATCAAAAAATTTTTTTGAAAAAAAAAATGCTGACGTCAGCTACTGATGTTGCTGTTGTCACCGACAAAAAAAAAAATTCTTTCAAAATTTTCTCCTACTCTCTGAAACTTTCAATGTTTTTTTTTTCTTGAAAGTTCAATCAAAAAAAAAATTTGGTACTCTCCGAAATTTTCGGTAACCCCCAAAATTCATACTCTAAATTTTGACTCCCCGATTTTAGACAACTAACATCCCTCCAAAATTTCATATCTTGAAATTTTATTTATCTCCCTCTCTCAGAGTTTGGACAACTAAAATTCCTAAAATATTCTATTTCTTGAAATTTCCCCTCAGATATACTATTCCCTATATATCTTTGTCAAAATATCTCTCCGAATTCTCTTGCTGTTAAAATTCTCTCTAATTTCTGTCATATGATAAAATTCCCTCCAATAATTTTGTCAAACTACTCTTTGAATTTTGTCTGTGAAAATACCCACCTATCTTTGACTGTCAAAACAGCTCCTGATTGTTGACTGTCAAAATGTCCAGCTATTGACTGTCAAAATTCTTCAATCCTTTCTCTTTCAAAAATCTCCAAAGTCTCCGATGTTTCTCTCTCTATTTTTGGATACTTAATATCCTTCACTCTTTATTCTCTCTGATCTCATGAGCATAAAATTCCACAAATTTTGCTCACAAACTTCTCTCTCCGACATATGGACATGGTGAAGAAGAAAAAGAAATCTAAGGTTTATAAATCTTCTACCATTTCCACCTCTGCGCCTGCTTCTACGGCTACGATACCGAAAAAGCCTTCGGTATCTACCCAAGCCAATATCCTTTTTAAGAAGCGGAGGAGTTCCAAAAGCCCCCCCAAGTTCTCCTCAAAGAGACTTAGGGAACCTCAAGGGTCAAAATACTTACAAGCCACTCACTGATTCCCAAAAATTAGTGAGTGTTGAAATTCTCCCTACTGGACCCAAGGAATCCTTTAAAAACTCACCTAGCTCCTTCATGCCCTCTTAAAAGGACCTGATTGTATTTTCGGGGACCCTCACTAAACCCTCCTCAATATTCTCTTTGGTTGATAAGGATGACTTGGAACCTTCCCAATCCAAGGACTATTTTTGTCACTTCACAGCCTTGCACCCAAGATCTATGATCTTGATGACCTTGCACATCTCTATGAAGATTCGGCGAAACTGGTCGAATTGGAGGGACTCCTATTTTTCTTGTTCACCAATATCTTCTTCTGGCAGAAATGTTTCCACCTAGTGAACTCTCCGATATATGGGTTCGAGAAATAAAAATAAAAATAATTTTTTTATTTTTATTTCTGATAGCTTATTTACCCCTCTGGTGGACTCCCCAAATTTGTTCCACCTTCTCACCTCATTTACTCATCTTCTCCCCTTAGCCGCTGAGGGGGAGAAAATTCAAAGTTCCTGATAAGGCTAAATCAACAGCAGATGAGAGGAGAAAAGAAATCTTCTCAAGAAATCTACTAAGGATAAACTATTATAAGCTGAGGAGGAAAATGAGAAATCAACAGAGAAGAATAAATTTTCTCAAAAAGAGATTTCAGTTGAAAGGGAAGAAATCTTCTAAGTGATAAGATATTAGCTGAGAGGGAGCATCTAAGTGATTCTAAGAAGAATGAGTCGAAAGCAATTGTTGAGGGGAGAAAATCAAAGACAGACAAAATGTTAACCCCGATGCAGACTGAATTTTTCTCTCTCCCATTCCACAAGGAAGCATTCATGATATCTCAAATTTTTGATCTATCAAATCCAACCTTGCTAGTTCAATTAGCAACAACCATCATCACTGCTCCAGAATATGGTATGTTCTCTAAACATGATCTTAGGAACAAATGTTTCTTCTAAGGCTACCAATATTCCCCTGCCGATAGCAGCTTCCTTCAATAAATTCTAAGTGTGGTCCTCTATAGCAAAGATGAAGGAATTCTCTACAATTTAATCTTCAATGAACTCAAGAGTAGAGATGCTGCAACAATTCCCTTCAAGTACCCGGATGCTTGGTATATATGTAAATTTATTTTATTTTTTTCATATGTTGGACATAATTTTTTTTTCATACATACTGTACATACTCAGTACAAAAAAAAAACAAAAAAAGAAGAAGAAATTTGAGTCAAAAGAACCCAAAAGAATAATAGAAAGGGTCAAAAGTATTTCTTTCTAACTTACAGGTATCATCATCAAATAGGGGGAGATTGTTGGGTCACCGATGATTTGGTGATGAACCTTCTCTATTATTTGTTTGATCTTTTACAGGGTCTTTTGAAGGTCTGAAATATACTTCAAGTATTGAAAAGTCAAAGACTATTCAATCTAAGGGTTGTACATCAAAATGTGGAATTTTTGATGTGACAACTAACTTTAATATTCAGACCATTGCCAAAGTCAAGATTGTTGGGTCACCATGGGTCACCGATGGTACACTTAAAAGTTATCAAAGTACTATGACATCGATACAAGATGAGGACATCAAGTTTGAAGTCATGGTCACCGACATTACAATCTTGGTCACCGAAATTGCAGGTATATTTTCTAAGGCTGTGATATCAAGTCACAAGGATGTACACTTTCAACACTTAGTGAAAGATGAAGTTTATCAAGCAAAAGCAAAGTGTACACTTATCATTTCCATCCTTACAAAGTATCCACCGATATGATACATGGCTTCATGTATCACTTAGCAATTTCAAGAGATAAAGTTCTTACTCACAACAATTGCAAGATACATGAGCTGCAAGAACTTGGGCATCAAGCCTTAAATAAAGACATTATCTTTTATTCTTATAAAAGGAATATTTGTCTTTTAGCTAAAAGGTTTGATGGGACTTCACAGAGCATGAAGAAAAGAAGATAAAGTTATCTGACATTACGTGCTACAAGGAATGGTTCATCCATTATTCTAGTACAAAGGGAGTGGCCTCTTCCTTTGTCCATCAGATAAACTTCCAGCTAATCAATCCTTGACAGTTGTCCACTTGCATCCCTTGCATGGGCACTATAAAAGGAGATGAAGTCCTTCCCAGAAATTTCACGTCTTCAACAAATCTTCTCTGAAAGTATTTGTTTGATTTCGCCAAAGTTGTGTGCGCTAACAGTCTTATTTTAACTTCCTGTGTGTATAAGTTAATTACTATTATTTATGGTTGTTAGAATAGGTTGTCTATTCTTTTCCGCAACAAACTTCTGTGTGTAAATTTTTAATATTTATATTAAAAAATTTAAAAAGAGCAAAAATTGTGTGCTTGTATTCATCCCCCCCCCCTACAAACTCTTACTAGCTTAGCCATCTCCCTTCCAGGACTAACATGTATAATTGTAGTATATATTCAGTCTGAATATAAGCTACAATTATGGGTTTGTATAATTGTAGCTTATATTCAATGTGAATACAATCTACAATTATTTGTTTGTATAGTTGTAGTATATATTCAGTCTGAATATAAGAATAACATTGTGATATCACAATGTCATGTTTGTACTCAATCTGAATATAAGCTAAAATTATGTGTTTGTATAATTTTAGCTTATATTCAGTTTGAATAATTGAAGGTTATATTCAGTCTGCATATAATCTACAATTATCGGCTTGTATAACTGTAGGCTATATTCAGACTGAATATAAACATAACATTGTGATATCATTATGAAACTGTCGTATTTCATAACATATGTCAATTTTCTAGTTTTAACCATTGTTTAAATGTTAAATTAAATAGGAGGAAAAAGAAAGAATATAAGAGGAGCTTCTACATTAAGAATGAAAAAGAAAACAAAACAGACTGTTATAGTTAAGAACAACAACAAGAAGAGCAAGTCACAGTAGAACAGACAATTCAACATTAGAGCCAAATTCTCGGTATGTATTCTCGAAATCTGTAACAGCATCGCAATTCGTGAACAAATCAAATGTTTGATCAACAAAAAGAGATGAATTTTCAACTGGATCACACTCAATCGAATTTCCTGATGAAGAAGCAGACTCCGTTGAAAAAATAGAATCAACAATTTAGTTTCAGAAATCGCAAAGCCGATTACTAAAGTTCTTCACAACAATGAAACGATTAACAGAGAAGAATTCGATTTCCAGAGAAGAGTTCGATTTCCAGAGAAGATTTCGATTAACAAAGGATGAGAGAAATAAGCGGGAGTGATATCAACGATAACAAGGAAAGAATAAAGGGGAATCTGTTTAAAATATAAAACTTGCCTAATTTACCCCTCAAGCCACATTTAAAGAACGGCTTCAATTTGGCTCAGATATCAAGGGCTGAGATCTGTCCTTAGATTCACAACCAAAGATAGGTTCGCATTTGAACTTTCCTCTCTCTCTCTCTCTATATATATATATATAAATATATATATATATGGAGGGTTCATACGAGAACACCCCCTTTTAAACAAACAAATGAACCTTCTTCAAGCCACATATTTTGTAAAAATAAATTATATTATATTGGATGACATTATAGTAATTAATGTATGCTAATACTTGCTTTCCACCAAGAGTTATTGTCTGAATATTTCTTTGATTATTCAGTCTGAATGATCTACATTTAGACAAGTGTCGCGCTGTCATTTGTCCTCACATTCACAACCAAATTTGGGTAATAGGATCATGTGAGAAAGAGAGTTAAGGTGAGAAAGTAAGAGGAGATCTGAACCATTGATCATTTTTAATCTCACACCCATCCATGAATTGCTCTTCATAAGGGAGTTGATCCAGTGTATGTCGATCAGTGGCGGAGCCACCATAGGACCAAAAATAGCCATTGCTCCTCCTGGGTTTTTCAGAAAAATCACTGATGTAGTAATAATTTATAATATAAATATATACATTGTATTGTTTGTAGTGGTTAGCTGGTGGAGGAGGAGTAGGCTTCCCACAAGCCATGCGTCCTTATATAATGCTCCAACTCTTAAAAATGACCCTCGGCTTTTTAAAACCAAAAATTACAGTTTAACCTAATTCATGTATTCAAATGTTTATTTTATCTAAAATTTTCATCATAGAAAAAATGAGATAATTATTTAAGTAACTTAATAGGTTCAATAGTTTGTTAGTTTAAGCTTTTAGCTAGGTTGGGCTCCCTCCTCATGCCTCAAGGCTTAATGGATTTATAATGAATCATTCATGCTCTTATTACACTTTCAAGTCTTATCGTTTATAAATCTATGGCATTTGAGACACTAATGACAGTTCGTGACTGTCGTTTTTTCAAGCCTCTAGTTCAAACTTTAGCCTCACATGAAGGATTTAGATTTTTGAATTAGGCTTAAATGTTGATTTTTTTTTCTATACTAACTAATTTCACTTTTAACTATCGTTAATAGATATTTAATAAAGAGAAAAATAAGTGGTGATTCATCATATGTGTTAGATAAGAATGATTCGGACACTTGTAAACACAAGTCGTATGAAAATCAATTAATTGTTGTATATGTAAAGGTCGGTGTTCCATTAATATGATATTATTGTTTTGCTAGTTTTGGAAAATAAAAAATTTATTATTTTATTTATTATTTCGATCGGTGTTCCCCCTCATTCTAATTCCTGGCTCCGCCCCTGATCTCGATGCACCTCTTCTCGGTGTATCTCATTCTAATGTGCATCCAAGGGTGGATATCACTTTTTACGCTTCTCACCTTAACTCTACTTCTCACCGGAATCCAACCATATATATATATATATATAGAGAGAGAGAGAGAGAGGGGGGGGGTTCATACGAGGACGATACCAATTTATGAGAATACGAGGACAATCCTCGGCCAATCATTTTGTACATGAAAATTTTCATGTCCAAAATCATATGTGATTTTGTAAGCATAAAAAAGGATACGCGCTAATCATATGTGGGCAAGTCGCGGGAAAAGTCACGGCTAATCATATATGATTTTGTATGTGAATCATATGTGATTTTGTACATGAATCATATGTGATTTTGTACATGAAAAGTTTCATGTACAAAATGATTGGCTGAGGATTGTCCTCGCATTCTCGTAAATTGTTACCGTCCTCGCATAAACCTATTTCTCTATATATATATAAGTGAAGGGTTTTTCCAAATACACCCTAGTTTATGGTAGCACTTTAGTCTATGATGTATATGATAACAACCAAAAAAATTAAAATAGACATGTACACCTAATCCAATTGGGAGGGGGGGAGACATGATATAGACTAAGGTGTATATGGTAACAACCGTAATTGAATTGTGGATTTGATTAATGTGTTTTGATTTTTTTACAAACTAGGGTCTTCATATTATTTTTATTATGGATTTGGACCTTGTATTTTTTAATTTATCTTGGTTATGGTTTCTCTGACTAATGTCATTAAAATAAATTTGTTAACTTCGTTAAATCAAGGTCATTTTAGCCTTTGTGTCTATTTTTTTCTTTATCATATGGAAAATATAAAAATAGTATTTTTATATACACAAATACATACATATATATAGACATGCGATCACGTGAGAAGTGAAGTTAAGGTAAGAAGCGTAAGAAGAGATATTGATCATTGGTCATTTTTAATCTCAAGCACACCTATGAATCACGCTTGATAGCGATAGATATGGTGCATCTTGATTTATCTCATATTGGTGCATCTCATCCTAATGTGCATCCAAGGGTGGAGATTTACCCTTCTCACCGTAATTTCCCTTCTCATCGGAACCCGAGGACAAAGGAGAGCACGAGCGTGAGGACAAGGGAGGAAAGTCCAAATGAAATTCATTTTTCATTGCAAGCGTGGAGCAAAGAAAAGCGTGATGCATGTCTCATTCAATATGACTAACGAAAGGCATTCAATATAAATAACGAATGTGAAATTCATACACTATTTTTAATGAATGATAAAGCATTCAGCATTAATAACACAACATTCAATATGAATAATACATGACCAGTATCTATTCAGGATGAATAACCTTTGAAGGCTAGAGACACGTGCACTGACGGAGCCATGTAGTAACTAAAGGGGGGATGTGCTCACCTTCAAATATTAAGTTTTTTTTAATGCAAACCCAATTTATGTTACCCTTGATACATCTACATGGTTCCTTTTTCATGCATAATATTTTTTTAGTTATAAATTTTCATTTTAACATCATTAATATTAATATTTTATTTATATTAGAAAGATACTCACATAATGTAGTTCGATACATCTTGATTTTAGTATTTCGCTTTATTCTCTTTTTTTGTCGATGTTATAATACGGTTTTATGTGATTTTAAGAAAACGATAATATTTTTATGTTTGAAAAAAAAATATCGATATTTGTATCAAATTAACTAAAGTTCTCATTTTTTGTGTAAGTTCTTTAAATTCATTTTTTTATTATAAATTAGTTTAGGTTTAATATGAAGTAACTTTTTTCGGTTTAGTAATATAATTTTTTATAAAGACAATAACTAAGTGTTCTATTAGAATTGTCAGTGATTATTCTAATTATATTTTAAATTTTTTATATTTGAAATGAAATTTTTATCTTGTATTTGATTATGTTTATCTACAGTTACTACATAAATTCAAAAATGGAGTTTTAATAAGTTGTACTTAGACATTATGTAATCTTAATTTTAAGTAATATGCAACAACAAACAGTACTTGATGCATAAAAAATGGTTTTTCAAATGTTTTATAATATAGTATAGATATGTCGAAGCTCCTCCTATTTCGAAATCCTGGCACCGCCCCTGGACACTTGTCACGCTCTCCTTTGTCCTCACGTGCACAATGAAAGACGGGTTTTCATTTGATCATGTCCCTATATATAAGATATCAAAATAGATAAAATAAGATAGTATTGTATGATTTGATGTGCTTAAATTAAAATTTTAACTATATTAAATACGATTTAATTTTATTGGTTTAGTCTTTTTGCCTATTTGAACACCAGGATTTTTAGTACGTATTTTTTGGGGGTTTAAATGCATATTTCACTTCAGAATAAACCTTAACTGATACCTTGAAATGGTTAGGTTTAGTGCTAAAAGGTTAAGAAAAATTATTTTGGGCAACTTTTCTTCACATCCGTGAAAGACACCTTTCACGCTAGTGAAGGTGGGTAGAAAGTTTTCCAGCCTCAGCATCTCTTCACGTTCGTGAAGGGGAGCATCAGAATATGGACATGCAACTCCTTTTAAACCTAATTTTTTCCCATTTTCTTCATTCATTTCTTAACCAACCATTTTATCCTCTCGTCTAAGTCGGTCCAAACCCATTTTTTTCACCAAATTGATTTCTTCAAGAGTGTTTAAGAGATTTGGAGTTGAAGATTCAAGCTTTGTGGTTGTGGTTCAAGATATTCATCTTCTCCACCTCTCTCCCACCATTTTGACCTTGTTTTAGGTTTTCTCTTTCAAACCCATCTGGTCTGATTTCTCAAGGATCTTGAAGACTTTGTTTGTGGTTTGAAGTTCCTAAAGTTAAAGATAAGATCTAGCTACCATTTCTTGAATCTAGGATTTGAACCATTTACACCCCTCAACTCTCATTTCTTCTTGGATTTTCTTTGTGTATGATTTGGGAGTAAGGGAAGCATTCTTAAGAGCTTTGCATCTTAGATCTAAAATGAAGATTGTGGATTTCAAGTCTTCACCAAAGGAAACTCAAGAATTAAGGTAAAACCTAAATTTAGCATATATCTAGCAAAGTAAATCAAGTTGCTTTGTGAAAACTATGTACATGACAAAAATATCCATTTTAAAGTATTAATGTGTTGTGCATGGTATTTATCGAACATGTGGGTTATTTGGTGAATCAAGTTAATAAATCTTGAAAATGCTTGTACTCGGGATATTCGAGTATTTTGACAAATAAACCATAAGTGTGAGTTCTTTTGATGATTTATCTTATATAAGGAGATTATTTGGTCATAAATGCATTTTTAGTGCGTTTGGTTTGAAAAATGCATATTGTTGTATTATGGGACATTTTGGAAATACAAATGGTATGGTTTTTAATTGTAAAATGATTTGTTCCAACCAATTATGAGTTTCTGAGTTAATCGTGTATTCGAAACATATATTTGGATAAACATCGGTTAAATGTTTTTTATTGTTTATTTTATTGTATTGTCAATTGAGTTTTTGAGCTTCTGGCTCGGTTTTGACTCAGAGGGGTTTGGGAGGACATTTGTCCAGTTTAACTTTATTCAATGGTGAGCCTTTGTAGTTATATGCAGTTATGACATATTTATTTGAGATGTTACATGCTCTGGATGCATGGTCATTCATTTGGGGTCATGTAATTTAGACTGTAACGCAATGGATCTATAGGCATAGGAGTTAGCCAGTTGGTTTAAATCGTATCCATTGCTATTTGATCTATTGTGGTTAGTAAGATCGGTGAATTAGGTGAAGGTACGGAAAGAGGGGGATTTATCCTTGCTTTGTAGCTAGATATATTTAGGATCTGTAGAGGACTCGAGGTACAGACCGTGAAAGGTTGAAATTGATGACCATGTGATTACTAGCGGGTGAATCAAGATACAAACCGTAGGTGATTGAACTTGATGACCGTCGGGCCATAGAGATTATTATTTCAAGTGAACGAGTATGCCTAGGATCGACGAAGGACTTGAGCTATTGACGTAAGTGATTGAACTTGATGACCATGTGATCCATAGTGGAACTCATTAACATAAATTGTGGTTTACACTTGTGTTCATCACATTCTATGGATACGGGTGTCCTTTGTCACTGAAAGGTGTTATTTTCCTATATTATCCATCTTTTCGGTGTTTTTTGAGTATGAAGTGTTTTCCATGATTTATGTTGTTGGGTATTGAACTTTATCCATATTATGAGTATTTTTGGATAACAGAGTTTTTGTCCAGGTTTACAATATTTGGATATTAAACTTTATTTATGTTTTGAAGTGAGTATTGGGTTTTGAAATCATATTGAATGAGTGTTCTGATTTAGAGTTTTCATCACGAAAAATAGTGAGTTTTGGAAAGATGTTACTTTTATGATAAAGACACTTCATTTGAGAAGTTACATTTTTAGTAGGCAGTTTTTCAGTTGTACCGTTTTATAATTATGATAAAAAAAATTGTTTGAACTCACTAAGCGTTAAGTCTAACCCATTTTATTTGTTCAAATGTGCATCAGGTCCTTGTTGAGGAATATGATACCATGAAGAGTGGAGTGCTACTTAGATGCGCGAAAAGAATTTATCTATTCAGGAACATCTTCTTTATTTTGAAATAGCAATTGTAATTGGGTTTTAGCAACACCCGAGTTTGGCTTAGACTTCACATAAGGTTTAACATGCCCTTTGGTTAAATTTGAGTTTGCTATTTGAAGTAATCAAGTATTGACTTACAGAAAAAGAATTATCCTTTATCTGATGTCTTATTGAAAATTTTAAATTAGTCGTTTTTAAATTCTAAATTGTTGATTTTGAGTTTTTGAGTGAATGAATTTTGAAAATTGAAAACCTAGTGTTCGAATGATAAAACTGGAGTTCATTTGTTCACGATTTTCAATGATTTTGGTGTTAAAATATCGATAATAAGTTTGTTCATTGTAATGGTGAAAAATGAAAATTTAAGTTTACATTTTTGTCACTACCTCGTAAAAACACCTCTCGATCGAGAGGTTGGGTTAAAAGTGAGAGGTGTAAAATTAAATATTTTTGAACATGTCCTCGTGAAAACATCTATTATTGCAAGCCTTAATTTAATTAAAATTTAATCATGAAACCCAACCTCTCGATTTTACTCGTGAAAACATCAATAATCTATTTCTAAAAATAAATAAAACCACATTTACCTCATGAAAATATTTGTTTCCTCGTGAAAATGTATTACTCCTATAATTTTAACCATCAACCTCGTGAAAATATTTGTTTCTTTCCTAAGGCCAACCTCTTGATCGAGAGTAACTTTCACGAGGCAGGGACTTAAACGTAAATTATACTTTTCAGTTTTCACCTAACCACTCGTTCGAGAGGGGTTTTCACGAGGACAGGGACCAAAAATGTAATCTATATATTCAGTTTATGAAGGAGATTGCGATCGAGAGGACTTTTCACGAGGATATTGATTATTTTGGTAAAACCAAGAGAGAGAATAGTTATATTGGTGTAATAATCCAAGTTTATTAATTTGAAAGATATTCCTTATTGTGGGTTAGTTCTGATCAGTGAGTTATACTTCAGGGACTAAATGGGAAAATTAGTCAAAAGAAAGGAGTGGGTCTTCATTTCACTCTCATTTTGGAAAGAATCAGATAAGAAGTGTGTGTAGATGAGGTGCGATTCCAAGAGGGGAGAAGAGAAAGAGAAGAAGACAAGGGAGAAATGAGGAGAAATCATCAATTTCAGGTATGGATATCATCACCCTTATTTTCTCCTTCTCTATTTGTATTGTTTGAGAGATTAGGGTTGTATTTGGGGGTTTTGATTTGAGAAATGTTGGTAAAATTGTTAATAAGTGAAGTTTATCATGTTGGGATTGTACATGGTTGAGTATTTCATGTTTTGGTCAATCTTTTTGGTGTTTGGGGTTAGGGATCAACCAAAAACTCCATGGATGACTTTTTAATCACCAAATGTGGGTGTTAATCTATGGATTCCATGGTTGGATTGAATTTATTGATGTTTGAGGATTATTTCTAAGTGTTTGGAGTGAGTTTTGAGCCATAATCTTGAAGGAAATCAATTTGGGTGTTGGATTTAGGGTCTTCTTCACGAAATGGAATTCTTCAGGTGAAACAGTAGGGAAAGCGGGTTATAAGGGGGTTGTAGTCACATGTAACCCACTTTGTCGGTTGGTTGCAAATTTTCAGTTTTTGTTTTTGCTTGGGTCTTTGTTTGAGGAGTTTTCAAGTGAGTCTTTTGGGGTTACTTTGGGGTTATTTGGGAGTTGTAAACTCATAATTTGGTAACCTCAATTCAGGTGTTCAGTTGGTGAATCCATAGAGCGAAAGTGTGCTTAGAGGTCGGGACTTCAGGTAAGTTCTCTTGTTAACCTTTTTACTAAAAGCGTTTGATTCTTTATTCGGTATGTAAATATTTTATAAATGTTTAATTGAAAGCATGATTCCTATATGCAAGTGTGTGCTTGGAAATACTTCTTTTACAGGAAGTGTATACCCAAACTTGGCACATAAAACTGTTTTATGTCGCCGTTTATAAGGGCATGTGTGGGCCCATGATTAGTCACAAGTGTGCGTGACATTCAATGTGATAAAGTGTTGCAACAGGTATGTGTGTGTATATATTATCTTTAAGTATGTTCAAATGTTAATTGATACATTATTAAACTATTGTTTATGTGGTTTATCTTGTTGAAGGGAATTCACTAGACCTTTGCTCTAATCCTCGTTTTTATAAAACTGAAACCATTTTCAGGTATGTATCAAGTTGAGAGCTCTAGCAAGGGCAAGGGGAAGGTGTGGGTTTGAGGTGAGAAGTGTCAACGCTACTTTGTAATTAGATAGTCGCATAGAGGTTTTCCCTTAATTTGTAAATAACCTCAGTTGTGTACTTTTATTTTCCGTTGCGACTCTTGAGGGTTTGTCGAATTATAGACTACTATGGATAATTGTAAATGCCAGTTTGGGAAAAGGTTATTAAATACCTATTTTAAAGTTTACAGTTGTTACACAATTGAGTAATATTTTTCTAAATTGATTATTTTAATTAATTTCTCTTTGATTTATTAAAATTTTAATTTTAATTACCTTAAAACAATAAAACCATATATTTTTCTATCATTGGAATAAAACAATAAAATTAAATCGTATTTAATAAAATTAATTTTTTATTTTAAATAAATCAATTCATACAATAATATCTTATTTTATTTATTTTGGTATCCTCTTATATATATACACATATATGTGTGTGTGTTTATATATAAATATTGTTTTTACTTTTTTTTATATGAATAAGACAAAAAAATACCCAAAAGAATTAAACGGCCCTTGATTTAACAGAGTTGACGGATTTATTTTAAGTAACAGTGTTAGTCAAAGAACCATGGCCAAGACAAGTTGAATATCATAAAGACCAACTCCATAATAAACATACCATAAGGACCTTAGTCAAAGAAAACATCAAAGCACATAGAGCAAATTCATAATTCACTATATATTTAAAGAACAGACAAAGGATATGAGGTGACACAATGAGATTGATAATTTCATCACATCTTGAAATTTGGTGTGCTTTGTTTATCCCACATTCGTGAGATGATGGTTGGATAGAATATTGATGTGGGTATTTATTAGGAGGAGAGAAGACTTTTGTGGAAACTCATGGGGTTGGCTTGTGTTGGCCAACCCTCTATACTCATGAAGTTGGATAATTTTGCCTCGTCGTCTAGAATTATGGGTTGGTTGTTTTTCACCAACCCTTTTTTCTATAAAAATCAAAATATATAATACAACAATTTGGTGTCCACTTAATTACGTCTTTGAATCGTTTTAATAAAATTACGTTACAATTCATCAATATATCTATATATCTTATAAAACATATTCGCTAAAGTCTCATAAACAAGTTTTTAAGAACCATTACTACTCTTTTATGCATAAGACATCATAATCTCTTAATTACAAGTTAACAAACACAAGGTGCAACGTAAATTTACAATATATTCTCGGTGCATTCTCCCAGCATGAGTTTTCGATTCTCCCACTCCGTATAATTTCTTCGTCTCTCAAGGAGCACTTTGATTTCCAAAGACAACGAATCATTTTTAGTCACCATCTCGATTCGATTACAAGGTGATTCACATTCTTCTCTACTTGATTTTGGTCTCCATATATGATTCTTATCTACGTGGTTCATCTTCATCTTCTATGCTTTGTTTAACTTAAGGGTTTGCAATTTGATTCATGTTTGTGGTTTTTCCACCAACAACAAAATATTCGACATTTGCAACAATCTTTCTTCTCATGCACCATGTCTATTTGTGTTTTTTCCACTAACAAAGCTCTCGATTTTTAGAAGAGGCCAACATCCCCAACGAACGTTTTCTTCAATTTATGCTCAAATCAACCATTGTTATTAGTGTTAGGGTCCAAACACTTACCACTACGCCAAAAGCAATTGTTGATGGAGAAGACGTAACTTATTTCCTTATAGGGTAGCAGTCAGTGCCACATTTCGATTAAAGAAGATGTTGATCAAATGACCTAACAACTTCCCCCCCCCCAGCATCTGCAAACATCAATAAGATCTTTGCTAGAAGACAATGTTGCATAACATGCTTTGCCATTATTATGCACCTTATGGGATTGGAACTCGTGACCTGCTTTGATACCACATGTCAGGATCCAAACGCTTACCACTACGCCAAAAGCAATTGTTGATGGAGAAGGTGCAACTTATTTCCTTATAGCGTAGCAGTCAGCGCCATATTTCGATTTAGGAAGATGTTGGTTAGTGACCCAACAGTTAGGGTTCTCGATTCAACCCCTGTAGTTAGGGTGGAGAATGGTGAATGGTGGAGATTGGCAAGAGGATATAAACAGAGAAGGTACCCATCACGGTTGGATTTCCCTTTGAGTTTTTTGACCTAAAATCAATTTCTTAGTTTGTCTCTACTGGTCGATTTCATTGGATCATTAAATCGACTTTTGCTCCGTTTTAGGGTAGATATTTATTGTTGGTTACCTTTACCCTTCCTTAATTTGACGAATTTTTGTTTGCTATACTACTTTGAAGCAAATTTTGGTTTGTTGTTTTCATAATCCATTTGTTGGAGTTCCTTCAACAGTTGGATTTCCCTTAGGTTTTTTGACCTAAAATCAATTGTTGGTTA
Source organism: Silybum marianum (assembly GCA_036898165.1). Classification (NCBI taxonomy): domain Eukaryota; kingdom Viridiplantae; phylum Streptophyta; class Magnoliopsida; order Asterales; family Asteraceae; genus Silybum; species Silybum marianum. The sequence goes on from CM072528.1 coordinate 44,735,826, forward strand.
CTTTTTTTGTGTTATATATCTTCAGGGAGTTTTATTCACAACTCATATTCCACACGAAATCCAAACGGTGGAGATTAGCAAGTAGATATAAAAACAGAAAGTACCCATCGACACTTTTACCCTTCTTTTTCTCCATGTCGTAGTTCCATCCTATTGTGGTAAAGTTTTGGTATCAATCATTGTCTTGTGTGTATATATGTTCCGACAATGAGTCTGTGGTCGCATTCTTTAATTTGATAAATGTGAATGTGAATTTGTGGTCTTCCAACACTCGCTGACTATTTAATATAGTGTTATACCAATTCAACATAATATTCAACATATTTCTTTGTTCAATTTGTATCTAGCTATTTGAATCCAGAGTTAAACTTTAACTTAACATAACACATAACTATAATAAGTTTACATATGAGCATGTATAAGTCAGCTCCTAAGTTGAAAGTGCAATATATTATAAATGAATGTTGGAATGGTTTCGGTTAGTTATTAATACTCGGTAGTAAATGAGTTACGCATGGTGTTGAACTGAAAAATAAATAAATAAAGGATTGGTATTATCATTCATTTGGTTCTCGGTAGGGGTTCATCTGTGGAGTTCTTTAAGTAGTGTTGCAAATTATGTAATCATCAATTTCAAGTTTTCACTTTTTTTTATTGATTTTGTCTTAGATATGTGTGTTTCTGCGGTTTATACGGTGTGGTGCAATGATGTGTGGTGGTTTAGATGAACATCCCTGCTTCTCTTTATTTCCTCTGTTTTCTAAATTTGTGATTTTTTAATGCAAAAATCATTGTCAAAATAATAGTTTTTAAATAAATATAAAGATTTTTATTTAAATTAAAAAATTTGATTTGTGATTTGATGTATGAAATATATTTTGATAACAAGAATTTTAAAAAAACACGTAAATCACGTTAAATTTTATAGCATATTACACTTTTGGTTCATATAGTTTGTCTAAAGACCGATTAATCCTTCATAACGATTTTAACTAACAATATCAATTCCAGAAATCTTTTTTTTATGGAAACCAGGCAATACTATAAAAAGAAGAAGAAAATACAAAAAGTTATGATCAAGCAAATTGCTTAATCAAGGCAAACCAAATGACAATAGGCCAAAAGTAACAAAGGCCATAAGACATAAACAAATTACAAAATAAAATCAACGAAGGCCTAGGACATCAAGTAAACAAACCATCAACGACCAAACCACCACGAGTACCACAAAGCTTAATCTTCATCAATCTTATGACTATCCGGGACATATTTGTGCTTCCATGCCATCCGTTGGAGGACAACCTTCCTCATCATCTTAGCGAGCTCCACACTTGACTTCACACGTTCAGTGAATAACCAGTTGTTTCGTTCCTGCCAAATAAAATAAATCGTAGCACCTATTGCAAGCTTATGTATTAGCTTCCTCGGACGAGAAGTGGATACAAAGCTAGCCACAATTTCATTCCAGGTGTTCGAACTGAGCAACCCCACATAAAATTTAACCAATCTCCAGACCTCTTTCGAGAATGTACAATCAAAGAATAAATGATTATGTTAATCAGGGCACTAACAACACGTAAATCTTGAGTGCTATAAAATTAAAAGGTTAGAAACCATAAGTATTGATAGTTTATTTTAGAGATCAAATTTAAATTTTGAGCAAACTATAAAAACCACCAATATAATTCACTCTTAAAAACCACAAGGTTTGTGGCATACCGGTTAAGGCTAGACAACTCATCTACTCTAGGTTTGAATCAAGGTGCAAACAATTTATAGCCACCGAGGAATTATCTCAGACTGCATGCTTTAACAGTCTTTTAATTGTCAGGAATTAATTTAGACAAATGCTTATAATACCCTTTCTAAAAACAAAAATTCACTCTTAAATTTAATTAATATAAAAAAATCTATATTAATTTCGCAAGACTATTTTTTTAAAACGTTCAAAATTTTTAGTCTGAAGTTATATGATAATATTTAGGGAAATTAATTATTTTAACCATTTTACAAATCAAGATTACTAAAATAACCATTTTCTCTCCATTTTTACCAAAATGACCAAAATACAATCGAAATGTCCACCGAAATCGAAGCATTTTCCAAATACCTCCGCCAACCTCCGCCAAATACCAAAAATCTCTGCCAAATACCTCCAAATTCAATTTTTAATTTACATTTTACATTTTATATCCTTAGAGTTAGTTAATAAATTACTTTAAGTACTTTGTTTTTTAATTTTTCATTTTATACCCTTATCACATTAACACACATACTCGTATATCAATTAAAATACGTTTTTATTTTAACAAGTTACACCATTATAATCGTCTCGACAATACTTTCGAAATGAGCCCAATATTGAATATTTTTCGATTTAATTATATATACTTTTAAAGCCAATTATCCTCTTGATCGGTGAATATGAATATTTTTATAAAATTCGGAATATTAATTAAAATATAATGCTATTATGATTTAACAACAAAGTATAATATTATGGATATGTAAAGAAATAAGATATAAATTATAGTGAATTTGTACTTTTGTGTTCTTGTCATTTCTATAATAAAAACCATATAAATTAATATTCATGTAAACTAACACATAATGCATTGGTTCCTAAGGTTATTACAATATATACTATAGTTAACCCATTTTTGAATCAATGATATATACAGTGTGGAGGGGACTACACAAATAAAATACAATAATTTTTCAAATGGGTTATTTCAAATGGGTTATTACTTTGTTGTTAAATCATAAAATTCGGAATAAGCTTGAAAGATTATTGTATTTTATTTCTATAGTCCCCTCCACACTGTGTATATATCATTGATTCAAAAATGGGTTAACTATAGTATATATTGTAATAACCTTAAGAACCGATGCATTATTTGTTATTTTACATTAATATTAATTTATATGGTTTTTATTATAGGAATGACAAGTACACAAAAGTAGTACAAATTCACTATAATTTATATCTTATTTCTTTATATATCCATAATATTATACTTTGTTGTTAAATCATAATAGCATTATATTTTAATTAATATTCCGAATTTTATGAAAAATATTCATATTCACCAATCAAGAGAATAATTGGCTTTAAAAGTATATATAATTAAATCGAAAAATATTCAATATTGGGCTCATTTCGAAGGTATTGTCGAGACGATTATAATGATGTAACTTGTTAAAATAAAAACGTATTTTTTAGACGTGTTTTAATTGATATACGAGTATTGTGTGTTAATGTGATAAGGGTGTAAAATGAAAAATTAAAAAGTAAAGTACTTAAAGTAATTTATTAATTAACTCTAAGGATATAAAATGTAATATGTAAATTAGAAATTGAATTCAAGTATTTGGGGGAGGTTTTTGGTGTTTGGCGGAGGTATTTGAAGGAGGCTTCGATTTATTATATTTTGGTCATTTTGATAAAAGTGAAGAAAAAATTGTTATTTTGGTAATCTTGATTTGTAAAATGGTTAAAATAATTAATTTAACTAATATTTAACAATTTTTTTTTAAAGATTAGGCTATATAACTTATAAGGTTATATACCTTTTACTTTTATACTAATTAAAACTAATTACTAAAATAACAAATGAGTATTTAAAAGAGGCGCAAGCCGTATGCAAGTGGACCCCAGCAGCCAGCCACGCGCCCACGCGAACCATCAATGCAACTAAACGTAGCACGCGGACCATCAAAGCTGACCCCACATCGTCGCCGGCTCACCATGCACGAGGATGCTCGCCCATTGTATATGTTCGCATGCTTTCTCTTCAATCTTAATTTAACTAACTATATATTAATAATTAATTATTTTCCATTTTTAACTAAATTAATATCCTGCTTTTAACTATAACAAGTCATCATATATATCTTTCTTTATTATTGGCTACTCACATTAAATTGAAGTCAGCTTGGTTCAAAATTATAAAAAAAATATTATTTTATGGTTAATTAATCAATGACGACATATTTTAGGTCACATAGTTTTTGTTAAGAAGATAGAGGTAGATAAAGTAAAAAAAAAATATTGATGTGATTAAACCATCATCTTACTTCACGAGAACTATAAAAAATTGTTCATTTTTGGTCATGCTGATATATATATATACATATATATACATATATTGGTGGTTTATCATTTACTATTCAATGATCTTTCGGTCCTTGTATCAACTACTTCAAAAAGATGTGGAATTCAATTTTAATGAAGTGTGCAAAGGTGCATCGTATAAGTTGAAAGATATGTTGAAGTCAGACAGGGATGTAATTAAGAATTCAAGATATGTTGGGGGGTTTCAATTCGATTGATTGGAGTATGGTTGTTCTAATAGAATAGAACACAATAACAAACGAACACCTAGTATGATCTATTTTAGTTATCAACTTTTGGTGACGAATAACTTCACAAAATTGAAGTTAAGCAAGATCCTCAATTAGTAGACAGTTTAATGGGCAATCACATTACAGTTGATCGATAAGTAGATAATAGCAAGTAGTGTTTGTCGTAAAGATTATCTTGATTTGTTTTAACTTAGCTTCGATATCTGTTTAAATTGTGTTTTCCCATGAAGTTATAACAAGTAGTTCATTTTTTGTACCCAGTTGACTTTTTCATAAACAAGCAATCAAATGAACTTTTGGGGGTGCAAACTATAGATAAGTGACTCAAAGTTTGACTATAGTTAAGCATGTTACTTGGGTTCAACTCAAGCTTTCAAACTCAAAAATGAATAAAAAAATTCAATCTTCGATTCAGTTTGGATAAACTTGAATGCTAAAAAATACTTAGGAACCTACTCAAAGTTCATGAGCTCGAGCTTGAACTACAATGCCTGAGAAAACTATATCAATAGGATAAAATAAATTATTGTCAAATCGTACCAAAAAGATCAAGTTTTGTACTTGACCATTGCATATTCATTCAACTGAAATTTATGAGAAAGATAATATATTGCTCATATTTTATTTGAACTTGAGTCCAGCAAGCAGATTTTTTGAGTTGAGCCAAGATAGTAAATATGAGAATCATAATTATTATCATTCTATAGATACAATCCAATACCATGTTTCGAAATTTCAGGGTCCTCTTACACCTTGATGAAAGGCGATTTCTTCTCATTGTTTAACCTATATTGAACAAAAAAAATACAATCTCATTAAAATAAGCATCAAGCATAAGAGATCTATATAAAGACTATTTTGTTAGAAAGTTATCAAGTTTAAATGGTGTTCGATATCCACTTAAAACTTTATCTAAGGAGTAGTTTGAAACTTACAAAAATATAGAATTTTTCATGTTTTTATAAAGTTAGGGCATCAAACATATAAGAAGGCAACATCATAACTATTGAGAATCCATCATAGAGAAGCACCTTCTAGTTGACATCAATATATTAGAAAGTTAGGGTTATATGAATTCAACTTCACATAAATCACCAAAAAGCAATTGACCAAAGAAGCATGAGAGTAGGGATGCAACATATCGGCAAGTGGGGTCTAGGTGAATGGGATAATTAAAAAAGAGTGACGCAGGGACGGGTTCAAATGAGAACTCAAATTTGGTAGTGAACGTGAGGACAAATGAGAGCGCGACATGTATCATATTCAGACTGGATAATCAAATAAATATTCAGACTGAATATAGTATTTATTTACATTTAGACACGTGTCGCGCTTTTATTTGTCCTCGCGTTCACAACCAAATTTGAGTTCTCATTTGAACTTTCCTCTAGTGAACGTAAGGTATTATGTTTGGCATATGATAACCGCAATATGGAATTAAAAAATCTCATGTTACCCCTTCCTTATTCCCTCCACATTCCTTTAATATGCACCCTTATATTTACATAACTATCCCCATACATTTATGTATTGGCTCATACCTTAAAATATGTCATAACTTAGTTGGAGGTAAAAAGGGAAAAACTGAGAAAGGGTAAGATGTGATTTTCTCCTCCCCAACATTTTTGACCATATAATTAGGAACATTTTGATCTTATAGTTAGAACTTAGAAGATGTATGGCTCAACAAGCGACTCACCCTGTAACTGTAAGGTATTAAACTATAAGGGGGAGTTTGGTTCACCATATTTCGAAGGAATTGGAATGATCAATTCCATTGATCAATTTACGTTTAGGCGGTTGGTTTATCTATCGAATGGAATTGAATTTCACACATTCCACTATTCATGGATTTGGTTATTCTATCACAATTGAAAGAGAATTCAATTCCATTTCATCTTGTTTTCTAAAAAAAATAAAAGTTATCCCCATCTTCCCTACTTGATCTGAACCACTACTGACGACCACTGATTTGAACCACGGTCGACCATCACTGATCTGAACCACCACCGATCTGAACTACCACCACTGACCACCACTAGTTTGAAACAACGCCGAACATCAACATTCTAAACCATCGCCGACCACAACCATTCTAAACCAACACCAATCTAAACCATCGTTCTAAACTACTACCGATCACCACCGATCTGAACCACTGTCGACCACAATAATTCTAAACCACCACCCGACTACCACTGATTTGAACTATCGTTCGAACCACTGCCGACCACCATTGATCCAAACCACCATTATGAACCACTAATGACTAACACTAACTTGAACCACCATTCTGAACGACCGCCAACCACCACCTATTTGAAACATCGTCGACCACCACCTCCGAACCACCATCGTTCTGGACCATCCGGCCACTACTAGAAAATTGAGTATTTTCAACGGAAAATGTCGTTGAAAGTTTTCTATGAATTTTTAAGGGATTATTGACAAAACATAAATTTTGTACGAATTTTCAACGAATTTCCATTGAAAATCTCTCACAAAATGCATTTTCAACCAAAAAAAATTGACGAGACATTCCGTTGAAATTTTTTTGGTTGAAAATGCATATATGTTTGTGAGAGATTTTTAACGAAAATTCGTTGAAAATTCGTAAAAAATTTATGTTCTGTCAATAATCCTCTAAAATTTGTAGAAAATTTTCAGCGATTTTTTCCATTGAAAATTAATTTCCGTTGAAAATACTCAATTTTAGTAGTGTCCCCGACCACCACCGTTATGAACCACCGACCACCACCATACTAAACCACCGTTGACCACCTATGATCTGAATCACCACCGACCACCACCCACCGATTTGAACCACAATAATTGGATTTTTGTTTCAAAATGGTGTTTTGGTCATTTACCAATATTTCATTCCAATTTCAAAGCTACATTATGTGAACCAAACGGACAATCCCAAATCTTTTAACACATTCCATATAGATGGTCAACCCTTAAAATTCCATTCTAATTCCTTCAAATTTAAAATCGTTTTACAGATTTCATTTCATCCAAAAACGTTAAGCAAACCGAGGGCACCTTAAATTTTATTTGCCTACTACATATGATTCATGACTCATATGTATTATTTAGAAGTATTGAACACTGCAAGAAAATAGGGAATATACAACATAGGGACCAAATGCCACCAAAGTCATATCCTTGTTTGCCAACCTACAAAACCATTCTTCCTCTTATACAAGTAATTATAATATACTTTGAACAAGTATGTCTCAGAATTACCTATTTATCTTTACATATTTTCACCATTTGTTTTTACTATCAATGTCTTAAGAAATGATAAAAACCCGTTTGGCAAAGTGTTTTTATTTGAGTATTTATACTATATCATAAACATTTAAATTAAAGCCTTAATAATACCTTATTAAATATTATTGTATTATTTAGTAATGAATAATCTTTAAATTGAAGGTTTACACGTAATTACTGTACATATATATGGATTTGGATTTCTATGTTATGTATTCGCACAATGACATTTAAGAGGACCATACTGAAACTCAAATTCTCACTTCACCTTTGATTAAGATCATGAGATCAAGATCTTTGATGCAAACCTTCGTGTGTGGTGTAGTTTTAGACATGAAAATTCCAGAGTCCAAAAATAAAAAACATGTTCATAGTGTTATAGTTTGAAAAGAAAATTTTGTTTTTCAGATTTTCACTTTTGATATAGTGGGATTTCACATCATGAATAACCTGAGTGGGTTTTTTGTCGGGTGGAATCAAATAGTAACGTTATTTATAAAGCATACAATAAAAGAATCTTGATTTTTGTATCATAGTTATTAATGTTTCTGGTAAACTAATTGTCTTTTTTTTTCTTTTATTGAAATGTATTTCAATTGCAAAGATTTAAACCTATACTTGAAATGTTTCATTTAATCCGGCAAGATAACTACGCTATTAGAAAAAAGTGAAGATAAATGATAATGATAATGATAATTACATGAATGATACTACTAGAAAAAGTTGAAACGTTGTTTTGTCCCTTTGATATATAATTACTATCTAGAGTGAATTACATTTTTTTGACCCTATGGTTTACCAAAAGTCTTGTTCTCATCCCTTGACTTCATTAGTTACATTCTAGCATATGTGGGTAGCATTTGTGTTGGTTTTGGTACCGGAGGCTAACGTCCGTTTGAGACCACCATTTAGGAGAGCCACGTGCACCTCACATGAGGGGCATTTGGGTAATTTTACATGTCCTTTTCTTAAAAGAGAAATTAATTAAAATTGCCATTTTGACCGGATGGTTTTATCTTTTAGCTATTTCTCTCCGTGAATTACGAAAATGTCACCCTGTCCACAACTTTCAGGTCCATAAATCTAAACGAGATTTTTTTTTAGTTTTCACCCACTTTCACAATTTTTAGGTTCACAATTGCAGATCTGCCCCTTGACGTTTAAATTTTTTATAGTTTATACTTAGATCCGCAATTTGTGGACATGCCGCTTGTGGACCTAACACGTGTCGGCCCGGTGGAAATCCTAATTTGAATACGTTGACCGGATCCACGTCCGTAATTTTGACCAGTTTGACCTCCGCAATTTAAAAAAAAACTTATTTTCCACGTGCGTGTACTTTTTTTTCCAGCAAAGCCTCAAAGTTGATGGAAAACTATACACTAATTGTAAAATTTTCTCGTAATTGATTGATGGTTGATTGGATGAATTTAATTCATCTGGTCTATAAAATATCCATGAAGGAACGATGAAGATATACATAAAAACAATACCAACTTAATTTCTTTCTTTGTTCATCATATATCTTTCGTTCTTCAGTTTATTTGAAAATGAGTTCCGGTCCCGAAAAAACTTAGGTTACATATTTGTCTTAGTGGTCAATGGGTGATAACAAACGATGAGTGGGAGTTTGTTTCTTTTGGTGAAATGATGCACCATGTTGTATAATTGCACGCAAACATTACACATCAAAGTTTGGTTAGTTATGTTTAGAGGAAATTTGTTATCAACAATTTTGTTGGCATAACTAGGTTTTCGTATAAGTATTATGAATCAATTTATGAGTTAGTTGATAATGAATATGTTTGTGGTTTCATGGAACTCATTACCGAGTCAAACAAACCGCCTACACTTTATGCATATGTTGATCTTTCTATATGTGAGGGTAGTTCGAACACTAAAAACGATATTGGGAGTAGTTTTAGTCCAAGAATGTATGATTACTCCCAAGATCAATATCAGACTCGAGGAATGGATGTAAATTAATATAAATAAAACGATATTGTTCTAATATAAGTATAGGGACAAAAACTGTAATTAATATAAATTAAAAGAGTAAAATGTAAATTACTATCAAAACAATGTGGAAAAGCAGGGACCAAAATCTAGGGTTAAATGCATAAAATAGCAAACTATTTTCATAAATTTCATTATTATAGCATTGCACTTTTAGTTTTTTTTATTACAACAATGTATTTTCAATTATTTTTTATTAAGTCATTGTACTTTGAAAAATCTACTCAATATAACATTGGGTAACTTGTTAATTTTTAAACAAGTTAACCCCCATTTTTCTTTGCTTACATGACTTAAATGGAGTGACATGGATGACACGTCATTATGCTTATATGACATTAATAAATAAAAATCTCTTGTAATTTTTTTAAATAATTTTCTCACTTTCTATTCTGATTGTTCATATCCTACCCAGTTTATATCTTTCTTAATTTTCTCAATCTTTTTAGTCATTTCCTCATGTCATCACTCCTTTTTTAAATCAAAATTTTTTCACTCTTACTAAATTGCATGCAAATTAAATATTCTACCGTAATATTTTTTTTAACAAATATGATATTTTTTTCAAGATAAATATTTTATTTATAAGAAAATGTAACACTTATTATTTAGTTTTCATAATTCAAAAAATACGTATATTTGTATTATTTTAAAAAAAAAACTTAACGATATAAATGTGTTTTTCAAATCTTCTTAATATTGTTATATTTTAATGAATATTGTAGAAATAATATAATTAATTTAATACATTTATTAAATATATGTCAAGTCATATTTTTAAGACAAATTGATATATTCTTTTCAATATAAATATTTTATTTGTAAAAAAAGTAACAATTTTTATTTTCTTAGTTCAAAAATGTATATTTTTAAACATTTTTTTAAATATCAGAGAAATAAATTGTGATATACAATTGTTTTTAGTTTTGTTACATTTATGAATAATTTAGATTCGTTTAATTAGTCTACATATTTACTAAATATATAATATGTAAAGTTAATGTTTTGAAAGTACAATGTTGTAATAAGAAATGTCACGCCACCAATTTATTACACTTGGACAACCTACATGGACAAGGAGATGGCATGGAAGCCTGGTATAGTGGGTAAACATAAAACAAATTGTTACCCAATTTTATAACGAATAATTTTTAAAAGTACAATGCTCTAATAAAAAAAATTGGAAGTACATTATTGTAATAAGAAAAACTAAAAATACGATGCTATAATAAGAAATTTTATGAACGTAGATTGTTAGTTTTTGCATATTGCCCCTAAAATCTAATATTAGTCTAAATTACAATACACTAATTATAGGAACAAAAATGCATCCGGGTTTTTTAGCGGCACGTAGAACAGGTCCGCAAAATTTGCGGACCTATTTTTTGTGCCGCCCGGATTTTTTAAGTCGGTGTTAAAACACAAATTCATGCATCAAACCCATAGGGAACAAATATGTGATTATAACCTATAACATAACATGCGATCAAAATACAAAATCATCTACAATAGTTAAAGAAAACGGTTTTAGATGATATAAGATAAAGAAAAACTTACTTCACGAGCCATTACAAAAAACTTGCAGAGTTAGTGACGTGGAAGATTGACTTGTAGAGAGATGTAATTACATGCTTTTTTTTGCGGAGGAAACTTTTGGGGTAAAAATTTTGGTCTCCACTCTCTCGATTCATATAGAAGAATAAAAGGGGGATAAACTCCACCTACCGATTTAATATTGGTGGGTGGAGGTGGTAATTATAGAGACCTAAAAAAATCGCTCCTTTCTAAGAAATTCAAATAAGGATTTTTCCGGGACCGACAGGTTCAATCTGCAAGCGACACGTCCGCAAATCTCGAAACTGGGTATAAACTCGAAGAAAATTAAATGTCAGGGCCAGGTCCGCAATTGCTTATCTGAAAATTGCGGACATGGGTAAAACTGTAAAAAATGTTGTTTAGCTACGTCTACAATAAAATTTGGGGATCAGGTGACATTTTCGTAATGACAGAGAGAACTTGCTAAGAGTTGAAACCACCTGGTCAAAATAGTTATTTTAGTTAATTTCCCTTTCTTAAAATCATAAGGTATATATATATATATATATATATATATATATGATGCATAGTGTACAACCACATGGATTAAAAAAATTAGATCGATCCTAAAACTAAATATCCCCACCCCATGAGTCCTTTCGTACGTCTTTTGCTAAATCCTTTACGGTGAATGCTTTGTCTCCGCCAGCCCGTTGCACGACCTAGTTTTCCGATCATCTCCATCGCATTTCTAATTTGGGGAGCACACTTCACATCTATAAGCCAACACCCACTAGCATCATGAAAACAAACCTAGAAACAGAAAGTCATACAACCTTTTCTTTACTTTAGTTTAAGGTGGATTTGGTTCCAGGGACGATCGAGGTACATAGTGAGTGGGTTTGGGTTCTAGGGAGGGACGACAAAGGATTGAAGTCAACTACTCTCCTCCATAGTATTCATCGTTGCTAGCTAGATCTGGAATCAAAATGAAGGGGATAAATATGCAATTAGGTATACTATTCATTCTTGTGCTTACTAGATGTGTGATCAACTCTACATATATATATACACACACATATATGTGTATATGTGCGTGTGTGTGTTCAGTTCAGAACATACAGGACTTCATCGTCTTCTTCCTATGGCCTCTAGGAATGGCACAACTCCTAAATCTTCCAAAAAACCAAAGTCTACTTTTTATGTAGGTTTTTTCTTGACAATTTTTTGAGATCACACTTTCTAGAAACTCTACAATAAATCGGCTCATATGTTTTTGTTGGAACTTTCGTTCACGACTTATGATCAACTCCATTGATGGTTTGATAGACGAGAAATCAAGAAATGTCTCAGAATCTTCTTCCTATATCCACTCTATTAGAGGTTTGAAAGCTTGATAAACTTAGAGTTGGTGTAGGCATCCCCTTTGGGTAGTAATCCACATCTTTTGCATCAAAACAAAAACAAATCTGGAAAAGGCATCCACTTTGGTGTCAAAACGCAAATATGAGAAGTTATGGGTTAATGTCCATTTGGTATCAAAACAAAGGAACCCACAGAACAATCAGAGCACTTAGTGGTTATCTCAAACATACGTTAACCTCATGTACACAAAATTCAAACCATAAAGACTAGGATGTAATTATTGAAGTCGAGGGACGAAAACAAGATTTTCAGTAAACCACAGGGATGAAAAATATAATCACTCTATCATATGAGTGAGTTTAGTTACCGGTTTTTACGTCCATTGCTACATATATTGATATCAAAATGTTTTCCTATAAAAACAAACATCAAATACAACATGAATTGATATTAATTAATTAAATAATAAAAACTAACTCGAAACTAATTCTTGAAAAATAAGATCTACAACGGTATAATTGTAATATCTTTTTACTTTTTGCTATATGCCATTAAGAAGTCTTTTTTTTACATGAAATTTGAAAGTAATATTTGTAAAAGTTTTTAGAGATACTTGGTAAACTTCATAGTTTTTGGCAAAACCTTTTTACCATTGAAGTAACACTAATATTAAAACTGCTTTGTTGATATAGGAATATTGAGCAAAGTCTCTTAAAGATTTTGTCATTGAAAATGCTGTGAGGTTGGGGGTATTTTGGGGTCTCCAAAAGCTATGCATGATGATTATGGGGTCTCTTCTAGCATATTGTTCATTTGAAATCAATCGTTTTCATAAAACTAAAGAGAAAATTATATTATACAGTTAGAAATTAATGGTCGATTGATTTCAAAGAGAGAAAAAAATTAAGTATGATGTTTTATTTTCTTTTTTAGTACAATGTTTTTTCTTTTTTATTATTCAAGATTAATATATGATACTTTTGTTTTAGCAAAGATTTATAAAATCTTTTTAACAATTATTATATAAAACTGTTGAAATTGATTACGTTCCATGCTCATTTTTCTTAAAACTTTGACATATTAAAACGTGTTGTTTTATTTATTTGATTATTAATCCAAACTTTCGTAATATAATGTGATGAGTCAACACAAACCATGTGTAAAAGAGAAATACAAGATACCTTTATTTAATTGTCGTTTTTAAGAAACATACTTTAAAATACACATTTATAATTCTATGATTAAAGTTTACTTTTTGGTCTATAACATTTGTCTATTTCAGCGATTTTCGTCTCTCAACTTTATATCAATAGATTTGTCCCTCACGTTTCATACATCGTAATGATTTTTGTCCCTCATCCTAACGACTGTTAGCTTTTTCTGCTAAGTCCAATTTAATGAGGGGTATTGTAGTCATTTTTTACATGTTTTTTTAATTTTCTTGTTTTAACAAAAACTCATCAAACTTTAGGGAGCTTCTATGTAATTATATATAATGTGTGTGTGTGTATGTATATATACATAGACCCAAGACCAAATTACTGGGATCAAATCGCCGGTGACCAAAATCAGCCATCTTCAGTGACGAAACCGCAGAACCAAATCACCACCGTACTGGCCACCAAATCCATCACCAGAGTAACCCACAGAACATCAAAACTCCGGCCACCAAACCCAAACCTTTAACTCCATATCGACCACAGGGAATAATGAAACAACAACAAAACACATAGGTACCAAATCTATGGTCAAAAAAACACAGGGCTAAACCGCATGGACGAATGGAAGAAACTAGAGATGAGAAATTGTCTTGATGGGTATGTGCACCGTCCTTTTTTTGACCTCCAATATTGAGCAAGAAATCGTAGATGGTGTTTAGGTGGAGAGGAAGATCAGAGGCGGGGGAACCGGGTAACGAGAAAGAAGGGGAGGGGTTACTGAGGAAAGGGAAGGGAGGGGGATTAGGGTTACGAAGATCACGGGAGATGCAAAGATCATCCAGGGGTATCACTGGAAACCGTAGATTTTGTTCAGATGGGTAGTGCAATCGATGGGGTTGGGTGGTTCTTTGGCAGATCATGGAGAAGGAAGAGGGGAGGAGAAAGGAACAAGGAAGGTGGTGTCATGGTGGTGGTCGCAACTACGGTTGAGGTTGACAGAGAAGAAAGCTGTCGGAGATAATAGATGTTGACGGAGATGGAGGTCGGTGGTGAAGATGGCCGCCAATTTTGTTCCCAGCCGATTTGGTTCCTATGTGTATGTATATGTGTGTGTATATATTATGTTATAGTTAGTTACATAACAGGTCCCAAAAGTTCGATGTTTTTAAAAAACAAGAAAATTAAAAAACAGGTAAAATGACTAAAATACCATTTAATAAGTCTTAGCAGAAAAAGTTAATGGACGTTAGGATGAGGGACGAAAAGTGTTGCAAGATGTTAAAGGTGAGGGACAAATATATTGAAATAAAGTTGAGGAACGAAAACCGTTAAAATGGACAAACCTTAGGGGATTAAAAGTGAACTTTACTGTAATTCTATAGTTTATAGAAGTTCCATTTAGAGGCATGCAAAATTTGCTTTTAATTAATAGGAAAAAGAATACGTATTCTTTTCTTAAAGAATGAAACAATAATTAATCTTTAGCTTTATTATTAATATAAATTAATCATAACTTTGAAAAAGTAGAAGAATATATATGATGAAGACCACGCATAAAAAAAAGGTTATCCAAGTTTGCTACTACAAATTGTACCTTTTATAAGTTTGACTTATTAAACTTCAAATTAATCTTCATCTCATGTTATATTCTTTGATAAAAAAACTTTGAAGTTGAAAAAGTAAACCTATGATTTATAAGTTATCGAAACAAAGTTATATTAATTTATTCGGATAAAATCAACTTAATTAATTAATAAAATAATTATATGACCTATAATTAAGACTAATTAAACCTCAAAATAGTAATCATAAATATCTACACTTAAGGGTCCTCTATGAAGCTATGAAGCGCTTGTTAATCGAGTAAACGCTTATCAGTGCTTATTATGTCATTTATCTTTTCGGTGAGCATGACAATACATAAAATCTTATATGGTAAGAGACATAATAAGAACTGTGAATTTTACCTGGTAAATGAAGGAGACATAATAAAAATATAGGGTTTTATAGAGTTTCTAAGTTATAAACAATTATATTTTATTTAACCTCTCTGTAATACTCCTTTCGTTCTAAAATGAATGTCCATAATGAAAATGAAACACAATTTTAAGAACGTGTAATTATTAAACTTTTTAAATAACTAAATGATATTTATACCCTTGTTTATTTGTAGATTTTATATTGATAAATATATTAAATTTTGTTTTATTATTAATCATTCTAGTAATTTATTGTTAAATGACAAACTGATAAATGAAACCAAATGTATCTAATAAATTTGATCGTAATGCGAACGTAACCCTTCCGTGGAAATAACAATTAATCACATGAATTTGATGGCGATTATTTTAAAAATATTTTGTGTGTGAATTGCATCCATCTTTTCTCACTCTAGATTGGGGATTTGTTCACATCAACGATTTCAACTTCCAGTCTTCCACTAATTCAACACCAAATAATGAAACAATTATAACATACAAGAAGGGTATTTGCACAATGCAGTAAGATATATCTCGATTTTAAGTTTCATTTTTATTTTTATTTCTATCAATGTTCTAATGGTTTTATGTGGTTTTGAGAAAAAGATTTTAGTATTTCAAATAAAAGTTCTCTCTTTTTATTTAATTAAATAATTAGCATTAAATAACAGTAATTAAAGCTTAAAAAGTTGTTTTTAAGAGTTTTTGGTCAAATGATTTATAATATAGTATAGATTGAAAATAAAATGGTTATTAAATTTTATTCAAAGATTTGCTGCAAATTAATTGTCATATTTGTTAAAATATAAAATAGATATATACATTAAAATAACAATATTTAATTATTGTATTGATATTTTTATTGATTTAACATCTGTGGAACAGCTTTCTTTTGGAATTTTTATGAAAACCGACGTAAGTTGTTATCTTTCTATAGATTTTTAAACAAAAACGTATACTTTTTTTTGTAATTACGTAATTATATTATATTTTAACCATTTTACCTTTTTAATAAATCTATACATATAAGTTAAAATTCAAATAAAAAATATAATTATTGTTAAAGGAAAAAGGAAATAGAACAACAATAAAGAGAGAGACAGAGAGAGAAGAGATCTGTCATTCTCATTAATTATAAGCCCTTTAAATAGGGATGAGATACAAGTAGATAACTACAAGAGATATTAGTTCTAACATATCTCTAATATGTTTATCTCTATCTATATCGTCATATCCATTAGACGATGACACACTTATCCTACAACACTCCCCCTTGTGCCGAGTCAAAGGAGTGATGGTGCACAACGGTTGCCTCGTTAAAACCTTACGCCAAAATAAAAACCCAGTGGGAAAAATAAAAACATGACGAAGGAAAGAGTACAACGCACCAGTTACTTTGCAATACATAGACTTTTTCTTTAGTCTAATATTCTCTCAGATTCTTACATTAATCATGAAAGTTAAGAAAACAAAATGGTATATAAACTGTTGTCTCACTAAAACCTTACACCAAGGAACAAAACCCAATGGGAAAAATAAAAGCTTGAGTGAAGGAAAGAGCACAACATACCAATACTACATATATAGTAGACTCCCCCTTTTGTCTACTACTCCCCTTGATTTGTACATCAATCAAGGGAGTTTGGAAAGCCTCAGTATTCCAATACTTTCTATATGTGTTCCCAAATATGATTTTAGTTAATGATTTGGTAACCAAGTATCTCATATTCTCCTCCCATTTTGCTTGATTCACTCAAATATATATGAGAGTTTGTTATTGCTGATTGTATATAAACTTAAAGCAGAATATGCTTTGTGTTATCACCCTTATCCATTTTGGGAATGAGCTTTTTATATGAGTCAAATAGATAGTTAATATCAGCAAAGACATATCATAACAATATTTTATGTTTTTCTATAAGGGCTGGTACTTTTGCCTTTCACATTCAACGTAGGTATTGAAATTCCATTATCAATCCCATTTTTCTATTTGTAAGGGAAGTATAAGCCCGCATCAGTGGTTCCAAAATATTAATTTAATATCATTCCAATGATGTTGCGTTGGCGCTGAGCTAAATCTAGCTAACGAGTTCATTAAGAGATATAATATACGGTCAAGTGTACTGTTCTAAGTACAATAATGCGCCTATTGCACTCAAATAGGGAATTCCAGCTCCCAAAGCCTCTTCGTCATCATCCTTCAGACGAAATGAATCTTTCCTTTTATCCAACACTTCGACCGATCATGGGAGTGCTAGCCAGATGCGCTTTGTCCATATTAAATTGCCTGATTATTTCTAGACATATGCGATCGGTGAATTAATATCACAAACTCGGTGTGCTAGATTAAATAGATACATAAAACCAAGTTTTCCCAAGATCTTTCATCTCAAATTCAGATTTTGAATAGAATAAAGTTTCTCTTATTTCATCAAGAGTATTTATTATGTTCATTACATCGACATATAGAGTTATGATTGAACATCTGGAACTCGTTTCCTTTATAAATACGCACGGGCACAGTTCATTGTTCTTATATCCCTTCCCAATGAAGTATTCATTTAGGCAGGTATCCATATCCGCCTATGAGCGTTTCAATTTCATGGAAAACGCATTTTGTGGTTTCTACTAATATAATGTCATCAAACACTTTTATATATCTCTTAATCTAGATCCCCATAAAGATATGTAGTAACCACATTCATGAGCTGCATTTCCCGTCCTTCAGAAATTACTAGGCTAATTAATTAGCAGAACGTTATAACGTCCATCACGAGAGAGCAAGTCTTCTCGTCATCAATCCAGGGCGTTGTGAGAAACCTTGCGTCAAAGGAGAGTCTTATACATCATGACTTAATTATTCTCATTACGCTTTTATGACAAACGAATTATCTATGTCTTACGGGCTTTACACTTGGTGGGTTAGCACTACCGGACCAAATACCCGTGTATTTGTCAAATGTAATTATCCTGGATTGCTTCTATTAGGTCAATTTGCTCTTTGTTGACATTTTCCAACTGAGCATGGTTCGATGTCATAGTGCTCTATCATCTCACGAGCAATAATATATGTGAATATCATCAATGAGTATGTACGATCTGTCCATCGACTCGTATGCACTTTCATAATTCATTTGAGATTTATTTGATCTCTGGAATCAAATATTAACTTCGGAGCGTCCTCCAGTAATGATTCATAGACATAGTTTTAGTCAGAGATAATCTCATGAGAGGTTTATGTTTTGATGATTAATGGTTGTGCCTTACTCACCTTTTCCTTTAGATGAGTATTTATCGAACCAAGTAGCCTCCCCCATTTCCTTTTGGGAGCCACGACCTCAACCACACCTCCACCATGTGTGATTGCAACGCACTTTCCAATGGCGTTGTGCCCTTGTTTAGGGACTTTTAACCTTACGGGTATATTTGCAGCTGGTATATGTGATCTCGTCACTTCATTAAACGTATCAGGTATCGAGTCTGATTCGTTTGACTTCAACTTTACATTGTGAAGTCTGGGGATCAAAATGAGACATATTGGGAATATTCTATGACACTTCCAGTCGTTCACATAGAAAATCCTTTTTCCTATCTCCCCCTAACGACGGGAAGACTGTCTCATCAAAGTGACAACTCGCTAACTTAGCAGTAAAGAGATCACCCGTCAATGATTCTAATTAGCGGAAAATTGTTGGGGATTCATATTCAACATATATTGATTTTTGTTTTATTAAGGACCCATCTGGGTGCGTTGTGGGGGCGCAATTGGCACATATACTACACAACCAAACATGCATAAATGAAAAATATCAGGCTTATATCCAGTTACCAACTGGTACGCATGATACTGGTTGGCTAGTAGTGGGTCTAAAAACAAATGAGTAAGGCTGCATGTAATATTTGCATAACCCCATGCAAATGCGGGTAAATTGGTGCGCATAACCAATGCCCTATATATCATCTATATTATTTTGATGACAACTTTTATGAGACCATTTTATATATACACATGGGGTATAGGAAACTCTACATTGATCCGAATATATATATATATATATATACAATAATTATCAATTCCTTGTGATGTAAATTCTCTAGCATTCCAAGTCATGTAGACTTGATGAGATAGTTAGGGTGGTGAGCCCTTGAATGTGTAACTAGTGCTAGAGTGCAGCACCTTATGTGGACAATAATACGACATGCTTTCATCGTGTCGAAACCAGAACCATAAAATACTTCAATGGCCCGCACTCTGGTTGTTTATGTCCATTACCTTGTATTCGTTGTAAGAATGGAATATTTTTGTATTACCTTTAGGATGGTCTCATTCTTGTCTTAGCTACGAACTAGGGTATACAAAAGTTTTAGGTATGACATATTATGATAGTGGTGTTGCTTCTTGTGCTGCAGAAGTCAACAATTGTAATTTGGTTAATTGCTTTATTTTGCCTTTCACTCGAAAGATAGTGTGTTTATATGTATTTTTCAATACATGGATCATTATGTCATAACCATGTGTCCCACAAGGTCATTTTGCAACATATATGTGTAATTGTCCCAAAGTTCTTTATTGGTGACATAATATGATTTGATGACCTAGGTAATTCACTAGTGTGACACATTTATTTCTCTAATATACGCTCCTTTCATATCATTAGAGTTGATGTACATATATACCCATTTCCATTCTTATATTATGATTTCCAATTTATATGAATATATTAACAAGATTCTCATTAATATATTACTTTAGTGACTATTAATTCTATGCCAGAGGCAATAAAGAGGTGACAGTTCATCATCTATGAACTTGCTTGGAGGTTTTATAGACTATTAATTCAATTAACATTAGTCTATCTTTTGTGTGAGATTTCCTACAAAAACACTCAAGTTCTCCTCGATACATTCCTACACGGAACGGAGAATATTGAGAGTTTCGTATTTGTAATTCTTATGTATTTTTTTACATCAATAATGGTTAAATATTTGGTTTTTCATCGACAAATGAAATTAATTTAATACTTAAAATAATTTTCAAATAAACTTATGCTCAATCAATTTTAAATTAATCTGATATAGTTCATTTCCAACTTGTTCTTTTTGTATGAACGATTCTTAGCACATTTTTCTTCTTATATTGTCCATTATCTTTTAGGCAGTAGTTTCATCTCTGCTCCAAGAATTGTAAAACCCTTTTCGACTCTTTCATGACCCTTACCATTTCAATGATTTTGTCCATGAGGTGTATAGATGTCACCTATGTGGAATTGTCTTTAACTCACTGTCCTTTAGAGTTGTTCCACCTCTAACACTTTCATTATTGACCACGAGAATTTTCTTTGTCCCAACATATTTAGTGATCTGAAATAACCTTGTTATATCTCTCAACCACTTACAGTAGGTTGATGAATTTGTCTAAAGGTTTTACTCTAGCTCACATTGATTCATTAATATGATTACTTCTATATGAAAGGTGAAAATCTTCTATGAGTTCCTTGTCATGAAGATTGAGATGTATTTTGAGTACAACATTTCTTTGTTGAAATCAGTCATTTTCTTGTAATCGAGTGGGTTTCATTCCACTGTTTGATTAGTTTGGAAAGTACATGTTACTAGATACTCCTGATTTTTCTTTTCAGGGTGTCCCACTGTTCTTAGGGGATTCTAGTTAATGGTATTCCATATGAAGGTTGTGACTAATGTATCGTCTCAAAAAAATCTCAAGATATTTACATGTATTTTAACAGGTGACTTTTAGGGTCAATATGTTTTGATGGGTTTTACATATTTGTCTATCTTATGGTACTCAAGTTCTTTCGAGTCCAGGTGGTTGTAAATAATGGAGAATATATGATTTTTCAAAATCATGTTCTATAATTATGTTATGCATGAGATTTCATTATCATAATATTATTGGATTTTTGTATTTTTTATCTTTTTTTGTTGATAATACGTCATCAATATTTCAATATTCGAAAGTAGATCGCAAAGACACTTTTGGATTTCCAGGTAGGAGGGGAATCACGTGGATTACTTAAGTCCCTTCAACCTTAGGGTTATTTACACCCGTTTGACAAAATCTTCCAGTGTTATGAAATTATTTCGTTTCATGAAATACATGAATAACATTAATATTTTGAGAGATTTTGCCATTAAGCAAAATAAATATTGGTTTTGACATATAAAGTTGAATTTTTATTTTTTTTAACATCTTAATAGTATTTTGGGTGCTTTTGGTAGGAGACTAACAAGTATATGGATAGGAAGTGTAACTTCTAAATATTGATTAAGAAGTAGGAACCCATTGTCAATATAAGTATTTATATAATATTTTAACATTTTCATGTTTTTTTTTGGAGTTTTTGTCAAAAGGTCAAAAGTTACGGGAGTTGAAAGTGTTACTTCCAAAAAATAATCATAAGACTGAAAATTATAAGTAGAAACTTATAATCAAGATAGATTCTTTGAATATCATAATATTATGGGCAAATCAATCAAAGAATATATCCATAACTAAATTAATAAAATTAAAAGAATTAAGTAGTTACATAAAACGATAAATTCAAATAAATAAATAAACAAACTAATTAACTCATTTAAATAATAACAATAATCAATTATCAAATTTCACACACAATATATTAGTGTAACTTATATGGTATAAATTAAATTAATAATTTAAATAAGTAATTAATATAATCAACTAAGCATATTGCACCTAACCACGGATGTATATATAAAGAACAATATATCCAAAGCAATAAAAATTATACTATCATAATTAAAACTAAATTACGATAAATCAAAACTAAAAATATACAACCTAATATAGCAATGTAAATAAATTATATACTCCATAAATGGACGGATAATCAAAACCAATTTAAAAAAAAATGAATTACAATTTGATAATAAAACATATGTCAACCTCATAAGTAAGGACGGTTGGCCATTATCTCTTAAAATCCTACACCTTTTCATCTTTTACCTACTTGCAATCGTAAGCAACCGAGGAAAAAAAATGGGACGCCAAGCCATCGGGTTAATCTCTTTGGTAACTTATCAAAACAACTAGATCGGGACTTATCAAAACAAGAAGTTGATTTCAAGGTTCGAAGAAAAAAAAATTAGGTTTGGGTTTGGATATTGTCTCCTACTCTAGTTCGATTGGCCTTTGCTTGATTGCTTCTAACATGAATATAAAGTAGTAAGATCTATGATTCTATTTCGATTTGGTATCGGGTTTTTTTTTTTCGGGTTGTATAGTGGCTAGCGTTAAGTGAATGGTTTTATTTATTTATTTATATAAACTTCAAGAAAAGAAAATAATCAATAGATCCGAGACGTTGATTCATCAGTATAGCAGGCGGAATTGATTTGACATATTCTATCACAACATCAATATATATATATATGCATATCATATAAAATTGCTTACTTGATTTTACATTGGGGGTAGCGGCATTGTTTCATCAACGACGTATGGATCCAAAAAGGGTGAGCGTTCGTGCTGATAACGTGTTAAAGGAAAAAGGAAATAGAACAACAAGAAAGAGAGAGAGAGAAGAGATCTGTCATTCTCATTAATTATAAGCCCTTTAAATAGGGATGAGATACAAGTAGATAAATACAAGAGATATTAGTTCTAACCTATCTCTAATATGTTTATCTCTATCTATATCGTCATATCCATTAGACGACGGCACACTTATCCTACAACAATTATTTTGTATTTTGTATTTTTTTGGCTTCTTTTAAATTTTTATATGTATTAATAGTTTACTTTTAGGGAAATTAATGATTTTGACCAAAATGGAAAATTCATTTACCAAAATGACCAAAAACTTGTTGAGTTTACCAAAATGACCAAGATTCCTTCGAAATACATATCGAAAACGAGTGGAAGTGAAAATACCTCCGCCACAGCACTGTTTTCCTCCGCCACATGGCGGAGGGCCTCAAAACTACGCCGTTTTGGGGTTTTTTCCACCGTATTTGTCACACATACAAATACCTTCGCCACACGTATAAATACCTCCGCCACATGGCGGAGGAAAAACAGTCTTGTGGCGAAGGTATGGCGGAGGAAAACAATGCTGTGGCGGAGGTATTTCACTTCCACTCGTTCTCGATATGTATTTCGAAAAAATCTTAGTCATTTTGGTAAACTCAACAAGTTTTTGGTTATATTGGTAAATGGATTTTCATGGTTGGTCAAAATCATTAATTTCCCTTACTTTTATACTATTAAATTTATATCTATAAGTTTAAATTAAAATTAAAATTTCTATTAATAAGTTTTTTTTAATATGTTTAAATTATATAAAAATGAAAATTAATAAATTATATTTTGAATTTTTTATAACGTTACAAATATATATGTGTATATATTAAATTTATATACCAATCTAAAAATAAATTTATATTTTGTAAACTAAAACAATGGAAAGTGATATTTTTTTTAGAAACCTCCGTTGTAAAACTTTATTAAGGTAACAATAATATAGTGAAAAAATATATAAGTAAGGTTCTTGGACATTCCATAACTATGAATGTTTTTAATGTATTTCAACTGTTATGTTATGTTAAGGTACGTTTTCCTTTACATTGATGTCCGTGAAGTTTTATTTAATTATGATTATGCCATTGCGTCTTTTTCTTCTTGGCGTGGATCAAGCGACCGATCTCATCCAAGGACAACAGATGGGTTCCTACGATATTCATAATTCTTACACTATGTCTACATATAGGGTGTTTTACTTTGCAAATCAAAGAATTTGTACAAACAATATAAACCATTTTCATCCGCCGATTTCATTAATCAATGACAATGCTTAAAGAAATAAAAGAATGGTTTCTAGCCACAAACTTTGTAAAATCAATTGATATTATATTGGATGACATTGAAGTAATTAATGGATGCTGAAATATACTTTCCAACAAAGGTAAATTCTTTTAGGGGTAAAATTCATAGGCTCAATAGTAATAATATACTATTCTAATATATTATTACTTTATAATATATTATGAATATATAAATATTGTAAAATCAATTGATAATATATTAAAATGTTATATTATAATTATATCATATATGATTTTACATCTACCTTTGTACAAAATCGCATATGAATTTACATTAACATTTGTACAAAATCATATGTGATTTTGTTGACATACTTGACATTGTAATCATGTGTGAATATCATTGGTGCAAAATCGTATATCATTTTATATTACATTTGTACAAAATCACATGTGATTTTACATTAATATTTATACATAATCATATATGATACTAAAATCATATATGATTTTACATTAAACATTTGTAGAAAATCATATTTTCTAAAATCATATATGATACTGAGTTTGGTTTCTTATATTTCATCTTATATTTATTTAAAGAAATTTCGTATTCATATTTATCTTGATCTTATATTTATTTAAATATATTTAAAATTTAAATTGTTAAAAATTATCAAGATTGTACATTGTACAATCTGATGGAAATCATGAATAGTAACATTCATAAAATAATATTTGGACCATAATACCCTTAAAGTAATTATATTATTATTAATTAATTTTTTAATTCCTTAAAATATATATGTGGCTAGAAAATTGTTCATTTGTTTTATTTAAACCCAAAAAATTCTCATTTGAACCTCCAGACACACACACACACATATATAAAGTTCAAATACGAACTCAAATTTGGTTGTAAACGTGAGGACAAATGAGAGCACAATACGTGTCTGAATATAGATTATTCAGACTGAATATACAAAAAAATATTCAGACTGAATAAACATTATTCAGACTGAATATAGTATATTTATTTGTATATTCAGATTGAATAAATACTATATTGATTCTGAATATTTCTTTGAATGAGACACGTGTTACACTGTCATTTGTTCTCACGTTCACAACCAAATTTGAGTTTTCATTTGAACCCGCCCTTATATATATATATATGTAGAGAAAGGTTCAAGTGAAAACTTTGTAAATTTAAAGGAATAAAGGAATACCTTGTGGACCACATATGATGTGGGACCCACATCATATTTGGTCCACAAAGTGTTCCTTTATTCTTTTAAAAAGGGTGGTTCTCGCATGATCTCTCCCCTATATATATATATATATACATATATATATAGGGTTGGGTTCACATGAGACCAGCCTGTTTTCGTGAGACCACGTTTTTACAATTGAAACTTCACAGCAAATTATTGTGAAGGTAAAAAAAGTTCGAACCTTCACAGCAAAAACACTATGAATGAACCACAAGGCTTGTGGCATACTGGTTAAGGTTTGTGGAGATGGGGCTAGATAACCCATCTACCCCAGGTTCGAATCCAGACGTAAACAACTTGTGGCCACTAGGGAATTATCTCAAGGCTGCATGCTTTAGCAGTCTTAAAATTGTCAGGGATTAGTCTAAGCAAATGCCTAGTATACCCTTTCAAAAAAAAAACACTATGAATGTTACCTTTATAGTGTTTTGTTGTGAAGTTTCAAGTGTAAATGTCTCATGAAAACATCATTTTCTTTACCTTCACAATGATTTGCTGTGAAGTTTCAAGTGTAAAAATATGGTCTCACAGGTCTCACGAAAACATGCTGGTCTCACATGATCCCAAATCTATATATATATATATAACAAATAATCATTTGAGAACTAATTAACTTAGAAATCATTCACATAGTCCCAATATTAAGAGTGACTTCAACCACAAACACATAAAAATCTTTCAATCTCCAACCATTCGGAACTGGTAACAGTTAAGCAACATAAACTTTACAAACTAAAAACAATACTAAATGGAAAATCGATAGATTGTAATTTATCAAACTAGTACAATACCAAAAAGTGAAAACACCTGATCTTAAAATATAAGAATGTTGACAAACGCTCAAGTAGGTCCCCCTTACTTGTGCCTTTCGGTATTCTCCCAAGATGCATGAATACTTCGCAAATGTTGAATCAGAGAGACCAATAACTAATTTGTATGGTGGGGAACACATGGTATACTAATACTTCACTCAATATAGAGGAACTTACGATTTATAATGATCTTTACTAAAAGTAAGGCTTGCTTGTAAGGTTGTGCCAATTATGCAAGTTGTGTTATCCATTCAACAGTCAACTACTTGACGTCTATAAATTGAAAATACTTCAATTCTATACCAAATTAACCCAATCTTTTTACGTAATAACACTGCTAACATGCACAACCACTTGTAATTTACTTGTGGGTACGATTTTAACTCACAATATGTATCAAAATCCCGCATTCACTTACTCTTTCAAAATAACAACACTTTTGTTGTTTCTTCTATCAAATCAATGGCTTAAATGCCTCTCATTGCACATAAATATGTGATTTGAGCACTTCTATGACATTTAGGCTACCGATACCATTAAAACAAGACTTTAAACACAAAATCATACCTTAAACTTGTTGATTCATTGCTTATTGACTGAAGAACACACCCAACGACCTTATTTATTCTCTTCTAATTGATGAGAATCATTTTTTACTTCCATATGAACTATGCAAAGGGTTTTTGGTTATGCTCCTGGGAGAAAAGATAACATACGAGATTAGAATATCACCCAAACTCGTCATCCTAAAATCAGGGAGGCGTTTATCCCGCATTTTCATCCTTTAAAATAGTCGACGACAAAATTTGTCCCTAACTTCTTTTTGTTGGCTACTTTAGCCCTTGACGTGTTTCTTTTGAGACGAATGAAATATATATTGGCGTGCAATAAAAGAGAAAGAAAAAGAAAATAGAAGTTTTTGGTGAAAGTAAATCCATAAATCATTCAAAAAAAATGAGAAAGGATGAGCATAGATCTGACAACAGGTAAGGGTAAACTCATTATTCGTTATGTTTCGACTCGTTGGATAAGGGTATAGGTGAAGAAATGTTTATCCATTTATTCATTACCCGTTTACCCGAAGTAGGTAGGATATGGATAAACAGGCTTTCATTATCCATTACGAAATATATGTGTAAATAAATAGAGTTAAATAATATAGAGGAATATTCAAATACAAACTCAAATTTGGTTACGAACATGAGGACAAAAGAGAGCGCGACACATGTCATATTCAGACTGAATAATGAAGAAAAATATTCAGACTGAATACAGTGTTATTCAGACTGAGTAACACTACATTCATACTGAACAACACTATATTCAGTCTGAATATTTTTCTTCATTATTCAGTTTCAATATGACACGTGTCGCGCTCTCCTTTGTCCTTATGTTCACAATCAAATTTGAGTTCTCATATGAATCCGTCCAAATAATATATATATATATATACACACACAATTATATTAATGTAAATATTAACATTTTTCTTTATAATATTATCATATATTATTGGGTAATTTAATTTTTATATTTATCGAATAAAAGTATAAACTAAAGGGCCTCTGACCTAGCGGTGTCGGGGTTTTACAACATTCTCAAGGTCTCGGGTTCGAGCCTTGGGAGTGGTGGTTTCCCCTAAAAATGATGGGAAAATGGTGGAGGTATTATTCCTCATAGGTGGCGTGGCTCTGTGGAGGTACGAGGGTTCAATCTCGCACTGCCCCAGGGGTTGGAGTTTAACTCGTTACTAACATAATCACTAACACTAACGCTGCCATTAAAAAAAATGAACTTGTAGCATCTAATGCTACATTCAATGATAATGCACTTTTAAGACCCCTAAATTTATAGATGCACACATCATATTAAAATTAATGCACTTTTAAGACCCCTAAATTTATAGATGCACACATCATATTAAAATGAATACACTTTTAAGACCCCTAAATTTATAGATGCACACATCTTTTCTTTATATATATAAAAAGAAGAACCAAAGAGAATGATGTGGCATTGTGAGATTTGAGTATTCTCAAATCTTGCTTTGTAGCGTAGTTTTACTCATCCCACGTCGATGAGTGAATGTAACATTAGAAAATGAAGGTAACTATAAAAAAGAGAGACATTTGGATTTGACATTGAGATTTGAGTATTCCGAAAAACTTGCATTGTGAAGATTGAGCATTCTCAAATCTTGCATTATAGTGTAGTTTTACTCATCCCACATTGATGAGTGAATGTAACATTAGAAAATGAAGGTAACTAAAAAAGAGGAACATTTGGATTTGACATTAAGATTTGAGTATTCCCAAAAACTTGGCATTGTGAGGTTTGAGTATTCTCAAATCTTGCATTATAGTGTAGTTTTACTCATCCCACATTGATGAGTGAATGTAAGATTGGAAAATGAAGATAACTATAAAAAAAGAGGATCATTTGGATTTGACATTGAGATTTGAGTATTTTTAAAACTTGCATTGTTTGTGGTGTTATTTACACATCCCACATTGATGAAATTGTAAGTTTGAAAAATAAAGATACTTATAATAGATTTGGCTCTTGATAAACTAAAGAATTCGTTGGCTAAATATATTTTTTATCAATTTTTTTATGAATATATCTTTATATATAAAAAAGAAAGAACTATAGATAATGATGTCGCATTGTGAGATTTGACTATTATCAAATCTTGCATTGTAGTTTAGTTTACTCATCCCACATTGATGGGTGAATGTAAGATTGCAAAATGAAGGTAGCTATATAAAAGAACATTTGGATTTAAAATTGAAATTTGAGTATTCTCAAAACTTGCATTTTGGTGTTATTTTACACATCTCACATTGATAAGAGTGTAAGTTTGAAGAATAAAAGAAAATCTATATTAAGATTTTTTTAAAGATTATGTGACAGAACCATATTTGAGAATTATAAAATGTGGAATAGTAGTTTGATTTTGGTTTTCTTATATTAATTAATAAATTACATTTCATATTGTTTTATTTCAATATTTCTTTAAAGATATTATCGCCACCGTGCAACTCGCGGTGCCAAGCACTAGTCATATTAAAATGAATTCACTTTTAAGACCCCTAATTTATTTAGAGAAATTGATCTAAATGGCCATTTCTTTTGCATGATTTATTCTCCTCCACTTGCGGACCTAACTAAAATACAAAAAAACTAAAACTTCTTTCTGTAAGTGGTATCTGCCATTTGTGTACGTGGACAAAAATTGTGGAGGTGTCCATTGTGGACCTGAGTACAATTTGTAAATTTAGTTTTTGTTTTTTAGCTAGGTCCACAAGTGGGGGTAAATATCATTTGTAGAGATATTGACATTTAGGTACGGGGGAGGCTAGTGACATCTCTATTTATTTTTAAAGACATTCATACCCATGAAATTTTCCTCACACATATAAACATTAAAACCAACTTTTTATTACATCCTCAATGCAATAAAAGTACATAAATTTCAATCCATAAAAGTGTCAATAGCAGTGCCTGATGGTAAATCAAGGAGATAAATAATTAAAAGACCAATTAATAAAAGAGAAATGACTTATTCAACTAATTTCCCGATTTTTTTATGTTAGATCGAGAGGATAGAAAAGAGACATGAATATCCCATAGCCCATGACTAAATCCACCTCTATCACATCAATACTTTTTCGCCTACATGCCCACTTAGAGCATCTCCAATGGAGGTTCTTATAAGAACCTTCTTTTTGTATATTTTTTTCCCACATCAATGTCATCTAATGAAATTATGAACTCATCAAAAATTCTATAATGGAGGTTCTTATAAGAACCTCCTTTTTGTGGGTTCCATTGATTTTTTTTAACACCAATATTTATATTTTAATAATTAAATAAGTCAAAAAAAAACATGAGTGGAATGACATTTTTCATAAAAATTATGGTAAGAATCAATGTTCTTGTTGGGGTACGTATGCCTTGTTAGGTTCTTAGAGCATCTCCAACAATTTTCCTATAATTTTTTTAAAATGGAGAACGAAATGATAAAATCTCCAAAAAAAATTACATTCATCTCCAACAAATTCTCTATAATTTCTCCAAAATAATATTAAAATATTGCATCATCTATTAAAATATTATTTCTTTCATTAAATATTTATTTTTCAAATTTTTTTATTGGTCAATTCATTTGGTAATCATTTTTGGAGTGAACTCCATATTTGGAGAAAAATTCACTCTCTCTCCTACTTTCTCCATTTTGGAGAAAGTTTTGGGGAAGCTCTTGGAGCAAATTTTTTGTCCAAAATCCTCATATTTCCCTTTTTCTCCATTTTGGGAAGCTCTTGGAGATGCTCTTATAAAACCTCTCTACAATTATAGTTCTTATAAACTAATACACTTTTTGCTTATAAGAACCTTGTATTGAAGATGTTCTTAGACGATTTCATCAGCATTAAAATGGTAATAATAGCGGTAATAGAAAATTTTAATCTAAAATAAAAATAAAATGAGGATTTTGAAGTGAAACATATTGGAGTTGGCATTAGCATGGGGAACATAATTGACTTGGCGTGGATTTCCTACACTAAGATTTTTCATGATGCATTAATTATAATGCTTCCATATTAATCAACATTTGCCAACTCGTTATTATTTAAATAACTTTAAAAAACACAATATATTTTTAAATCATGTTATATTTAAAAAATTAATTATTTTAAATGATAATTGAGTAAAATATATCATTGTTATTATGTACACTTAAGCTTAATTTATTTTCCCACTTGGTTTAATGATTTAACAGAAAATATTTGGGTCATATATGACAATTATAAGCTTAATTGATTCTGAAAATATTTGGGTCATATATGACAATTATAAGAGCTTAATTGATTCTCGTTTAGTTTGACGTATGTAAGTTTATTGAATCACTATTTTAAGTAATTAATATTTCAATTTTGTTTCAATATATCTTTAGTATTCTACCTAAAGTTATTTTACGATATAAATAACATTTGCTTAGTTATATATCAAAGTTAAAAATAATAATTATTTATTTTTTCTTAATACTTTACATTATAAAAAATTATTAAAGTGCAAGTAGATGTTTTGTAAAATAAATAACTTAATCATGTTATTTTTAACACAAATTAAAATATATTTATAATGTCTTTCAATATATTTTATTTTTCATAAATTACTCTTCTCTCACTTGAGTAAGTTGTCTAATAAACTAAAAGCCAACCTATAATTATTTACATACATATAATAATTAAATTTCAAGTTCTATTACTATATAGTATGTTTATAATATTCATTTTATGACTTTGATTGTAAGGAGTGTTTGATTCATGGATTTTTATTGAATTGAAATGAATAATCTTTTTAACCAAATTGCAAATTTATATTTGGTTCACCTAATGAAAAATTAAAAATGATGGAATTCTTTGAATTTCATTAAATTCCTGAATTAAAGATTTCAACATTTTACTGGATACTTTAAAGAATTCAATTTCATCCAACAAAATGCATGGTCAAATTTCATCTTAGTTCCTTCAAAATCAATTTTTTTGATAGATTCCAATTCCACCGAATTTCATTATGCGAACCAAACGCTCCTTAAACGTTCATAATATTTTCAAGATTTCATCTTGTGATACAACACCATTAAGTGGTGGTTCATGTGACCCTGGCGGTACATGTACGACTTATGTAATAATGGTAACATTCTATTTAAAAGAAAGATACAACAGGGTTGATTTCTATTACAAACCACGTCAATTCGTACAAACCGTACAAACCTCATGCAACCAATATTTTTTTTTTAATTTTTTCACTTTTTCTTAATTATTAGGGTTGATTAGTCAATAATATATGAAAAAAATTCATCAAGAATACATGAAGGTTGGTGAATCAAGAATACGTGAAACAAGATTCATCAAATTGAGAGTTTCATGAATTAATTCATTTTCATGTAGAAAGAAAAAAAAATTATGAAGAAAAAAATTATAGGAAACAAATTCATCATATTAAACATTTTCATGAAAAAAAATTATTCAAAAAAACAATGAAACACGCGGTTTGTACGGTTTGTACGAATTGAAGTGTTTTGTATTTGAAATCTCTCCAGATACAACAAATATAATTTTTAAAATTATTCAATAAAACCATGAATAAATATATATGACAAAACTAGATGGCGTGACAAACTTTTAGTCATGGTAACATGAGACAGTTATGCCATGAATGTGAGAAATTCGTAACGATTTGAAATGCATGAAATTTTCAATAAACATAAATAATTGGAAAACTATTTGTTTTTGTTTTTACTTATTTTAATATTATGAAATATATTAATGGTTTAGTTATATTATATGATGTTACAATTAAGTAATTTTTTACATTTCCATTCTCATCATTTTACATTTATCAGCTAGTTTTCGGTACAAGTGATTATTTAACCAACTACTTACAACTAGTTTATCATTCAATATATAGTTAATTTCAACTAACAACTAACTTATCAATTAATTACCTAAAAATAACCTTAAAAAAATAAATGAATTCACATGGACATTAATTTTTATAACATGCAAAAATTATTAATTAACCTTTGACTCTTTTAATTTAAAAATTAGGTTAATCATGTTGGATTGATAATTAATCTCTTACACATGCAACATATATAATACTACAAAATCATAACGGATCCTTAATCATTTATATTCAAATTTATTAAAATAATATTTATAATTCGTATTAAAGTCCTCATTATCATGTTATCAAGGACTACTCCAATTATGTAAATAACATGCTTCACCTCGAATCCAATGCACTTCGTATTAATATATCCCTGTATCACATCATTGATCATTCCTATATACATAGCATACATACATATATACATACAAATAAATTAATAAATCCTACATATTTTTTTGATATATTATTTTACATACTTAAAAATGTTAGAAATTGTCTTCTTTCTACTTTTAAGTGTACAAAAATTTACTATGATTTTAAGTTCCCAATCTACGAACTATAAAGTTATGATTATTGTTTTGACAAATTTAAATATTACTGTGGGAGGTAATACTGATGAAAAACGATATTTTAACCAATAAATACGCTTTGGATATAATGATAAATTATATTTCATGGTGAAATTAAGGTTTTCGATATTAAAACGTTATGAATATTTATTCATGTTCGAATTAAGATTTACTGGAATAATTTCACGAAATGTGGACTTATACTAAGACTTTTTATACAAATGAGAACCTATATATTATGAGAATTCGTCAAATGATAAGAATAACTAGGCCTTAATTAATTAAAACTAATTCGTCAAATGATAAGAATAACTAGGCCTTAATTAATTAAAACTAATTCGTCAAATGATAAGAATAACTAGGCCTTAATTAATTAAAACTAAGTCTGATAATTTAACTATTTACTTATTGGATACTATATGATAATCCTCATGACTAGCATTTTGATGACATCAAGGCAAGACATGTCTATTTAATGATTTTTATGAAAATGGGATATATACATGCAAAAATACGGTGTTTTGTGTTAATTCATCATGCATTATGTTCATATAATTTATGTTATATAGGTTTAAGATTCGATGAGAATATGAGTTATAGTGATAAAGTGAGAACAAAACCTTCAAATACATTCATATATATCTTCATTAATCTTTAACGGCTTATTTTTATTATCATGACCGAAACTTTAACAAATTCATGCATGTGAAAGTAATTAAGTATATGTAAAAGTGACTACAAAGGTAGATTAAGGTAGTTGAAGATAAATGAAGTTTGATAAAAAAAAATTAACTCATCTAAAAACTTAGAAGTATTTTCATCATTCTCACTATAACTGTTATTTTCACACGATCCCAAGTCTTATATATATATACATATATATATATAGAGGGGAGATTTCAAATACAAACCACGTCAATTCGTGCAAACCGTACAAACCGCGTGTTTCATTGTTTTTTTGAATAGTTTTTTTCATGAAACTGTTTAATATGATGAATTTGTTTCATATAATTCTTTTTCTTCATGAAATTATTTTTCTTTCTACATGAAAATGAATTGATTAATGAAACTCTCAATTTGATGAATCTTTGTTTCACATATTCTTGATTCACCAACCTTCATGTATTCTTGATGAAATTTTTTCACATTTTATTGACTAATCAACCCTAATAATTAAGAAAAAGTGAAAAAAATTTTAAAAAAATATTGGTTGCATACGGTTTGTATGGTTTGTACGAATTGACGTGGTTTGTAACAGAAATCAACCCTATATATATGTGTGTGTGTGTGTGTGTGTTGTATTAGTTTATGAAATATGTAAGCATTGGCGGATGTAGCATAGAAAAGGTAGGGTCCAAGGACCCCAGTGAATTGTTAAAAAAAATTACAAGCTAAAAAATATCAAAAATACTAAATTTAGCCTTAATTTCCCCCAGTAAAATTTTCCAAGGGGCCCCATCTTGCCGGCGATTGACAAAAACAATTAAAAAGTCTCTTGAAATCAATAAAAAAACCGAAAAAATTATTCAAAATCGACATAACACTAAGAAAATATCTTGAAATCAACTAAAAAATGTAAAAATTTTCCCGAAACACGTCGAGTGACTTTACGTGCCTTTAGTCTACCTTAATGATAACCAGTAGAAAAAAAATCCTGGATCCATCACTGTATGTAAGCATGAATTTATTTAGGATATGCATGATTCGTGTTGTTGGTCCACTTGTACATATGCTTGAGACACCAAGTTCAAAGATAACGGGTATGTAATTGCAATTGAGTGTCTTAATGTATATGATCGACTCATCTCTACAAAAACACTATGGGTGAATTATCACTATCAAGCGGATCCACATGACGAATACAACTCAATGGGATTGGGAGATCTTTATAACGGAAATGATGTTACGGAACAATTTCACATAATGGTTATTGCATTGCAAATTATGTTTTATAATCATGGTATACACGTTACAAAAACTCATAAGCTCACTAAACATTTGACCGACTATTTTTATCTTTAATTTATGCATATATCTCAAGGTAAAACAATGAGGAACCTCTGAGAAAGTTTTATGTATCGATAATTGTAAGCTAAAATTTTGAAGTTTTCCTTATACCTGTACTTCAATAGGGGACAAAGGTGTTTAATATTAAGTTCTTTCAGCTGTAATATAGGTTTTGCTCTTATAGATTACATTATGGTTTATTATCTTGTTCATGATATGGGTGACAGCCTGAAAAAAAAAGGTGGCTCAAAAAGTTTCATGTTCTTTCTTTTCTTCTGATTGTATTCATCTCGCTCAACATGTGAGATCTGAGCAGAAAAAGGTGTATGATCTATTTTATGAATATTGAATATTTCATTTCTCTACACAAACTTCCGAGAAGCCAAATGATAACGTTTTGTTTTGTATCGAAATGTTAAAATGATAGCGTTTTACATATTCTACATGTATTATATTTATATAAATAATTGTATGTATTGGTTATTTTAAAATAGAATACAAGTTTTAATGATTTTAAATGCCATTCAGTCACAAATATAGTTTTACACCAACATTACACTTATTTTCTTGAACAATACTTCTAGCTTATATTTAATATGGGCTATTTATTTTGGTTAGTAAGATTCAAATATCTTAATATTAATATTAGTGTAGAATATTTTTGACTTTCCACATGCTATCAATCTATTCATTTATTCCTTCTACCAATATATGGCCAAATTAGAGGTCTAAATGACCCAAAATTGGCCTCAAAGGTTTGTTTCATGTGATATCATGATCAATATAAAACAAATCAAATTTTAACAGAATTAGATCCTCGCTTAAAAGCTAGGCCATTGAGAGTATCATTTGAAAAATGAAAATGATCTCTCTTGTCGTTGATGATATTGATATACCATTACTAGAGACAAAAATATATGAAAATTATGGTACAAAATAGAAAAAGTATAGTCCTGTAATAAAACTTAATTTTTAAGATATTCTTCTAAGATTTTTTATTAAAAAAAACTTTCATATACAAAATCAATAAGACAATTTACATGATGAATCTTATTATAATATAATCTAATATGATTTTTAGAAATTTGTTTAAAAATAGAACTTGTTATATTACTCAACTTTGCCCTAACAACTTATCAGAACATCTTTATATAAGATACAAAGTTTGGTTCTACAAACTAAAAGTCTAATTAAGTATTTTAGACGGTTGTGGACGTCCTGACATGCCAATTTCAGTTTAGTGTTGGATCAAGCTACTCCTTGAACTTGTATATGATGGAGTTGTTAAAGGGGAACAAATTTGAAAAGAAAACAAGAAAAACAAGCTGAAGTTTTAGTTGAACCGGGCCTAAAAGGAATTGTGAGATTTAAAATGGAAATTGGATTAGACCTGTTAGGACTAAAATGTCCTAAGCATTTGAATGTATTGTGAAGACATCATGTTTGACTTTGTTAGCTTGTTGACTTGTATATATAGCTTCCCATGTACTTATTTCACAGTGGTCTAGACATAATGTACAAAGCTTGTGAGATAAAGCTGGAGAGAGAACGTATTGGAACACATTGAAAATCTAACATGAGGCCAACGGATTTGCTCTCTCAATTCTCCATTATTATTGCTTTTATTAATTGTTGAATCATAATATAGGATCTACAAGATCTTTAGAACCAAATTTCATACATTAATAAATTCCAGTTTTGGACTTACTTGACATGGACCTAGGATTTGCATCATAACTAATAACCAAACGCTGACCAAACCAAGCTAAAAAAAGGATTTGCTAGACCCTACTAATTAATTCAAGTCCTATTATTTTCTATTCAGTCTAGATCCACTTAAAACTTGGATATATATAATTTAAAACTTCTCTACTAACTCTATTTCGATTGTTTCATTTTTAACTATCAAATTTTGTAAGTGATGACAAATAAGTTACTTTTGATGTGATAATTGGCAATACTTTATACACAAAACAACAATCCAACACATGTTATTATAATTCAGAATGGTTACATGCTTTGTTGGTCTTGGAGGGTTCATAATCACTTTCTTACTCATCACTTGTTATCACATTCATACATACACCCCCACTTACCCACCCCCCATCCCATCTAAAGGCAAAAAAGAAGTCCTAAAAAGAAAACCAAATCAAACCCTTTTGGCAAAAAAACCCAACTTTTCACACTTATTTTGTTACATTTTAGGAGTACAAATCAAATAATCAAACACTATTGAACAACTCTATTAAAACTAACGATAATTAAATTGTATTTATTCATGTTCAGTTATCTTATTTTAAACGATATCTGAATTAAAAAACAATCTTTATATTGTAGGATTATGGAAGTGACAATTAATTGGGCATGGGTTGGTGGACCAAATAGATTTACACCACATTTTAGTTGGCCTTTGTGGGCCTTTTTTCCATGTGTTATGAAATATGTAGGACCCAATACCATATTGACCTACTCAGATATGTACCCTAGGATAAGGCTTTGGTTACCCATCATCCCATCACCACCACCTTCTTTTCATATTTATAGTCCTTTTATCTCTTTTATTTTCACTTTCTTTTTGGTGACCATAAATTTATGGGATTTCTATATGTATCCGGGATAATTCGGTCATGACATTTTAGAGGTCCCGTATAAAAACATAATTTTATTCTTATATTTTTTTTTCAGTTATGTTATTTATCATGTTTTTTTATTAAATTTAAAAATAAAATCTCTCTTATATATATATATATATATATATAGGGACATGTTCATATGAGAATTCAAATTTGGTTGTAAACGTGAGGACAAATAATAGCGTGACACGTATCATATTCAGACTGAATAATCAAAGAAATATTCAGATTGAATATAGTATTTATTCGGCCTGAATAATGCTACATTCAGACTGAATAAGCATTATGCAGTCCGAATATTTCTTTGATTATTCGGTATGAATAATTTACATTCAGACACGTGTCACACTCTCATTTGTCCTGAAGTTCACAATCGAATTTGAGTTTGCATTTGAACTTTCCTCTCTCCCTCTCTCTCTCTCTCTCTCTCTCTCTATATATATATATATATATATATATATATATATGTGCTGGTTCAAATAAGAAATCAAATTTGGTTGTGAATGTGAGGATAAATAGAAGCGCGGCACTTGTCATATTCAGACTGAATAATTAAAGAAATATTCAGACTGAAGACGACACCACTTCAACCACCCTTAGGCACGGGCCTGCAAACCCTCTTCTGTTACAAGAAGTTGAGCATAGTCCATAACAAAGATCACCCACTAATTGATGTGTTAAGTTTTAGTTACAAAACACATTTTAAGGGAAAAACCGTTGGTTTACAGTTTGTGGTATTTGTCAAGAAAAGAAAGAGCGTATATCCTATCTTATAGACCTTATATGCGAATAAGATATATTAGGTATGTTTAGTTTGAGTTGATTGATTAAGAAAAAAAAATACTTAGTTTTATAAAATTGTCATCATCTTTATTAAAAAAAACCTAAGTTGCTAATAATCCCATCCTATACAATTTTGAACAAAAATATCAAATAGTGTTTCTATATTTATATTTTTATAACCTATTTAAGTTCATTACTAAATTAGTTATTACAAATTATAATATTTTTAGCATTTCATGAAATAATAGTTTATTTGCTATAGAAAACCGATAAAGATGAAAACCATTCATCTTGTTTATTTCTTTTTTGCTTGACGAGTCATTGCTTACTCATATACTTGGTAACGCATAGGTGATTTTCTAAGGATAACTGATGAACTCTTTTATCTTGATAATTTCTTTTTTGCTTGACGAGCCTGTTTTTACTTATATACTCGATAATGTGTCTGTGATTTTTAAAGGTTTACCGACAGAATATTTGATCATACTTATTTCTTTTTTTTTTCGCTTAATAGTAATCTTTTTTTCCTCATATACCTAGTAACCCATTGATGATTTCCATGGGATTACTGATGAAGCTATTTTTTTTTTCCTTTACAAAAACTTTTTTTTATTTATATACTCGGTAATTCATCAATAATTGCTCAGAGTTTACTGATGGGGCCTTTGATTTTCTTTATTTCTTTCAAAACCTTTAATATTATGGTGGAAATTATGTTGTTTTCTGGATGATCTATCGGTAATCTTTCATGGATAGTTTTTATGGATGAAAATCATTTATTTTATAGTGACCATCTTCAACATCGAAACAACAACTTACAAGAAAGTTGTTTGAGATGTTAGGTTATGCTTTGATTATGGGTTATCCACAACAGAGTTGTTTGAGATATTGGGTTATGGGTTATTTACATCAAGCTGTTTGAGATTTTGGGTTACGGGTGATGTCAATTAGTGGTATGTAGAAATTCATCTAATTTTATTTACACCGACATATCCAATTAGAATAGACTGACCATAATCAGATATCCAATTGCATTTGAATCTTATCAAATCCAAAATTTCAGCATTCAAATTGAACGACCGATTCTTGAATGGCAGTCCAACATTCAATAAAACCGAACCGATTCAATTCGATGGCCATCCAATTCCCCATCCAATGACTATATAATTATTATCCAACTATCATTCAATTAATAATTATATATAAATATTAACATTTCACAACATTGTTTTTTAGTTGATATTTAGATGCATTTTTTTAATAACTTAAGAAAATACTATATGAATAATTTTGGGGGAAATGGTTATCTTGCCTCAAATGTTGCATTAGTTGTGTCTATATATGGTTAGAGAAGAGTGAATGTGAGTATGGTTGTGTTTGGCAACCTTGCTAATAAGGTAGTTATTGCTTGAAAAGTTAGTTGTTAGCTCCTAAGCTGACTGGTAGTTGAAAATGGAGCCGATAAATAAATCATTTTTAATAAAAAGTAGTTGATAAACTAATCACGTTTAGTACAAAAAAGTTGGAAAACTATGGGGACGAAAATTGCTATTTTTAACAAACTACAGGGATGAAAAACGTAGTTTACTCTTGAGATCTAATAGCAATTAATAACAAAGAGTAGATTACACATTTGGTCCCTACGGTTGCCACCTACTGTTTTCATCCCTCTTTTGACGTAATTATAGTTTTAGCTATCGTGATTGCAATTTTGTTTCATTTTTTCCCTCAAACTACCTTATGTTAAATAGGTCCGTTAACTCAAAAGATATTTTCGTTTTCTTTAATTTTCAATTGATAGTTTAATAAACTAAAAAATTAAAATATTCTTATTCTTATTCTTATTATTATTGTATATATAACATTTGTAAATATATTCGATTGACGTTACACCCCCATCCATCATGACGACTCCTCTATCGGCGTGAGTGTGTGACACCCCCTCCCCCATCCGACTCCCGACTTCTTCTTCGGTCAAAACCCATACATATACACACAAAAATCCCACCAACCCCACCCCCGATCTGCCACCACTTGCCAACCCAAGCCCCAATTTTACCACCGCTGTAAACCCCACCTGTAACCACCGTAAACCATGAGTTGCATCTTTGAACACGCGGGCGCACACACACACTCATGTCTAAACACATTCTAACAAATAATCAAACAAGTTTTGTTGGGGATGAACCATAAGCTCTCAAACAGAGCAGGCTAAAGAGTCAAAATGTTGGTAGGTCACAGTTTAGGGAGACACATGTTTGACCTCGAAAATCCATCTGCATAATAATAGGGGGTGTAACCCAAGAAATAGAGCCGAATCGTTTGATCTGAAACTGAAACAACCGATAACCGAAATATCCAAATATCAAAAAACCAAAAGCCGAAAAAACAGGGTATTCACGAGTGGGTCGGTTTCACTTTTGAATTTTAGATACCCACGGTTACTCGAACCGAATCGGATATAACATATATATATATTTATATATTTATTAGCCCAAAGTTAGATGAGTAAAGTCTTTTACATTTTGATGTTAAAAATTACGGTGGATGATTAAATTTGGTGGTATGCAGTGGTGAAAGAGTCGACATTAACTGAAAAATGGATGTTTTTAAACAATTAAACTTATTTTAGTTTATAGCACTTTGATTAGTTTTATTTATTTGTTGTGTAATTGTTTTAAATGTTATATTTTGGTAAATTTGATATTGTAAATGATATTTTTTATAATAGATTCGGGTAACCGTGAACCGAATCGTGGGTAACCGCCTCGGTTTAACCGGGTTTGGTTTCGGTTCGGATAGCTAGGTATCCGCCTCATGCAGTTCAGTTTATATTTTTCCTACTAACCGAACCGAACCGTGAAAACTTCTAGATAATAAGTTAAGATTGATTCATGTATGCCAAGCTCTCTTCTTCTCTTTCGATTTGTCTCTTTTTTCTTTATTTTTTTTTCTAGGCATCTCACCCTCTTTCAGATCTAGATTTCTTTCAATTAAAATTTGATTCTCTCTAAAATTTTGACTCGCCGGATCAAACCTCAAGTTTAAGGGCTTGTTTGTTTTTTCCTTTTCAGCTTTTAATTACCTCTTATGTCTGAATCGGTCAGACATTTTCACGTTCAAATTGTTTGTATTTATTTTATTTTCAGATTTCAGACTTCAGCACCTCTTAAAAAACAAACGTCACCTAAAACTTCCAAATAATTGGTCACATGTTTGACTTGAAAAAATGGCTTTAAATGGAGATGGTTCCAAAATACTAGAAAGACCAAGATACCCTTAAGACCAAAATACCCTTTAGTCAATTGAACTTTTTAACATAAGTTAGTGAGAGGGACTAAAAGTGAAACAAAATGACAACTAC
Source organism: Silybum marianum (assembly GCA_036898165.1). Lineage (NCBI taxonomy): Eukaryota > Viridiplantae > Streptophyta > Magnoliopsida > Asterales > Asteraceae > Silybum > Silybum marianum. The sequence continues at coordinate 44,778,232 of CM072528.1, forward strand.
AATAACCAAAACTATAATTAGTTTAAAAGAGGAACCAAAGTTTATAGTAAGTGACAACCATATAGACCACAGTCATCTTGCATAGCGGGTTAGATATCCAGCTTAATAAAAAAAAAAACAATAAGGGACATTATTAGGAAAAAGTGACAAAAAGAACTCTTTAAGCTAGCTAATGGTACGTGACCAATTATCTACGTGATATATTCTATCAAATCCTTGTAACCGAAGCACTTTCGTACAATGCAAAATTTATGAAATACGTATAGAAAAGTTCCTTCAAGTTTAAGAGGGAACATGAAGGACCATGAACCCTTAAACTCGGTTTATCCCTCTACCTAGTTATCATACATTTTTAAACAAATCGGTTACCAAAGGCAAAAATCATCAATATGCATAAAGTTTTCGAAAATATGTATGTTTATATACAATATATAGACACCAACAATGTCCAAAAATCAATTGCACCAAATGTAGTTATTCAAAACTAATCAATACAAAAGATAACAAAATAACCCGAAAGCAGTTGCATGCACACCCCTCAACAGGTCACGTCGATTTTCCTGACTGTTAACTTCAGGTTCCATTCCCAAACATCCGTAAAAAAAAAAAAAAAAAAATCTCAACAAATTCACACATTTTCCCGCCTTTCCCCACCTTCTACTTCATTATTATCATTATCATTATCATCATCATCACCCCATGATTCCCTATACTTGTAAAAACTTGCAACAATAACATACATCACAAGATTAACACCACTTATCCCCGCCAGTGTCCAATAATACCGATCCAAACGACTCTTATTTAACGTCGGTTGAAACCAATTCGAACCTCGGTTTCTCTCACTCACCTTCCCGACAACATAAACCGACAAAACACTGGCCATCGTTCCTAACCCTAACACACCCTTTGTGAAATAATTCAAATACTTATGCATAGATTTAGGAACTTGATGCTTAAAAAAACCCGTAATACTTGCATTACCAATCCCTTCCACAGCCGCAAGAAGCATAAACTGTGGAAGTAGCCAAAATATACTCATTGGGATCTTCTCTTCGGGTTTATCTAACAAACCATGATCGTTAATAACATCTAGTCTTCGAGTTTCTACTTTTGCGGAAGTAATGCAACATAATATGGAAAAAACCATACTTGTTGCAATCCCAACGGGTGGAGCGTATTTTTTTGGGAAAAGGGTTGTTAAGAATGAATAGAAGCAGCCGGATATTGAACTTGAGAAAGTGTGGAATAAAAGGAAGATTGGAATTGGGACGTTTATGGCTCCGAGTTTACGATCCATGTGATTAGCTTGTTCGATGAAGTAAGTGTTGCCTATGGAAAGTATGATTCCGATCACGATGAAGGTTAGCCACATTGGGATCATACGGATGCCGATCTTGGTGTCTTCTACTTCACTTACGGTACAAAGGGTCCAATTTTTTGACTTTGGTTGTTGTGGGAGCATAATAGCGGCCTTGTCTAAGCACCTGTGGTTTGTAATAAGTTTGTAGAAAAAAACATATTAATTTCAGTTTTCTGTCTAATCCCGAAAAATTATGACTGCAAGACATTAGCCCCCTGATAAACTCACAATTGTTGTGTACGCTTGGATTCGACCCCTGGACAGATGAGATATTCCACCACAACCCCCAGGGTCTCAACCACTATGCTACAACCCTTGTGGTTTAGTGGTGTCAGCTAGACCCGGCAAAAACTGACACGACACGCTAACCCGACACGAATTAAACGGGTTTGGGTAAAACATTTCAACCCGTTTAAGTAAACGGGTTGACACGACACGACACGAAAATTAAACGGGTAAGGTTAGGGTCTAAAATTTCAACTCGAAAATGACCCGAGTAACCCGTTTAAGTATTATAATAATTATAACAATGTATAATGAAAATTGATATCATAAAAAATTAAGAAATTAATTTTTAAAAATAATAAAAAATAAAAACTGATATTATAAAACATTATGAAATTGGTTTTTTGAAAATAATATGCAATAAAAACTAATATTATAAAAAATTAATTATAATAAAAAACTAACAATATAAACATTGTCGTCATTTCCCTTATATAAAGGCTTATTTGCTTTTATATTTTTAAAATTTTCCATGTGGGATGAAATCCCATCTTTATCAAGTTTTAACTCTTCTTTGGATGGAAGCAAAGTGTGAGTACAACCCAATCCCACATTGGTGGGAAATAGAACACAATGCTTTTGAACTCCACTATATATAGGTATTTCCCCTCCCTACTATTACCGTCCAATGTCTTTTGCTTAATGGTTTGAGTTTTTTGGCTTGAGCCTATGTGATTGTTTTGGTTGGAGTACCCTATAAAACTCGATGCTCCTCAAGTTTTTTTAAATTTTTTGTTATGTTTATTTAACCTTTATTGAACAAACATGAACAAAAAACAAACATCTCTATTTTCTAAACGAGTGAATGCGAACACCAATTTTTTTGTTCGTTAATTAGTGTTTGTGTTTGTGTTGTTCGCTTGGTTAAGGTAAACTAATGAACATGAACGTGGCTTTGTTCATGTGCGTTTGGTTCGTTTACAACCCTTGTTAAACGGGTTAGCGGGTTAAATGGGTTAAACGGGTTAGCGGGTTAAATGGGTTAAACGGGTTAGCGGGTTTAGTGGGTTAAGAAGATAAACGGGTTAATCGTGTCGTGTCGGGTTAAGCGGGTAAAATCAGGTCGTGTTCAGGTTGAGATTTTCTGACCCGTTTATTAAACGTGTCGTGTTCGGGTTAGGTGTTCTCGACCCGTTTAACCCACTAACCCGACACGAACCCGACACGACACGACACGTTTGCCAGGTCTAGTGTCAGCTTTAAGGTAGACTAAAGGCGTGCAAAGTCGTCCCACATGTTTTTAGTCTAATTACACAGTTTTGAGGGGTTTTTATAATTTTTTGGTTGATTTCAAGGGATATTTTTAGTGTTTATGTCGCTTTCGAAAAAAAAATGGTTTTTTTGGTTGATTTCAGGAGTTTTATTTATTTATTTTTTGTTGATTTGAACAGACTTTTTCGAGTCGGTCGGCTAAGGTTGTGAGGTCCCTTACAAAAAATCGGTGGGGATCTAAGTAAGAAGTTAAAAGAAATAATATGTTTAACCCTTGTAAAATTTTCTTTTTTCTTTTCCAATGGGGTCCCTTTCCACCCCCCCCCCCCCCCCCCCAACCCCTCCCACACACATCAACAGACCAACTCCCATCTAAGTAAGTCCGCCACTGAAAGGGGTAGGATGTATGCAGACTTTATCTCTACCTCAAAGGTTAGAGAGACTGTTCCCATGAAGACCATCACAGTGTTCTGTTCCAATATGGAAGATTTAGAGGGAGGAAAAACAAAAAACAAACCTGAGGCTGCTGGTGCAACAGGCATCATCGTCATTGTAAAGATCTTTAGGATCAGGAAACGGTTGAGAAATCTTACGAGCAGTAGCTACAAAAACTCTCAGGGTGATCGTTAACGGGCTTCCCTCTGGCTTTATATGTTTGTACCATGGAGATCCTGTCAAGAACCAAATAGTTGCAACCAAGGTACATATAGCCGGAATCCCAAACCGGATGGACCATGGCTTTATATACGGAAGTGCAATACCACCAGCTATTAGTACAACACCCACCATTAGTAAACCAGGTATTTGCCAAAATATTTTAGATCCTTTTTTAGCTTCCTCTTGATCTTGATCTTGATCTTCGTCTTCATTTTTGGTTTGTAGATCCAAAAAAGGCGGTAATGAGACTAAATGACCAGCCATACCAACGGCTATCAATGCTAAGGATATGTAAAACAAGGTTTTTTGTGTGTAACCAACACATTCCTCTTTGTAGTCGCTACATGGGCCAATAACGGGTGGCGTTGACATGGATAAGAATCCTAATCCCTGCATTAAGGTTTATGGATTTTTAGAAAAAATCAAACAAAACAAAACGAACCCAGAAATCCTGCACGAAGTAGGGTCTAAGGTAGAGGTGTTCAAAAAAACCGTTGGACACTGGTCGAACTAGACTGTTTTTGACGGTTTGAACGGTCTGGTGGTCCGGTCTGGTCTGAAAAATAGCCAAACTGCAGGGTCCGGTCTGGTCTGGTCTGCGGTTTGAACGTTTTTTTGAGCTGTTTGGACTGAACCAACCGCCAAAAAATGTATTAATTCTTTTTGTTTTTCATGTTGTAGGTTTTATTTTTTATGGTCCACTTATAAAGGATTCGTCAAAGATGTTATTTTTTTTTTCATTTCTAAATTGGCAAAATTTTGAAATCTTTCAAAAATCAAATTCCAAACTGTAATTCACCTTACTCAATGTTTATCCATAATTTGGTGGATTTGTTAAACTTTTTTTCATTTGTTCAATGTCTTTTTGTAATTTTAGTGGTAGACGATTTTTTATAATTCCATTTACGGTTTTCTAATAGTGCGATATTTATAGAAATTTCATTTTAGATATCTATATCATTTTTTTTAGTTTAAAGACCATAAGAGGCTCAAACCGCCTAAACCAGTCAGACCAGACCGCCTTTTTGTGGTCCGGTTTGATCACTTGTTTCAAAACCGCTCGGTTTGGTTTGTGGTTTATGGGGTTAAACCGCCCAAACCGGACCACGAACACCCCTAGTCTAAGGAGAGGATGTTGTTATATTGTCATATACAAGAACAATAGAGTTAAAAATACTTACTATACTGTAGGCAATGCTAGAGAGCACAAGCATGTAGTAATCGCCCATGAAGGCGTCAACAATGAAGGCAAACACAATGGCTAAACCCGGGATTAGACCGTTCCAAATGTTTATGATACCAGCAGCATGTGTAGTGCTTAGATTCCATACATTTGTTAAGTAGTTCATCATCACAAACATCGCAAATGCAGCTAACAAATCCGCCCATACCAGTGCTGCAAATTTATCAATCAAGGAAGGATTGTGTCAAATACTACTGTTCTCATCATAAAATTCAAAATGTATTTAACCTATTTGCAAAGGGAATCCATGATTTAAGCCACAAAAATGTTCCAATTGATGAATTTTAACGAATAAAATAGGTGTTCTACAAGTTCAAATCTACAATTGTTGTGCTCATAGTTTCATTTACAGAGATACGCAGAGAGGGAATAGCAATGCAGTCTCCAATTTTAAGCAAGCATCAGATACGAAACAAAAGGAATATAATCAAACAGACTTATTTTCAACATATAATAAGAGAAGCATATATGAAATCGAGCAATATTTTAACTTCGTATTACCAGTAATCCTAACAAAGGAAGCCATTCCTGTGTTGACTTTGAACCTTAACAGTTTCAGATGCTGAAATCCAAATATCTGTAAAGATTATGTGAAGAATCATGAATATAATGACAAAATCAGTACATTTAGATCCAAAAAGTTGAAGAAGAAAGAGAAGAACCTGGATTGGGGATCAACGAGTTACATCCATCTTCTTCTTCTTCTTCGTCTTCGTCGTGTCTGCTTATTTGAAGTCATTTTGGAAAAGGTATGAATACAGCGTGTACTAATCATCTGTATATCATTAAAAAAGAGTATATTGAATGACTTGGAGACCCGATATTCTCTCCGTCTCTAATCTACCTTTTATATTCTATTTCTAGTCTTATTTATTATTCATTTATTTATTTTAAGTGGAAACTACATTATTTTTGTCCCTATTTGAAAAGTTGTGGTATTCTCCTTGCGGCTTTTTTTTGTACATTGCCGGTCCCTTTAGTTTGTATTTTCTTATATATTTGGTTCATCAAGATAACAACACTGTTAAGTGATAGACATTTTCATCTATATATGTTTTCTCTCGATTTCTGTTTTATATATATATATATATATATAGACGGAGGTTCATACGAGAATGGTAACAATTTACGAGAATGTAAGGACAATCCTCAGTTAGTCATTTTGTATGTGAAAATTTTTATGTACAAAATCACATATGATTCACGTACAAAATCATATATGATTAGCCGCGACTTACCCGCAAGAAAAGTCGCCCGAATCCATTTTGATGCTTACAAAATCACATATGATTTTGTATATGAAATCATATGTGATTTTGTACATGAAAAATTTCATGTACAAAATGATTGACCGAGTATTGTTCTCGCATTCTCGTAAATTGGTACCGTCCTCGTATGAACCCGCCTCTCTCTCTCTCTCTCTCTCTATATATATATATATATAATATATGGAGGCGGGTTCATACGAGAACGTTATCTTTTTACGAAAATGCGAGGAGCTTTTTTCATGTACAAAATCAAATATGATTTTGCACTAATGGTAGCGGGCTACTTTTGAGGCCACTTAAGTCGCATGGAAAGTCGCCCGCATCATTTATGATTATTTACAAAATCACATATGATTTTGTACGTGAATCATATGTGATTTTGTACATGAAACATTTCATGTACAAAATGATTGGCCGAAGATTGTCCTCGTATTCTCGTAAATTGTTACCGTCCTCGCATGAACCTGTTTCTATATATATATATATGTATATGACTTGGGATCACGTGAGACCGCCCTGTTTCCATGAGACCCGTGAGACCATCCTTTTACACTTGAAATTTCACAGCAAAAACACTATAAAGGTAAAAAAATATGAATCTTTAAAGTATTTTTGCTATGAAAGTAACCTACATAGTGTTTTTGCTGTGAAGGTAACCTTCACAGTGTTTTTGCTGTGAAGGTTCAGATGTTTTTTACCTTCACAGTGTTTTTGCTGTGAAGTTTTCAAGAGTAAAAAAGTGGTTTCACGGGTCTCCGACGGGTCTCACGGAAACAGGTTGGTCTCACGTGAACCCATCATTTTTTTTACCTTCACAATGTTTTTGTTGTGAAGTTTCAAGTGTAAAAGGGCGATCTCACGGGTCTCACGGAAATAGGGTGATCTCAAGTGATCCTAAACCTATGTATATATATGTATATATAGATGCATTATCAAATGAGAACTCAATAATTTGTGATAACTATAAGATCCATTGTGAGGCAATCAATCTATTATATTAATTATATTTATTTTATTAATAGGTAAGAGTACATTAGTAATTTATTAATTATAAATTAATTATTATTATATTTATGGCGGTTATCAATCAAATATTTCTTTCCTTATTTTCATCTAACAAAATAATTGTCATTGATAACTTGATGATAATTTGATATTCATGGTTTGCATCGTCGGAGTCGGTCACTGATGACGCTGCAAAATTACATATCATCTGCCCATGCTACCATGCCAAAATTTATTAATTCAAGAATTTAAACAAATTACACACATGTATAATCATGCAAATGTTTGGATTAAAGGTTATAATATTTATTGCGATTAACGTTGTGTTTTCTGTTTTTACTTTCTTCAAATTTTGACGAGGTATCACAATGGGTATCACAGCGAAATTCACAGTGTTATGTGTGCTCTAAAACCCAGATCATATCTAATCTTAACCCATAGTCAAAAGTCAGAAAGGTATCATAGTGGTTCACGATGGGTATCACATTTGTATCACACAGAGCATCACAATGATTTGTATCATACTTTTTAAAAGTTATTGGGTATCACAATGAGTATCACAGTGGTGTACTACGGAATAAGTTTGACCGGAGTAATGTTTGTCGGAAAGAAGAGATAGGAGAGAGGAGAGGTTATTTTTTTTGAAAATTAATGAATAATTACCAAAATTAATATTTTTTAATTATACCTGTTGATTATTAATAATGTGTGGTTAAGATTAGATCTCACAGTTATCACAAACAACTTAGATCTCTCTTGAATAGTGCCCTATATATATATATAGAGAGAGAGAGAGGAAGGTTCAAATGATCCTTCCCCGGTATATATATATATATATATTATATATATATAATATATATATATAGGGGAGGAATCATACAAGAACACCTCATATTTAAAAGAACAAATGAACATCTTGTGAACCACATATGATGTGGGTCTCACACATTAAAAAATCATATCTGATTCAATGAGGCCCACCATTGAATCAGATATGATTTTTTAATGGTGGAACCCACATCATATGTGGTCCACAAGGTGTTCCTTTGTCTCTTTAAATTTACAAAGTTCTCATTTGAACCTCCCTTTATATATATATATATATATATATATATATATATATATATATATATATATATACTAGTAGTGTACCCGCGCGATGCAGCGCGGGTGATTCACAATTATGAGACAATTAACTTAACCCAAAAACATGTTTCTAAGTCTGTTTCAATTTTATTGGATGATTTTGTGTGGTTTATTTGCAAATCAACTGTAAGTTCTATCCTGGCGAACCACGAGAACTATGAGATCTATAGTTAATAGATTTCCATCTTAAGCCACCCTTGGATAAAATTTCTTAAATATAAATGGGACATGGCTTTCACTCTAAGAGAGTAAGAGGTCTATTCAAAAAGGAAAATTATAAGAATGAACAAAGGAAATCTTCTATTAACAAGATCAATCCAAAAAATTTGTCTATATATTCGACACAATAAACCAACATGATGAATGAGATAAACTTCTAGAAAACTGATAAGAGACCATTAAGGGGCCATTTTATTAAATGCTTACCCGATAAGTGTTTACCGAGTCACTTTCTTTATCGAATGAAAATGACAAATATTGAGGGAATTTTACCCGTAAAAGCGATAAAAAACATCGAGAGTCTTACTCAATAAGTGAAAGTGACGAATCTTACCCGGTAAGCACTTACCGGATATATAAAAATGTTCCATATGATTTCGTTTTAATTGACTAAAATTTTACCCAGTAAGTTAAGTGAAATTGTGACTCTTACCGATAAGCGTTTACCTTGAGAATTTGATTTCATTTGTTAATCTTTTAGGTAAGCGTGGGGTAAACGCCTCGTAAGTAAGATTAACAAATGAAATCAAATTCTCAAGGTAATAATTAATATGCAAATGCCAAGTCAAAGTTATTTCAAATGTTCATCCAAATCTATCAAAACAGAAGTTATAAAACTACCTACAAGAAATAAAGCAGTGGCATAACATTAGATTCATATATCTTCAAGGACTAACCTATAACACATATTCTAGACCAAAATAAATACCAAGTATCATCATGAACTACATCTTAAAGCAATAACTTGAGAAGCAACTAAAGAAGATATTACCTTGTCATAATACTACATATGCTTATGCTTATTCCAGAGACATTGTAATGATGGAGTATATTTTGAATACAAAGGAATATATTTCAATCATATATGATAACTAATAGAAAGTCTAAGGTTAGATGTTTTATTACATTTACTCCAACTTCAAGTTTTCTTTGTTTCTACTTATATGTTCCTTTAGTGGAACAAGATTCTTCAAAGACCTGCATAGAAAAATAATGAACCATTAGCCCCATGAGTGTTATTGGCCATTGTTTCACTAAGGGGGTTGTTTATCAAAACTTACCCGGGTAAGCGCATACTCAGTCACATTGTCTTACCGGATGAATATGATAATGACCAAAAGTCTTACCCGGTAAGAGCGAGGCAAGGACAAAGAGTTTTACCCCGTAGTGAGTGCGGTGACTCTGATCACGGTTAGCGTTTACCGGGTAATTATTGCATACAATGCCGTATATGTAGACTAAAATATCAAATCAATCTCTTTATTTCGTAGGGTACCCAAAGGATCAAATCAATGATGAAGAAGGAAAATAAATTAGTATCAATATACCAAAAGAAATCTGGTAAGGAAGTTAAATTAAAAAACTACAAACCCATAAAAAGAAATAGAACCCTAATAACAGAAGAAAAAACCAACAAAGTTCGTGAGATGCTCATTCGAAGCAGAACTTCAAAGCTTTCTCCTTAGTCTTAATGCTCTCAAAAATCCATTTGATTACTCTTTGCTAATCTTTGAGGTGCCTTCATATTTCATGTTGATAAATACAATTTTGCTCTCAAAATCACAGGTTCCATTTGTTGTGGCTTTGATTTCCATTTGAAATCTTCTAACTAAAAGTAACACGAGCTACAACAATAGTTCAAATAGAAAATCAAGGTTTTCAGTTTATGAAATCAAATAAGGCAAATCAAAAACAATAATAACAATGACTCACCAGTTTTTAAGAAAAGCCATCAGCTTCAAATCCTTTGAAATGATTCCTTCTCGATTTTCCTTTCCAAGAAACCCTAACAACATTTCCGATTGGCTTCACGTCGTCTCCAGATTCTTCATTGTCATCTTCGTCGTCGTTGTTCACTGATGATGATGCTTGGTTCCCTTCATCGACCGTTTCTTCAAATGGTCTCTAGAGAGAGAGAGAGAGACTGTTATTTTTATGAAAAAGAAAACCAAAAATGGTTCCTCCAAAAAATTTAACAATAATATCAATCTGCTACATCTTTAAAAACATATACGCAATGGTGGAGGATGCCCAAAACCCAGAAGAATACAAGAGTTAGAGAAGTTGGTGTTTATCAAGTATTATGATTTCTTCACAACCTTTTTTTGACTGATATTTTAGAAAAAAAGAACAAGAAGTTGTAGAAATGAAGAATATATCCAGGGTTGGAGATGGAGAAGCAAGGTGTAGAATTTGAAACGGGAGAATGGTTGGGTAGGAGGATCCTTGGATTTTGAATATGTAGATGGATTAATTGTGAGAGAGGGTGAATTTCAGAATTTGAATTTGAAATTCAAACAAAAGAAGTAAAGATCAGGGAATGGTATTGAGAATCAACAACAAAAAGCCAAAACAAATGTTAGAAAGGGGATATGCATAAGTCCTTGGGAAGACAAATGGTCAAAAGGTTTTTGGAAACACAGAGATGCTTATAACACTTGTACACTATGCTTTATGAGTTGTCTTTAAGAGATTTTTGAAAATCATGCATAAATGAGTTGTACACCATGCATAAATAGTTGTATTTAAGACATTTTGGTCAAACCAATATTAAGGTAGTTATAGATAGAGAGACAGAGAGAGAGGTTCATGCGATGACGGTAACAATTTACGAGAATGCAAAGACAATCATCAGCCAATCATTTTGTACATTAAATTTTTCATGTAAAAAATCACATATGATTTATGTACAAAATCACATATGATTTAGGTACGAAATCATATATGATTAGCCGCAATTTTTCCCGCGACTTGTCCGCGGGAAAAATCGTCTGTGTCCTTTTTTATGCTTACAAAATCACATATGATTTTGTATATGAAAATTTTCATTTACAAAATGATTGACCGAGGATTGTCCTCGTATTCTCGTAAATTGGTACCGTTCTCGTATGAACCCACCCTTATATATATATATATCTATATATATATATATAAGAGTGAATTATATTTTGGTCCCTCGTGAATACTCGCTTTTTGGTTTTGGTCCCCCAAACGAGTATTTAATAACAAACTTGGTCCCTACCACCGACGTCGTCCAAAATATGGCCATTAGCCGTCCCATGTGCCGCTCACATGTGGGGAATTTTCGTCTTTTCGTCTAATATCATTTAATTTACGAGTATTAACAGAGAGATTAAGGATTATGTGGTTTACCCAACGCTCACCTAGTGAGCGTTTATCAGCAAGAGCACTACCCATACTTATCTTATCGGGAAACATTTTCGGCCATCAACTAGATTTTTGGTAAAATATCTTTTATTTGATAAGAGCTAACTGAGTAAGATTCCCGGTCCTTGCTGTGTCTCTTACCGGGTAAGTTTCTAGGTCCTTGTCATGCTTATCCGAAAGGTAAGTGACACCCGGTAAGCACTTACCTTGTAACCTTTTGGTAAAGGGCATCTTATAAATAGATTATGCACCGATTGCTATCATCAAGTTATGCATATAAACTCACAAGGAACAAATATTGTGATAGCTAATTTAGGGTTCGGTTCAAATAAGAAGGTTAAATATCGTAAGGTGAGGAAAGAAGGTTCATATGTGAATCTATTGCAAAAATTCGGGGGGAAATCAATTTGAAAATTCATATGTGAATTGTTACAGATTATTTATATAAGTTCACATATACATCTTCAATTAGATTTTTTCAATAATTCACATATGAACTTCCCCATAACGTTTTCTTCTTACCATATTAGCCTTCATATTTGAACCTCTAACTATATATATTGATGCCCCCTCTAGACCGAAATCCTGGCACCTAGCAGAAGTATATCAATCCATAAAAAAAAAAATCTGCAGCTCCTTTCTCTTTCTGCCTTCTTTGTAACAATCTACCATTTGCAGTTTGATTATTAAGGATATTGTAATTTAATGACGCATGACCGACTAATTAAAAAAAAAATTCGAACAACTATAAAAAGCTATTGTTCCGAAGTGGTTATTCATGGCGTACAACTTAGGTGCTTAACAAGCACAACATAAAAAACAACATGGGTGAATTGCGAAAAGAGAGCAAAAAATCATAAAAGAATGTGAAAAGAAGACAATAGGAATTGGAATTTAGTTTGCAGACTTAACCGTAAAGATGGTCTGAACCACGGTAAGAACAAACAAAACGATTCCAGCAAATAGAGCAACAACATTCCACGGACTACTGAAATAAGTACGCTTGAAGCGTGCAATGTTTTTTTGGCAAGCAATGATTGTAGTAGTTATCCAATATTTTCCACTCTTTATCGTAAAAAAAATGTTGCAAATGTTGTTCATCATGTTTGCAGCCTCTTCGTTTGAACTCATGTTGGCGACAATAACTTTTGATTGTACCAACTTGGCAATGTCGTCTTGAGTATTTACTAGCATATCCATAGCCATGGCATATGATGTAATGTAATTATTAAGACATTCAGAGGATTGCTCGTATGCAATGAGGTTCCTTAAAACCGACTCAGTGAAATGATGAATACGCAATTCAGGCATTCTGAGAGTAGGCTTACCCCAATACCAGTGGCGGATTTAATTCACAAAGACTGGGGGAAAGGACCCCAGTCAAAATTCTGATTAGCCTAGGTAAGTTTTCTTCTTATTTTTACTCTTTATCACCCTGTCCCCTAGTCCCATATGTGGTTCCCCCATCTGTTCCGAAGATCCCCCCATTCCCTCAAGTTTGTAGGTTTTTAATTTAAGAATTGTTTTGATTATAGATATTATATATATATATATAATTCAATTTTGTATTAGTTGATTTGATTTGGTCATTTGAGGCCTGTTATATATTTTATTGTTCATGAAATTGCCTCTTTTCTATTGGAAACAACTCGTAAAACATTCTCCAACCTAGCTCTATCCCACCAACCAAAAAAAAGCCATCCGAAATCAACAAAAATCTAAAAAGGCTTCTCGAAATCAACCAAAAAAATCAAAAAGAATATTATCGAAATCGACAAAAAAACTTAAAAGTCCCGAAAAATCAATCAAAAAACTTTAAAAATTTATCGAAACCGTGGAATTAGGCTAAAAACACATCGAGTGATTTTGCGAGACGTTAATCTACCTTAAAGGTGCCCCCACTAGGTAAAAATCCTGGATCCGCCACTGCCTAATACCATGGGAACCTATATAATTCCACTTCCATCGCCATTGCCCATTTTGTATATTTGTTCTCGTGGGAACTCATGGGCTTTTAAACGATGCAATAGTTTAGTAAGATAAGTGGCTTTTTTCCCCTTCAAATGCTTGCACGTTATTTTTGTCTCTGTTCAGAGGTCCGATATAGACCACTCGTGGGTTGAAAGACCTCTGACTGAGAGTTCAGAGAGATTTATGAACCTTGTAAATGGATGGTACGATTCTTTTCAATTGAATCAACAATAATTTAAACAGTTTTTTGAATGAAATCATTTCCTTCATGCTCCACATCCACATTTCCCATTGAAAGTGTTGGCTTATTTTCCTGTAGCTAGCTGTTTGACAAAATCTGAAAGGGTAAGAGAGTATATGCAACTAAGAAAATTAAAGGGTAATCAAGAAGATTACCTTCTTGGTTGGTCCTTACTTATTGTATGCATTGTTTTGTAGTCACTCAAATAATGAAACAAATATAAGGTAAATTTACTGAAAACTTGTAATGAATTTATGCATAAAAATAGACAGCAGCCAAAAATTCCAAGTCTTTGTCGTGGGTGAGGAAGACTTGCAATTCAAAGTCTTTCTTTAACTTATCTTTAATTACACTAAGCGGGCTGGGTCATATGCATAAAAATCACCTGTCCTAAATTCAAATGTCTCATTCCTGTCCCACCAATAAAATTAAGACACATCAGCTTTCCATTTATTTTAATTTTATTTAATGCATTTTTATTTTCTCTCTCTGCTTACGTGTATCCATATGATTGGTGGACATGGATGAGACATGAAAATTTAGGACGAGTGATTTTCATCCGAACTCCGTTCATTTGAATTGGAACAATAATGCAATTGTGGTAGATAGGCAAATTTATTATTATGTCCCCGATTTTATTACCCTTCTACTATCTACTCTCCCTAGCAAACAAAGTCTAAGGGTTAAACTCATTATTTTTAATTTTTAAATTGCATTTTATATCCTTATAATTACTTATTTAAATTATTTTAAGAAAAAGTGTAAAAAAACTGCATAGACTTTCTTGTTTGAAATAATTAAACTTTTGGACAATTTTTTTTAATGAATAAGTAATTTAACTTTCTGAAACTTGTTAAATAAATCTTTGGATTTTTAAAAATCTATTAAATACATCCTTGTTACTTAAAAATGTAACCTATACAATCTGTATAGAAGGTAAAAATAAAAAATGACCCTAAAAACTCTTCTAAACATGAATAGTTTGCCCCATTTACATGGAGGGGAAAGTTCTTTTAGAAACCATTTATACTTTGAGAACAGCTAGGCTTTTATCTTTATGTTTATTTATTAATTTTTTTCTCTTAAAAAATATAATTTTTTAATAAATAAAATAAGTATCATGGAAAATATCCTATGGCTGCTAGTTGACCTAAGTTGCATCAGGTCAGTCCTCACATTTTGGAGTCCTTGTGTAAAGAATTAAATGTGGTCCTATAATTTTTTCTAAGTTATATTACTTATTAAGCATGGAATTATAAGATAGTTGTAGACAAATTTTAAATAAAAATATACCTACTTTTACATTGTTAAAGGAATATTCATAACTCCCTTAGACTAATCTGGTCATAAGAGGAAAAAAAGATTAATTATTTAAAAAGTAATCACGTAATAAGTTCAAAGTAATTGCATTTTAGTTTTGAGAAATAAATTAGCTCTACTATGTGCATTTTTCCAAAACAAAACAAATAACTATGGATTACTATTTTCTGAACACAAACTTTCTAGCATTTTTACAAAATAAGTCATCTATTATACTTTTATAATGAAGGTTTTGCTAGAAATTCGTTTTGTTCTATTTAAATTGATTACCCTAGAGATTCAGATATTTGTTTTTGAAGTAATTGTTTGTTCTTTCTTTTTGATGTTAGATTAACCCGATTTAAATATTTTTGTTGTGATCATCATATTTTATATATAGTTATTCAACCCAGGGTTGGGTTCCGGTGAGAAAGAGAGTTAATATGAGAAGCGTAAGAAGGGATCTCCACCATTGGATGCACATTAGAATGAGATGCACCGAGACGCACTGGATCAACTGCCTTCTAAGGCGCAATTCATGGGTATGTATGAGATTAAAAGTGATCAAGGGTTCAGATCTCTTTTTACGCTTCTCACCTCAACTCTTCTTCTCACACGATCCTATTGCCTAAGCACCTATTGGCCGGATACGTATTTAGTAACGGTCTCTTAGAACGGGAAATATATACGAGTTGGCTTAATTAGGGTAGGGTATTTGAATTAAAACATGTTAAGTTACTCTAAACATTTTCTTTCATTTATTTTTTAAATTTTAATAAAAAAATATTTAAAACTAATTAAAAATAAGTATGAAATGTTATAAAAAATTAAAATACACAAAGATGAGAAATGCAAAAGATGAATCGGCGATGCATGACGTGATTGAAACAATTTATGAAACCCGAAACACCAACCCATGCCTAATGATTTTCAAATCTATCAATCACGGGATTTTAAATCAATCATTAATTGGATTTCAAATCCGAACAATCCCGTAGACCAAACACCGGATTCAAATGGATTCAAAATCCAAATCCCACCAAATCCACTCGATTCCCACAAACCAAACAGACCGTTAGAGTATTGAGTTGTCCCAAAAGTCGTAGACCTTAAGTATGTTACCATGTGAAAAAAGTTTGATAAATAACCATTTTTAGTTCCGGTAAACAACAATTTTCAATTAATATTTACTCCAAACAGTGGGGCATAATCGTCTTTTATTCTCCATCTGCACTTAATACACAAAATATTTGGTGGACAACAAACTCCAATCAGCACTTACTCCGGTCAGACCTCTTTCCACTCTTCCCACTTTAAAGATGTCTTACCCGGATCGACACTTACCCAAAGAATTTGGTAAATGCCCCTAAGTTTCCTCCGGCTATTAGACAAAATCTAAAGGGTAAGATAGTATATGCAACCGCAAGTAATAAATAAGGAAAGAGTACAGATAAATATACAACTTAACACATAGAAATACCTTTTTCTAGTATATAGTAATACATGGTTGGTCCTTCCTTATGTTTTGTAGTCAGCGTTCACTAACGTACTTGAAGCCTTTTTCTTGGAGGATAAACCACAATTTACTGAAAATTTGTAATGTATTTAGATATGCACGTATATTAGATACATAAATATAGCCTGCTGCAATTTAATGCACTACAAAAAAATGACTTTCACCACAAAAAAAATATACCCAGAAAAATTTCCGTGGGTGGTTACCACGGATCACCCAGGAAATACTAATGGTTCCGACGAAATCTGATGTTTTCAAAAGAATACCAACAGATTACCCAGGAATTTCCTGTGTCACTGATTTGATTTACCCACCAACAATTTAGACACCAACTTTTGTGACAGTTTTGTGACGGATCACCCTTTTTAACGACGAATTTTCTAGAGAAATGTCCGTAGGTGAAAGTCTTCCATTTAATAGTACAACAAAAATGATTTTATAGGACGCCTAAAATTAAAAGGCGTCCTAAAAGAATACTTTATAGGACACTTAATTTATAGGATCAAACCAAAAAGTGTCATATCTAAAAGCGTTACAATGAAGTTTATAGGACGGTTTTAGGCGTCTTAACAAATTTTTTACGACGCTTTAAAATAAAGTGTCATATTAGCTATTTTATAGGACACTTTTAAAAAGTGTCCTATAAAATATGGGTTTATAGGACAGTTTTCAAAAGTGTTCTATAAAATAGCTAATAGGACACTTTATTTTAAAACCGTCGTCAAAACTTGTTGAAACGCCTAAAGGCGTCCTATAAAGTTATTGTAACACTTCTAGATAGGACATTTTATGATTTGGTCCTATAAACTTGTGTCCTATAAAGTATTCTTTTAGAACGCTTTTTCATTTTAGGCGTCCTATAAAATCACTTTTGTTGTATGGCTTTGTCTGGTGTTACATATTTCAAATAAAATTTCTAGAAGAAGACTTTAATTCAATCCAAAGTGGGGTCACAAAGTCCACTCATTTTAATGGAAACAATTATGTCAGGTGGTCAGGGGCGGAACACAAGCCTTCTAATTAAGGGGACCGAACTCAACGAAACATCTTCATTGATAAGCTCAATTCATTATAAAAAAAAACTTTGTGACAGGAGAATAGAACCTATGATCACATATACATGGGCCATATACACACAACCACCTGATCTAAGCGCAATTTATTGATAATATTTCTAATATCTAGTATTTAAGGGATAAAACGCAGGGGTCATGGCCCCTCTAGGCCCCTATTGTGTTCCGCCCCTGCAGGTGGTAGATATATAGGCAAGTTATTATTATTTAAGACCTCATAGTCATAGATGCTAAACAACACAAAAGTTCTTAATATTTGCAATCGAATTATAAACTACATGATAATTTTAACATGTTGGTAAAAGCCATTTGAACTAACCAAAAACTTCGAAATTTAATTGCCACTAAAACACAATGTGATTTGCTTTAACATGAAAAAGCTAGCCAAAAGCAAAAACTGAAATAATGAAAGTTCCACGATTTTTATTTTTATGTCCACAAAAACCGTTACTTATACCTGCGGTGACAGTTTTTATCCATCACTTAAGACCATTTTTGTATATTTTCGAGAAAAACGATAAACAACTCCCAAATTTGTTATTCATGCATAAAAGTGCCTAATGCACAATAATATATATATATATATATAAAATAATGTGAACAATGAAAGATGAAAAAAAACTTAAAAAGAGTAGAAATCTAGTCTGTGCTTCCTGCAGGCTTAATGGTAAAGAAGGTCTGAACCACGGTGAGAAAAAACAACACCATTCCCGCAACTAGAGCAACGATATTCCATGGACTACTGAAATAAGTACGCTTCAACCACACCATATTTTTCGGCCAGTAACCCTTGCAATAGTTGTCCAATTCTTTCCACTCTTCATCGCAACCAAAATTTACGCGCACAACTTCTTTACAAATGCTATTAATCATATCGGCTGCCGCTTCATTTGAACCCATATTGTTCACAAGCACTTTCTTTTCTACCAACTTAGCAATGTCCTCTTGAGTGTCAACTAACATATCCATGGAAATGGCATATGATGTAATGTAATTACAACCTCTATAGCACATCTCATATGCCATCAGGTTCCGTAAAACCAACTCAGTGAAATGACCAACACGCAATACTGGCATTCGGAGAGTAGGCTTAACCCCTGGCCATGGAAAGCATGGGCAACTATGTAATTTCACATCAATCGCCATTGGCGATTTAGCATCTCGGTTAGGCTTAAAGTTCACCCCTGCCCTGTCGAGTTCTACAGCTGAGTGGATCGTTGAACTCGAGAAATTTGATAAAATGTTACATAGAGGGAGGTAACATTCATGCAGAAGGCCAAGAATGTGATCGAAATGGGCAACAGTGCTAATCTTGTGGATTCTTAGCTTTGTTTCAAAGAGGTTGACTAAGGTTAAAAGTGGGTGTATAAACTCAATAAGAGTTGAATCTGGATATAGTTCCAAGAAAGTGCACTGAAATATGTCATCAAGAACAAAGAAAGGGATCTGATTTTCTAACAACACCAGATCATAAATTACAGATTGTGCAAGCAGCATCTTTCTCGAAATTGATTCATCGGATTTCAAGTTCCGCTGAATGAATTCGAGTATGAAACAAGCATCAATGACCATCATTTTGGCAAATTCGACATCGTCACCATAGGTGTTTATCCCTGCATAACATGCGTGGATTTCGTCTATTGAATCCTTCACTTTCTTCACACATGTTTTCAATGTTTCCTCTGGTGGGGACTTTAAACGACGCAATAGCCGAATCAGATAAGTGGATTTCTGGCCTTGAAATGCTTTCACATTTTCATCTTCTTTGTGCAGAGGTCCGATAGAGACCACTCGCGGGTTGAAAGACTTTGGGCTGAGATTTCGGAGAGAACTATGAACCATGTAAATGGAGGGTGAACGTTCGTTGGTATGATTCTGTTCTTTTACAGAATCAAGAATACTTTGAACAGTTTTCTGAATGAAATAATTTACATCTGCACCTCCATGCTCCACATCCACATCCATATCCACACCCACATTTCCCATTAAAAAGTGTTGGCTTAATTTTCTTTAGCTGTTAGACAAATTCTAATGAGTAATTAAGAGTGTGTGTGTGTATATATATATATATATGTAGAGGAAAGTTCAAATGTGAACTCATTTTTGGTTGTGAACGTGAGGACGAATCTCAGCCACTTATCCGGTCAATAAAGGCGGCTTTGATCTGGTTCCCCTCCTTTAATAATCTCCACCCTTCCATGAATCGCGTCAATCCTCCGTGATCGCGTCCACCATAACCGAAGATGTGTGGCTGAGATTCGTCCTCACGTTCACAACCAAAATTGAGTTCACATTTGAACCTAACCCTATATATGTATATGTATATATATAAGCAAGTACAGGAAAGGGTAGGGAAATAGATACAACTTAACACATAGAAATAGTGGGTTACCTGTGTTAGTGAACATCAATCGTTCTACTTCCTCTTTTTCCAAAAAAAAATGTTCTACTTCCTTCTTGGTGGGTCCTTCCTTATATTATGGTTTTGTAGTCACGAATGGCGAGGCCGCCCGATTTTCAAGCTAGGCTGTTCCCGGTTCGCTCGAAACAAATAAAGCATTCACCAAGGTATCTGAAACCTTGTTATTGGAAGATAAAAGACACTCTGAAAATATCAAATGGATTAACTAATATATATATATATAACCTATTGGGAGATCATGACTTGCAATTTAAATGGCGTTATTACCCTTTAAATAAATAAGATTTTGGAGGAAGACTTGCAATTCAATGTCTTTCTTTATCAAATTGTAAGCGGAGTCACATGTGTAAACTCCATTCGTTTGATTGGGAACTGTTATGTTGGATGGTAGATAGGCAAGTTCCTCGTAATAGCAACTTGCATACTATATATATATATATATCCCGATTTTACTTTTAATTTTAATATAAAACGCATTTAACTGTTAATTAATTATGGGTTGTCTTATGACTTTTACTTTGAGAACCTTTTAAATAATGCTAACAAGGATACAGTAACGTGGATGTTGTCATGTACACATATGACATATAACACAAACCACACATGGGTTCTTATTATCTTAACATGTGGTTAAAGACCATGGAATTTGTTAGTTTGATGAAGTTAAGAGATGATTTATTATCTATTTGATTGAAAGAGATGATTGAAGGAGATGATTGGTGCCAAAGATTGACGTTTTCTTCTTACTCTCCAAGAAGGGATCTGAGTTTCTTACATACAAAGAGAGAAAAGCAAAACATTAAATACCTAGGGCAAGAATACAGAATTGACACTAATAGTCCCAAAAGAAAACAAAAGATGTAAAGAATATTAACAGAATTAATGAAAAACCATGAAAGTGATATAAAACAATGAAAGTTTGCGAGAGTTGTTAGATCCGTTTTTGTTTTACAGATTCAACATAAATGTTTTTGGGATACGGCACAATCGTACATGTTACTCATGGGCACGATCATGCCCAAATTTCCTTTGATTTTGCTTTCGGATCAAGTTGGGAGTCATGATCTTGGTAGTCAAATAAATACAATTCTTGTGTTACTTCCTTGAGATCACGAACTTGACTGAGAGAAATGCTTTGGAAAGATTAGCATTAGTTTTGAGAGTTCGTATCACAATTTGTAATTAATATTTGTAACTTTTGACGTGATAGGAAAACACGGAAGGATTGACAATCGTCTAATCCGAATGAGTTTAATTAGAACTTACAAGCGTAAGAGTTAAGAAATATTGAGAAAAGAACTCAATAACATTCTTAAAAGAGATTTGTACTAAAACTGATAATTGATAATATATTTAAAAACAATAGATTCTATTTATACCTAACCGAATTAAGAGAATTATGAAAATAAATCTATCCTAATTCTAAATCAACTATAAAATATATTAATAAAAGCAAATTAATGATAATAATCCTAATCTAATTAGAAAACAAATAAAAATAACTAAAACTAAATAATTATTCTAAACTAATTAGGAAACAAAATAATCAAATAAACAAATAAACGCAATCCGTTCAGGACCTGTTAGAATGCGCCCACGACTTGACACGCGACCTAAAGTCGTGCAAGGAACTGTTTTTTTAATTTTTGATATAGATTTACGAGCTTTTTTCGAGCTCTCCAATGATCTGTCAAGAATCTCATCAACTCTTGATGTATCCCTACATCAGACACCCTCAATTGAAAAGAACTCGACCTTGAGTTCACTTGAAAAACAGTTCCATCCAACTCTTTTAGGTCCTGATGCAATACCAAGTTATTCTCAGATAACACTCTTTTCTTCAAAGCATTCAGATCCACAACTCGACCTTCAAAATTCAAAAGGGTTTCAAGTCCCAAAGGATATTTTTATTCTGGTGATCGCTGCCATAGAAAAGATTTCTATCAAAATTGAAACTATTGGAGGCTACAAGTATTTTATTGGTAATTGTTTTGATTGGATCCGGAGCTTAGGCACTGAAATAACACAAACATCATCTTTGAGATCAACTTTCATGACTTTTTGTAACAAAGGTTTCGATGGCTCGGGAATGCCTTTCGTTGGATCTTTTTTTATTTCTTTGACCTCTAATACGAAAGTCGTTGGCGACTCTTTGGGCTCGATACAGATTTCTTGTTGTGGTTCTGCCATAGAGAAGAAGGCTTTACCTTTGACTATCTCGAGCAAGTCTTTATGTTTTTTCTGTCGGCTTATCTAGAATGGGTGGCTGTTTGACATGAAAATAAATTGAGTTGATGATACGGTGGTGATTACCGTTGCACGGATCCCTAACTCGATTATATTTTTCTGTCTCTTTGACGATGGTAGCCATTCATGTTGTTGAGGGAGTTAATTTGTGACAGTCGCTATCAGATCAACCAGTGTTATAGAAACAGCCGCAGTCATCTCTGCCATATCCCCTTTGGGTTGCGGGTCGACTACCATTGTAAATAAAAGAGACAGGAGAAGCCTGCTCTGATACCAACTGACATAGTAGGAAAATGCGGAAGGATCGATAATTGTCTAATCCGAATGAGTTAGAACTTACAAGCGTAAGAACTAAGAAGTATTAAGAAAATAACCTCAATAACACTCTCAAAAGAGATTTGTATTAAAACTGATAATTGATAATCTATTTAAAACTCAAAACAATAGATCTTATTTATAGCTAAACTAATTAAGATAACTATGGAAATAAATGTATCCTAGTTCTAAACCAACTATAAAATGTATTAATAAAATGAAAATAATAATATTAATCTTAATCTAATTAGATAATTGATAAGTCGCGCAAGGAACTGTTTTTCAATTTACGACGCAGATTTACGAACTTCTTTCGAGCTTGTTTTCTTCTTTTCCAATGATATGGCAAAAGCCTCTTGAATTCTCCCTATATCACCTTTATTCGTTTCATGATATATATATGCTTTCGTTATTTGATTGTTTATTCTAACGTTCGTTATTGGTAAAGGACTAAACGTCACGACTTTGTATTGTTTTCACATAAAGTTTGTAACTTTATTTATTTTGGGACCCCGTGACCACACAACAGTTGCTAATTAATTTCTAACAAATATTAGGTAGAAAGTAAATATTGATACTTTGCATAAGAAAATTCTTGATGAAAAAAAAGAGCAATCAAGTTAATTAGAGTAGAGCTTGAGTATATGCAAACAAAAAGATATATATATATATATATATATATATATATATATATATAGCGACACATGTCATAGGGGCGGGTTCAAATGAGAACTCAAATTTGGTAGTGAACGTGAAGACAAATGAAAGTGCGACACGTGTCATATTCAAACTGAATAATGAAGGAAAATATTCAGGCTGAATAATACTACATCCAGTCAGAATATTTTCTTTCATTATTTACTCTGAATATGGCACGTGTCGCACTCTCATTTGTTTTCACGTTCACAACCAAATTTGAGTTTGCATTTGAACTTTTCTTTCTTTCTCTCTCTCTCTCTCTCTATATATATATATATATATAGGGGAGGGATCATACGAGAACCACCCTTTTTTAAAGGAATAAAGGAACACTTTGTGGACCACATATGATGTAGGTCCCACATAATATTAAATCATTTCTGATTTAATATTAAATCATATTAAATCACAAATGATTTAATATTATGTGGGACCTACATCATATGTGGTCCACAAGGTGGTGTTCCTTTATTCCTTTAAATTTACAAAGTTCTCATATGAACCTTCCTCTCTCTATATATATATATATAGGCGTCTGTTTCAAGAGCAACCTTAGTATTTATTACAAAATCTACAACCCTCATCTTGACCATATATTTTGATGATCTACGACTGTGATTAAAATGGCATTCATGGTGACAATTTCATAAATATTCAGAACTTCTATAATTTAGTAATTAATTAAAATTAGCGAACAGGGGCATAATCGTCATTATACATTCATCATCAGGATTGCCGTAATATATCCCTTAATTAAATCGATTCATACCAAAATTAGACCCCTAATTGATTCGATTCTATTTTCATCAAAAGAGGATATTCATTGATTCGATTATGTTTTCATAAAAAATCGTAAATCTTCATCTTCATCTTCATGTTTCCGGTTCATGGTCATAAATCTGGGTTAATCTTCATCTTCTGCATTGATTTATCTTCATCTTCATGTTTCCGTATTCATCTTCATCTTCATCTTCATATTCATGTTTCCAGTTCATGGTCGTAAATCTGGGTTAATCTTCATCTTCATCTTCTGCATTGATTCATCTTCATCTTCATGTTTCCCAATTCATCTTCATCTTCATGTTTCCGGTTCATGGTCGTAAATCTTGGTTAATCTTCATCTTCATCTTCTGCATTGATTCATGTTCATCTTCTGCATTGATCCATCTTCATCTTCATGTTTCCGTATTCATATTCATCTTCATCTTCATGTTTCCGTATTCATCTTTATCTTCATCTTCTGCATTGATTCATCTTCATCTTCATATTTCCGTATTCATATCCACCTTCATCTTCATCTTCATGTTTTCGTATTCAACTTCATCTTCATCTTCATCTTTATGTTTCCGGCTCACGCTGTGTGATCTCCTTCATTCATGGATGACGACATCTCGGTTTTTTGTTGCTTCTTCGTTAAATGTCAGAGTGAAATTTCTTATAACCTAATTCTTTATGATATCTGTTATACCCGAAAAGTTATACCGTTAACTCTGTTAAAAGTTCTTCCGTTACTATTGTTAGTCTCGTCAGAAGATTGCATAACTTAACTAACGGAACTCACCTAACGGCAACATAGGCGACCGTTATGTCCGTTATGTATACATTTATATTGTTTTCAGTTACAGGTCGAACGACATTATGGCGATCATAAAGACTAATCAAGGCACGACTGTTATAGCCGTTAGATAGCAATTAAAGATGGAATCTCAAGATCAAGTATAAAAGAGAGATTAAACAAGCAAGGATAGTACGATTGCTTAAGCTAAAGAATACCGGAGAAAGCATTCTGAGAATACTCCCACCGGCTCTCGATAACATCATCGATAATCTCAACAACTGTAGCACGAGTCACGACACCTGTTTTAGACTCACGTCTACACGTTCACACATTTTTGTCTTGTAACTTTATTTATTTGTTCCAAAGGCCGGCGTCCCTGTTTGACGTCCATAGTGCACTGACGATATTCTTTACAGTCGTCCGCGGTTTTTTCCCTCCGAAGAGGGTTTTCCGCGTCAACAATTCTTTGTGTCTTTTACTTCTTGTTACTTGGTTTTAGAAGCGATTTTCTATTGTTTAGTTGATTTAGGTCCGAATCATCCGACTACCGTTAAGTCATTTTTTGACATTAACAGTTTGGCGTCATCCGTGGGACCCAACTAGAGAAAAAATCTATTCGAGAAACCTTTCTTTTTTACTAATCTATTTCAGTTTTTTGCAAGCACATGATGGTGAGAATAGAGGATGTTCAAGGTGGAAATACGTCCAATTACCTCGAAGCTATGCGCCAGCGGATAAATTTCTTGGAAGAACAAAACCGAAAAGCTCACCAAGAAATTCAGACCCTAAGAAACACAAATGGTGCTTTGACGTCAACATCGGTGCCTGGGACCAGATCTCAAACTCCCTTACCGCCACCACCGCCTCGATCCTCTCCGCAGGCATATCCGTTCATTCCAATTCTGATGTCTGCTCCGTTAACATACACGCAAATTTCTCAGGTGACTTTGCAAGCATCTGTAACCGTACCAATCCCACCGATGCTTGAACATTTGTTCACGACGACGTCAGCTCCTCAGAATACCTC
This sequence comes from Silybum marianum, assembly GCA_036898165.1. NCBI lineage: Eukaryota > Viridiplantae > Streptophyta > Magnoliopsida > Asterales > Asteraceae > Silybum > Silybum marianum. The sequence continues at coordinate 44,804,166 of CM072528.1, forward strand.
ACAAACGTATATGCCCGCACCAAATAACTCTGTTATAGAATAACCATATATGCCACATGTACCGCCCTCTCAAATAGATAATCCTTTCTTGGGACAAACATACGTATCCACCCCTATCCCAAATACCATCGTATACACATACACCGTCAATCCGAATATGACTATTAATGGTGAAAGTCATGATTCTACCCATCGGAGCATACCATTTTCGACCAACCATACATTGATCCCAATGACGAATGTGAATAATCCATTCAAACACCTTTGAAATTCCACTCGATGGTTCGGTCGCCAGAAATTTTAGACAACTTGAAGAGCACAATGAAAGAATGTTGTCGATACTTGCGAAACTTCCTGGAGCAGCAATTGCGGTCGACGTCGAGCCTCCAACAGGATTCTAAGCCTCACGATTCGCGGATTCGATCGCGCTGGTAGACGTTCCCAAGAAATAAAATATCCCTACATTCACGCCAAAATATTCGGGTATCACAGATACCAATGAGCATGTCGCACAGTATAAACATCTTATGTGGACAGCGTCGATACCCCATAATTTCCAAGAGGTTTGCATGTGCAAAACTTTCGGAGCGTCTCTCGCTGGTGCTGCATTGCAATGGTTAATCAACCTCAAAACCCAAGTCTATGCACTCCTTCGCCGATCTAGTTAATCAATTTTTTCAGCAGTTCGCCAGTAGTCGCTAGGGCTGTGCACGGGTCGGGGCGGGGCGGGGCGGGGGGAAATTCAACAAAACTGATCGGGTTTCGGAGAAGCGGGATTGAGCCCGATCCGGAGGGTTTCGGGGTTCGGGGATGGCGGGTCGGGGGGCCTCAGGTTTCGGGTGGGCGGGTCGGGGCCCATCGGGTTTGGGTGTTTTTTTACAGATTAGTGGATTACACTTACAGCGGAGACCGGGGAAGTGGAGATGAGAGGAGTGGTCGTCGGTCGTGCGACAGCCGACAGGAAGGAAATCGAGTGGAGAGTGGAGACAGGAGACAGGAGTGGCCGAGTGGTATCAAGACTCAAGTAGTCACTGTGTCACCGTCGAAGGAAAGGAAATCGACGATAATCATCGCCGGAAAGAAAGGAAATCGGCGATAATCGTCGCCGGAAAGGAAGGAAATCGGCGGCCTCTCTCTTAGGGTTTGAATTTTGAAAAAAACGTGAAAACTGAAAAGTGAAAAACGTGCTGTGAAAAAGCGAAAAAGTGAAAAGTGATTTTTTTAAAGGGTATTTATATTTATTAGTTAAATATGTCGGGTGGTAGGGTCGGTCGGGCCCCGCTAACCCAAACCCAACCCGCCCCTACTTCGCAGATCGGGGCTTCGGGTTCCGGGGGCGTCGGGTCGGGGATTTCGGGTTCGGGAAATTTCATGTTTTTCGGGTTCGGGTTCGGTCGGGGCGGTCGGGTTTTTCGGGTTTTTCTCACCCCTAGTAGTCGCAAGATGGAGAAACAAACAAGCGATCTTTATTACGTAATCCAGAAGGAAGGCGAATCAGCCAGAAGTTATTTCAACAGGTTCAACATGGAAATGATCGGAATTCGCAACTGTGACACCAGGACAACGATCGAGGCCTACAAGCGAGGATTGAATGATAGCTCAGGATTATACCTGGATCTCACTAAATACCCGGCTGATACGTTTGACGACGTGAGAGCCAGGACTCTCGCTCATATGAGAGTTTGACCAAAAGGATCCTTGTCGATGGAGGCAGCTCAGCCAACATTAATTTTCTTAGCACACTCAAAGCAATGGGATAAGCGAAAAAGAAATCGAACGACGCTCGACATTCCTAGTCGGCTTCAATGGCGACACTTCCACAACAGTAGGGGAGATCATACTACCAATCTTTGCGAAAGGAGTTAATTGATCGACTCGCTTTAATGTGGTCGAGTGTTCCTCAGCTTACAGCGTTATTTTGGGAAGACCTTGGATACATGACATGAAAGCGGTCCCCTCGAACTCTCATCAAACAATAAAATTTCCCACTCCATGGGGAATTCAAGAGATAAAAAGCGAACGAAAGGACCCTAGAGAATGCTACAAAGTCGCGATGAAGCCCTGAAAGCAGAACATCTAGCAATTACAGAGCCAGGCGGACAATGCGTCCCTTGACGATTATGGACTTCAAGAAGTTGCCTTAGATCCCGCCAGGCCAGGCGGACAATGCGTCCCTTGACGATTATGGACTAGGGGCATCCCTGAACGAAGCAATAAAAAGTGACCTTATAAACTTCCTCAGAAACTACGCCGACTGTTTTGCTTGGACACACGAAGATATGGTCGGCATAGACCCAAATATCATATCACACAAGTTGGACGTAGATTCAAACTTTCCACCGATTAAGCAAAAATGCAGGAAGTTCGCTCCAGAAAGGAACAAAATCATCAACGACGAGGTCGACAATTTGCTAAAATCTGGAAAGATTCGAGAGGTCAAATATCCAGAGTGGTTGGCAAACGTTTTCGTGGTCAAAAAGAAGAATGGGAAATGGCGAGTCTGTATCGATTTTACATATTTGAACAAAGCTTGTCCTAAAGATCCTTTTCCTCTACCACACATCGATGCTATGGTCGACGCCACTGCAGGACACGAACTCTTGACGTTCATGGATGCGTATTCTGGGTACAACCAGGAGAAAACAACTTTTATGACGGACAAAGGCATCTACTGTTACAAAGTAATGCCATTTGGCCTAAAAAACGCAGGATCGACATATAAACGACTTGTCAATTTGATGTTCAAGGATTATCTTGGAAAAACAATGGAAGTTTATATTGACGACATGCACGTCAAGTCAAAGCATGCGACCGATCATATCGGACACCTTACAGAATCATTCGAAGTGCTTAGAAAATACAACATGAAGCTAAACCCAACCAAATGTTCCTTAGGAGTCCGAGCCGGGAGATTCCTGGGACATATGGTTATGAGGCAAGGCATCGAGGAAAGCCCCGATCAGATCAAGGCTATCCTCGACCTGCGATCGCCAAGGAACCTGAAAGAAGTACAATGCTTAACTGGACGAGTCGCAGCTTTGAATAGATTTATCTCGAAATCTTCGGATAAATGTCGTTTATTTTACAATGTTCTGAGAAAAAATAAAGGCTTTGATTGGACTAAGAGCCATGAGAAAAGCGCTGGAGGACCTTAAGGAGTATATGATGTCCCCACCTCACCTGTCGAAGCCAAGAGATTATGAAACCCTATACTTATACTTATTGGTAAGTAAAACTTCCGTAAGTTCAGTACTGGTTCGAGAAGACGAAAGCCATCAAAAGCCAATTTATTATGTAAGCAAATACCTCGTCGACGCTGAAACACGATATTCATTGATTGAAAAATTACTCCTATCGTTAGTAACTTCTGCAAAGAAGTTACAACATTACTTCGAATCTCATCCGGTGAACGTCGTCACCAACTATCCACTCAAATATGTCTTAAGAAAGCCAGAGCTGAGGGGAAGACTCGCGAAGTGGAGCATATATCTGAGTGGTTACAACATTTCATTCGTACCGTGAACAACAATAATGTCACAAGCAATTGCCGACTTTATCGTAGATTTTACACCCGACTTAGAACAAGAAGCCCTTGCAGAGATCTCATCTGTGGCGACTTTAAACAACGATCAGTGGACTCTTTACGTCGATGGTTCATCCAATATACGAGGAACTGGGCTAGGTATCGTTTTAAAATCACCACAGGGGCACGTTGGTATATTCAATATTTTGTGACTTCAAGGCAACGAAAAACGAAGAAGAATATGAAGCACTGATTGCTGGACTCGGGATAGCCCATGATGTGGGGGCAAGACATCTTTCGGTTAAAAGCGATTCGCTATTGATTGTCAATCAGCTGAATGGAGAGTTCGCGACTAAAGACACTCGAATGATGAAGTATTTCGAAGTCGCAAAAGAAAAAATGAAAACTTTGAATCCTGTACGATACAACAGGTACCAAGAGATCAAAATATGCAAGCAGATGCGCTGGCTAACTTAGGATCAGCCTTCAGCAAATCTAAGTTTGACAATATACCAATAATTCATTTAGAATTACCATCGATTGAAAGAAATGACACTATGGTCATAACAAGCAACGATGAAAGAGAATGGTTTAAAGAAATCATGGATTATCTCAAAGACGATCTACTTCCGGAAGATAAATTGAAAGCCAGACAAATACGGTTTAAGTCCTCCAGATACGTTATAACGAACGATCGTATTTACAGAAGATCTTCAACTGGACTCAACCCACGATGCGTAGGAAAGAGCTAGATGATCGAAATCCTCAAAGAGATGCACGAGGGAGAATGCGGAAGTCACTCTGGAGAACGAAGCCTAGCAAATCGGATTTTGCGACAAGGATATTATTGGCCGACATTGCGAGAAGATGCGTCAAGATATGTTCAAAGTTGTGATTCCTGTCAAAGGCATGCGGGGTCGACGCATAAACCATCATAAACATTACATTCGACATTAACTCCATGGTCATTCATGCGCTGGGGAATGGAAATAGTCGAACACTACCTCCAGCCCCCGGCCAAAAGGTGTACCTCCTAGTACTCACGGATTATTTCTTCAAATGGATCGAGGCCGCAACCTTCTCACAGATAAAAGACAAGGAAGTAATCGCCTTTATCCAAAAGAACATAATCTGTAGATTTGGAATCCCCTCAGAAATAGTATGTGATAACGGATCACAGTTCATCAGTGAAAGAATGAGGAAATTATGCGAAGATCGCCACATAAAACTCATAACCTCGACGCTCAGGTATCCACAGTCTAATGGGTTGGCTGAATCAAGCAACAAAACTATTATTAATAGCATCAAACGACGTCTTAGCTCTATAAAAGGAAAGTGGGTAGAACAGCTTCCGACTGTCTTATGGGCTAATCGAACAACACCCAGGACAACCACCAGGCAAACTCCTTTTTCTCTGGTTTATGGATGCGAAGCGGTATTACCAGTCGAGGCTAGGATACATGTGGCACGCCATACGACAGTCGAACAAAATCTAATCGACTTGAGTTACGACATAGACAGTCTGGAAGAATTAAGAGAAGCCGCATTCATTCGAATGGCATCTCAACAGCAAACCGTCGCTCGACATTGCAATAAAAATGTGAAGACTAAAACCTTCCAGGAAGGGGACTTTGTCTTACGACGGGTCTTCCAAAATACCCAAGAACTCAACACCGGTAAATTAGCGGCTAAATGGGAAGGACCTTACAAGATCACCCAGGTCATGGGAAAAGAAGCCTATCGCCTGCAAGGCATGGATGGTCAAGATATCCCACGAAGCTAGAATGCAACTCATCTCAGGAAGTATTTCTTTTAAAATTCGCAAGTCTTTTTCGCATGATTTTTTTTATCACGATTACTAACTTGAGCGTCGGAGGGTCGTTGGTCAAACCAACGACCACCCCTAACATCTTCCTTAGAACCCAGGTACGCCATAAGTCGCAAGATTGCACGAAAACAAGGATAAATAACAAAAAATGATTTATATATATTAATAGTCATTACAAAAAATGGCACGACCCAAAGTGTCGCCCATGAAACAAAAAAAAAATCAAGGAGCGAAAGAGGAAGCAGTCGCCAAGGCTTGGCTTAAAGACGCCTTAAGAGCCTGGATAAAACAAAAAACGTCAGAAAAGAAAAAAAACACACGACTGCCGAAACGCACGACGCACGTTACCAAAAGAAACGTCGTTACCTGAAAAGAGGTAGGCTCAGAGTCGTTGCCAAAAATGGAAGGCTCCTCTTCTATAGGCATTTTTCCTTTATCCCTAGACGGGATAGAAGACCCAACTACGAACGATGGCCTTGCGGCCACCAACGTCTTCGCCTTCTTGGAACTAAAAGTTCCAGAAGACGGTTCCCTCAGGGGAGCCTCGAAAGCGCCTCGGCGATTTAAGCCCCTCCGGGCAGGTAAAATCCTACGACCATGGGGAAAATCCCTTTGCGGTCCTGAAAGTAAGAAAAGATATATACAAGGTCAATCGATCGAGGGAAACAAATAAAAGTAAGAGTTTCCTCACTCGACTAACCTAAGATGGAGAGGACGATTTGATGAAGGTAACACTCTCATCCTCCTCATCCATAGAGGCTGCACCCTCATCCTCTTCATCTACAATAACCTCACACTCTCTTGTGAGGTCATAGACACGAAACCCCGGTCCGGGATCTGTCGAGAGAGCGCCAGTTTGGCCGGAGAGTCAGGAAGAGGGGCAATATCGCATACCACCTCTGAAAAAACAACATGAGTTAAAGATAATATACATATATGATAAGCGAAGAACAAAAGAAAAACCTATACCTTCAGTGGGCCAACCATAGACAATCCAGTCCACGACTGGAGCAGTTGGGGTCAAGCTGCAGAAAACGAAACGTTTTCTCCGGTCCCCCGAATCAGCACTTGACCCCTGCGATCCTTGGTATAAGGACTAAAATGGCGGTCAGAGTCGGCTTTGATTTGATAAGCCAGCAGCAATTTGTGGACAGACAGCTCATGTTCCCACTTAGTGGTTAATCGTTCAATGGTTTGAACGATTCTCCAGAATTGAGGCATCATTTGCCCCGGCGATGTCCCAAATCGACCCAGGAAGTCTCTCACTAAAGCAGAAAACTCCCATGAAAGGCCGATCTTGAATGGATATTCATATAGGAAAAAGCGATCAGACGGGCAATCCTCGGCCTTGCGAGCGCCGGGACTCTCCAACACGATATAGTCGGGAATCCAAGCGAGGTCTTTAAAAACCTGAAGATCATCCGGAGTGGAAATAGAACTTAAAACGTCTGACATTTTGACAGAAAGAAAGGTGGAGATCTTGAGAAAAAAACTTGCAGATCGTTAAAAAAAGGAAGAATGCCTGAGAATGGAAAAGAAATCGTTTCCATATATATATCGAGTAAAAAGGGCGATTCGCTCACCCCCTGGCTCGACAGTTGTTCAGCCGGAATTTATCATGCAGCCAACAAACATCTGACACCTGTCCTACGCCTATATCATTCGCATATCACGCGGATGACGTCATCTGAATCCTTATCCCTTAAACTAAAACCGGTTGCAAATCCTAACTATATCAATTAATAAATTTAGTCGATACAGTTACCAAAAGCATTGATCGTGTGACAAAAATAAATTCTCAAAAAAATCTTCCGCCAAAAAAAAATTTCAAAAATTTAGGGGCAAATTGTTATACCCGAAAAGTTATACCTTTAACTCCGTTAAACTTCGTTAACTCTGTTAAACGTTCTTCCGTTACTATCGTTATTCTCGTTAGAAGATTGCATAACTTAACTAACGGAACTCACCTAATGGCAACATAGGCGACCGTTATGTCCGTTATGTATACATTTATATTGTTTTCAGTTACAGATCGAACGACATTATGGCGATCATAAAGACTAATCAAGGCACGACCGTTATAGCCGTTAGAGAGCAATTAAAGATGGAATCTCAAGATCAAGTATAAAAGAGAGATTAAACAAGCAAGGATAGCACGATTGCTTAAGTTAAAGAATACCGGAGAAAGCATTCTGAATACTCCCACCGACTCTCGACAACACCACCGATAATCTCGACAACTGTAGCACGAGTCACGACACCCGTTTTAGACTCACGACTACACGTTCACACACTTTTGTCTTGTAACTTTATTTCTTTGTTCCAAAGGCCGGCGTCCCTGTTTGACGTCCATAGTGCACTGACGATCTTCTTTACAGTCTTCCGCAGTTTTTTCCTTCCGAAGAGGGTTTTCCGCGTCAACAATTCTTTGTGTCTTTTACTTCTCGTTATTTGGTTTTTAGAAGCGATTTTCTATTCTTTAGTTAATTTAGGTCCGAATCATCCAGCTACCATTAAGTCATTTTTTGGCATTAACAATATCCGGTGAATATGAATACTGAATATAAATTCAATCAAATCATGGTAATCTTTTTGTTTTTAATAAGATTTCCATCAAATATGTTGTTTCCATATTAGAAAATTATATTAAATCTTTTTAAATATTATATATTACATAATTACTATACTACCCTCACTAATTAATTAATTAATTAATTTAATTATTTTTATTCATTAAATTATGGATGGCTAAATTTGATGTTGCAATGTTTGTACAGATTACTAAGGTTGCAATTGATACGTCTCCTCTATATATATACACACACAAAATATCTCAATCACACTATCTGTTATACCAAAGACACACACTCAAAATCTCAATCACACTATCTGTTATACCAAAGAACAAGCATAAGGACATGGTTGTTTTGTCTGGGAAGTCTTCCAATTCTTTAACGTGTTTGTCAAAGCTAACAAAATTCAGCCTGATTTTTTTTCTAGAACTTTAATGTCGAGAATGTAAAGGAATAGCTAGATCTTAGAGTTGGTATTGACCGGTCAATCAGTCTGATTTAGGATGGAATCTGAAAGATGCGCTAACTTTCTTCCGGGTGTGTGTGGACTTTATAATGGTTTGTCTGGACTCTTTAATTATAGTTCAAGTGTAAAAAAGTGGTTAGGATTTTATTCATGTGCATGTTTCAAATTGAATTAACTTGATTTGTCCGCTCACACTCTTGATCATTAGTAATATGATATGATGATATAGTGTGAGGTAAATAAATAAAAATGGAATGAGTAATCATGTCATATAATAAAATGATAAATTTAATGGGATACTACTGCATGTATATTTTATGGATTAAAATATCTTCGTATTTAATAAACATGATAACCGTATCTTTTTAAGATATTGTCCCTAGATGCATGACATTTATGGGTTGGTTAAACAAATTACTTTCGGATCCATTTTTTATGGAGGTTCTTGGTTGGACTTGGACCTAGACTTTCTAAGACACAAAGGTAAGTTTGTTTGCCATTATATATTATGGTTATTAATCAATACCATGTTGCTTCTTTAGAAATTTTTTTTTACTATAACAAAAATCGGTAAGGCCTCTAGAATCTAGATGTGTCCAAGTAAATATTTGAGTAATTATAATTTTAGACATTATGGTTGTCACTTAATAATAAGTCTCGTTCTTATTTGGAACAATTACAATTTTGATTATTATGGTTGTTAATTTATTTTGAATTTGATCTCTCAGGTTGCTATTTTGTTTTGGATTTGGTCCATTTAACTAACTTCGTTTAAAACACTAAGGCCTTGTTTGTTTTTTCATTTTAAGCTCTTAATCATCACTTATGTCTGATTCGTTTAAACACTTCATAACCATTTCATAACTGAAATCATACTTAAGAGTTAGCACCTCTTAAAAAACAAAGGCCACCTAACTTTAAGTTCAAAGGTGTTCTCGTCTTTTACCTTTTTTTTTGTTTTATTAGATTTTTTTGTTCTTTTCTATTTCTTCAAACATGGGTACAACCTATTGATGCACCTCTCTCTCTCTCTGGTCATCTTCTCCAACAACCACCTCCCTTTTGATCATCTTCTCCGGCAAAATACCTACAAAAAAACCCATAATAAACAAACCTAGGTCACTGAAACCATTGTTTGACAAGTACCCATAAATAAACAAACCCGTTGAGATTGTTGTTTGTTAAATCAAGAACTTGCAAACTTGGGATATTGTGATTCAGGATTAGAAAGTGAGTTGTTAACTAGATCTAGTTCAAAAAGTAAGGAGAAATACCTGAATCTAAAGTTAAAAATTAAAACCCAAATTTAAATCATAAAATCAAAACCTAGACTCATAAACTAAAACCAAGAACCTTCTACGACCTGCAACCTCATAGGTTAATTTGAACCCTAAATCACTACTAGAAAATTGAGTATTTTCAACGAAAACTTTCAACGGAAAATGTTGTTGAAAATTTTCTACGAATTTTAGAGGGATTATTGACAAAACATAAATTTTCTACGAATTTTCAACGAATTTCCGTTGAAAATCTCTCACAAAATGCATTTTCAACCAAAAACTTTTTGACGAGACATTCCGTCGAAATTTTTTTGGTTGAAAATGCATATATGTTTGTGAAATATTTTCAACGGAAATTCGTTGAAAATTCGTAGAAAATTTATGTTCTGTCAATAATTCTCTAAAATTCGTAGAAAATTTTCAACGACATTTTCCGTTGAAAATACTCAATTTTCTAGTAGTGAATCTAAGATGGGGTATTCTTCAAGATGAAACAAAAAATATAATGGATGTGTTCGTTTGTGGAGTTGTCTACTCGAGAGGATAGAGCGCTCGCGTACAAGAGATAGATGTGGAGTTGTTGCTCGATGGGCGGGCTCTAGGTAGGTCTTTGAACTAGGTCTTGGGAGGTCTTCAAAGAAAATGGATCTGATGGAGTTTTTTTTGTCGAAGAGGGAGTTATTTTTTATCGAAGAGGGATCCGTCGGAAAAAAGGGAGGGGTAGGGAGTCGTTGTGCTAGAGCTATGTCTGAGAAGGAGAATGTTATCGTTAATGGGAGGGGAGGGGAGTTAATGTGAAGGAGAATGTCGGGGCACAGAAGTTGCCATATCGAAGAAGTTATATGTGTATATATGTATCAATATAACAATACTAATTTATTTATTTAACAGGAGTTAGTCAGAGGAACCAAAAGTGTAACAAAGTGGCAACCAAAATGAACAAAATAGTAATTTGTGTAAAATAGGGACGAAATTTGATAGTAAGTGACAACTACATATATCAAAAGTATAATTTACTCTAAATACTTAATGGGGCTTTAAATTTCTAGAGTAAATTACAGATTTAGTCACTCTCATATGTGGTTTTTTTTTATGAAATTAGTCCTTAGATTTCATTTATTACGTAGATTACGCTATGGTATGCAAACTTTCATGGGTTTGGTCCTTGGGCCAAACAACCATCCTTCAACCCTGTTAACTACGAGAGTATTTTAGTCCTTTTATTGTTTCCGTCATTTGAATGTCTATGTCCTTCATCAACACAATCAAACCCTAAACTCAAACTCAAACACCCTAAATAATACTTAAACCCCCTAAAATCAAAAGAAAATCTGAAATCTTCATACAAAATCTTCATCTTCTGAAATCATCGATGGAAACCCTCTCCATGGCAAATCGCCGCTGAAACTTCCATCTCCTCCAACTTTAGTTCATCGTTAAAATTTCATTTGCTTCTGGTTCGTGACATTGATGAATATGGGGTTGCAATGGGGATCAACCCCAGACTTTGTAGGTTCAGCAAAGGACTAAGTAGAGATTCATTATCGAACTATGGGCTTGTGTTTCAGGACCAAGACCTGCTCCATGGATGAGGAAACCAAAACCGAGATCTGGTTCTTGATGCTTTAGGTGATATTTGAAAAGCCATGCCTCTTCTGGTTGTTGACTAATAACAAAAACCAAGGCTCCATCTTCTGAAATGGGGTTGAATACATTACGAAAATGGGATTTAGCAAAATATTCTGGAAATGGGACTTTTAAAAAACAAAACGTAATTTCTTTTTTCTCTCAATCTCAATCTCAATCTCAATCAAGATTTAAATTATGCACCTTATATTATCAGCAAATACGTGAAAACCAAATTAGGCATTTTATTGTTTCTTTTGGTGTCTTGTAACGAGGCTCCATACACATTGTCGACAATTGTTATAATCTACGTGTTTTTTTATAGAATAGCATGGAATAGTTTTTGTAAGCATAAATCTTTTCATGCGGACTAAGGTTATGTTTGGCAAAGGTAGCTGATAAGGTAGCTTATGACTTATAAGGTAGCTGATAAGGTAGCTTATGACTTATAAGGTAGCTGATGAACGTTTGGCAAAAAGTAACTTATAAACATGTAAAATGACCAAAAAGTAGTTTCAAAATAATAATAGTTAATATTAATCAGGGTATAATCGGAAGAAAATGATAAAAAATTCAATAAGTCGCTAAGAAGTCACTCCCAACTAACTTATCAATAAGTTATTCATAAGTTAGTTTGCCAAACATGTACCTAGAAAATAAGGTAGCTTATAAGGTATAAGTCACCTTATTTTTGCCAAACAATGCCTAAGTTGCTTCAACATCTTCTTTGTCTCATAAAAGCTACCAATCGAATGTTTACCGTCGGGTAGCGTTTCTTTAACCATCAAAAGTACATGATTGTAGGTGGTATCCAATACATTGCAATCTGACTTCCAATTAACGAACGTTGCGGCTGCATGTAACTTTGAAAATATCTTACATCCCTTCCACAACGGTTGGTTCGTAACTTCTAACATATCATAGTAACGTTTTTCATGTGATTTTGGATCTTGCTCGCCTGACGTTCTTGATGTACTGGGAACATTTTGTTGATCCATCACCATTCTGTGAACATCATCAAATTCATCATAATTTCACCATCTATTGTTTGTTGTGGTTTTGAACTACAACTGCTCTTTCATCGTGTGCATACCAGCTCGTATAAGAAGCCACGAATATCCTTCTTAACAAGTCTAATTAAATTTACATTGCCTCTTCCCTTATATTTAAGAAGTTTACATTTCCTACAACATCTAATAACAAATAGTATCCCTCATCTGTAGCTCTCGGTTCAACAGAATGCTAATTAATTGCAAAAACATAATCTAGAAGTGATATAATTCGGCACTGAAAGCTTAATTTATACCACCAACCTCATCTAATTTTTTTATACATCCATCCTGTGTCGGTATTATTTGACGTAGCTACACAAATTCATAAAAAAGTGTGATTAGGTACAAATTGAATAAAGCTATATTAAATGTATGTAGGGTGTATTCGGAAAACATAGAAAAACAAATAAATAAACGATGCTGAGTCCCGTGTTTGACACGGTTTCCTTAAAACAGATTCGCCCCTAACGGTGCGTCCGTTTCCCAGGATACAACGGCAAAACGGCTCAAGAAAGGGAGAGCCGCGAACGTAAAGTGATAATCGTTTACCTTGGTTCAAAACGTCGAGTTCCAGTAGAGAGGAGAGGTTCTTGTCTGTGTAAAATGGAGTGAGCGGAACATCCTTTATATACTGTCGAGACCGGGTATGGAAAAAGGAAACCGGTCTGCAAAACTTTTCTGGTCGACCTCGAGCTGTATTTTGTGTCCGCAGGACGCACGCTCGTGCATGAGTTCAAGGGTCCGAGTACAATTCGGTCCAGTTTTTGCACCCCCCCCCCCTCTGCGCGCGCACGTGAGGGAGACTTTCCTTCAAGACAACTTAATCCATCTACAAATGGAATTCCTTATAAACATGCCAAGTTTTCCAATTTCTACCTATGTGGGACAACCCATTTTCAGTTCTCACATTTATCCTCTACCTACTACTTTGGTGATCAATTACTCATTCACATTAACTTCATTTTATACTTGTAGTCGAAACGAAGCTTTCACAAGGGACTACGTACACCCATAAATATCTATTTATCTCACTCATGGATTCAAGTGTATTTTTGGGTTCTAAATTGGTATAAAATCCAATATTTTCCAACATTAAATACATACTTACATAAATACAGTCCTAGCATTTGCCTAGCAATTGGCAACCTATTTCTACCACGAGATATACATAAATTACATTTCTAATTAAATAAAGATGTATCGTGTAAATGATCTAACAATATTAAACAAAGAGGCTTCATCGACGGATTTTTTCCGGTAATTACCGACAAATTTGTGGCGGATCATTGGCGGATCATCACCAACCGATTTTTCATTGAATATCCTTAGGTAATCACAATCATCGGCGGTTAGATCCGCGGATTTTTCTGTCGATGAAGCCTCTTTATTTTTACTGACAGATTAAGGGGTGTTTGTTTCCCTCTTAATAGTTCCACTACGAGACAACCTCTAAATCACTAAGAGTGCGTTTGGTTTGCAAGAATGTTTTTGAAGGATTTGAATATCATGGAGGGATTTGGATTGGAATGAATTTGAAATTCTTTTATGTGTTTGGTTTATAGGATTTGGTTTGGATTTGAATTTCATTCCTTTATAAATCATGTTTGGTTTGTAGGATTTGGAATGTGATTTTTTTGTAATTCTTCGTTTATTTTATAAACAACTAGTATGAGACCCGCGCGTTGCATGATGATAGCATACATATATAATTTGAGTATTAATATATATAGATTGTACAAATGATTTGTGAAAAGTATAACATGAGTAATAAATTGTATTCAAATGATTTGTGAAAAGTAGTAGAATTTAATTGGTTGAAAATGAATTTATAACATGACTAACATTAACGATTGGTCAATGTATAATTTATGGATTATTTGGATAATTGATGTCCTGTTAAAACAATGTATACTTTTGTTAATTTTATTAAGAAAACTTGATTGTCTAACAACAACGGGCTCTTGAAAAATAATATAAAAGTTAGCTATAATTACACATTGATAAATGTAAATGGCAAATTTAGTACAATAATGCGTCATCAAATGAAATTTGAAAAAACGCGAGCATAATTTACAAAAAAGTTTGCATCCAACCAACCTTATAAGTGGGAGGTTGGTATTTAGGATATATAGTGATGCAAAATAAATTGATTTTAAACTCTAATATATAACACATAAAAGAAATACAAAAATGTAAATGTCTTCCCAATACATGCAACAAATTAAGTAAATTATTTACAGTTTTTGTATAAATTGGAACTTATCCAAACAATTAAAGATAAGTTTATGACAAACAATTGAGCATGAAACTAAATTCTTATCCATTTATATATCACACAGTAGTTTAACGTTTTAAATATCATGATTTAGCTATATATAAAGGTAACAATTTGTTCTATAAAATGTGATCACTTGATTGTCTCTTTGTTCCCGATAATAAACTCCCATGTGTATAGATCAAAAGACATCTCCTTGTGATGTATATCCATGCATCATGTCTTAATTTTGAAAACCACAGGCATATCCACACATTGCATACATGAAAAGAAACTTGCACAAAAGCAAGTAAAATCTTATCAAAACGATTCTATACCAACACATGGAGACTCTTATCCTCTAAATTAACAACACCAACCAACCAACTAATAAGCAGTCAACCTTATATCAGATACTAAATATAAGCTCAATAAAGACATCTATGGGTTATTTATGATAATAGAAGTAAGTAATGCAAACATGGAAAACTTTTCATCACACGGATCACACAAAAAGAAAGACATTTATATTTACTTGTATAATTAACGTTGAGTTCTTCTTTTCGAGTTTCATTAATAAAACTTTATTTAAGTCATCTATGGTTCTAGTTAAAAAAAATTAATTTGTTACAAAAGCCTTGGAATATTGAAGAAAAAGACGGAAGATATTACGAATCAATTACTGCCAATAGAAAAATAATACAACAAATACATGAATTCAGCACCCATTCAATAGATTAAGATCTTCTGCCCTTTGTAATCGTAGTCGCTAGCAATTTGCATTGGCGTAAACTTTTTTCTTTTGTCGAAAGGGGTTCCCATCGTGGTTAATTGACTATCATGCATGGAAAATACACCTCAAGTTTTCGAATTGATGCCTCTGTCTTTGCATTATGCAAGTTCTCCGTCCCAAACAAAGAGGAAAATCCAGTATAATCAATTTGGGGTTTGAAGTCATTTCAAATTGAAGCTTATTGAAAACCATAAAGCATATAAATTATAAGCATTCACAATGCATATAAATATAAATTGGGCCAAAGTATGTTTACCTGGTATGGAGGAGTGTGCTAAGTCCTTGTCTAACCAGAGCAACCAAAAGAACCTGATACGCCGCCAATACTTGTAACATCATAAGTAATAAACCAATGTAATTCGACAAACACATACCGAGTGAATTAGATACATCAAAAGTAATAAACCCACATAACTCAACGATTGCATACCAAGAGAAAATGGAGATGGAGAAGGAATTGAGTAGAAGGAGGGATTGATAGATGGAGAGGAAGTAAAAGGAAGGCATACCGTAGGAAGATGGATGGTCTAAGTTTAAACCTACCGTATGTTCTAAATTACAAAATAAACCCTGCTTGTCATGAAAACATTGAGAAAAATTCTGACACGGATTCTTTCTTTCAAGAGCTTGCTACGTCATTCTTGATGGTTTCTCCTTTAATATATATATATATATATACACACACACACATATATTGATTAACATAGGAGAATAGAATAATCAACAGGCAATGCCAACTTCTAGTCGGTCTTCATTGACCTTGCCACACATGGTTGATTAAGGTAGTGTGAAAGAAAGAGGAGGGAGGAGTGATGAGATGGGAGAAAGATATAGTTGTGATTCTCCTTTGCCAGTATTGAGTTGGCCTTAAGAGCCTCGACCCCATGAGAGTGGCGCTAATAAATTTGAAAAATGGAAAAAGAGAAGAAGCAGATGATGGATTTGAGAGATGGAAACTGTAGTTGTGGATTATCGGAAGACAAATAGGAGCGATGGTTTTTACGTTTAATATCAATATAGTGGAAAAAACCAGAAGTATAATGAGAATTTTGAAGAGAAGTACAAAGAAAATAACAGAAACCACAACATTAAACATTAAGAAACAGTGAATGAAGATGAGAGGGAGAAGAAGAGAGAAGACATGCCAGGAGTCCATAGACCGAGATGAAGACGGTGAAGCTATAAACCGAAAAACCACCGACCTCATATAACAGACCTTAACTTATAGGTATGAAAGAAGAGGCATAAAACAGGCTATTTACCAATACCAACATAATTGAAAAACTTTCGGTCAACTCTTTTGGCTTCAAAACATTCATATTTTAATGGGTTCCACCGGAGACGATGGAAGTTACCATATGAGCAAGGGTTTGAAGAAACTCAACAACAACATTATCAGTCGAATATAAAACACAACATTGAATCTTATGTATCTTTAATCAGGAACAAAACATTCATTGTGTGCGCGAAATAATTTTTTAAACACATCCACGATTCATTATTCAATCAATGAATGCCAAACTAAAACAAGTTATAGATTTCTGAATTTTTCATTGCATCAAATTGAAAAATGTCAAGCAGGTAAAAAGTATGCATCATTGAATACCAAGTCGAATATAATCTTAGAATCAGGAACAAATTATTCATTGTGTGCATGAAATAATTTTCTTTACAAACATATCCAAGATTCATTCTTCAATCATAAATCCTATTGGCGTATCAATGTATATATTTAGATGATTATGAATTAATTCTCTTTCTTAGAATAGGATGATTTGATTAGCTTAGTTATACGAGTAATTTATTTCCTTTTCCATATTTTCTTGGTTTATGTTCTGTATATATATTCTGGTTGAATGCACTGCAAAGAGGCAGAAGCCATATTCCAAACATTGTCTTCTCGTTTATATGGTATGAGAGCCTTGCAGAAATCTTGACTCTACAACATCTCAGACAAAACTGCAAATCCGTTACCTTCAATATACACTTTGTCATCCAATGATAACCCTGGAAACTTAATCACTCACACACAGCTGAAAGGATCGAATGTCGAAGAGTGGTCGAAGGGAGTGAAGGTGTCATTGCGTGCAAAGAAAAAGATGGGGTTCCTAGATGGATCCTATAAGCAGCCCACTATTGATTCGAATGAAATCGAAGATTGGTGGACCGTAAATTCCATGATTATATCATGGATCTTTAATACAATCGAGCCATCGTTGAGGTCAACGATCTCGTACAAAGAGACGGCTAAAGAACTTTGGGAGGATATCCAACAGAGATTTTCGGTTCGCAATGGAGCACGAATCCATCAGTTAAAAACCGAAGTCACACGTTGCAAACAAGAAGGCGATTCAGTGATGACCTATTATGGAAGAATCAAAAAGCTTTGGGACGATCTAAACGACCACGATCCAATGCCGGAATGCACTTGTAATGGGTGCAAGTGTGATCTGAAAACTCGGCTGGTGAAACGTGGAGAAGAAGAACGGGTTCATCAATTCTTGATGGGACTCGACGATGCCACTTATAGCACTGTACGATCAAATATTATCGCCTTGGATCCATTGCCTAACATTAATAATGTCTATTCCAGAATTTCTGAACAAGAACAGGTTAAAAAGATGACTCAATATGTGCCTGAAAGGGCTGATCCAGTAAGTCTTGCAGCAAAAGCAATACCCTCTGAGTCACGCAATTCAGGGGGGGATCGACGACGGGGCAATGGACTTTCATGTACCCATTGTAAGCGCAATGGACATACGGTGGATAACTGCTACCATATCGTTGGATATCCGGAGTCGTGGCAGCAAGGAGAACGAGGTCGCGGTAGAAGCCACCAACGAGGACGAGGGGTTGGTAGTGTAAAAGCGAACGCAGCTCACATAGGTGAGACAAATATGCAAGGAGAAGGTCTACATGATACGGACAAAGCCGGCCTGGAGAACTTGAGCAGTGAAGACTGGGAAACTTTAAAATCTCTTTGGAATGCAAGAAAGTCTCATCAGAATCCACGGTTGTCTGGTAAGACAAATATTCAATGGATTATTGACACTGGAGCCTCTCATCATATGACTGGTTCGATTACATGTTATAATGAAATTTGGGATATTGATCCATGCCCCGTTACCATGCCAAATGGGGAGAAAGTAATGGCAACTAAAGAGGGGATAGTGACGGTTGGCCGACTGGTATTACAAAATGTGTTGTTTGTCCCTGATTTACATTGCAATTTAGTATCAGTTTCAGAGCTAGCACGTGATAAAACAAATATCTTAAAATTTACTGATAAGATGTGTGTTGTACAGGACCACAATTCGAGGATGCTGACTGAGGTGGGTGAAGCACGTGGCGGGCTGTATTTCATGATGGTTGTCTCTTTGGCACGTGCACACAAGGTGACTAGTCGAGAAGATGAAGCCGATAGTAGAGAGTTGTGGCACAAGCGTTTGGGGCATCCCTCCATGAGAATGGTAGATCTAATTATTCACCCTAGAAGTAAAGATAATAGTAGAAATAAAAATGAGCATGTTTGTGAAACTTGTCTGCGAGCAAAGTAGACTCGACAGCCTTTTATTCTGAGTGAGAATAAAGCATCAAAAGCACTTGAATTATTACATTGTGATTTGTGGGGACCTTATCGAGAAACGACATCTTGTGGTTCTAAATATTTTCTTACGGTCGTTGATGACTTTTCCAGAGCACTTTGGGTGTTTTTGTTGAAAGAAAAATTTGATGTTTCCCGCACATTTAAAAAAATTTCTGACGATGGTTGAAAGACAGTTCAATGCTCGAGTAAAAATTGTACGAAGTGATAATGGAAAAGAATTTGTTTGCATGACTAATTATATGAAAGAGTTGGGAATAGTTCATCAAACTTCGATGGTGGATACTCCCCAACAAAATGGTCGGGCTGAAAGAAAGCACAGACAATTTTAAATGTACCAAGAGCCTTGCGTTTTCAGGCACAATTGCCAATTGAATTTTGGGGAGAATGCATTCTAACAGCCGGGTATTTGATAAATCGAACGCCGACAACATTACTCGAAGGGAAAAGCCCTTACGAGTTATTGTTTGGGCAAGCACCATTACTCGATAACTTAAAAGTATTTGGTTGTCTATGTTATGCAAGAAATCTGAATAGACAGCGAGACAAGTTTGCTAGTCGTTCACGCAAATGTATGTTTATCGGGTATCCATATGCAAAGAAAGGTTGGAGCATGTATGATATTGAAACCGGGGAAGTGTTTGAATCACGGGATGTTGTTTTTGTCGAGTCTGAATTTCCGTTTGCTGCACAATTGAAGAAAGACAATGTGCAACAAAATCCCGTCGTTGGGGAATCTTTCCATGAAGAGGAGGAGGTGTCACAATGGATAGATACGACAGTGGATGTTCAAGACCGTGAAACTCCACCGCAGCAACCTGATGTTGCAGAGAATGTCGGTACCAAACAACAAGATGAGGAGAGCTCGACTACCAATGACAGACATGAGTGCACAGATGAACAACCCACAGACCAAGGGATTGAAGCATCAGATAGGGAAGCAACTACACTAGGAAGAGGGATGAGACATAAGTTTTCGAGCACCCGCCTTAGAGACTACGTTACGCATACAGCACGTTGTGTCACTTCACCCGTCACCACTACCCCATCAGCATTCTCAGGTACACCCTATCCCATCTCCAATTATGTCACTTGTAATATGTTCTTTGCTTCGCATCAAAATTTTCTTGCAGCGGTTACAGCCGGCATAGAGCCCTCTAATTATAAGGAGGCTATGTATAATTCTTGTTGGAGAGATGCTATGCAGAAGGAGATAAAAGCCTTGGAAGACAACGGAACATGGGAGATTACTACTTTGCCAAAGGGTAAGAAAGCTCTCGGTAGCAAGTGGGTATATAAATTGAAGTACAATGCAGATGGTACTCTTGAGCGACATAAGGCAAGACTAGTGGTATTCGGGAATCACCAAGTTGAGGGGCTGGACTATACAGAAACTTTTGCCCCTACAGCGAAGATGGTGACGGTCCGAACAGTGCTAGCAGTAGCAGCAGCGAAGCAGTGGGAGCTTCATCAGATGGATGTACACAATGCTTTTCTCCATGGTGACCTTGAGGAGGAAGTGTACATGAAGTTACCCCCAGGATTCACTTCTCCTACTATCGATTCAGTATGTCGTCTACGTAAATCTCTTTACGGGTTACGACAGGCTCCCAGATGTTGGTTTGCAAAGCTAGAAGGTGCACTTGTTCGGTATGGTTTTCTCAAGTCAAAATATGATCACTCTCTCTTTACTTTTACTAAGGGCGATGTTCATCTCAAGGTTTTGGTATATGTTGATGATTTGGTAGTAACCGGCGATGATTCACAGGCTATTGCCAAGTTTAAAAATTATCTTTGCTCTTGCTTTCATATGAAGGACTTGGGAAAACTTAAATATTATCTAGGCATTGAAGTAAGCCGTGGCCCTACAGGTATCTTTATCAGTCAACGTAAATACGCTTTGGACATCATTTCCGAGACGGGGTTATTGGGAGCAAAGCCGACATTAACTCCCATTGAGCAGAATCATCGCTTGGGCCTTGCTCAAGAAAACGGCTATGATATGCCTGAACGATATCGTCGGCTTGTTGGAAGGCTTATATATCTTACATTGACCCGGCCTGAGCTATTATACTCCATTCATATCTTGGCGCAATTTATGCAACAACCCAAGGATGTACATTGGGATGCAGCACTGAGAGTTGTTCGTTACTTAAAGTCCAGTCCTGGTCAGGGCATATTGTTGAAGGCAAATTCACCCTTGGATCTTACTGCTTACTGTGATGCAGATTGGGCAAGCTATCCTCTAACCAGAAGGTCCTTGACTGCTTACTTTGTTTTCTTGGGAGGGTCTCCCATTTCTTGGAAAACTAAGAAGCAGCAAACTGTATCCCGCTCGTCTGCTGAAGCCGAATACCGTGCACTTGCTGCTACTACTTGTGAAATCAAGTGGCTCTGTGGTCTTTTGAAAGATCTTGGGGTCATTTGTACCACGCCTACGCTCATCTATAGCGACAGTGAATCGACACTCCATATTGCTCGAAAACTGATGTTTCATGAACGCACCAAACATATTGAAGTTGATTGCCACTTTATACGTGACGAAATTGACCATGGGGTTATATCTCCAGTTTATATTAAAACTACTCTGCAGCTTGCTGATATCCTTACTAAAGCCTTGGGCTCACGAAAATTTTCCACTTTACTTGGCAAGTTGGGCATCTCGAATCTCCATGCCCCAACTTGAGGGGGGGTATTGGCGTATCAATGTATATATTTAGATGATTATGAATTAATTCTCTTTCTTAGAATAGGATGATTTGATTAGCTTAGTTATAGGAGTAATTTATTTCCTTTTCCATATTTTCTTGGTGTATGTTCTGTATATATATTCTGGTTGAATGCACTGCAAAGAGGCAGAAGCCATATTCCAAACATTGTCTTCTCGTTTATAAATCCAAACTAAAACGAACTATATATTTCTCTATCTTTCATGGCATTTAATTGAAAAATGCATCCTTGAATACTAAGTCGATTGCCTCTATTAGTCATTCAATTTATGATATTAGCAACATATTTAATTCCAACTCATCAAAACAACAGTTGTGATTTGAGTGTTTTGGGTTTTGACTTTTGAGTTTGAGTGTATGAACTTTGTCCTCCAAGCCAAGAACTTGCCTAGTTAATTTTTATGATTGATACAGATTTTGTAATTTTTCTGTCTTTTTGGTGTTATTACTACTTGGTCACCATAACTGGAAAAACAATTAAATTGTGTGTAAACAATTAATTGCTTATTTTTAATTCATGTTGTCTGCAACCGTTCACTCAGTTGATGCCATGGCAATATATCAACATAATTGAATCTTAGGTGTCTAATCTTGAAGAAGAATATGTATCTATTGGAAATTTTTAGTTAAAAATGTGGTTTTTAACTAACTTTAGACGCAAGTAATTATATGTATATGCGTTATATATAATAATAATTTTATGGGTTCGTGTTCTCCTATATGAGAGCTTCGAAACCATATATTATGTGTCCAAAATGGAGATTGTGTGAATGAGATATCGATGCTCAAAGTAGAGCATTCGGTTAGAAAATGGTAGCAACTCTTGATGGATTTGAAAGTGTCCCACATAGGAAGGAGGCATAAACTTGAAGTAGTTTATAAGTAAAAACCTCCAAAGGGCTTACAAGCTATTTGATAGGTTTTTCTCCAACACCTACATGCGCGCATGGGAGGTGCGGTTTGGCGATTTTGTAGGCTAAACCGACCGAACTCATGTGCGTGCGCATCTGCGGACACGAATGCAACTCCAAATTCTCGGGCTCGCACGGACCGGTTAAAGATTTAAATTTTTCGATTTCAGTATTAAATATAATTGTCGGTTTTGATCTTGAGAGTTAATGAGCATTAATTTTTCGTCGGTTTCATGGAGCCAAAACGAGAGTATAAAACAGGACCTTGGGGTCCATTCTCAGACACAGCTTTTACAAAGCATTCTCCAAAACTCTCTCTGCACTTCGACTTCTCCGACGACATTTCCAGGCAAGATTCTCTCCGGCAGCTTTGACTGTTTAGTACCGTTGTACCCTGGGAACAGACCGAGAATCTGTTTAAGGGCATCGTGTCCAACACGAGCCTCGGTTTTCTTTAATCATTCTGTTTCTTCTTCTTCTGCTTCTGTATTTTTTTTTATATATTACTGCTTCTATATTTAAAGTAAAATACTGTTCTAAGGAATTCGTTTCCAAAACAGTTTCTGCTTCTACCCCTGTTCTAACAGTATCAATCTATATATATATATATATATATATATATATATATATGTACCTGGTGTCCATCTTCAACATGTTCTTTTCCTTTTCCGACTGCTCCCCAGACCCTTAAATCGCAAGGCCTGATATTATAAACTAAAAATAGACTGAAAGATGGAGATCGAATAAATATAAACAGAGAAGATGAGGATGAATCCTAAATAGAAACAACAGATACACAACTAATTCCATTACCTGAAGATTTGGAGGGGGAGAACTGAATAACATGCTTGAGCGCTGCTCCTGTGCCGAAATCAACTCCGCCTATGTTGATAGATTTGGAAATAAAAAAGAGAATGAAAAGACAGGGAGATGAAATCATGAAAACCCTTAAAGAGCATCTTCAAGAGCTTCCCTAAAATAAAGAAAATGGGTAATATGGGGATTTTGGACAAAAACTTTGCTCCAAGAGCTTCCCCAAAACCTTCTCTAAAATGGAGAAATTACCAGAGAGAAAGTATTTTTCTCCAAATATGGAGATCACTCCAAAAATGATTACTAAGTTTGACCACCAATAAAAAAAACTTTGAAAACAAATATGTAGAGAAAAAAAAAATTTAATAGGTTAATGCAATATTTTAATATTTTAATCAATGATGAATTCTCCAAAATGGGAAATTTATTGGAGATGGATGTAAACTTTTTGAAGATTTTGAGTTTTCATTCCCCATTTTGAAGAAATTTGGGGAATTTGTTAGAGATGCTCTAAGTTGGGGAGAGCAGAAGACGAACGGAATACGTTTCATATCAATATTGAAGGGAAAAAAGAAGCATCAACCGTTGGGAAGACCAATAGGCTCCTGTTAAATGCAAAGATAAATAATCAACACTGATGGAATGCTAAAGTAAACTGAGATTAAATGAGGAAAAAGAAAAATAGGTTTTTTGTGTTTATGAGCTACCACGTCATGATGTCCGGTTGTTAATTTAGGCTATGTTTGGTAAAAGTAGCTAATAAGGTACCTTATGACTTATAAGGTAGTTTATCAAAACTTTACTTTTATTAACTTATCAATAAGATACCTTATAAGTTAACTTATGGTCATCCAAACAACTAAACTAAAAATAAGGTACCGTATAAGGTGACTTATAAGTCACCTTATTTTTGTCAAACAATGCCTATAATATATATATATATATAGATAGATAGATAGATAGATAGATAGATAGATAGATAGATAGATAGATAGATTTGTTTTTATTGGTAAGATAAAGTCTATTAGAATTGCATCGTATACAAATATTATCCGATCAACGTTTACCGGTTAAAAGTCATTACTCCCACTTACTAGGTAAAACTCTCGGTGCTTGTCATTGTTCTTATCGGGTAGGGGCATAAACGAGCCAAATTGAGTCGAGTAGAAAGTTAAACGAGCCAGGCTCGTAAAATTAACACTGGGCTCGAGTTTGATTCGAGCTCGAATATGTTTTGTGTTGTCGAGCTCGAGCTTAATGTTCGTTTATGGGTTCGAACTCGCGATTGATTAACTCGTTTATCAGCTTAAGCTTGATAATTTTTATATTTTTATTGAATGATCAATAAATATATGAGCATGTTTGACTCAACAATGTGTATGCTCGAATGGCTCGGCTCGGCTCGGCTCGGCTTGAAAAATCGAATTGAATTCATGAACGAGTCAATTTGAACATTAGTGTTATAAAGTTTGGCTCGTTAAGTTAAACTAGTTTTATTTTATGTTTGAGATCGACTCGAGCTCGAGATAAACAAGCTCGAACTCGAGTAGCTCGTTAAAAGTTCGAATCATTTACACCCCTGTACGAGTTTGAAACAAACGAGTTAGGTTAAGATTCTCAATGTTTATCATGTTCATCTGAAAAAGTAAATAACCCGATAAACACCTACTAGATAAGTATTTAGTAAACAGCCTCTTAACTTGAACATCATATACGAGTTGGCTTAATTAGGGTAGGGTATTTGAATTAAAACATGTTAAGTTAATCTAACGTTTTTTTTAAATTTAATAAATAATATATATATATATATATATAGGGAAGTTCAGGGGAAAATGCTAAAAAGAAAAACTGAAGAACGCCCTAAGAGTCATCCATCTGGACAGTATGCACAAATGCATACAAACGAATGAAGCTGTTTTTTTTTTTCTATGCATCAGTGCATATGTTGTAACACCCAAAATTTTCGTTACTATCTCTCATTGTGGGTTCATCTATAAGTTTAGTTCTTTAAGGGTGCGTTTGGTACGCAAACTGGATGGGATGGGACGGGACAAAAAAAATAGTGCCACATTTGGTATGCCATGGGACAAAAATTAGATGGTACAACATGGGACAAAAGCTAAGATTCATGGGACAAAGCTTAAGAATTTTTGTTCCACCAAAATAGGTGGGACAACATGGGACAATTAACAAAATTACCTTATCACCCTTTGTATCCATGTCTGGAAACCTAAACTTAAACCAAAATTGTTTCACCAGACCACGTTCTTTCCCCAACATCCCCAACTACTTCATCCCCAACACCTTCCTCAACATCATCTCTGCAAATTGATTTCACTCACATCAGACATCATCGTTCACTTCTTCGGTTTCTTCTTCCAAATCGATTTCGTTTTCTGCAGTCCCGAAGTTGATTTCGTTCTCGCCGGATCCACAAGTCGATTCCAAACCAATTTCGTTCACTGATGTAGTTCTCCGATTTTACAAATCCACAAATCGATTTCGTTTACTGATGTAGTTCTTCGATTTGATTTCGACTTCTTTCTGTTTTACGATTTCTCTTTCTTGGTTTACGTTTTAATTCATAGATCTTGTTTTTTGATTTTGATTTCTTTCTGATTGAGATTTTGACTCTGAGTTGTGCTTCTGATTTAGATTTAGATTTAGACCCTTTGATTTCTCTCCCTTGGCTTATGATTTCGTTCATAGACATGGTTTGATTATTTCTTCCTAACAAGGCGATGAATCTGGTTTATCTTGTGTGGAAGACAAACTAGTGGTTTATATGATATAAAATAATATTAAACAAAATTTAGGGGTAATCTCGTCATTTTATAAGTTTTGTTCAGTCTTGTTCTAGTTGTACCAAACGTAAGACAAGAGATTAGTTCTGTCCCGTCCTGTCCAGTCCTGTCCAGTCCCATCTAGTTCTGTCACATCCAGTCTGCATACCAAACGCTACCTAAGGTTTAAATTAAGCTCATTTGAATGTTTTTGGGTGTTGTAGTGCTGGCGTTTCAAAACTCAAGGTAATGTTTGGTTAAGGAGGAAAAAATGGGTCAAGCTGGTTACAAAGTGAGTTATAAGATGAAACTAGCTTGATAACTAGCCTAAGGGACCATTGCACTCAACAAAGGTTTGCGTGGGTTAGTCCGTTGGTTACCGAAGATATCTTGTTAAAAAACGTATTTTGCTTAAGCACTTAGAAGACATCTTGTTGAAAACGTATTTTGCATTGAAGCTCATTTTCTCCTTTTATGGTGCACATGCATTAAATGCATATGAACACTTGTCACAATATCATTTGTTTGCCGTATATTAGTGTCATTCCTTAGACTATTAGAAAAAGGATGGTGTCATTCCTCATAATACATAAAGGACATGTCATTGTTCATCTTTTCTCCATGTCTTCAGTTGTCACATCAAGCCTTTTTGCAATAAGACAAACAACCCTTTCTGAAGTTTAAGGAGAATGTTTGAATTAAAAGCTTGATGCACACGTTCTTGTATTTATTGAGACAAAAGGTGTATCTTCATAAATGCCATCCGAAATAACCAAATAAAGCTTACTAGCCGAATATCTCAAAGGATATATTCAGCTAGTGCCATGTATCGGCTAGTAGCCGATTTTGGTCTAAGCATTTTGGTGACCATGTGCTTCGAATGGATTCAAATCGGTGAGCATATCTTCATTTCAACAATGTTGATATGTTTCCTTTGTATCAGCTAGTCTTCGATTCGCTGAACTTGTTGAGCAATGCTAGACTTCTTAAAAGAACCTAAAATACAAGATATATATACTAAGGAAGAAATTGAGGGGTCATCACCAAATCATCGGTGACCCAGCAATTTGTTGTTATGCAATATGAGATATGTTTGATTTGTGCATTAGAACCTTGAACTTACTGAGTTTTATAAAGCTGACTATTAGTATGCATCTCAGGGGCACGAAGTTCAAGAGTACACAAAGAAAAAGATTATGCTTAGTGGTGACATTTTTATTGGGTAAGTATCAGATTTCAGAATGGTTAGACTATGGTTGAATAAATTTTGTAACGTAACCTGGTATGGGACGGATTAGCGTTGGGTAATTATTTCCATTTATATTTTGTAAGACTTCCATTGTAATAGGGCTTTATTAGCCGTTATTTTTGGGTTACTTATTATTATTTAATGAGCATGACGTAGCACAACACATGGTGAAAATGAGGGTGTTACATACTACTCTACACAAACCTCAATAAATTATACAATAATATATAATGCAACTAAAAATAAAAAAGGTAAAAAGACCATATTAACTTCAAATTTAATGGATTCTTTTAACTCCGCTAGGACGGAGAACAAAAGGCAAAATGAAATACAAACCACAAACCAAAGGGCCTTTGGCCTAGCGGTATGTGAGCACCTTGTCTTTTAGGAGGTCGGGGGTTCAAACCTCACCATAGGTGAGGAGGGTGTGTGAGTTTGTTTGTTTATTCCAATTGTCGTATATAAATATTATATACTTCAAAAAAAAAAGAAATACAAACCACAAGAACGAAAAAATCAATTTTTAAATTAAAAGGATAAAAATCATTATAAACAGAAAATCACATGAACGAAAATCGCAATTTACTCAAAAAAAAAACAATTAAACTTGAACTGTATAGAGGTATAGTATAGAGGTATATATATATATATATAGGAAGGTCCAAATGAGAACTTTGTAAATTTAAAGGAATAAAGGAACACCTTGTGGACCACATATCATGTGCGTCCCATATAATATTAAATCGTTTCTGATTTAATATGATTTAATATAAAATCAGAAATAATTTAATATTATGTGGGACCCAGATCATATGTGGTCCACAAAATGTTCATTTATTCATTTAAAAATGGGTGGTTCTCATATGATCTCTCCTATATATATATATATATATATATAGGGAGGTTCAAATGAGAACTTTGCATATTTAAAGGAACAAAAGAACACATTTAGGACCACATATGATGTGGGTCTCATACATTATAAAATCATATCTGATCCAATGGTGGGCCCCATTAAATCAGATATAATTTTATAATGTGTGGGACCCACATCATATGTGGTCCTAAATGTGTTTCTTTTAATAGAGGGTGCTCTTGTATGATCCCTCTCCTATATATATATATATATAGATATATATATATATATAGATAAATAGAGAGAGAGGGAGTTCAAGGGAAAACGCTAAAAAAAAAAAACTGAAGAACCCCCTAGGGCTTCCATCTGGACGGTATGCACTAATGCATACAAGCGTTTTGTGTTCCTACGCATCAATGCATCTATCATTACAGATGTATTGATGAATATTCACTAATGCATGTTACAAATTACTGGTATGCATTAGTGCATACCATCCAGATGGAAGCCTCCCAAGGTGTTCTTCGATTTTCTCTTTTTTTAACGTTTTCCCGTGAACCTCCCTCTATATATATATATATACATATATATATATAGAAAGGTTCAAATGAGAACTTTGTAAATTTAAATGAACAAAAGGATTCATTTGGTACTACATATATATATATATATATATATATATATATATCTAGGGGAGGGATCATACGAGAACCACCCTCTTTAAAGGAACAAAGGGACAAAGTGATAACACCAATTTTTGGTGTTATTATTACACCAAATTCCATGTTGTTTAGCTAATTTCCAAACAAACAAGGCGTAATTTCTTACGATTTCGTGTGAGTTGTACAGAAGTTGACCCATTTGGACAAATAAAGGAATTCGATGCTTTTCTAGCAAAATCCAAGAATTTATGCTTCAATTGATAGAGGACGTGAATACAAAGTAAACAAACCTTTCCGGAGCCTAAACGAAGCTAAAATGAGTGAGTTATGGCCAAAATGGAGAAAGCGGGCGTGAAAGCAGCTGAACCCGCCCCACAACCCGCACAGTTGACTGTTTTGATGACAAAAGCGGGTGCAAAAGCGGGTATACCCGCCCCACAACCCGCACAGTTGGCTGTCCTCCATGTAAAAAGCTGGAAAATCAAATTTTCAGGGAGATCTCTTCTCCTTCTTTTCACGCACGACCTAGGGCTTGGAGGAGGCGATTTTGGTGATTTCTAAACACAATTTCGGAGCGATTAAAGCGGAGAAACACAAAGGGAATGAAGATCAAAAGCCAATTTCATCATCAAATCGTGGAGATTCATCACCAAAAAGGGGTTTTCGTTCTTATTTAGATTTTATTGATTTTCAGTCTAAGTTTGAGATTTCTTTCTTCTTAGTTTTGTTTTCTACCACCTCCAACATGAACTAATCTTTAGATGTTGGGGGTTGTATTACTTTTGGTTTGAAGCATATGAACACGCAAAGTGGTCATTTTTATTAGGATTTCTTTTTATTAATGAAGCATATGAGTTTGGGTTTAAAGCTTTTGTAAGCATGATCAACTTGCAAATTGATTCCATTATTATAAATTAGTTCGAGAGAAATAATTTATAATTAGATGTTTGATTCATGTGCCTGAGGTGAGAACCTGGATAGAGATATACCAGTTAAATCTTAGTATTTTTGTGCAATCTTGCTTTACAAATTTCTGGGTTTATGTATTGAGATCGAGAGATAAAATACGTATTTTTCGGGAATAAATCTGTTATAACTCGAGAGAGATTAACAGTGGTTTTTGTGATTGTGTATTCATAATATTGGAAATTATCTATGTGGAAATTATAACTCGAGAGAGATAATTACAACTAAAGTGTTCTATGTGGAAACCATTAGGACCCCAATTCCCAACTGCTTTTCTCCTATAAAGTTTCCAACTTTTTCGTTCTTTAAATTGTGAAGATTTCTTTAGTTTAATTACCAGATTAATCATTCAACCAAATTAAATTTTCAACCGTCCAGTTAGTATTTACTATAGTCATTGTGTTACTTAGTCCCTAGTTCCTTTGGTTCGATTCCGTACTTCCAGTACACTATTACTTGATTCGACCCGTACACTGCGGTTAGATTTAGGGGGGTGTAAACCCGCCTATCAAGTTATTGGCGCCGCTGCCGAGGAACTAGCTATCTCTAATAGCACTACCAGCTATCAGTAGTATTACATTGGACCTTTTTATTTTCTGTTTTATTTTTACTTTATTTTTACATTCCCAATTTCTAGTGCGCTAAATCTTAACTTGTTCGCAGGTACTTCATAGCTTATGCTAAGAAAGACCAGCGATCCGAAGTCATTATTATTCGATCCAGAAATTGTAAAAACCATACCCTGATTACGAAAGGAAGCTAAAGCCAAAAAATCAAGAACAATGAATCCGGAACAAATGAGACAAGAAGAAGAACGTTTGAGAGCTGAAGGAGAAAGGTTGAGAGTCGAGGCAGAAAGGTTGAGGTTACAGGAAGAGGGACTACAGAGGCGTTTAGAGGATGAAGACGAGTCTTCTGGTGAGGAAGAAGAACCAGACCCTAATGCCCGTGTTCCCATGAAAGCCTTCACGAACCCAACATTAAGACGTTCTAATAAGGGCGTCCGACCACCCAAGATCGATGCAAACAATTACGAGCTGAAGCATAATATCATTCAATTGGCACAAAATAACCAATTTGGAGGGAATCCAAATGAGGATCGTCATGCTCACCTGCACGAATTCGATATAATTTGTGACACCTTCAAGCAAAACGGGGTTTCTGAGGATGCTACCAAGATCCGACTATTCCAGTTCTCTCTGAAGGGAGCAGCGCGAGCATGGGTACAAAATTTGAATATAGGGCCTATACGCACATGGGATGCCCTAAAGCAGGCTTTCTTAGACAAATTCTTCCCTCCAGGCCGAACTGCCGAGCTAATAGCAGAAATCAAACATTTCACACAGTCGGACCTTGAGTCTTTTTATGAAGCCTGGGAAAGATATAAAGGATTGCTCAGAAGGTGTCCCCACCATGGACTTCACGGATGGATGGTCATTCAAACGTTTTACCAAGGGTTACACCAACAATATAAGAATGATCTTACAGCCACAGCTGGAGGAGCCTTAATGAACAAAACGTATGAAGAAGCCACCGAACTTATCGAAAATCATGCTTCTCATAATTATTCCATTCCGAGATCTGCCACAGGCGGGTGGTCAACATCCAAAAATCTGAAGAGTTAAGGGCCATAAGAGCCCAATTAGCTGCCATAAGGGACCATTTGTAGGTAAGTGCCACTCAACCATCAGTTCCTTATTATACTAACTCATCAGAATTTCAGCCTTTTTCTTATGAAGCACCACCGGAGCAAGTTCACTACATGCAAAACCGGAACAACCGACCTCGGAACGATCCATTTTCCAACACGTATAATGAAGAATGGAAGAAGCATCCGAACAAGTCTTGGGGTCAACCACAACATAATCAGAAAGACGGCACGGGGGATCAACACTACGGTAACAACTCTAACTTTTCTTCTTCTTCTTCCCAATCTAACAATGTTTATCGTCATCCAGGTCATTCACAAAGAAAATATGAAGATGGACCGCCATTCGAGAAGAAGCCAGATTTGGAAAGCATGATGATGAAATTCGTGTCAAAGGTGGATACTGCAGTCGAAGGGTTGACCTCTTCAGTCAACACACTAGCATCAACTGTCGGTACTGTGAAAGCAGCGACCGACCAAAACACCGCTTCCATCCAAATTCTAGAGAGGCAAATAGGGCAGATTTCTGATGCACTTCAATCCAGAATTCCGGGCCAATTTCCGAGTCAACCAGAAAAGAAACCGAGAGAACATTGCAATGCCATCCATTTGATGAGCAACCTGGAAATGATCAAGGACCCGACTCGTGAGACAGTTATTGAGAAATCTGATAAAGAGCATGTGGAGTCGGAAATGGTTGAAGTTGAAGATATTGATAATGAAGACACCGCAATGGAGCACATTACTGATATGAA
The DNA here is from genome assembly GCA_036898165.1 of Silybum marianum. Classification (NCBI taxonomy): domain Eukaryota; kingdom Viridiplantae; phylum Streptophyta; class Magnoliopsida; order Asterales; family Asteraceae; genus Silybum; species Silybum marianum. The sequence continues at coordinate 44,836,537 of CM072528.1, forward strand.
AAATCCAAAAGAGAAGGATGTGACAAATCCTTCAAAGCCGGTGGTCAACCCGTATGTGACACCGTTACCTTTTCCGAATCGACTAAAGGCACACAAGGATAAGGAACAATTCAAAAAAAAATCTTGACATTTTTAGGAAGTTACACTCAACATTCCATTCATAGATGCACTTGCACAGATGCCAACTTACCTCAAGTTCATGAAGGAGATCCTGTCCAAGAAGAGGAAGATTGTGGATCATGCCACCATTGCACTTACTTAAGAATGCAGTGCAATCATTCAAAATAAACTTCCTCCAAAGCTGCAAAATCTAGGGATTTTTTCTATACCTGTGCAAATTGGTTCTTTACACTTTAATAACGTGTTATGTGATCTAGGAGCAAGTATTAACTTGTTACCGTTATCTATTTTTAGGAAACTCGGCTTAGGAAAAGTGAAGCCGACGAACATCCTTCTCTTTTGGAAACTCACCAATTTTTGGTGTTATTATTATACCAAATTCCATGTTGTTTAGCTAGTTTCCAAACAAACAAGGCGTAATTTCTTACGATTTCGTGTGAGTTGTACAGAAGTTGACCCATTTGGACAAATAAAGGAATTCGATGCTTTTCTAGCAAAATCCAAGAATTTATGCTTCAATTGATAGAGGACGTGAATACAAAGTAAACAAACCTTTCCGGAGCCTAAACGGAGCTAAAATGAGTGAGTTATGGCCAAAATGGATAAAGCGGGCGTGAAAGCAACTGAACCCGCCCCACAACCCCCACAGTTGACTGTTTTGATGACGAAAGCGGGTGCAAAAGCGGGTATGCCCTCCCCACAACCCGCACAATTGGCTGTCCTCCATATAAAAAGCTGGAAAATCATATTTTCAGGGAGATCTCTTCTCCTTCTTTTCACGCACGACCTAGGGCTTGGAGGAGGCGATTTTGGTGATTTCTAAACACAACTTCGAAGCGATTAAAGCGGAGAAACACAAAGGTAATGAAGATCAAAAGCCAATTTCATCATCAAATCGTGGAGATTCATCACCAAAAAGGGGTTTTCGTTCTTATTTAGATTTTATTGATATTCATGTCTAAGTTTGAGATTTCTTTCTACTTAGTTTTGTTTTCTACCACCTCCAACATGAACCAATCTTTAGATGTTGGAGGTTGGATTACTTTTGGTTTGAAGCATATGAACACGCAAAGTGGTGATTTTTATTAGGGTTTCTTTTTATTAATGAAGCATATGAGTTTGGGTTTAAAGCTTTTGTAAGCATGATCAACTTACAAATTGATTCCATTATTATAAATTAGTTCGAGAGAAATAATTTATAATTAGATGTTTGATTCATATGCCTAAGGTGAGAACCTGGATAGAGATATACCTGTTAAATCTTAGTATTTTTGTGCAATCTTGCTTTACAAATTTCTGGGTTTATGTATTGAGATCAAGAGATAAAATACGTAACAGTGGTTTTTGTGATTGTGTATTCATAATATTGGAAATTATCTGATAATAATTAAACTGAAGTGTTCTATGTGGAAACCATTAGGACCCCAATTTTCAACTGCTTTTCTCCTATAAAGTTTCCAACTTTTTCGTTCTTTAAATTGTTAAGATTTCTTTAGTTTAATTACCAGATTAATCATTCAACCAAATCAAATTTTCAACCGTCCAGTTAGTATTTACTATAGTTATTGTGTTACTTAGTCCCTAGTTACTTTGGTTCGATTCCGTACTTCCAGTACACTATTACTTGATTTTACCCGTACACTGCGGTTAGATTTAGGGGGGTGTAAACCCGCCTATCAAGTTATCTTTAGGTACTGCTATTTAATGCTAATTACTTAATTTTTAAGATTACAAGTAAATTGTGCGCAGGTACAACCTATTAAAATTTCCTCTCTAAATTCGTCTAACTAACTATATAGATAAATATGATCAAGTACAGGATAAATATCTAATTTTAAATATAAAAAATGTAAAATATGATTATGATATTCATTGACTTCTAACAAATAAAAAAATATACTATTAAACCAAAAAGTAAATTATTCGGTTATTAAACGTAAATTAAATTATGATAAAAAATTGAATTAAAAAAGTTAAATTAAATAAAAGAAGTTTTAAATGAAATGCTAAAATCTTTTTCTCAAAACCACATAAAAACCATTAGAACATCGATAGAGACAAAAATTGGAATGAAACTTAAAATCGAGATATATCTCGCTGCATTGCGTGAGTACCCTTCTAGTATATATATAGAGGACCGATCTAATACAACTCTTACTAATTTCGGAACCCTAGAAACCCACATCTTAACCGTCCATTTTCATTTTTATTTTCTTTTTTGATTTTTTTTAATTGAGGATGTTTAGAGATTATTAAATCTTAACCGCTGATGACCAAATGCAGTGACGAAAGGTATCAATGACAGTGGGGGCCTTGATTTTTTGTTACCAAGGGATGTTTTATAAATTTAATAATTTAATATTAGTTTTATTCTATATGGGCCCCTCCACTTTTAGAGTCTAATCCAATAAATAAAATAAAAAGAGCCTAACTTTTTAGGTCTCCATAATAATCCAATACCAATGATTACTAGTAGCCCAAATCACCAAATCCAATAAAATAATTACTAATAGCCCAAATCAGCAAATCCAATAAATTAAATTAGGAAGGAACTCTTTATATATCAAAAAGAAAAAAAAAGAGCCTAAGAAAACCTAGACGCCTTAGCCTTCCCATTCAAATTCTTGATTTTTTAATGAATGAAATTCCATTAACCTGTATACATACCCCATAACCATCGTCTCCCCTCCTCTTCACCCTACTTGAGACAACCAATTCCATGGTACTACAACCTTCATTAATTACCGGCTAAAGTGCTAGACGTTGGAATTCATAACGCCCGTTATTGTTGGTAAGTCTGCTTACTATTAATTATTTTTTTGTTGATTTTTATATTTAATCATCTAGTTTATTCATTCATTGATTGTTGTCTATGCTTAATTGTGTCTAATTTACACTTTAAAGAGGTACCTTAATTTTCATATTTAAGTTTTCAATACATATACATTGCTTGGGCAATGTGAAATTTTGTGTAACACTTATTTTTTAAAAATAAAATGTAGATCAATATGAAAAAGCAATCTACAATTCACGGGTTTTTTAAAAGAAAACATATAGTTCTTCTCAAGATACTGAAGAGATAACAAATATTGAGAACGTCCCTACATCTAGCACTCCAATTATTGAGAACCCCAACAAAAAATTTCAAACGGAAAATAATGATATTGATCTTAGTACACTAGAACGAGATCCTAGTTTGCGTCGTCAAATATATGATTATCCTGTTAATCAGCGTGATACGGTTCGACAAGCTTATATGAATCTTGGTCCCCTTCAACCAATACTTTTTATATATCCTAAATCTGGACCTGAATCTCATAAACGAAGCTTTCAAGCATCTTGGTTTACGTTATATCCTTGGCTTGAATATTCCAAGACTTCAAATGTCGTATTTTGTTTCCCATGTTTTCTATTTAACAAGCCTTCTGGGCCTGGACACTACGGCCAACAAGCATTTACAGTAGATGAATTTCAAAATTGGAAAAAATTTGGGGGGAGAAATGTGCTTTTTTGCATCATATGGGAACTGAATGCACATCTTTCCACAATGTTGCACAAAAAGCAAGGGACGATATGTTGCACGAGGCACAAGATATACGGAATGTGTATGAGAAATTTACAACCGAAGAACGTGAGAGTAACATAAAGAGATTAATGGCTTGTATTTATTCAGATCGTTGGTGTGCATTTCAAGTCGTTGCATTGAGAGGTCATAATGAAAAACCAGATTCCATCAACAAAGGAAATTTTCTTGAAATGTTAGAGGCAATTGGTAATTTTAGCACTGAAATTAAAGAGTTGTTTCATAATGCTCCAAAATATGCATCTTATACATCACTGTTGATTCAAAAAGAGATCTTGAACCTTATTTCAAATAAGGTAAGACGGATGATTTATGAGGAGATTTGTGGTGGAAAATTTTGTTTACTTGTTGATGAAGCACAAGACGAGTCTCATAAAGAACAAATGTCCGTTGTTTTGAGATTTGTTAATAAAGAGGGAATTATTACGGAGCGTTTCTTTGGGCTTATTCATGTTTGTAACACCCTAAAATTTAGAGCAAATTTAAACCGGAAATAGAATGCGGAATATATAAAATCACCCACTAAATGGGGATAGAGTATAGGAGTTTACAACTGAAATTAGGATACTAAATGACAACCTAATAATCTATACAAATCAGGAACATAAATTACATTCGGGTATCACTAATATACTCAAAATAATGTTTCTATCTTCTCCAATATTTACGCACTACTATTGTAATCCCAAAAAGAGTGCCTTCGCGGCACGTCACTCTCACTAAGAAGCGCTGCTATCCCGAACACCTGCTACACATGGCATTTAAGAACAAGTGTTAGGCTTATGCCTAGTGAGTATAAACAGTTAAATGGATAAAGCTATAAAACATTTATTAAAAGAGTGAGACATTATCCCAATTAACTCGACTTGAAAGCTTACTCTTGGTGAGTAAGGTTCTTTTTAAAAGTAGTCGAGGGATACCCGATCATGACATCTTTGGTGATAGATACGAAAGTAGGTCACTACTCGATGTTGGCTTAACAAAGGAACCAATGGCATTTGGAAACCACCAATTTTTGTAATCACATCTAAAGCCTCCGATGATTCCAATAAAAGCCCATGCTAGGAGTCAATGGCAATTGGGGACAACCAATTAATGTAAACACATCTAAAACCTCTGATGGCCCTAATTCGGCACGTTCGTAAGAGTCAATGGCAATTGGCAACGACCAATTAATATAATGATATCTAAAGCCTCCGATGACTCGAACGAATATAAAGGGGACAACAATCCCGAAATAAAACCGACTATATGCCTATGGATCCATTACATGCTAGTCTATAAATCAACTACATCAAACCAGACATAGTGATAGTTTTCCATTTACCGAAAAACCTTTATATAAATGTTTCCCTTTAAAATATGAACTTTACCGGAAATTAGATCAAATAATTTTATTTCCATAATCAAAGATTTTTTCATCTAGAGACATTTCCAATTAAGATAAAACCATGTAAATTACTCATTTCATAACCAAGATCAAAATCCCCAAAATCTTTATTTTGACCTAAAATACCCAAACTCAAGAAAATTTCCGGTGATCAAGCAAGCTGAAAATTTCCGAGGCTAAGGTTAATAAAACCCTAGAAAATTTCCTAAGGGAATGAAGGTGATCAAGCAAGCTGAAAGGAACCAAGAACACCACTTGAAGCTTTAAATCCCAAGACTTCACTCTCTCCTCTTTAATGCAACAATAAATGCTTGGAAGGAGGTTGGTGAAGAAAACCCAAACCCTAAAATCGCCTCTGATGTTTTGTTCTCGTTGCTAAACCCCGTATCTGATAAAATGAGATGAAGAGCTGAAAATCGCACCTTAATGTGCCTACTGGACCACGCGGGTGACTATGCCTCGGCGACATTGACATGGCGCGACAATGCCTTGCGACAATGACAAGGGCATTATAGCCTGTCGTTGTGCCGAAAACGTACCGAAGGTCGTTTTCTGTCCGGCGTTCGTTCCGTTCCTCCAACCCGTTGCAACCCATCATTATACACTTGAAACCTTCCATTTGGCCGTAAAGAACAATATTACAATGCTATTTCCATAATCCTTTCATACGAAATTTCCAAGTGTTACAATCCTCCCACCCTTGAAATAAATTTCGTCCTCGAAATTTTTACAATCTAAACAAACAAGTTCGGATACCTCCTCTTCATGTCCTTTTCTGCTTCCCACGTCATGTTTGACCCTCGATGGTGTTTCCATTGGACTTTAACCATAACGATTTCTTTGTGGCGAAGCATCTTTGACTTTCTTTCTAAAATTGCTTCCAGTTCTTCCATACATCGGCTATTATCAACACGAATCTCCGAGAGGGGTATTACACTCTCTTCTTCCGCTAAACACTTCCTTATATAATAAATGTGGAACGTAGGATGTATACCGGCCATTTCGGGTGGCAACTCCAACTTATACGCTTGTCGTCCCACTTTTTCCAAGATTTTGAACGGTCCAAGGAAACGAGGACTAAGCTTTCCACGCTTCCCAAACCGAATAATGCCCTTCCAAGGAGACGCTTTTACCATCACGCGATCACCCACTTGAAACTCCATGGGCCTTCTTTCTTATCGGCGTAGCTCTTTTGACGATATTAAGCCGCTTTAAGCCGCTGTCGGATGTCTTTCACCTTGTCGGCCGTCTCTTGAACAATATCGGGGCCCGGCACATTGCTTCTCTCCCGCTTCCAACCAACACACCGGAGTCCTACATTTTCTTCCATACAAGGCTTCAAACGGTGCCATTCCAATGCTAGAATGGTAACTATTATTGTAGGCAAACTCCACGAGTGGTAGATGCGAATCCCAACTCCTACCAAAATCGATGACGCAAGAACTAAGCATATCTTAGAGGGTTTGAATGGTCCTCTCGCTTTGGCCATCGGTTTGGGGATGGTATGTGGTACTTAAATGAATCTTAGTGCCTAATCCTTTTTGCAAACCTTCCCAAAAATTTGAAGTGAACCGATTATCTCGATCCGACACGATAGTCAAAGGCACACCATATCTTGACACGATCTCATTCACATACAATTTTGCAAGCTTGTCGACGGGCCCAGCCTCACGCATAGGCAAAAAGTGGGCACTCTTTGTCAGACGATCCACTACTACCCATATGGTATCACGATTCTTCAAAGTTTTTGGCAATTTAGTCACGAAGTCCATGGTAAGGTGCTCCCATTTCCATTCTGGTATCTCTAAAGATTGGAGACTCCTGTATGGCTTTTGATGTTCCGTTTTCACTTGCAAGCACGTCACACACCTTTCTACATATCGGGCCACATCCAACTTCATAACGGGCAACCAATATGTCAACTTCAAATCTCTATACATCTTGGTGCTACTCGGATGAATCGAATACCTTGACTTGTGCGTGTCTTCTAAAAGTAGCTCACGGTTGCCTCCAATTTTGGGCACCCACACACGACCTTGAAACAACTTCAAACCACGATCGTCTTCCGTCAAAAGTAGGCGTTGCTTTACCATCACCTCATCCTTGAGGTTTTCTTCCAAAAGTGCCTCCGCTTGGGATACTTTGATTCGGTCAATCAAACTGGACATCACATCAATCCGTGTAAGCACGGCAAGCGTTCCACTACCGTACTCATTTCGGCTCAAAGCATCCGCTACCACGTTGGCTTTACCCGGATGGTAAAGTAGCTCACAACCATAATCCTTGAGTAGTTCGAGCCAACGTCGTTGCCTCATATTTAGTTCCTTTTGATCAAAGACATATTTTAAACTTTTGTGGTCGGTATAGAAAGTGCACTTGGTTCCATAAAGGTAATGCCGCCACAATTTCAAAGCAAACACTACCGCTGCTAACAATCCAACTTTCAGGCATCGGATTTTGCAGTTTTTTTTTCTGCAGTACCTCGGGGTCTGAAACCAAACTTCTCCTCAGGAGGATAGATGGGGCGATTCAGGCGAATTGTTGATTAATCACCAGAGATGGCTTAGAACCAATACCTTAACGACAGAAAAAGGGATTGATCAAATTTTATTGAATTCCAAGTCATGGGTAGGATAATTCTTCTCGTGATCTTTAAGTTGTCTTGACGCATACGCAATTACTTTGCCTCTTTGCATCAAAACAAAACCTAAACCCATTTTGGATGCATCACTATAAACCACAAAATCTTCAGACCCTTCTAGTAAGGAGAGAATTGGAGTTTCACATAATTTTCTTTGGAGAGTCCAAAAAGCTTGCTCTTGTTTCTCGGTCCAAACAAAATTCACATTCTTCATCGTCAAAGCCATCAAGGAAGAAGCAACCTTGGAGAAATCTTGAATAAATCTCCTATAATAACCCGCTAATCGCAAAAAGCTTCGAATTTCCGACGGACTCTTTGGCGATTCCCAATTCATCATTGCTTCAATTTTGGAGGGGTCGACTTTCGCTCCGGCTTGAGTGACGACATGACCCAAGAATTGGACTTCCTTTAACCAAAAGTCACACTTCGAGAATTTGGCGTACAACTTTTCTTTTCTCAACATTTCAAGAACTTCCCGAAGATGTTGCTCGTGATCCAATTCATTCTTAGAATATACGAGAATTTCGTCAATAAATACAATTACCGACTTGTCAAGGAAAGGCCTACATACCCTATTCATCAAATCCAAAAATATCATCGGTGCATTCGTCAAACCAAAAGTCATGACTAGAAACTCGTAGTGGCCATAACGTGCCCTAAACGTCGTCTTTGCCATATCAGCTTCTCTCACCCTTACTTGGTGATAACTCGAACGAAGATCGATCTTTGAGAAACAACCCGCTCCTTCAAGTTGATCAAAGAGGTCATCAATTCTTGGAAGTAGGTACTTGTTCTTTACGGTTGCTTTATTTAGCTCCCTATAATCAATGCACATCCTCATTGTGCCATCTTTCTTCTTTACAAATAAAACTGGTGCTCCCCATGGTGACGAACTTGGTCTCACAAAACCCTTCTCCAAGAGGTCCTGTAGTTGTGCCATCATCTCTTGCATCTCGGATGGTGCCAACCGGTAAGGTGCTCTTGCTATTGGAGCGGCTCCCGGTACGAGGTCGATTCGAAACTCTACTTGCCTATCGGGTGGTAAACCGGGCAAGTCTTCGGGAAAAACATTCGGATACTCATCAACAACACGAACATCATCAAGCTTTTTCTTCTCCAACTTAGCATCTAGAACGTATGCCAAGAATGAAGGACATCCTTTGGTTCACTTGCGTGCTTTTGCCAATGACAACACTGCTATTTCCCCTTTCCTTCTTTCCCCGTATACCACCACAATACCGCCATCCAATAACGGAACCCGAATCATCTTCTTGGAGCATACAATTTCAGCATCGTTCTCGGCTAACCAATCCATTCCTATTATCACATCAAACCCTCCTATTGCCATAGGCATGAGGTTTACTCCAAACTTATTCCCTTCGATCTCTAACACGCAACCTTTGAGAACATCCCGGACTAAGACTTGTTTACCATCGGCTATTTCAACAACGTAAGCATCTTCTAAAATGCTAACAGTCGTATGAAGTTTTGGGTAGAAAGTAGAAGACATAAAAGAAAAAGTAGCACCGGAATCAGAAAGAACATGAGCGGGAACGGAGTTAACAAGGAACGTACCCGATACAACATCCGCCGCCGCCTTAGCCTCATCCGCGGTCATCTTGAAAGCCCTTCCCTTAGCCTTAGAGGTATCTTCCTTCCTCCCCGAGTTTCCTCCCGTCTTCTACTTCGGGCAATCTCTTTTGAAATACTCCGGCTCCTTGCACTCAAAGCAAACAAGTCCTTTGACGGGACAATTTTCTAGTGTATGGCCGGGTTTCCCGCACTTGCGACAATGGCTAGAATTGCAATTGCCGGAATGTTTCCTTTGGCAATTGGCGCACCATCTAGCCTCCCTCCCGTGGTTGCCCCCGCGGTTGTTGTTGTTGTTGAAGTTCGGTTTCTTGGAAGGCACATAGTTACCTTCCCGTCTTCTCTTTTCTCCAACCATCTTTCTCTCTTTTATGCCCAAGTTGTGGGCATCTTCCTTGAATTGAGCTTCTTCCATTGCCTCCTGAAGGAATTGGGCATCTTTCTCTCTTCTAAAACGAGTCATTAATCTCGGATGGTAATCCCTTAATGAAGGCCTTTATCTCTCTTTCTCGGTCGGGGCCACATGCGCCACCAGCCCCAACTTTTCCACAAACAAACGGGTGTATTCTCTCACCGTCTTGTCCCCCTTCTTAAGGGCCCGGAACTCATCAGCAATCCGGTCAATCGCCCTTTCGCTACAGTACTCTTCCATCACTTTGGCTTTGAACATTCCCCACGTGAGCATGGACACAATAGCGGGTCCAAGGGAGATTGTAGTGACGTTCCACCACTCTAAGGCATTACCCCTAAGCATTTGTGAGGAAAATTTGACTTTCTGCCTTTCCTCGCAGTCGCTCGAGCCGAAAGTTGGCTCGATCTCCCTTATCCATTTCACGCACATTACTCGGTCATCCGACCCTGAGAATTCTGATGGCTTGGTACTCATGAAGTCCTTGTACGAGCAACTTCTTCCCGTTCTCCTTGTCTCAGTCACGGGGGTCTCATCAGTGACAAGTATGGCTCCATTTCCTTCGGAACCCCCTATCGCGTTCTCGGCAGTCGCTTCATGCCTTCTTTGACTGACATCTCTTTCTTCAAACATTTTCAGCATTATTTCATGTTGTTGGGCAAATGCAGAGTTCATTGCTTGGAGCACACTAAGCCTGAGCTCATCTTGCGAGCCTGCTACTACCATTGCGGGACCGATCCCGACATTAAGGTTTACATCCGGCAGACGGTTAATTCGGGGTGGTGACCTCCTAACAACAGTAGGAATTAGGGGTGGTTGAGTGGTTTCCGCTACCGACTCTTGATTGGTAATACTAGCTGCTGCTGTCTCAACCTCGTTTCGTGATCTTGTACAGGTGTTCAGCATCTTAGCCTGTCAAGCTGATAGAACAAGAGTAAGACAAAGCTAACATAAATACGTATAACACGTTCACCAATCGTTGTAATAATAGTAAAATAAGCATACTCAGAATACAATGCACCCAAAATAGCATTAGCTATGTGATATCTTGGATATATCATACACACAAGAATCCCCATTACCAATTTACCATAGTCACATTTCATGATTAGCGTATTTCCGTCGACTCTAAAGCTCTCTTATCTCAAGAGTGTCTACCCATTCTCACAATTCAATACTTAAAGTCTCAGCTTGTAACACCCTAAAATTTAGAGCAAATTTAAACCGGAAATAGAATGCGGAGTATATAAAATCACCCACTAAATGAGGATAGAGTATAGGAGTTTACAACTGAAATTAGAATACTAAATGACAACCTAATAATCTATACAAATCAGGAACATAGATTACATTCGGATGTCACTAATATCCTCAAAATAATGTTTCTATCTTCTCCAATATTTACACACTACGGTGTAATCCCAAAAAGAGTGTCTTCCCCGGCACGTCACTACGCTCCTCACTTAGAAGCCCCGCTATCCCGAACACCTGCTACACATGGCATTTAAGAACAAGTGTTAGGCTTACGCCTAGTGAATATAAACAGTTAAATGGATAAAGCTATAAAACATTTATTAAAAGAGTGAGACTTTATCCCAATTAACTCGACTTGAAAGCTTACTCTTGGTGAGTAAGGTTCTTTTTAAAAGTAGTCGGGCGATACCCGATGATACCATCTTTGGTGACAGATACGAAAGTAGGTCGCTACTCGATGTTGGCTTAACAAAGGAACCAATGGCAATTGGAAACCACCAATTAATGTAATCACATCAAAAGCCTCTGATGATTCCAATAAAAGCACGTGCTAGGAGTCAATGGCAATTGAGGACAACCAATTAATGTAAACACATCTAAAGCCTCCGATGACCCTAATTCGGCACGTTCATAAGAGTCAATGGCAATTGGCAACGACCAATTAATATAATGATATCTAAAGCCTCCGATGATTCGAACGAATATAAAGGGGACAACAATCCCGAAATAAAACCGACTATATGCTTATGAATCCATTACATGCTAGTCTATAAATCAACTACATCAAACCAGACATAGTGATAGTTTTCCATTTACCGAAAAACCTTTATATAAATGTTTCCCTTTGAAATATGAACTTTACCGGAAATTAGGTCAAATAATTTTAGTTCCATAATCAAAGATTTTCTCATCTAGAGACATTTCCAATTAAGATAAAACCATGTAAATTACTCATTTCATAACCAAGATCAAAATCCCCAAAATCTTCATTTTGACCTAAAATACCCAAACTTAACCAAATGCAATAATACCTGAAATCATAACTTAAAAGAGTAGACAATAGCATTTAGAACAAGTATTGGGTTTGTAAAGGTTTAGAAATGAACTAACGAGGCTAAGGTTAAGAAAACCCTAGAAAATCTCCTAAGGGGATGAAGGTGATCAAGCAAGCTGAAACGAACCAAGAACACCACTTGAAGCTTTAAATCCAATACTTCACTTGATCTCTCCTCTTTAATGCAACAATAAATGCTTGGAAGGAGGTTGGTGAAGAAAACCCAAACCCTAAAATCGTCTCTGATGTTTTGCTCTCGTTGCTAAAACCCGTATCTATAAAATGAGATGAAGAGCTGAAAATCCCACCTTAATGTGCCTGTTGGACCATGCGGGCGACTATGCCTCGGCGACATTGACATGGCATAGTCGCATGTCATAGTCGCCGAGTTTGTACCGAAAGTCTGATCTGATTTTCTTGCATCTGAGGTTTGGCGCGACAATGCCTTGCGACAATGACAAGGGCATTGTAGCCTGTCATTGTCGTCGAAAACGTACCGAAGGTCGTTTTCTGTCCGGCGTTCGTTCCGTTCCTCCAACCCATTGTAACCCATCATTATACACTTGAAACCTTCCATTTGGCCATAGAGAACAATATTACAATGTTTTTTCCATAATCTTTTCATACGAAATTTCCCGGTGTTACAATGTTCCCGACACTATGGCACAAACTCTCAAGGATGGAATTTATTCTTTATTATCACATTACAACCTTGATATCAAGTCCGTTCATGGTCAAGGGTATGATGGTGCAAGAAACATGCGAGGCCAGTTTAAGGGTTTGCAAGCATTGATTTTAAATGATTGTAAATATGCATATTATGTACATTGTTTTGCTCATCGATTGCAATTGGCATTAACGGCCGCTTCACAAGGAGTTATTGCATTACGAAAGTTTTTTACTCAATGATCTTTTGTTGTCAATGTTGTTGGTGCTTCTTCCAAGCGCACCGATCAACTAAGAAATGCACAAGCGGAGGAAATTGCATACCTAATTTCTATTGATGAGTTGGAGACTGGTAGAGGTCTAAATCAAATTGGTACATTACAACGAGATGGAGATACTAGATGGAGTTCTCACCTCAAATCAATTTCTAGCTTAATTAAGATGTCTAGCCTAACATGTGAGGTTTTGCTTAAAATTATTGAGGAGGGCACCGGTTCAATCAAAGGAGATGCAGATTCAGCATATGAGACTATTACGACATTTGACTTTGTTTTTGTTATGCATCTTGAGAAGGAAATTATGGAGATCACTGATTATCTATGTAAATCTTTACAAAGGAGAGATCAACATATACTCAATGCATTGAGGCTAGTTGCATCCACTAAAATGTTATTGCAAAAAATGAAGGATGAAAGATGGGATGATTTGCTTAGTCGTGTTAAGTCATTTTGTCAGGTACGCAACATTGATATCCCAGACTTGTCTTCTTCCTAGTTTCGTAGGGGGGCTCGAGCTCGTAATGAGCATATTGATCATACACTTGAACACCACTACCGAGTGGATATTTTTTACGAAGCAATTAATTGCCAATTAATGGAACTAGATCGCCGGTTTAGTGATAGTTCGATGGAGTTGCTTCGCCTTTCATCAACTTTAGAGCCTAAAAGTGTGAATGAGCCTTTCCGAAGTGTTGATAATGTCAACTAGTTGAGAAGTTTTATCCAGAAGATTTTAGTGACCATGAGAAAATACTTCTGAAGATGCAACTTCAACATTATGAGACAGATGTTGTTCAACATGCAGATTATAAACAATTGACATCTATTTCGCAATTGTGTCAATGGTTGGTAAAGACTAAAAGAACGACCACATTTAATCTTATTTATCGGGTAGTCAGTCTCATACTTACTTTACCAGTTTCCACTGCAACAACAGAGAGGTCATTTTCAGCAATGAGTATTGTGAAAACAAAGTTACGGAATAAAATGGAAGACAAATTCTTGAATGACTCATTGGTTTTGTTTATTGAGAGAGAAATTGCAGAAAAGATAAGCTTGGAAGAAATTGTGGAGGATTTTAAAGATGCAAAAGTTCGTGGAGTTCCACTTTGATGAAAAAATATAAAAACAATCATGTTTTGGTCTTTTTTTAGAGTTTTAATATGTTTTAACTTTTATTAGTGTCTTTTTGTGATTTATAAAAATATATGTTTATTTTATTGAAAAATATTAGACTTGCTTATGTTATATATTTGTATGAAAGATTAGGCTTGGCCCCTCGGCTTCTAAAGCCCGTGTTCTGCCACTGATCAAATGGACGGTTAAGATGTGGGTTGCAACCTTTCCATGGGTTGCAAAATAACACTCCTCTCTCTCTCTATATATATATAGATATATTTAGTTTCAATACATTTGAACATGGAACACAAAAATTCAAATCATATTTTCAAAAAAAAAACAAACATTTTGTATCTTAATGAAACTTTTAGCATGGAGATGTTACAATAAAACTGGTAATTAAAAAACAGAAACAAAAAACATAATTTCAAATCCTGCTAAAAAAACCAACAATTAAAACTCTCGATATAACATCAGACTCATGGATCAAACAAACCATGATTACAAACACACGACTTCAAATTCAAAACATCAAACAATTAACAACTAATTAATAATTCATCACCCACGATTTGGAATCCCTGTAACCTTCTTGTAAGTGTACCACTTTGCAATCACCACATAAACCATCGTATTCAATACGCTCAAAACCGTTAAAAGCCAGTAGAAATAATCCAAATGCCCTTTATTCAAATTATCCGGTATCCACCCGGTCTTCCCGTTCTTCGTGGTCACATTCGCCACCACCGTCACCAAAACCGTACTCAAATAGTTCCCGAGAGCCACAGTCGTTAACGATAACGCCGAACACAAGCTCCGCATGGCATCTGGCGCCTGATCGTAAAAAAACTCTAACTGCCCGATGAACGTAAAAACCTCAGCACACCCGATCAAGAAATACTGTGGAACTTGCCAAAAGATAGTCATCGGGATCGTTTCAGCTTCATAGAGGTTGTTTTTACGGACGTAATTTAGTCGGACGACCTCTAAAGTTCCGGCGGCAATCATGGCGAAGATGGAGATGATGAGGCCGATGCCCATTCGTTGGAGCTGTGTGAAGCCTCGTTCATGGCGGGTGTATTTTCTGGCGATGGGGATGATGATACGTTCGTAGACTGGGGCCCAGAAGATGACGCTAAGGGTGTCGAAAAGGGAGAGGGAAGCGGATGGGATCTTGAAGTTGGGTCCGATGTGTTGGTCCATGGTGTTTCCTTGGAGGACGAACATGGTGCTCATTTGGCTGTAAACTGCTGCGAATATGATCCCGGATGCCCAGATCGGGAGGATTCTGATGATTGATTTGAGTTCTTCGACTTGTGTCACTGTGCATAGTCTCCAGTGGTTGGTTAAGTTTTTGGTGTTTTCTAAATCTGTCTCCACTGCAGCCTTGTCGAGAAACCTGCATATGTTTATCGATTGTTTGTGTGGATTAATCTGTTTGTAAAGATGGGAAGGTTTTTGTTTGGAAAAAAAAATTTATAGATGGAATGAACATGTTTTTTAAATGGGAATGACGGGTTTCAATAATTATTGAATAAGCCACATATATCATTAAGCCATTAACAACCAATCGTGTAATGGTAATAGAATAAGATACGAGTCTTGTTAAGTTCATTAAGCTGCTAACAAACAGGTCCTAAGTGTTCTAATACACAGCTTAATAAAAACTTAAATTTATAGGATCAAATAATTGATCATTCTATTGATATATAAATATGTTAAAGTAAGTTAATAGGATGATTCTGAATGTGGTAACAAGTTTTTTAGCATAACTTTGAAAGAAAGTGTCATATTAGTCTTTTTTAAACAACAGTATTTGGAAGGAAAAAAAACATTCTATAAAAACAAATGACCTATAACAAATGCATTAATAGGAAACTTTTTATTTTATTTCAAAAATGTCTTAAAAAACTTGTTATTGTTATGATATGCTTAATGGTGTCATAACATTTTTATATATTTGTAATATGACATACAACTGTTTTAGACTTGGGATCACGTGAGACCAACATGTTTTTGTGAGACCCGTGAGAGCACTTTTTCACACTTAAAACTTCACAGCTAAACGTTGTGAAGGTAACCTTCACAATGTTTTTGCTGTGAAGGTTCGGAACTATTTTTTCTTCACAGTGTTTTGCTGTGAAGTTTCAAGTGTAAAAATGTGGTATCACGGGTCTCACAAAAACAGGTTGGTTTCACGTGAACCCAACCCACTATTTTATCCTATAAAGGTAAGTTTTTAAACTAGTATATAATCATATTTAGATCTTTGACGTCCTATAAAACAATCTTATTGTAACGATGTTTTTGATCCATATATATATATATATATATATGTAGTACCTGAATTTATCGGTGTGCTCAAGCTTGCGGCTTCCTACGATCTGGCTTTCTGCATCAGCAGTCTCGTAAAGAAGCGACTTATCCTTGGGGACTTTGACATTAAACTTTCTCACCGATGCAACGATTACTTGACAAAGCCTAACTATAGGGCTTCCGGAAGGTTTTTGAAGCCGATACAAACGACTCCCCGAGAAGAAAAAGACAACGGCTAGAGCCATGGCAGCGGCCGGGATCCCGAACCCCCATCCCCAGCCAACATTCATTTGAATCCAAACCAAAATCGATGATGCAAAAAGGGCACCTATGTTGATGGAAAGATAGAACCAATTGAAGAATGAACTCTTCTTTTTTCTCTCGGATTTATCGGTTTCATCGAATTGATCTGCCCCAAAAGATGAAACACATGGTTTGATGCCACCAGTTCCTAAGGCAATCAAGTAGAGGGCTACGAAAGTGATTGCCGTTTGAGTCGATGTCGGGTGGCAACCACCGGGGTCGCAAATCGGCCTTAGCCCCTTCACGGAAGCCGATAGGGTTAAGAGTGTCATTCCCTACACAAATTCCACAAGGATTAAGAGGGTATTTTGTGATTATGAACCTCAAAAGAACCAACTCCTTTGGTTATAGAAACTGCAACAAAATTGGTTTTATAAGACGTTAAATATGTCTAAATATTTTAATACACTGTTTTATAAGACTTTATATGACCAAATAATTGTACGTACTGCGTAAAGGTGTTATAATAAGTTGATATGTTTTTTAGAATATTGAAGTAAAACACTATTACTCTTTTTGTATATCATCTTTTGAACTTGATGTGTAAAGAGATTTATTCATATGACATTTTCCAAAAGTGTCCTATAAAAAATAATAAGATATTTTTGAAACTTACACTTTATTCCAAAAGTATACATAAAAACTTGTTACAACGTATAAAACCATTCTATCAACTTACTGTAACACTTTTTACATATAACACATAATTGTTTGTTCCGATAAACTTACATCATATAAAATAATTATTCAGGACATTTAAACATATTTAGCGTTCTATAAAACTGTTTTTGTTTAATTTAAAAGCAAGAGAGACTTACAAAGAAGTAGATGATGGAGAAACCAGCAATCGTCCAATATCGTCCCAAATACGCATCGGCTAAGAAAGCCCCTAGCAATGGCGTCACGTAGCACGTTCCTTGCCAATTTGTAACCGTGGTCGATGCTTGTACGTTTCCTTGGTTAAGACGATCTTGTAGATAGTTCACTAAATTGGTACTCATTCCATAGTATGCCAACCTTTCACAACATTCATTGCCTATATATACAATTTAACAAAATATATTTAGTAAAACTCGAGAAGAAACAGATGAAAATGATTGATAATTTTGTATAGGAATCGAATATATATATATATATATATATCGTACGTATGTACCAAGAATGAATGGGCAAGCTTTCCAGTTTCCGGTTTTGCTCCTAATAGCACGTTCGTTGTTGATGTCAACCGTTCCATCGTTTGTATAGATGTCTTCGGCCATTGAATCTCCGTTTTCTTGCAAAGTTAAGTGTTTATCAAGTGAACAAGATAGATAGAGAAAGACTTAATTGCTCATAGATTATCAAGTGAATGCTTATGCATACGAAATTATATATATATATATATATGTTTTTATTTTTTGTTGCTATAAGTAATTATTACCAATATATACATATACAGGTGTTGGAATAGGTAGAACTTCATCCGGTTACTCTCCAAAAGAGACCTTTAGGAGAGAGACAAGTTCAGACATATATATATATATATATATAAGGAGTAAGGGTCCATTTTTAACCGCTTTGGGACTCCAGGGCACATATTGTTCCATAGTGTCACAAACTGTCCCAAAATGTCTATTCCGTAGAGTAGAGATGGCTAACCAACACAGAGTTGGGACTGGTGTAGAACCGTTTTGTGCCCGGCCAGGCCCGGCAGTCCAAAACCAGTTACGATATTTGTGAAAAATTATGGCCCGGCCCTGACGTGGACCGGTTAGACCCAAAAAAATTAGCTAAGTTTTTAGAAATTATATATCAAGTTTTTCAATATTTCTACAAGGTTTTTTTAAGTTTTTCAATTTTTGTAAGTGTTCTAATACTAAATCTTAAAAAATGTAATTATAGAAGCATCTATAACATTTTTGTGTAAAAAAGATTTAAATTTCTTTTAAGTGTATTTGAATAACTCAGTTAGAGATTATAAAGTGTATTTCAATAAGATATTGTCCAAAAAACTTTCAAAATTAATTTTTAGGAAAAAAACTAGGACAAGTTTGGGCCCAGCCCGAGACGAGAATCGATTCTAGGGACCGATTACAAGACATAGAGACCGGGCGATGGGTTTTTGGTTGGGACCAAGACCGCTTACAAAAAAAATCAAGGACCCAGGACTAATTTGGGCCTGACCGGCTTACCCGGGACTTATGTTTGGCAACCTCTATCCTAGAGTGGTACACTTTTGCTTTTGATTTCAGGATAGAATATATGGTACCCCATTTGATTGCTCTCCAAAGAAGCCTCTGAAGAGAGGTGAAAATTTCCAGTAACATATTGAAGATAATAGTCAAAATTTAGCCGAAGTGTGACTTGGAACAGGACAAGAGGTATAATTTACGACCCTAACGAGTTAGGACCTCTGTTCTATACTGTTTATACCAAAAATCGCATAAGATAACTTAAAGAATATGAGACATAAGAACGACCAAAGAAGTTTATATTTCAGCAACAGAAGCGAATAAAAAAAAGACACAAGAGATAAGACACAAGTCTATGGTGACACAGAAAATCTCAAAAAAAGGGAAAAATATGTGGCCGTAGACACAATGGTGATTAATGACTAATGATACCAAACAAGGGTATCGCCCTTCACAATGTTGTATGAAATTAATCGCAAATAATAGAAAGAAATAATTTGAGTGACATGGTCATATGACAAGGTATGTCTTTGGATCGTGGAGAACTCAGTCGTTCAAAACGATATACCATCATAGAGTTCGTTTATTAATTTAAAGATTCAAGATTCGTTTACAAGTTTTATTTATATTTAATTTCCACCTTCATATTGTGTTAAAATCAATCTTTTCAACAACTAAACATGAATACTAATTAAACAACTAAGGGTGAATGCTAAAAAAACAAGTAACATTGAATTTTAGTATTACCAAAAGAAGAAAACATATTACAAGATACACTATATATAACAACACCCACTTTTAAGAACTCTTGCCGTTCTTGAATGTCATAATAAATGTACAACAATTAATTAGATAACCTATACAATAACATTATAATAAGTTATTCAAGGCCAAACTAGACGACCCGATATATATGTTATATCGATGAAATTGAACAACATAATAGAACTCACGAATAAAACTGTCTTTTTTTTTCCTTTTGTATGACATTTATCAAAAGGGTCATAAGCTTTATTAAAAAAAAACAATTTTCAAAAAAAAATCCAATAAAAATGTTAATATGACAATTTAATTCTTGAGTTCTGTTAACTTTTCCAACTTCGTTGATAGTATTTATTAAGTCGTCTAATTTTATTTTAACAACTTATTACAACTAGGAGATTTTATCAACTAAGTTTTTTCAACAACTATGCTATAATTTTTTATAAATATAATATGAAAAAAGTCAAAATCTCTAAAAATAATTTATATCCATCTCCAACAGCTACGCTATTTTAGCAATTCTAACATTAACTATATTAATAAAATATGTTATACATTTAATAAAATAATATTTCTTTCTTCTACACACTTTTAACTTTCAGTGACTTTTATTGGTTTAAAGATTTTGCAATCTCTTTTTTCCCTCTATTTTAACATAGAAGATAACATAACTGTTAAGGCAATACAAATGCTAATTAAATTCCCATTTTTTTTTTCATATTAGCATACTTGTTGTTAGGGATGCTTTAGGTGGCGCAATGAAATATGTGTTCTAAAATGCACATTTTATTGTAGCTATAGAAAACATAGCTTGATTAAATGGTTAGGTTTCTTTCCTTCAAAATGAAGATCAGTTAGGTTGGCATTTGGCAGCCTAAAAACAACTTTCTTAGTTTGGAGTAAAAACAAATATCAAGAAGAAGAATACAAGAGAAACTCTATGGAGGTGTTTGGGATTGCTTATAAAAACAACTTATTGACTTATTCGGGTGTGGTATCGGTAATAAGTTGTTTTGAGTGTTTGGATTGAAAAAAAAAACTTATTATACAGGTTCCACACCGGTAATAAAGAGTTATTAACAAGTTAAACACTACTTATCAGAATCTCCTTATGACTTTTGGCACTTTTCTAACCCTTTTACATGTTTAAGTAATATCAAACATCTAAAAAACAACTTATTAACTTATTCCGGTGTGGTATTGGTAAAAAGTTGTTTTAAGTATTTGGATTGGAAAAAAAATCAGGTTATACAAGTTCCACACCAGTGATAAGGAGTTTTTAATAAGTTAAACACTATTTATCAGAATCTTTATGACTTTTAACCTTTTTACATGTATAAGTAATCTCAAACACCTTCTAAAAAACAACTTATTAACTTATTCCGATGTGGTACCGCACTGAAATAAGTTAATAAGTTGTTTTTTAAGAAGGTGTTTGAGATCCAAATATTTTTTTATAAAACCCCGATTGGCCACCTGATAACTAGTTTTACAACAAAAAAAAACATAAATCCCTAAAACACTACTTAAGAAACATTAATACGTATAATTGTATGATTAGAGGTTATAAAAAACATAAAATTAATCAATCTAAATGATGAACTAATTAACATGTTTTACTATTCAAATTAAACACATGCATTGAAGTGATGTATAGCAGCTAAAACAAACCAAATCAGTTTATATATGGATGTAAACCAAGATCCTACTTAAATCAGTAAAATTAATATGAAGATTAATTATAGATGGAAGAATCATGAATTTTCAATGTATAAGAAATTCAATTTTTTTTATTTTCTGAAATCCTTAAACTTCGGGTGATTTGTTTGCTTTCAAAATCGTCATATTTGATCATCTAACAAACCTAAGAGAAAAAAATTCAATCTTTGATTCATATATCTATTTATAAAATTCATCAAATATGAGAGAAATCCCTCACTCAATGGATTATATAAATATAATATTATATATATGTATATATGTGTGTGTGTATATGTGTGTATATATTCACATGCATGCTGACACACATACAAGAAATTAAACAAGAAGATTATGGTTTCAGAAAAAAAACTATAAAGATGCATGGTTAAAAACTAACCTTTACTGGGATCACAAAGCTTTTGGAAAACGCCGGTGGAATAAAAGAGAGAAAAAGAAAAAGAGAGAGAGAGAGAGAGAGAGAGACCCAAGTGGTTAAAATTATAGGTAAATATAAATATTTCTGCAATTCTGCCTTAATCCTTCTATTGCTTTAAATCGATTTTATTTAAACTAGAAGGGTTATTACTATCAAATTAAGTAAATAAAAATTCTCTTGTTTTATTATATATATTTTTAAATTGACTTTTTATTATAATTTAATTGAATTTAATTTTAACAATGAAAAAAATTATTTTTGGTTTAATAATATATTTTTTTATAAAGACAATAATTAAAGATTTTGTTGATATTTAGTGATAATTTTAATTATATTTTAGATTTTTTATATTTAAAATGAGATGTTTATTTTGTATTTGATTATGTTATCGGTAGTTAATTACACAAATTCAAAATGGAGGTTTAATAAGTTATATTTACGCACAATTTATTTGTAACTTTGAAATTTCAGTAATATTCATCACTAAATAAGATTTAATGCATAAAAAATGGTTTTCTGTAGACTGGTCAAATGATTTATAATATAGTATAAATTTTTAACAATATAATTTATCGTATAATTTTCAAAATAAAGAATTTGTTGAAGATGCACGAGGGTAAACATTTTTGAAGATTTTGACTTTTTTACTTCTCCATTTTAAAGAATAGAGATGAAAGAAAAATATTATTTAATATATTGAGGGTGTTTCAAATACAACTCGTTTCATTCGTATAACTCATCCCACCGAATCTCAATCGTTCATTTGCTTTAGTAAATATCTAGCTTCATAAACATTTTTTTATCTTTTCATCAGTAGAAAACTTTGAAAAATAAATATTTAGTCATCTAGAGAGAAAAAATAATATTTTGTTAGATGAAAGTAATATTTTAGTAATATAATCAATGTCGTAATCTTCAAAATAGAGAATCTGTTGGTTTGAGCAATTTTCACGAAACGGGGGAGGGGGTTGGGTTGATTCACGGAATGCAATTTGACATATGAAATCCAATTTTTAAATTCTCAATTTATATTTTTTACTCCTATAATTAATTGATTACTTTACATCCCTTTCTTTTTAAGTTTTCGTTTTACATCCTTATTATATTAATATATATAATCGTATATCAATTAAAATATATTTAAAAAATATGTTTTTATTTTAACAATTTATATCATTATAATCGTCTCGTCAATACCTTCAAAATAAACTCAATATTGAATAAGTTATGTATTTTAACGTATGTTATGATTTTTTTTAAAGAAAAATATATTTTGATTTAATTTTTTTATTATTATTAAATATATTTTTAATATTTACACTTTATACCCTTATAGTTATTTATTTAATTTGTGGTACATCATTGTTTTTTTTAATTTTCGTTTTACGCCGTTATCACATTAAAATACATAATTACATATTAACTAAAATATGTTAAAAATGCGTTAAAATATATAATTTTATTCAATATTGGGCTCGAAGGTATGGACGAGACGATTATAATGATATAACTTGTTAAAATAAAAACCTATTTTTTTAAATATATTTTAATTGATATACGATTATAAATATTAATATGATAATGGTGTAAAAACGAAAATTTAAAAATAAAGGAAAGTAAAATAAATTAATTAACTAATTATAAAATAATAAAAAATATAAATTTAAAATTTAAAATTTGGATTTGGTATGTTAAATTGCATTTCGTGAATCAAACCAACCCCCCCCCCCCCAACAAAAGAATATTTTAAACGCAATAAATGTTTTTTAAGGTATTATAATTACTGATATTATTATTATTTATACATATATGTTTTTTTGATAACAACTATTTTTTTAACTCAAAATAAGGTACCGGAGTTTTTACATCATCCTCAAGTTTTCGGGTTCGAGCCTTGGGAGTGGTGGTTTTCCTAAAAATGGTGGAGGAGTGGGGGTTTATCCCCTAAGATGAAGATTCGGGTCCCGCATACTGCCCGTATGGATGTCACTATAGGTCCGAGTCACTAACTACTACCTTATTAACTTGTCGTTCAAAAAAAGAAAAAAAAAAACTCAAACTACTTTTTATTAATAATAATGAAATTGATAATAACTCAACTACTTTTTATTTATTATCGATTTTTTAGGAATATATATAACAAGAAGATATTTACCTCTTTTTCTGTTTTACTATAAATATTTAAAGTGAACACATATGGCAACAACTCGTTTTTTTATCATCTCTTTGAAGAAGATAATTACGATAGAAGTTGTTAAAACGCATCTTCAACTTTTGTAATAATTAATTTATATAAATCTACATTAAATTCTTAATTTCTGATGATTCAGTAATTTTATAATTTTTTAATAATAAAATAATTAAAAAAGTTAAAATCTCTAAAAAAAATTAAGTCCAATATTAATTATATTACTAAAATATTGAATATATTTAAGAAAATATTTTTATTAACATTTAATTTCAATGTCTTTTATTTCTAGGAAATAATTCTATATTTTTAATTCTTCTTAAATATTAAGTTTTACTCTTCAAAAACATATTCAGTCTTAGAGATTTTTATAAATTCTGCCATCATCTCACTTCTTTTGTATCTATTTCAGCATAGTTACACAGTTGTTAGAACAAAAAAATCATTTATTTTGACATAATTGTGAAGATGTTATAACAATTACTCCCCTTCTAAAAGTATGTTATTGAAAAAAACAAAATAATTTTATTTATTTCATTCATTTATTATCTTAGAGAACATCTATTTAAAAAATAATTTTTCTATGTATTATGTAAATAGAGAGAGCTATTTATTTCATTCATTTATTATCTTAGAGAACATCTATTTAAAGAATAATTTTTATATGTATTATGTAAAAAGAGGGAGCTGTTTATTTCATTCATTTGTTAATTTAGACAACATTTATTTAGAAAATAATTTTAGCAATCTATAGTTTGAAAGTATTTTATAATTTGGAATATTTTTCAAAATATATATATTTTTATTATATACATTAAATACCAATATTCTAAAAAACTCACCACGACAACCGGCATGGCGCGCCGTGCCTTAAGACTTGTGTCTGACGCCACGTTATGTCTGTGGCACGTCATGACCCAATGCATGATTTTTGTAACACCATATTTGATTTTTCTTATCTTTTTAGTATCTTGTTGTTTTGTTTTTAATATATAACATAATTTAAAATACTTAATATCATTAACTTATTGAGTAATAATAGAAAATAAAGGTTTTTATATGTATAATATTATATATTATATACAAAATTGCCGCCATAAGACACGCCTTGAAAAATGTCATGGCTCGCCGTGCCACGTCTCACGCTATTTAGAATCTTGTTAAATACACATTTTCAAACAATAAATTATTAAATATGAACTTCAAATCCACAAGGCCAAGAAAGTTAAATTCTCGATCTGGTTTGCAAAAATAAATGAAATTGAAACCCAATCAAAGCCCAAAAGATAATCAAACGATTAGGGCCCATTATTAGGATAAATCTGATTGAAACAAACCCAATTTAAGTTAAGCCAATTTATATAACCCAATATTTAAAGCTTAGCCCAAATCTTATTAGTCCAATTCTTGGCCCAAAAGCAACGACTTTTTGAATCCAGAAATTCAACCTTTGAGCCCAAAAGTAACGACATTTTGGGTTTAATTCTCTAAATTCTACTTGCTTTCTAGATTCACATTTTGTGTTGAAGTATTTCCCAAGGGCCAAAAGTTTACTTTCAATTTTCGGAGCTGATTTATTCCTGTGGCAGTATGTTGGATTTCCGATTCTTTTGTGGCTTAGGTGGCGTTTGTTTTTTAAGAGGTTCGAAGTCTGAAGTCTGATTTCAGTTCGGAAATGGTTATGAAATGCTTAAACGAATCAGACATAAGTGGTGATTAAGAGCTTAATATGAAAAAACAAACAAGGCCTTAGTGTTTCAAAACAAGTGTTTATTATTTGTGGCATCACATGTCCGCACAAGTTACTAGGTATTGTAGTTATCCTTCAACATTGTCTTAATTTTTTACTTTCTTTTACTGGTTTGAGCTTTACGTTTCTGTAATTTACTTTACTGTCATTTACATTCCCACAAATTTACTTCTGCAATTTACTTTATTGTCATTTACTTTCTCACAATTGACTTTATAGTCATTTAATTTCCTAAGATTTACTTTCACATCATCTACATTCTGGCACTTTACTTTCTACAGTTTACTTTTTTGTATTTTTCATTTCCGTTATTTACTTTTCAGTCCTAAAATATTTCGCAAGAAGAATCCGAGCAATGATGTGCTAAACGTCTTAGCTTGGGGTATCAGAAAAAGTTAAGATCAAAACCGATGTGAAGTACAAATGTGTCTTATATATAGCCTTATTGTTTAACTATTTATTTCAGGTAATTAATATTCGATTGAGGATTACATTAATTAACAACTATTTTTAGATATGAAAATGCATTAGTTTTCGGTTAAGATGATTAGATAAATAAGAAAATATGAGGTAATATGAGAAGACTATGACGAGCTTTAGTACTTGACATGTGTTATACTCCTACAATGTAGGAAGGTAACACTGCGTTGCGTTAGGCTTATGACATTTAACATAAATGATGTCGTATAAGCAATGAGTTATGGGTGTGTGTGTACTCTTTAGAGGTTGTCTAATCTGATAGCTAATACCGTGACAGTACTATGGCACCATTATGTGTTACTATAGGATTGTCTAGAAATGTCATATCATCTTTTATTGGATAATTTGTTTTTGTTTTAACAAACATTTACATCATTTACTTTTTTTTACAAATGATTTTCTAGTTGATAATTCACACACATACCATACATATTTTCTCGAATTCGTCATCTGAAACTAATTTTTAAAGATTGGACCTTTGAGAAAAATTTGCATGTCTTCCATGTGAATCGGTATCTGATACTTATATCATTATTACTTGCTAAGAAAAAGATCAAGGTGTACATTTTCATTGAATTCTATTTACATTAACTAGTATGTGGCATCGCGCGTTGAACGTGATGATGGAAATTCATTGTTAGGAAATATGTAATTAATTGTGACCGAGTGTAATTTATCAATTTATTGACAAATAGCCGCCTTGAAGGCATCAGATTCTGGAGATACCCCGTAATGTCCTTTTTGTACCTAGATAAGGATAACCTCGAGAGAGCAGCCAATATAATAGGTGCTCCATCTCGTTCCTAATAAAAATAATCATTTGATGCTGAAATTAAATTTGTACACAAATGTGAGTTGCAAACATATATGTAGTTTAAGAATTATATCGGCATAACACAAAAATAATCTTCCTGATATAGGTTAATCCTCCTGTTACGATCTAAGTTAGTAAACCGGTTTTGAAATGATGATTTATACATAACAAAAGAAAATAAATAAATAAATCATAGGAAGTTAGTTAATTAAAAAAGGGGAAACAATTACATAAAATAAAAAACAATATGTTATAAAAACTCTTTTTATTATAATTTCATGTCCATGTAACCACCTCCGTCATAGAACGTGCAATCAGAATGAAATAAAATATGTAATATTGCTAATGATATCGTTATCTCTTGGTTGACATGTTTTCGAGCAAAAGACACTGAACTCTTTTGATTCAAGCAACATTTATGTTGTTTTCTTGAATAAATTTAATTATGCAGGCAAATGCAATTTTTAATTTTTGTGAACACATTTGATTTATGAAAAGATATTTGTCATTGACGGAAGAGGTCAAACAACAAACTTGAATATCCAATTCTAATTGTCAAAAGATGCAAATTCAATTTTCGCGACACATTTTATACATTCTTTTTATAGGAAATTACACTTGGTAATCCTTTTTTTCCTTATACATAAACAACACTGGTTAACTATCAATATCTCTTTTGATTTGGTGTTACTACCCTGTCAGATATGAATCTCAATATTATCATCCAAGGTAGACTACTTGACACTCACATTATTGTTCATAAACATTATTTGTATACATTAATAAAATTAATATTATAGACATATTACAAATGATATTACCAACGTTACATTCAAGATCACTATATTAATTATGCTAGAATTTTTACAAATATAATTGCAAGGAATAAATATAAGAGTAACTTTTGATTTTTGTTGATTCATAAACTTCCTTTATTACAAATTTGTTCTTCAGTATCTCTATGAAATCCTTTTACATTCCTTCCATCAACTAAAAACCGTCAATGTTTTTTTTTGTTAACTCCAATTAAATGGAGGTCAATTATTCTATTTTATCATTAATGTTATTTTAATTTGTAGGTATTCTTTTATCAAATCTTTATCTTTGAAAACTAACTCATGAATAACATTTGAATGAATATCAAGAACATAAATAACAAATTCAGTTAAAATAAATGAATAAAATACTCATATAAAATCAATATTTAAGTCGAAAGAAAACCTTCAATCTAAAAAACACAAAAAATTATGGGAAAAAAAAAACAAAATTTGGGTTTTTTTACCGAGTAATGAAACTATTGGTGTGTACAAACAAACAAAATAGTTTTTCTTGCATATTTGAAACATGACCTAATAAAAACTTGGTCTTGAAGTAGTTTCACTTGGCATTCTTAACTTAGAAAATGATATACCTTTCGAGGGGAAGGAGATTTCATCGGAGATGATTCGGCCTCACTTATTTCATTGAAGAGTACGTACATAAATGTATGTAAAAAAATCTACATCTAGGAGAACATAAAGTCAAAATAACTAAACAGAAGAGGAAACCACAAAGGTTATTAGCATATGAAAAGTTGGGAGTTAACCTAAAATGCAAGATACATTCAAAAGAGGGAAGCTAGGAAGGTTACCAAGAATATAAGGAGATGAGTTGCATGGCCCGTGATGCTTGCTCCGGCACTTGAAGCACCAGTTAGGCTCCCTCCTATTCTCGGTTCTCCGGTTGTTGTGGTGGTTGTTGTAGCTTGGCTTCTTGGAAGGCGCGAAATTTCCTTCCCACTTTCTCTTTTCCCCAATTAACTTCCTCTCTTCCTTCCTCAGTTCATCGGTGTCCTCCACCATTTGAGCTTGATCGATGGCCTCCCTTAAAGTGGAGGTCTTTGCCGCTTGGACCATTGCCATCACGTCAGATGGCAATCCCTTGATGTACGCCTTCATCTTCTCTTTCTCAGTTGGAGCTACATGCCCCACTAGATCCAGTTTCTCTACGAACAACTCCGTATACTCTCTAACAGTCTTATACCCCTTCTTGAGAGCTCGGAACTCATCCACAATACGATCTATAGCTCTCTCGTTACAGTATTCCTCCAAAACTTTCCCCTTAAACATCTCCCAAGTCAACATCGATACAATCACTGGGCCAAGAGTTTTGGCGGTGACATTCCACCTCTTAAGGTCGCGCCTCTAAGCATCTGTGAGGCAAACCTCACCTTCTGACCTTCCTCACATTCACTCGAGCCAAAAGCTTGCTCGATCTCTTGAAGCCAATTCATGCAGACCACTGGATCGGAAGTCTCGGAGAACTCGGGTGGCTTGGTGCATAAGAAGGTTTTATAAGAGCGACCCCTTCCTGCTCTTCTCACTTCAATCACGGGGTTTCCTCAGTATTTGGTGCAGCCCCTGTTCCCCCGGAACCTCCTACAGCATTCTCGGCAGTTACTTCATGTCTCCTGACACTGGCATCTCTCTCCTCAAGCGCCTTTAGGAATGATTCATGTTGTTGACCCATCATAGTGTTCACTGCTTGCAACAACCGAATCTGAAGTTCATCTTGTGAACCCGCCTCCGTAATTAGAGGACCCCCTGCATTAAGATTGAGTGGCGGAATAGTAATCAATCTAGGCACGGGTGTACTTGTGAGAGGAGGGATGATTGGTGGCGGTCGAGTAATTCGGGATGGTTGAGTGACTTCAGATGTTGCTGCCACGTCCTGATTTGTGACACTGTTGGTTGCTCCCTCAACTTCATTACGCGATCGGGTTCGCGTGTTCACCATCTTAGTATAACAATATACCCAAAATAGCATTAGCTTCGTGATATCTTGAATATATCATACCAGCAAGAACTTCCATTACCGAAGTCACGTTTCATGATTAGTGCATTTCCGTCGACTCTAAAGCTCTCGTATCTCAATGGTGTCTACCCATATCTCACAAATCCACACTTAAAGTCTCAGCTTAAGTCTAGGCATCTTAAATTCACACCTAGTTTGTTTAAACTAGAGCTCTGATACCAACTTGTAACACCCTAAAATTTAGAGCAAAATTAAACCAAAACGAAATGCGGAATAAAATAAAAATCACCCAATAAGTAGGGATAGAGTATGGGAGTTTACATCTGAACATGGATATTAAAATGACAACCTATTAATCTATGCTATTCAGGCTATAGATTACAATTGGGTGTTACTAATATCCTCAAAAGAATGAGTTATAACTCCAACTATATATGCTCTAAGACATATCTCCAAAAAGGGTGTCTCTCTTTCGACACACCGTCCCGCTCTTCTTTAAAGCCCCGTCAACCTGCTTACCTGCTAAACCACATTTTTAAAATCAAGAGTTAGGCTTACGCCTAGTGAGAACAAACAGTTAAATGGATAAACAGTTAAAAACATTTAAAAGATAAGGTATGGTGCATTTATCCCATTTAACTTCACTTGAAATAACTTACTCTTGATGAGCAAGGATCCTTTAAAAGCAACCGGGGGAGACCCGGTGTTCCATCCTTATTGATAGGTACCGTAAGTAGGTCACTACACGATGTTTGAGCTAACTGTAAGAGCCAATGGCAACCGACAATAACCGATTATGCACCTTAGTACGCGGCCCCTGATGACTCCTACGAAAGCCCGCGCTATGGTCAATGGTAACCGGCAATAACCGATTATGCACCTTTGTACACGGCCCCCGATGACCCCTACTAGCGCATATATATAGTCAATGGCATCCGGTAATGAACCGACATAATACCCAACGGTACCAGGCCCCCGATGACTACTATGCAACCGAAAAGGGACAACACTCCCGCTTTTAAACCGAATATATGCATATGGATCCATTACATACTAGTCCTACGACCGAATACATCAACGAGACGTATCGCTAGTTTTCCAACCTTGAAAACCCTTTCAATAAACCATTTCATTTTCAAATCCAAGTCTTACCAAAAACTAGGTCAAACCATTTTGAGTTTCAAAACCAAAGATTATTTCATTTTATAACATTTCCAAGTATTTTAAACCATTAAAGATGCTCATCCTATCATCTACAACAAAATACTCCAAAACCTCATTTTGACCTAAAACCTCCAAACTTACCCAAATATACAACTACTTGAAAATAAGCTTAAGAATCAGTAAAATACTACATTTACAACAAGTATTTGAGTTTATAAGTTTAGATTTGAACTCACAAAGCTAGAGTTAGGAGAACCCTAGAAAAGCTCCTAAGAGGATGGAGGTGATCAAGAAATCTGAAAGGAAACAAGAAC
The DNA here is from genome assembly GCA_036898165.1 of Silybum marianum. Taxonomy (NCBI): domain Eukaryota; kingdom Viridiplantae; phylum Streptophyta; class Magnoliopsida; order Asterales; family Asteraceae; genus Silybum; species Silybum marianum. The sequence goes on from CM072528.1 coordinate 44,867,833, forward strand.
ACCACTACTTGAAGCTTTAAATGCTTGAACCACTCTTAAATCTTCAACTTGAAAGGAGTAATCAATGAGCTTGGATGAGGTAGGTGGAAGAAAATGAAACCCTAAAATCGCCTTCAATGCTTTTCTCCCGTTACTGAGTTTTGATATCTGATAAATGAGAAATGGAGCTGAAAAATCGCACTTAAAAGTGATCCAGGACCACCCGGGCGATCTTGCCCTGCGATCATGACAAGGCATGATCGCCTGTCATGATCGCACAACCCGTACCACGAGTTTCGTGCTTAAAAAACGATTTTTTTGGCTATCTGGTTTTCCTGCGATCTTGCCCCGCGATCATGACATGGCAAGATAGCATGTCATGATCGCAAACTTGGTACCGAAACTCAATTCGGTTCCGGTTTTTGCTCCTTTCTTCCAGATCAATGTAATCCGACATTAAACCCTTGAAACACTCCCTTCTACTATAAATATCAATATATTAGGATGTGAAGTCCATTAACTTATATACAAAATTCCGGGTGTTACACATCAATCGAATCGTCAAGCTTAAAGTCCCAACTCCCAAAGTTAATTATATTTAGAGTTTTACATCCTAGAAGAAAAAGAATAAAAAGGTCCGGACTTTTAGACACTATTACCATCATATTTATTTTAGTTATAAAAGTGAAATCTAGCAAACCAAAGGAACATAAAGAAACCCATATTAGCATTTTTAGTAACTGCAAGTGGATTGACAGATGGAGAAGAATGGGGGAATACCTTGAAGTTGTCGAACATATGACATATTTATATGTTTCATAAGAAAAATCAATCCAAGCCGTCAAATGAGTAGAACATGAATGCAATTCCAACAACATGATCCTAAAAAACCATAAGGGTCCGTTTGGTTTGCGGGATTGTTTTTGAGGGATTTGGATTTCATGGATGGATTTGGATTTGGAGGGATTTGGATTGGAATGGATTTGAAAATCATAGGTGTGTTTGGTTTGTAGGATTTGGAATGCAATTGGATTTCCATTATTTATAAATAATTTATATAAAAATATAAAAAATTATAAAAATAATTAAATTACATTTTTATTAATCAATTATTACAAAACAAATGTTTTTAACATTTTTAAAACATTATTTCATACAAATCTTACGAAATCCCGTGAAATCCTGAGCATCCGCCAAGGATTTCAAAATCCAATGTTCATGGGATTTTAAATGAATCCGTGGATTTAAAATCCTTACCATCAGGCAAACCAAACATTGGAATGGATTGAATTTAAAATCCGAATCCCTCCAAATCCCACGAACCAAACGCGCCCTAAAAGATTAGAAATTCATACTTGTGCTAATTCATTGACACAAATAAAAAACACTCAACCCATCAATGAGCTAGAATCACAATGCCCTGTTCATGATTGAACTAAAACGCCACATCAAAAGATTTATATTCTTTCTCACATGTTCACAAATGATTTAAAGGGATAGATATTACCTTAAACTCAAGGCTAAAAGGGTTCGCCAAGACGTTGTTGATCGAAATATTTAGGTTTTAGAGCATGAAATTTTTATTTGATGTACTAAATCATCACTCACTTCGTTGGCTTGAATTGAGACGATTTTAGTATGTATTGATGTTAAAAATTAATTTGCAACGAACAAATAAAGACATTACAGTCAAATTATATATATCTGGGACTGCTGATGAATATGAGGAGAAGAAGAAACTACCACCACCGAGATAGGATTCATCCGATACACATAAGTCGTGAGGTTTAACCGGAAAAATGGATCGCCAAGACACCATTTTATTTGCTCTGTGAGAAGGCACTTACAGATTTTGAAGATGAAAAAGGAAAGAGATATAACACTATAATCGGTTACTGGAACTTGGGAGATGAGGAGACGGAGGGTGTCAATGGCCATTTAAGGTTGGGAGATGAGAAGACGGAGGGGTGTCAATGGCCATTTAAGGTTGGGAGATGAGAAGTGTTAGTGTGGGAAAAAAAATAAAAAAATTCCCAAAAAACTAAGAGTGCAAGAATTTGAAATCGTGAGCCGTGAAGAGGCTACGTCACCAACTTTAGGATTTACTTTTATATAGACTAGTGTTCGACATCGTGCGTTGCGCGATGATTAAAACACATGTCAAATAAGATATAAAAAAATTATGATGATGCGTCAACTCAAAAACTTGTGCTACTAAATTCTAATTAGATTTGCATTCCAATATCTCAGGACATTTCTCCTTCTTTCATATACTAAACTACCTCTTTTGATATTTTAGTTTATCATCAATATGGGATAAACAAAGCATAACCATAATTCATTATTTGAAGAAAAAAAATTCTCATTATGTCATGTCAATACCTTGTAGGCAACACTTTTTTCGTAGATTTTTATTGTATTTATATTTATATTCATGCTTGTATTGATTTGATTCTAATGAACATTTTACATTTAATCAAAACGAAAATGGAAGATGTTATTTTTTAATAAAATATTTTTTTATCACAACTTCAAGATTACCATTTAATCAAAAATCCGGATGGCAAGTGTCGCGTTTTTAGGTAAACAACTTTTTTAATCTTTAACACATCCCCGCTTATTTCATATGGCTAACTAACGCTTTATAATATTTGTATCATTTGATGATGTCATGTGAATCATTGAAAATATGTGAAATGCATGGCCCAATAACAAAAGTCCCGTAGGAAACCTGTATATATTTATAATATTAATATTGATTTTCATACCGTCCCCCCTCCTTTTATATATTCAACTATATTTTTCAATATTTCGCATTTCATCAATATGAGATAACCAAATTCAACCAGAATTTAAGAATAACAAATTTTTATTCTCCATTTTAATACCATATAACCTTCATTTATATATTTATAAAATCTATATTGAGTTAAGATAAACACAATTTGATAATTCATAACTAATTAGGTGTAATATAAGATAATAAATTTATTGCGAGTTGTTTAAATGTAAATTATATATTTTCATTGATATTGTTTTTTATAACGAAGAGAATTTTATACATGTTCTTATCTTTTTGTTGCAAAATAATATTTTCACATTAAATTAAAAAATTGTATAAAAATTATTAGTTGCAAATGTATGTGCAATATTAATTGTTATAATGAGTCTACACAAAATTAGTGTTCCTAATTTTGCATTTTAGCTTATAATGCATGTTTTGCAACTTAATTATTAACATATTCTGAAATAGGTTGCACTTATCAATTACAATTATCAACTATATAAATATACTTAATTGAAGATAGAAAAACAATTCCATACATAAAAAACAATATAATGTAAGAATTTTTTTTATTATAAATTCATGTCTACAAAGTGTGAAATGTGCACTTAAATTAAATGAGAAATACATCAAACTTTGTTGGCAGGGTAAAGTAAAAAAAATAACCTAGGAGATATCTGACTTGTAACTTTTTCTACCATTTTGGACCCAAAGAAATTTTTTTATGCCTATTGTCATCCTACTTCATTTTTGAGATATTAATAGATGGAAAGATGAATAGAATAAAAAGAATAGCTATAGAAATTTGGATAGTTTGGAGGTTATAACATATTAGATTGGAAGTAAAATTACCAAATGATATATAATTAAATACATATTTTTCAAATTTAGTTAATTGTTATTTAAAAGATGTATGGTAAATAATGTTATAATATATATATATATATATTGATGGTTTCTAATTTAAATTAAAAAAAAAAGATAATGAAAGGTTTTAGTATTTAACGTGTTGAAAATTATTTTAAAAAAAGTAATTATAAAGAAAAAAAGTTAAATATTAAATAAGTCTTTTACTTAAAAGTTGTTCTAAATTGTTACCCTACAAATGAATTGAAATGTTCTTTTGTGTTTTAATTTCAATCAATAAAAAACGACAGAGCTTGTAGTCAATGATGCCTCTCACCGAGTGTCATATAGTTTTGTTCAACAACTTTGGGATGCTTTTTTTGATTCATATTCAATCTCTTAATTCCTCTTAACTCGTCAACCATTGTAAAATCCATATATTTTGAATCCGCAACGAAGTGAAATAAAAAACTTTCTGATACCTAACATAGAAAAGTTAAATTCATCATTAGAGAATTAAACACACATAATTATTTTCGGTGTTTATATCATAATCATAAAAAGGGTAACCTAACTTTGTTATAAATCTAATAAACCAACATTGCATGAGAAGACAAACTCTTTTTACATTCGAAGAATGATTTTCCATAACTAAAACTAACCTTTAATTGGAAGAATTGACGATGACGATTGTTGCCTTGACGGAGTTGGTTGTTCTCTAGCTGATATTGGTGGTGATTAGTTTGGGCAAACGCTATTGTGACACAATTAAAGAACATGAAGAATTATATAGAGAGTAAAAGTAACACCTACTAAACGATCATCCATAACTAAAACTAACATTTTCGACACAATCGAAAGAATTGACGGTGACAATGGTTGCCTTGACGGATTTAGTTGTTCTATAACTTATATTGGTGGTGATTAGTTTGTGCAAACACTATTTTGAGGAAATGAAAGAAAGGGAAGAATTATAGTGAGACACAAAGTAACACCTACCAAGGGAGTTGAATAGTTTTGACATTAAAACTAATTAAATTGGAAACAAATTTACCAAAAAAAACCCTTGTTATAATAGTATATGCAACTTTCATATAGGGAGACAAATGTCATTAGTTTAATTATAGGGATAGTAAAAGTAGCCTTCACCAAGGTAGTTGAATAGTTTGATATTAAAGCTAGCTAAATTGGAAACAAAATTACCAAAGAAACCCTACTTATGATTGTATATGTAACTTCCACACAAATGTCATTAACTTAATAAGTATTTTTTTTTTCTAAAAAAATCAGAAAAACCAGAAAATTTCTATAGAAAATGGTGTTCTAAGAATACGTCATGTCATTCTTAAAGGATTTCCTTTTATATAGATATAGATATAGATTTTAAAGTTGCGTAAACCGAACAAGATATACACACAAAGTTGAATTAAATAAACTAAAATTTTGATATACACACAAAATTAAATTAAATAAATTGAAAACTTGGTATAGTTGTGAACATCCACTAACTCTTGGGATCAATCCTCCCATGCAATGCCCAATATTACCCATAAAAGTGGTGTCAACAATTGTCAACATTAGGAGGTTGTTTATCAATACTTATTCGAGTAAACGTTTATCAAGTTACATTATCTTATCGGATAAATATAATAAGTACTAATAATCTTATCCAGTAAGAGCAAGGTAAGAACCAAGTGTCTTACCCGGTACGTGAGGATGACGGCTCTTAACATAATAAGCGCTTACGAGGTAAATTGTTACATACAATGTCGTTTTTATGGATTAAATTTTTACTCGGTAAGTAAATGATAATGTTAAATTTTACCAATAAACACTTACCAGATAAGTGTTTGGTAAACAATTCCTAAGTAACCTATCAAAACTAAAAAGTAGACCTGCCGCGTGTGAACAACTTTCAAAAACCCTATGAACACGTTGTGCACACCAACTACCCATCAAAACTAAAGCTAGACCTACCACTTTGTGGATAACTTTTTTAAACTAATGAATCACAGACGAAGTATACGATTAAAATAGTAAGCATGTCTAAAAAAGACAGTGTGACGGTGGCCAAAAGCTTTTGCTTGTTATTGTTTTCTGACAAACATGGTCTGCCAGAATAAAGAAACATTTAATTTTTATTAACATTTAATTTCAATGTCTTTTATTTCTAGGAAATAATTCTATATTTTTTATTCTTCTTAAATATTAAGTTTTACTCTTCAAAAACATATTCAGTCTTTTGGTTATGTTCTCCGTACAAGGTTGTCGAAATAGAGATTTTCTTTTTTGGTTGTTCAAAATTAGCGATGGAGGTTTAAGAATAGGAGTTGTTAACTAAAGTTGCAGTTATCTCTTAAAGTTAAAGTTATCTCTTAAAATAATCGTTTTTTAATTAATTATCATAACAATTGTTTAGTTGTCATTGAAATTAAAAACTAGCAAGATATCCAAACTATTGATTAAAATTAAATGAAGGACTCATGCTTATCAAAGTATTTATACTCCTCATATGATTATGGTTATATAAAGGCATGCTCAAACGAGAAGGCAATTAGCACATGTAATAATCCTATAGTAAATTATATATGATTTACAACACGTCCAGAAATATGACGTTGACTGCTACCATACACATGAGTTTCATGTGACCTTGATACCGTTTTCGTTCTTCCTTCTTGCTTTTTATCAGAAAAAATATATATTAATAGCGTTTAAAAAATATTATTTCTAATAAATAAAATTGGGTGAATAAATAACGTTGAAAATTTAGGACACAAAGGTGATATAATAAATCTTAGCTTTTCTTCCACAAATATGATTTAGGTGGCGTTTGTTTTTTAAGAGGTGCTGAATTCTGAAGTCTGATTTCAGTTCTGAAATGGTTATCAAACGTCTATGAATCAGACATAAATGATAATTAAGAGCTTAAAATAAAAAAACAAACAAGACCGTAGAGTTTTTTTTTTTTTTTTTTTTTTTGTAATATTACTTGTATTCTACCATTTTATCACAAAATAAAAATAAAATACTTTTGCAAAATTAATACTTTTGGGCCCTAATATTGGGCCTAAGGTTTGACATCCATTATTTAGGTCTCACATTGCTCTATCTATTACGGACATAACTCAATGAATTTATATGACATAAAGTCATAAACAAACAAGTATATGTCCATATATTAACGAAGATGGTACAAGTAAAACAAGTTTTTTGATGTTAACATAATTTGTTATTATTTCTCGATCATACTAACAACACACCATAATTTATTGTTAGTATTAAAAAATTCTCGTTTCATCAAAATATCGTATCAATCGTTTATAACTTTAAACCTAAGTAAATAAAATTGAGAGTAAACTCTAATTTTGGTCCTTGAGGTTTAGTAAAAAGTCTTAAAGTGGGATCTGAACTTTGACAAGTCTATAAATTATCCTTATGGTTTTGATTTTGCTCTGAAAGTTGTCCCTCGTTACTAACTCTGTTAAAAACATCTGTTAGAATTAGGGGAAATTTTGTCATCTAATTGAGTTCCCTAAATTTATCTTAAAACCCCAATAAAAATATATTATATTATTTATACATAATTTAACTATATTATATTACCTGTTATTTAATACTTTTTGCTTTCATACTTAATGTCACATTCCTCCCCCACCCTCTCCACCCGATTTACAATTTTTGGTCTGCCGCAGCTGCATCGGTCACTTTCTTCTTCTCCGCACCTTTCTACTTCTCCTACAACCTCTACTAAAAACTCCTCCTCATCTATATTAACATACAGATATCACACAATATGAGCATACTTTCCCTTGTCAAACCGATCGAAATCAAAGCACTAGAGGGGTAAAGGAGGACAAATCGACAACCAAACAGGCCCCTAAGTGGAACCAACACAACAACATATTCGAAAAATCGCAAAATAAGCAGAAAAAATCGAATTGGAAAAATCCCAAAGATGATACCCTAGATCTGATCGAACGATGAAATTGAAGCAAAAGGGAAGTATTAGAAGCAGTAAATGACCCACAAATGGGTTTAGGATCAAAAATCGACCCCATAAATCGTCCCCATCATGAGAAACGACGCAAAAATGAAGTACGGGAAAAAAAAAACCTCCCAAAAAATGGGAAAATGAACTCAAGAATCACAAAAAACACAAAATATTTGAGGGAAAATTCTAGAGAGAGAAAAAAAAACTACGGTTTCGTCAATTTTAAGAACACGGGCGAAAATGATTGGATTTCTGAACTCCGCTCATCTCCATTTGTATACAAATCACATGGACTATGTGTTTACAAAAAGAAATGGGTTTTTATATATTTGGGAGTAGCAGGTTTTTCTCGAGGGGGGGGGGGGGGTGGTCGAGGTAGGGAAGGTATAATCAATATTATATTTGATTTAACTTGATATCGTAAATTAAAATTAATAACAAGGTAAAAGGATATAAATTCCCTTTTTCGAACGGTGTTTTTAATAGAGTTAGTGATCAATGCCATTTTTCAGAGTAAATTGAAAAATATAAGGACGATTTCTAGATTTAGCAAAGTTCAGATCCGAATTTTAGACTTTTCACTAAACTTTAGGGATCAAAATTAAATTTTACTCTAAGGCTGTGTTCTCAAGTTTTTTCTATGAAGGAAATGATGAGAAAAAGAAGGAAAGTAGGGGGAAAAGAAAAAATCTTGTAATCTCAAGTTTTTTTTAAAGAGGGAAGAGAAAGAAAAGAAAAGGAAAATAAAAAGAATTTATAATGATTAGAAATATTTATAAAATTACACATTTCCTCATCAATTGCATTTTTTTATAAAATAAATAAAAATATATTTATAAAGATGACATTTTATTTCTTTTCTTTTACTTTCGTTTCTGTTCTTTATTTTTTTTTCTTTCCTTCAAAAACTCGAGAATAGAACGATAAAATTATTTCTTTAAATCCAAAAAAAAAATAAATTCACCAGTGGTTGATGGCATCGGGTATTTGAGCTTTTGCCCTTTGCCTCTTTTACTTTTTTCACTTGTTTTGTATTTTCTTTTAAACCGATTAGAATGTTAATTAAACCGATTTTCTTTTAATCATTGTATATATATTTAAAAAAAACTTATTTGTATATTAAGATAGATACAACAAAATATAAAATTATAAAAAATAGTACTTAATACTTAATAAAGTGTATTTAATAGTTTGTTCTTTTTTCAAATTTATTATATATAATAGTATTTTTAAGATATAACTAACGTTAAAAACGATAATTAAAATGGTTAAATTTGAACGAATTTGTTTGTGAACGGGACCTATTAAGTCCCAAGTAGGGTTCCATTCAACTTATTTCGTAAGTAGGTTTTTAATTTTTTTGAGGATATGAAAGTTTTATCGCTAAGCTTTGAAGGGGTGTTTTACGATATTAAAAAAATACAAGAACAATTAACAAAATATCTAAGAAAATACATTTAAATCAAACTAAAGAAACTTTAAAAAAAGTAAAATTTAGTTAAAAACATATTGAAAGTAAAATTTAGTTAAAAACATATTGAAAAAACTTTACACATGATTCATGGAGGGATAAAAAAAATACTGAAATCATGTAAAACTTTAGGTTTAAAAGAGGTGGAGGAGCAGAAGCATGTTGGGCGACTTTTTGACTTTATTCAGTTGCCACCACAGAATTATTTGATTTTAAGATGAGATATCTCAATCTAATCATTTTGTCATGGGATTTGGGTCACTCTAATTACTAATTACCCCCTTCCTTTTATTTAATATATTTTTATTTAGTATTTAAGGGTTTGTAAATATTTATAAACGAAAATATTACACATATGCAATACATAATGATATATATTTAAGAAATTATATGTATACAATAACAAACTCAAAGTTTGATTTTTAAGATATTTAAAAGCATGAGTAATATATTTATTATATAACAGAGCTTTTAAAGTTAATTAATATGTAATACTGTTTTCTCAAAATGCTTATATAAAAGTAGATATGACATTGAAACACCGTTTATTAAACGTTTATGTAGGTAAGCAAGCGTTTACCAAGTTATATTACGTTAGCGAATGGATATGTTAAACATCAAGAATCTTATCTGGTAAGAGTGAAGGTAAAGACCGAAAGTCTTATGCGGTAAGTGAGGGAGACGACCTCTTACCACAGTTAATGCTTATCAAGTAAATTGGTGCATAAGATACCGTTTTAGTAGACTAAAATCTTTCCCGATAAGTAAGTAATAGTGTTGGATTTTATCGATAAGCGCTTACCCAGTTAAGCCCATATGATTATTTAAATCAATTTTTCTACAAAAATTGAAAACTGGACAAAAATGGAACTAGAAAATCCATGAAAAAAATTCCTTAATTTATTACTTTATGCTATTAATTATAAATATTTCAATAAAAAATAAAAATAAAAGGACGATGACCTTGCTTGTTAGCTTACTGTTAGTTGTTACCTTGTTAGCTTTTTATAAGAACCAATATTGTAGAGAGTTCTTATAAGAAATTCTCAACAACAGTAGTTTTTAAATCCATTACATTTTTTGCTAATAAGATATTTGCATTGGATATATTATGTCATTATATTTATCTTAATTTAACAATCATCATCATCACTACCGCCATCGTGGCCTCCACTGCCACAATCATCACCATCATCGCCACTGCCATCGCCACAAACACCATCGAGGCCGCAACACCACCACCACTATTGTCATTGCCACTAACACTAACGTCGCCACTGACACCACCATCATTGTTGCCATTGTCACTGCCACTAACACCACCATCACCTCTATTGGCATCGCCCCCACCACTGCCATAATTTGTTATTATTATTATTATTTTCATCCTTATAAATATTTATTAATTAAATAATAAAGTATGAAAATGTTATGAAGAGGTATTTTGGTAATTTATCACTATTTTACGACAATTCTAAAGTTATATTTGGTGAATCAAACAAATAGATTGAATATTTCATTGTAATTCATACCAATCAAACACATGATTGAAGTTGATTAAATTTCATTCCAATTCATTCCTTCTAATTTCTTCGACAGATTCAGTTATGTGAACCTAATGCTAATTTAGACAATTTTGTGTTTTGTCTATGCCATAATTTTCTTTTCCTTTTTGGTTTTCTTTAAAAGCATCTTCAATAAATTATCTAAAATGAAAAAAAACCGGACATTTCGGACAAGTTTTTTCTTTAACATATTTTTCAAAACAAAAAAACTTTAGGAGAGTGGGTTGAAATTCTCCAAATTTTGAAAACTTGCAAAAAGTAATTACTATAAAAGAGAAATATTTTTTTAATTATGATTGGGTTCCGATGAGAAAGAGCGTTATGATTAGAAATGTAAGTTGAGATCTCCATCTTTGAATCAATTATAACTGAATGTCAACACTCATTATATGCATCAAGATACATCAGATCAATTTCATTCTAAAACACAATTCATAGGTGGATACAAAATTAAAAATATCAAAAATTTAAATCTCTTCTTACCTTTATCTCTTTCTTTTTTTCACATCAGCCTTCGCTTTTTAGTCATATCCTTTGCCAATACAAAATCGAGTAATTGTTGGAGTTAAAAAAGATTTTGAAATTTTACTTTTTTTCCTATTTTAAAATAATTCAAAGAGATGCATCAAGTATTTATTTTGAATGTTAGTAATTATTGGGAAGAGGAACATGTAATTCTCAAGTTATAATAAGAACATCATCTACAGCTTTCAGAGCCCCACGATTAAAGACTGAACACATACCTTTATCCAGAGTTTGAAATTAGCAACAAACAAACAAAAAAAAAGACAATTATTAAAACTACAAAACTTTTACTTCAAGTTTTTACTGCTTCAAATAAACGTTTACCCACACAAAAAAAGAAAAAAAAAACAAGATTCAAAGCAACAAATAACCCTCAGTAAAAAACAACAAACACCATCTTCTCTCCTGCCACCTATACATTGTTTCTTTAACAAATCTCAGTAAACATAAACAACCAAAAACACATTTATAAATATGTTTTAATATGTTTTTTTACGAGATATTCTGGGTTCGTTTGGTTTGGTTTGGTTTGGTTTGATTTGATAATTATAAACTTGGATTTGAAAAAAGAAAGAAGAAAATGATGCCTCATTGCCAAATACAAAAGTTACAACAGACATTTGAAAAGAAAGAAAGAGAACCCATCTTTCTACAAACTGTATCCACCCCCCTTTGATCAAAACTTTTTATCTTTCTTTCACAATTCACATTTGTTACCTCAACTAATTCTGCCCTTTTTTTTACCTCCTCCACAGTAGTAGAATTCGTTATTACCCTTCTTGTCTTAATGACTCTTTCCATGAGCTTAATGCTTAAGCTTCCATCCTCCTCCTGCCAAAATTCAAAATGATATGAGTTGCATTCTCTCATGATTCCACACAAAATCAAGAATCTAAAAGTTGAAAATAAGTAACAAATTGTATGTTATATTAACAAAAGATATGATAAAAATAAGCATGTATAGTATAGATTAATGGAATCAAATCAACCTTCTCCAGGCTTCAGTAGAGTCTTGCCATTCGATTGCGAATTATTGATTGGTCTACTTTTCCCAGTTCCGATTCCGATTCCACTTCTTCGACTACCTCTTAATGGTGTCAAATAGAATCGTAAAAGCCCACTGTCTGTATGGTTTGGTGAATATCTTGCACTCCGATTCCGTTCCAGAACAAACTCATCTCCACCTGTTCTTCTGTTCTTTCCAATTCCATTCCCATTTCCATTTCCATTCCCGAATCCATTGGTTTCTGGATTCAGTTTCTTGGAAGAATTCCTCCAACTTACACTACTATTGCTTCTAAACACTTTTCTGTTACCTGATCCTTCTCTTTCTGAGTAAGATCTGTTTACTCTGCTAAACCCATCATCTTCATCTTCTTCTTCCTCTTTACGGCGGTGGATAAACCCCCATAACTTCCACCTCCATCTTCGACCTTTCTTCTTCTCTACCCCATTATTATTATCTCTGAACCCTAATTCAAATGTTTCTGAACAATCGTCTCTTAAAGAATTCGAATTCGAAATTGAATCCCTTGCTAATAGTTCTCGTTCACCACCGATGCTTGGAAACCGTAACCCTCCTGGATTGTAGTTGTAATCAATGGTCGCCGGAGAAACTTTTGCGTTTGAAGCTGTGGTCGCCGGCGCCGGAGCTTTTGTTTCATCCATCTCCGCCACTACAGCGGCGGCCATTTTCCTTATGGAGTTGGATCTGTCGAGGCTTTTCCTTCTCTTTGAGGAAGAATCCGAGTAATATTCTCGGGTTTGGATAGATCCACCGGGGATAATTTCATCTGGATTAACCAGTGGTTCTTCCACCGAGATCTGCATATCGGAACGGGGAACCTGAACCTGAACCACTGGTACGTCTTCCACCATGGGAGGAAGCCGTGGGAAGGTCCGGCCAATCATATAGCCGTCCCATGAAGCCCTAGGCTCGTCGAAGGAGTATCTCGGGTCATCAAATGAGATCCGACCCGCATCGAGTGAAAATCTAGGGTCAACATCGCAGGATCGGCGGCCGAATCCGTAATCGGCGATTTCTGACTGAGTTTCTCGATATTGACGGGAAATCGCCTTGGGTACAGGTAATGTAGACGATGAAAGGACGCCATTGCTGCTCTTCTTCTGCTTTCGCCTCCATTTTTGCCATTTCTTGCTTAAAACCGACGCTGCTGACCATAAATTCGATAACGATGGCTTTTTAGACTGTGAATCGAGATCTATATGATCCTTCATGGTCTTCAAATCATCCACAATTACATCCTCTTCTTCAATTTCAGCCACTTCTTCCACAATGTTGTTCTCAGAATCATTCACCACATTCCTCACCTCTTGTTCTTTAGAGATTTCAATATTTTGTTCGTTAACTTGATCTTCTTCGTCTTCTTCGTCTTCGTCTTCGTCTTCTTTGTTGGTTTCGAGGACGGTGCCGGTGTTTCCTAGGGTTTGTTGTTGAGCAGAGGAGAGCCTGGGCTTGTTTTCGTCGTCGATGGAGAAGAGTGACCAAAGCGTGTTACGGACGTCACAAGATTTCCGTTGAGGCTCGAAAACTCCGGCAGAAAAGCCTAAACCTTCGTTTTTCGAGGCGGAGAATGACTTCGTACGGCGGAGCTCCGGGAAGAACGAGGTTTTCGTTGAACCAGTTGTTGTCTTGTTTCTGTAGGCCTCAAAGGTAGTGTTAGAGGAAGAAGGCACTCGGAATATAGATTTAAGAGCGGCGGCAGCGGTGGAGGAGGTGGAGGTGGAATTACGTCGGGAGGAGGAGGAAGCAGCGTTAATGGCGGATTGATCTAGAGTGGTGAGACGTTCGCAGAGACATGAAGGACAAAAGCCAGTGAAGTTTTCATCAGGATGGCGGTCGCAGCTGAAAGAGGATCTCGGTGGCTGTAATGGCAACGCCGGCGGTGGTGGTGGTAGTTGGTCGGTTGTGGGATTCATAACCGGCGGTGGTGGTGGTGTACTACACTGCGCACTCTGCTCATGTTAGCATTAATGAACAAGGAGAAGAAGAAAAGAGAGAGAATGTGAATGTGAATGAGTGAGTGAGTTACCAACGGACACAGAAGGAAGCCGGAGAGAAACTCGAGGATTTGAGAATCACTCTTTTTTTTACTAAATTCACCACAAAGACATTTCTACCCTCCCCACCACTAAATTAATTTATTATTTCAAATTTTTTTAATAAAGTTTTCTTTTCAAACATAGAATTTTTTTTAAAATATAGAATGAAAATTTAAAATCTCTAAATCTGTATTCTTGAGATCTTTTTACGAACGAAAAGAAGAAAATATGAAGGAAAAATCTTGTATTTTCGATTTTTGTAAGAAAGAAAAAGAAGAAAATCATGCTGATTTTCCTCCTAATATGGAGGAAAAGGAAAAAAGATTGTAATAATTAAAAATATTTAAAAATTTACATATTCATCTGTAGTCACATTCTTCTATAAAATAAATAAAAGTGTATCTATAAAAATGACAAAAAATAAAATTCTTTCTTTTTATTTAAAAGAATATGATAATTTATTTTCTTTTCTTCCATTTTTTTTTTCTTTTCTTTTTTAAGCTCAAACACACAATTAAAAAAGTTATTTCTTTTTCATCCTTCAAAAACTTTGAGAACACAACCTAAAATAAAAATACATTTAAATTCAACCGATTCTTCATTTTAAATAATATAATATTTATTATATTATTAAAATACTTCATTTATTTAATAAAATGTTTTTTTTCTAAATATTTAGTTTTAAAGTTCGGAATATATTAAAAAAATATCTTTCTTGTTGTATTGTAATCATTTCTAAGATATATAAATTTAAAGATTTTTACGCTCTTTTTCATACTTTCTAAATTTTGGAGAAAAACATTGAAGAACTTGTTAGCAAAAAAATCATGGCCGAAATCATTATCTTTTTTCCATTTTTAAAAATCTTTTAGAAATGTCATCAGTCAAATACAAAGCTACAACAATAATTGGGATCTAATATGGTCCCTATTTTTCAGTTCTTAACCAATTAAAGGACCAAATGTACCTTGATTCTAGTTTTCAGCCTAGAAATGAGTTAAAAAATGTGCTTTATTTTACTTATCCAACCGAACCAAACCAAACTAAATCAAATTGTACGATTTTTGGTTTTCCTACATTTGTTATAGAATCGATACATACAAATTTACCATGGTGATAACATATTTGGAAATGGGAATTATATATATATATATATATATATATATAGGGTTAGGTTCAAATGTGAACTCATTTTTGGTTGTGAACATGAGGACGTATCTCAGCCGCACATCTTCGGTTATGGTGGACACGATCACGTAGGATTGACACGATTCATGGGAGGGTGGAGATTATTAAAGGAGGGGAACCAGGTCAAAGCCGTCTTTATTGACCGGATAAGTGGCTGAGATTCGTACTCATGTTCACAACAAAAAATAAGTTCACATTTGAACTTTCCTCTATATATATGTATATATATATATATTATATAAATTTAAAGAAATGTTGGGGTGAATTATTATTATTATTATAAGGAATAAAAACATGAATTTGAAAGATTCCTGTGGGAGTAGAAGAAAAAGAAAAAGCAAAAGCAAGTGTTTTCTCTCATTTCGCTTTCTTTCTTTCTTTCTTTGTTTTTAAAGGGGTTTTTGTTTTTGTTTTTGTTTTAGAATATTGGCTTTTTCTTGTTTCCATGTCTTCCCGTTTGCCTACCGTGTCCTTTTCAATTCACATCCACTTTTCTTTTCATTCTTTACTTACATTTTAATAATTTTCCTCCAAATTATTACTCCATTACTTCATTTGTTTTTATAAGAGTTTTATCTTGTCAAAGTTCAGAATCGGTAATCCAGTAAATTTGGATGAATTACTATTTACTAATTTCCTTCAAACTTCAGATATCTGTTTATAATGTAAGAAAAGATGGTATATCAGTTCTACCTTATTTGAATACCATATAAAGAACATGATTAACTCCATTGGAGACGATAGATGTATTCTGTTATATCCTTTTTATACTGATATCTTATTTTATAAGGATAACTATTAGAAGAAACTTATTTTTTTGGGTACATGTTTGTTTTGTATATACATAAATCAAAAAAGGAAACCGGTTATTGCCTTGAGTTTGTGCTACTCAAGAACCTCATGACTCTGTTGTGCAACATGACTTGCCCTTAATTTGAGTCCCTGTATCGGTAAAGGTAATAAGGTAATAACATTTTTGAGCATTTGTTCTTTTTGGCTGGAAAATTTTGATGATGTACCTACCATGGTCTGAAAATAAACCATTGTAATATCCTTTTCTGCATTGTCACACCTATCATGTGCATTTTAGTAATGGTGTACGATTGAAAGAATGATGCAACACATGAAAGTAAAAATATATGAGACATCAAAACGCAAAAATACATTCATGCGTCCCTTCATGTATCAGTCATCATTTTAAGATGCATATTTTTATTTAATATATTATTAATTATATCTCCTCAATTAACATTAAGGCCCTGTTTGTTTTTTCAATTTTACCTCTTAATTACCACTTATCACTTATTCATTCAGACGTTTTTAAATTCAGATTGTTTGTTTTTTTGTTTTTCTCAGAGCCTCTTAAAGTCTGAAAATAAAGTGGTAACCTCACCACTTAATTCCTCTTATTTGCGTACACCCACATTGTTAGAGATTTATAAATCAATTATTGATTCAGATTTCAGACTTTAGACGTCAAAACAAACCGTCTAACTGATTCAGATTTCAGACTTCAGCACCACCTCTTATAAATCAGAAGTGAAATCAGAATTCAGACTTAAACACCTCTTAAAAAACAGACGCTACCTAACATTCTCTCCAAAAACTTGCATATACATATTGAATAAAAATACAATACGTCTTGAAATATTAAGTGAGATATTCAGGGGACAATTGATTTTCTTTTCCATTAAAATGTTAGTATATTTATTTATTTGTGATATTGAAAATTATGTATTTATTACTATAACTTGATCATTATTTTTAATTTACATCACAATCAATTAGTATCTATCCAACAAAATATATGTTTTTTTATATATCAAACCTATGTTTATCTTTTGTCATGAAAAATTTCTTTTTAAACATCATTTTGGATTTAATTGTATTTATTTTTATCTTTTAAAAGAAGATATAATATTGAAAACACATAATAGTACGGAGTAGATATAGAAACTCTTAACATAAACAACTGTAAGATACAATTAAAAAAGGTTGGAAAAAAAAAACTAAAAGCATTAGTTAAGCACTCAAAAAATGATCAAACAACACAAAACAAGATAGAAAGTCATATCAATTTTGACAAAACAAAATACACATGTATCAATTTTATTATACTGACCATGACTTCAATTACACAAAATAATGTTTATGAATAAGCTTTTTATTCATAAATATTTTCTTAATTAAATTTATTTGAACAAAACTTTAAAGTGATATTTTATAAGTTGTAAAACGTATCAAGAAGCTCTCATTGTTTTTCTACTTGTTTGTTTTTCATAAGTTATAATATGCAATCAATATAAATTGTTAGCAAACTTATGGTCACATTATATAAGATAAAATGTTTTGAGCATACGTGTGTAGGTAACCTGCATGTGCTTAAATAAAACAAAATGTCTTAAACGCATGTGCGTCAGTCAACCGTATGCATAATAACATTTTGTATCTTCTAGAAACTCATATTATATACATATGTATGTATGTTTTAATGTATTTTGAAATTTATTTTGTATAACTTAGTTTTTAACATCAATTTTATCACTAATTCTACCTTCATTTGCATCACCAATTGGTAATTTTTTGATGGGGTACAAATCTAACAATTGAAAAAGACATTCATGAAATAGTGGAATCATGACACACTAATAGAAAAGCGTACAAGTTTAAACAGACTTTTCATCTAGGAAGAGTTACATAGCTCATGACCAATTTATATACGAAAAGGTCTTGATTGACCGCACACATAGTTCATGCCAAAATTCAATCATGTAGTGCTTTGATTATGAATTTCTTCCAATTTTCAAAATTTCTCATTTTATTTTGTTTTTAACATAAATCACATGAAATCATGAGCTATTTTAGGTACAGTGTCCTTTTGGCATTTTAGTATCAGTGTGATAAACAAAATGCAAAAAAATGACTAGAGTGTCATTTTATAAAATTCTGGGCCTTTTTGTAATTTTTAAAACTATCACAAAATCGAATTTTAAAATTTCAAACACTACTTGTAAAAAAGACTTATCTAACCATTATCTACATATGAATATAAAAACTCAACCAAAAACTTGAAAAATTAAGTCTAACTTTAAGCTTCAACATCTCTAACTTCTAACCACCGTATCAATGGTTTTAATGTAAATGTGTCATCTTATGGCCTTAATCGAACTATAATGATAATATCAAAAAATAGTGAACCTTAAATCGATCAAGAATAGTGAACCTTAAAAGGATCAAACCCTTATAAAAATATTGACTCATGAAAACTACCATAATTCTAGGTCATAGTTAATCCTGAACCAATGAGCCTAAAAATTCCAACATTGAAATTTTTTGTTTGAGATACTAGATGCTCCCAAATATGTACAAGTTCATTGTATGAATGGAACCAACGTTTAGAATGTGTATGTTTGGTCCTTTGGGAGCTATAGAAAATAATATCTCTATAACCAGTCCAGAGCAACTACTTAATTCTATGATCGAAAATCAAAGTTCACTGAATTTGGGATTTATAGGAAACCATACATCTATGACCATAACTTAAAAATAAAAATAAAGGACTCACTTGGGTTAGAGGAAAGGTTGATGGTCTTATGTTCTAAAGGAGCATCAATGTAGAATGTTTTTTTAATGGGTCATGAAGCAACACCTCCATTATGCAACAAAATTTCATATTTTGGTAGGAGTAACTTTCACTCGTTAATCGATAAACGTTACATCATCAACTAGATACGGAGTTGGACACAAATTTATGTATGGCTTTGAAATATTTTGAGTTCGATTTGATATCAAGTTTAACACCCTCGATTTTGAAGTCCTCGTTTTGATTCGTTTATAACTTGTTTATGTGTAGAACTCTATATTATGTAATATATTGTGACCTTAAACAATCTACACATGTTTGCGGATCAAAAACAATATTTTCCTATGAAAATGGGGGCTATGCAGCCTAGCGTGCGACCATGGGTACTGGTGTAGGTCGTATAGAGCCATGTCTCGGGACAGTGGCCTAGGCGGCTTGGCCCACCATCTTGGTCCCAGACAAAGACGCAAGAAACACTGCCTTTTAGGGGTGGACACAGGCGACCTTGCCACATGTTGTGGGTGTGGTCACATACAATTGCAAGGGATATATATATATATATAGAGAAGATTTCAATTACAAACCACTTCAATTCGTACAAACCGTATAAACCGTATGTTTCATTTTTTTTTGAATAATTTTTTTTCTTGAAAGTGTTTAATATGATGAAATTGTTTCATATAATTCTTTTTTTCATGAATTTTTTTTGTGTTTTTTCATAAAAATGAAATTGTTTCATGAAACCTTCAATTTGATGAAACTTGTTTCACATATTCTTGATTCACCAACCTTCATGTATTCTTGATGAAAATTTTCATATATTATTAACTAATCAACCCTAATAATTAAGAAAAAGTGAAAAAATTTAAAAAAAAATATTGGTTGCATGCGGTTTGTACGAATTAACATGGTTTGTAACGGAAATCACCCCTCTATATATATATATATAAAGGAAGGTTCAAATAAGAACTTTGCATTTTTAAAGAAACAAAGTGACACTTGTGGATCACATATGATGTGGGTCCCACATAATATTAAATCATTTATGATTTAATATTATGTGGGACCCACATCATATGCGGTTCACAATTTGTTATTTTAAGGAAGGGTGGTTCTCATTTGATCCCTCCTACATATATATATATATATATCATATATATATATATAAGGGCGGGTTCAAATTAGAACTCAAATTTGGTTGTGAACGTGAGAATAAATGAGAGCACGACACGTGTCATATTCAGACTGAATAATCAAATAAATATTCAAACTGAATAGAGTATTTATTCAGTCTGATGCTTATTCAGACTGAATAAATACTATATTCAGTCTGGATATTTATTTGATTATTCAGTCTGAATATGACACGTGTCGCGCTCTCATTTATTCTCACGTTCACAACCAAATTTGAGTTTGTATTTGAACTTTCCTCTCTCTCTCTCTCTCTCTCTATATATATATATATATATATATATATAGGGGCGGGTTCAAATGAGAACTCAAATTTGGTTGTGAACGTGATAACAAATGAGAGTGCGACATATGTCATATTCAGACTGAATATAGTATTTATTCAGTCTGAATAAATACTATATTCAGTCTGAATATTTCTTTTATTATTCATTCTGAATGATCTACATTCAGATACGTGTCGCGCTTTCAGTTATCCTCACGTTCACAACCAAATTTAAGTTTGCATTTGAACTTTTCTCTCTCTCTCTCTCTCTCTCTCTATATATATATATATATATATATGGGAGAATTTCATACACGTCCTTAAAAACTTGCATTATTACGCATATATCCTTGTAAAGTTTGAAATTACGTATATATCCTTGTAAACCTCTAAAACTCACATATATATCCTTCTCCCTAATTTAATTATTATTAAAATATTTAAAAAATACAAATTTACTTAACTACCCTTCTAAACTATCCTAATTTATTTAAGGAAAAAAAATCAAAATAAAAAACAAAAGCTAACATATGCTACCCCAACCCCATCTTCCCCACCAACCATCTTTTAAAACCCACCTTTCTTTTTTCCGGCCACTACCATTTTTTCCGGCAACCACCCTATTTTCCGGCCACCACCATTTTTTCCGGCAACCACCCTTTTAAAACGCACCATTCTTTTTTCCCACCACCACCGTTTTTTCCGGCAACAACCCTTCTAAAACCCACCTTCCTTTTTCCGGCCACCACCATTTTTTTCCGGCAACCACTCTTCTAAAACGCACCTTCCTTTTTTCCGGCCACCATCATTTTTTCCGGGTTTTAGAAGGGTGGTTGCCGGAAAAAATGGTGGTGGCCGAAAAAAAGGAAGGTGGGTTTTAGAAGGGTGGTTGCCGGAAAAAATAGTGGTGGCCGGAAAAAAGGAAGATGCGTTTTAGAAGGGTGGTTGCCGAAAAAAATGGTGGTGGCCGGAAAAAAAGAAGGTGGGTTTTAGAAGATGGGTTGCTGGAAAAAATGGTGGTGGCCGGAAAAAAGGAAGGTGCATTTTAGAAGGGTGGTTGTCGGAAAAAATGGCGGTGACCGGGAAAAAAGAATGTGGGTTTTAGAAGGGTGGTTGCCGGAAAAAAAGAAGGTGAGTTTTAGAATATGGGTTGCCGGAAAAAATGGTGGTGGCCGGAAAAAAGAAAGGTGGGTTTTAGAATTGGGTTGGGGTAGCATAGGTTAGGTTTTGTTTTTTATTTTGATTTTTTTTCCTTAAATAAATTAGGATAGTTTAGAAGGGTAGTTAAGTAAATTTGTATTTTTTAAATATTTTAATAATAATTAAATTAGGGAGAATGATATATATGTGAGTTTTAGAGGTTTACAAGGATATATGCGTAATTTCAAACTTTGCAAGGATATATGCGTAATAATGCAAGTTTTTAAGGACGTGTATGAAATTCTCCCTATATATATTATATATACATATATATAGAGAGAGAGAGAGAGAGGGGGGGAAAGTTCAAATGAGAACTTTGTAAATTTAAAGGAATAAAGGAACACTTTGTGGACCACATATAACACATAATATTAAATCAGAAATGATTTAATATTATGTGGCACCCACATCATATATGGTCCACAAAGTGTTCCTTTATTCCTTTAAAAAAGGGTGGTTCTCGTATGATTTCTCTCATATATATATATATATATATAGAAATAGGTTCATGCGAGAACGATAACAATTTACGAGAATGCGAGGACAATCCTCAGCCAATCATTTTTTACATGAAACTTTTCATGTACAAAATTACATATGATTCATGTACAAAATCACATATGATTCACGTACAAAACCATATATGATTAGCCGCGACTTTTCCCGCGACTTGCCCATGGAAAAAGTCGCGCATGTCCTTTTTTACGCTTACAAAATCACATATGATTTTATACATAAAATCATATATGATTTTGTACATGAAAAATTTCATATACAAAATGATTGGCCGAGAATTGTCCTCGTATTCTCGTAAATTGGTACCGTCCTCGTATGAACCCGCTTCTATATATATATATATATAGGGGAGGAATCATACAAGAACACCCCCTCTTTAAAGGAACAAAGGAACACTTTATGGACCACATATGATGTGGTCTCACACATTAAAAAATCATATATGATTCAATAGGGCCCACCATTGAATCATATCTCTCTCTCTCTCTCTCTCTCTCTCTATATATATATATATATATATAGGGCGGATTCAAATTAGAAATCAATTTTGGTTGTGAACGTAGGACAAATGAGAGCGTGACTCGTGTCATATTCAGACTGAATAATCAAATAAATATCCAGCCTGAGTATAGTGTTTATTCAGTCTGAATAAGCATTATTCAGACTGAATAAACAATATATTCAGTTTTATTCAGTCTGAATATTTCTTTGTCTATTCAGTCTGAATAATCTACATTCAGATACATGTCGCGCTCTCATTTGTCCTCACGTTCACAACCAAATTTGAGTTCACATTTGAACTTTCCCTTGTATATATAGGGGAGAGATCATACAAGAACACCACTCATTTAAAAAAACACATTTAGGACCACATATAATGTGGATCCCACACAATATAAAATCATATCTGATTCAATGGTGGGGACCATTGAATCAAATATGATTTTATATTGTGTGGAACCCACATTATATGTGATCCTAAGGGTGTTCTTTTAAAAATGCAAAGTTCCCATTTGAACCTCTCTTCTCTCTCTATATATGTATATATGTATATATGAGGTTTTTTCTTAAAGTTACATCTTATCCTCGTTCATTATGAAATTTGGGAGCATTTGCGGCGCGTTTGGTTCGCGGGATTTGGATTTAAAATGCAATCCATTCCGGTGTTTGGTTTGCCAAATGGTAAGGATTTAAAATCCTTGGATTCATTTAAAATCCCATGAACATTGGATTCTGAAATCCTTGGCGGATGCTCGGGATTTCGCGGGATTTCGTTGGATTTGTATGAAATAATGTTTTTAAAATGTTAAAAACA
The DNA here is from genome assembly GCA_036898165.1 of Silybum marianum. NCBI lineage: Eukaryota > Viridiplantae > Streptophyta > Magnoliopsida > Asterales > Asteraceae > Silybum > Silybum marianum. Next base: position 44,891,319 of record CM072528.1, read on the forward strand.
TTTATTTTGTAATAATTATTAATAAAAACGTAATTTAATTATTTTTATATTTTTATATAGATTATTTATAAATAATGGAAATCCAATTCCATTCCAAATCCTACAAACCAAACACATCTATGATTTTCAAATCCAATCCAATCCAATCCAAATCCTTCCATGAAATCCAAATCTCTCAAAAACAATCCTGCAAACCAAGCGGACCCTTAGAGTATTTCCAAAGGGCAAAAAAGCTTGGATCTATTGGGGTTTGAAACTTCAAGATTTATTTACCAAAGATTTAGGGTTTTGTTTCGTTTTTAATTTTAATCCCAACCTATATTATGAGTTTATTCTACTCTTCTAAAATTATATACACAAAAAATGTATATATTTAAGTCCTCTAAGGTTTTTAGTATGTTTAATACAAGTGTTTCGTTAATTTTGGGATATTTGATGATCTTAGCCATTTTGAGGATTTTTGGTCATTTTCAAATCATTGAGGCTTAGATTCACTTGAATCTCTATAAAATACTTGCATTAAATTCATGGTAACTAAAACTTTTTTCCATATATATAATATAACCTTTTCTGTATATATATAAAGAAATATAACTTTATTCCTAGATAAATCTTGATAAAGAATATTCTTGAATTTGTTAAAAAAATCTTTATTTCTAATGGAATTTTGTTGTTCTTATCTGTTAAATATATGCTTACATTACAATTTTCAATAATGGGTTGAGTTTCGATGAGAACGGAAGTTATGTTGAGAAAGATAAGAAGAGATCTTCATCATTGGATAAATCCTAATTAAAGATCAACGATAATGATATGCATCAATATGTACCGGATCAATTTCCGTAAAAAGCGCAATTCATGAGATATGGATGGGATTAAAAGTGATCAAAGATTCATATCCCTTTTTACGTTTCTCATATTAACTTATATTCTCACACGATGTTTCGTCTTCCAATGCATATTTATAAGACTAATTACTTATGTATATTTATTTTCTTATATATCATACAGTGACATTCTAACTACATTTGTAGGATTCTCAAATTCACTTTAAAACTTTTTTCAAATTCTAAGTCTTCTTTTTCCATAAAATTTGTTATTGATTTACACTATAGTATGAAAAATTTGTTATTGATTTACACTATAGTATGAAAATTTTGTTATATTTTGATTTAAATGTATAAGATTCTCTTACTTTATTAGTTGTTGGAGGAATCATCCCAACTATCAACTCGATTGTTGGAACCGTGTACGCAAACAAGGGTAATCGATCACCGGATTAAATTGAGAATCGTGTGAGACACTTTCCGAATTGATATTTCGACCCTATGCCTTGGTTTCACGAAATTCAACCTAGGATAAGACTCAAAATACTTTCGTTCTTAGGCACAAAAACGAGAGCAATTTTCTGGAGAGTATATGAGAGTATTGTTCAAAAACCGTGTCTAAAAACCGTGTTTTTGTTCGTGTAAACTCATGAATATAAATTCTTATTTATACTCAAAATAACGTAACTGAAATAATAATCATGGCTGAAATTTAGGAGTAGTGGTCAGTTACACAAATCTAGTAACTGCTCAAAAACTGCACATTTAATGCACAGTAACCGTTTCAGGGATACTTCATAAGTTTCAGGGACCTCTCCCTTCAGGGACCCTTCAGAAGTTCAGGGACCCTTCAGGGACACTTCAGACTTTCAGGGACCCCTCAGAAGTTTCAGGGACCTCTCCCTTCAGGGACCCTTCAGACTTTCAGGGACCCCTCAGAAGTTTCAGGGACCTCTCCCTTCAGGGACCTTTCAGAGACCCTTCAGGGACCCCTTAGAAGTTTCAGGGACCCATTTACCACTTATACTCCAAATCCAATTACAGCCCGACCGGCTCGACTGGCGCTCGACTGGCCGAGTCGAGTATTCCAGAGGACATCAGTATAGACTCGACTGGCTCTACTGGCCCAGTTGAGTATTCCAGAAGATGCCAACACCAATTCACAGAGTTCGAATGGAACCAGTCGAGCTTGACTGGGTTCCAGTTGAACCTTGTTGTATTCAGTCGTTACCGGGTTCATACTCGCCTTATAATAAGCGTGCACTCCGCACCACCTAACTTGAATTAGATCACAGTATAAAACCCATATAGACATCATGTTATTTCCAATCACATAAATGGACCGGTGACACTAAAATCACCAACATTATTAACTTAAATATCATTAATTTACACTTATTTGATGTATAACCTAATAGGGTATTTGTTTTTAATGGTCACCACCGCTAGTTCCAGCCACAGTCACCACCGGTGTCCACCGTCTACCACCTCCTCTTCCACCACAACAGCCACATCCACCATTTCCACAATCACCGTCCATTGTCTCATCCACTACCACCGCCGTCCACCTCCAACTACTCCACTACCACCATCGTCCACCTCCAACTCCTCATATACTACAACAACCTCTTCTACCACCTCCATAACTACCATCGGCCACCGACCGCCATCGTCCATCACCTCCACCACCACCACCACTACCATTGTGGGCCACCTTCACCATAACCAGCACCACCATCGTCAACTATCACTACCACTGCCCCAGCACCACCATCATCATCTATCACTGCCCACCACCACCACCTCCAAGATATCAATCATAACTACCTCATCGTTGTCGACCGCTACCACCAACCACCATTGTCTTTACCTCTACACCCATCGTTAGTCATCGACCACCATCACACATCGTCAACCACTAGTACTGTCGACCACCTCCATCATGGACTACCATTACCACTCACTGCCTACCATCACATCGGCCACAAACTACCTCCTCCACTACTGTCGACCGCCACTAGCAACATTTTCAAATCCCCCATAGCCACCATCGTCCACCAACCACCATTGCCTCTACCTCTACAACCATTGTTGTTGCAACAATCTTCAGCTTGCCTTCACCAATTGTTAACGATCTTTCAGGCCGAATACATAGTTTTCCTTTGTACGAATCGGGTTTATTTTAACTACTATCATTATATCAAAAAAAAAAACAAATTTGGTACTATTATATATGTATGTATTTCAGTATTTATGTATATGAAAATTGTGTCAAAATGTTTATAAATGAAATTATTTTAAATATTTACTTTATTTGTGTTATTTATAACTATTATATGATATATAAATCATCGAATAACTTTTAGGGCCAACTTGTTTAGTAATATTTCTTCCAGTTTTAGTTATACCAAACATCATACATACATTTGCCAAGTCCAATCATATCCTGTTCACTTATGTCTTGTCTTACCCTCTTCTCATATCTAGTCTTTCCAATTCTATCACGTCCAATCATGTTTATATACCAAAAACTACCTAAGCAAACTAAATTAATTTTTTGCTTTTGATTGTTTGAATTTGAGCATTTTCTATTTTCAAATTTTTTTTAAAAAAATGGTAAAATTGTATGAAAAGGGAATTAGATGATTGATGTTGATGATGAAAATGAAATAATGGAAGACAATCAAATGGCACGCTTATTAGATATATATACTAGGAATTTTGTCAATGCATTTGTAATTATATCAAATTATTGTGTTTTCATCATTATTATTCTTCATTATTACCCCATATATATATATATATATATATATATATATATATATATACTAATTTACCTTATTTTTAACATGGGTGAATTATGAACAAAATCATTTATTTATTTCGGTTTTAAAATTTTCTTAAAAATTTAAAAGCATCAAGAGCGTTTATAACTTGGAAAAATAAAATTTCAAAAAATTATAAAAATATGAATACCAATTCTTAAGATTTGTAGTCTACATTTTCCACCAAGAGCAATTTCTAACAATTGCATAAGAATGTTTCTTGTTCACGGTACAAGTCAGACATAATAATTCAAAAGGTTAAATAATTAATAATAAAGACATTCAAAATTAAAATATCTTATCTAGTAGTTTAAATTATATTCTCTATGGGAAATTGATAAATAGTTAAATACACTATATCATACGAGTTATTCACTAAATAATTTTTTTTACATTGAAAATTATAGTATCATTTTCAAAAGAAATATGTTTGAAGTTTTGAAATGGGTTTCATATAAGAGAATTATGACAAGTCTATTTGTATCAAGCAAATTGAATTTTTATCAGCCCATTTCTTTTATTCGCATTATATAAAAGTTGGGAAAAAAAATCAAACAAGAACAAAGTTAAAGAACAAAAAAACCAGATCATATGTAATTTTACATGTGATTATAGAACACGATCAACACAGGAGTAACTGGACAACCTGGCCACAATCTCAGATCGCGAATAAAATCGCATGAATTAGATGTGATTTTACATATTAAATCATAAAAATCTTAAAATAAAAACCATGGTGTATTATGTATATACAGTTGACATTTTTTTTTCATTACATATTTGTAAATAACCGGGGTAACTTTGAAAAATGACCATAATAATTTGTTTTTTAATACAGAAAAATAGAAATATTGTTTTATTTTATCTAATATTAATAAAGATTGCTTTGAATTTAAGGGAAAAGAGAGAAAGAAAAATGGGGTTCTTCAAAATTTTATAATGTAAATTTTGCATCAAAATTATCGCTCACATTTTCTTTATATATATGGAAAATTGAAAGGTGAAAAGTTAAAGATAAATCCTACTGCTTTTTTGCTTTTCTTTATGTTATTTTGCAAAAAAAATTCAATATCTTATTTCCAATGAATTAAATCTATATTATAAAAATCCATAATTATTGGTATAATGGTGACTTTTGACTTTTGAGGTGGGTTTTCATACTCACATGTTAGTTGCATTTGGGAATATGTTAAAGCTCATTTTCAGAGGGTTGATATCTTTGTGTTGTGTGAATTCCCATATGCCTAATGGCCTAACTTATATCTAAAATCAAATAAATTAAGTATATCTTATATAATAATAACAGTTAACAAATTTAAAGCAATCACCGATTCAACATCACATATCTTTCCGTCACAGGGTGTTGTATATTAAGACCCATAGAGATAGCCCAACTGATTAGATCTCAAGTTTGATTTCCATTTGATCACCAGTTTGAATTTCTTCAGAACTTACCACAGGTCTTTCCATCTATCTTCAGTACCTCATGGATTCAGAAAGGTGCATACAAGCTAACACAAACCACCCATAGTTATTACAAAAATAACAATGAATTACATCTTACGTCCATCTAGTTTGGTGTTTTTAACACACCCTATTCCTATTTTGAAAAGTTAACAAAAAATGCCCTTGTGGTTGTAGTTTTTAACGAGTTAGGTCCATGTAGTTACAACTTTATAACAAGCCAGTCCCTATGGTTAAAGTTCTCTTAACCAGTTGAGTCGCCTAAATTAATTAACAAGTTGGGCCCTGTGGTTGCATTAGGGTCCCCCATCTCATTACAAATATGCAACCACAAAGACCAAACTCGTTAACTTTTTCAAAATACAGACAAGATCCGTAAAAATCACCAAACTGTAAGGACGTAAAACGTAATTCACTCCAAAAATAAACAAAACTTACCAAGAATGAATTAGTTTTTAGTAAGTCCAATTTCCCCTTAGATCCAAAAAGAAAATTTTAAGTAAGTACGAAAAAGTAAGCCCATATAACATAAATATTGGAGCATAGAGAATTCTAATTCTAGTTCTAGTATGAAATGAAAGCAAACTATAATAGAGTTTTACAGTTTTCCTTTAATAACTCAATGACCCTTTGTGTTAAACTCTCAGCAAACTTTCCCAACAATGGTTCAAAACCTGTGTGGATATCAACCTTCTCATCCCCACATGAAGTTGCAATTTTGGCAATTTCATGCACATTTTTAGCTATTGATTCGAGCATTTCTGCTGTTTCACCATAAAACTCGGCTTCTGGATATACGTCTTTTAGTTTAGAAAATACCTCAAGGGCACTCTTACTTGAGCCTGCTAAACTTCTTAATGCTTCTTTGCAAGCATCCAAGGTCTTGTTGCAATCTTGTTGGTCCTTGATCATGCCCTCCTGCCATTCATCGTTTCATCAAAGGATTAACATTATTAAAGTTGTTATTGGAGTTTCACATAATTCTTTAAAAATTTGACAAAAACTTTTGACTCTTAAATAGGAATTGAACGTGTGTTAAACTGATTAGGGGTTGTTTGGCAGTTGCTGAATGGTTTGGTGCAGAATGATTAAAAGGCTCTTACGATACAGTGCAAAATGAAATATAATTGTTTGATAATTGTTCAGTATGTAATTAGGGCTCTTAATGGTTAAGGGAGGACCAGGATACAAAATGATTCAGAGGATTTTGGAACCATTAAGAGGCAGACTTAATTTTTGCCAAACAGGATTCACCTCTTAGTGATTCAGAGGCTGCCACTTAATGGAACTGTTAAGAGGTAAACAAACAGCCCCTTGAGAAAAAAAAAAATGTTTCATTCAACTAAATAGGAATCAAGTCAAACTTCATTATGTTTTGATGCATTTTACCCAAACTTACAATATAATGGTAAAGGTGAATCTCAAAACTGATAGCATCAACAAAATGCAATGATAATAGGTAATTTTAACTTGAAATGTAGCAGAAAAGGAAATGTTTATTGATATTACCTGTTTGCTACAACTTCCCCTTTCTGAATCTTGGTGTTCAGTCACAGATAAATTGGTGAGGTTGGTTTCTTTGAAACCTTTTATAGTTTCAGTGGTATCATTCATGGGGAGGTCCAGTGGCAGCTTTTGGCCACGAAGAAGATCCCGCCGTACAGTAAACCGTGCAGAATAGCTTTTTCTTGAGGAAGATTTTGGTGCTTCTGTCTGAGAGGGCAGAAGAAATTATATATGAGTTTATCAGATTATCATCATGATTAAAACTCATATTCCTACCAATGTGTATATATGCTAAATGATCTAAATAGACTTCCCGCAAAGTAATAACTTAGATATATATATATATATACATATACTTTTAGTGATTTGTTATTAATGTTTTGTTCTATCAAAATCTAGGAGTAGCATTTTGATTATGTGAAAGTGAAAGATAGAACTATTTATTGATTTTGACCCAAACAATTCCTTACATTCTCATTTGTTGGAGAACATTTAAGACACATGACTAAGGCCTTGTTTGTGATTTCATTTTAAGCTCTTAATCACGTGTGTCTTATTGGTTTAGACGTTTCATAACCATTTCAGAACTGAAATCAGACTTCAGACTTTAGCACCTCCTATAAAACAAACGCCACCTAATAGTTAATAAATTTATGGGTCCGGTTAAACGTTGCCATTTTCTAGGAGGGAGGGTATATTTTCTTTCATCTGAAACATACTAAAGCTTCAATTAAAGACTAGTAACCTTGGAGTTTGCTGAATTCAGGATGCACTTATTAGCGACTGATGTTGAAAGTTCTGAACTTCCATGGGTAAATTTTTCCCGTGAATCACTTGCTTCATTCAACTGATGCTGACCAATGTTGTGGCTCAAACAGCCAGAATCATTGAACCCGATATGAACATTTAAGCATGCAGCCTGCCCCCCATCATGGTGGTTGTTGTAAGAGGTGTGATTCAAAGAACATTTGGTCGCACCATGACTCGTGGACCCGATGTCAGTTGTCTCTAGAGCATGGCTCTTTGATAAATCTGAAGATAAGGGCACACTTGGTTCCTTGGTGTTGTAAACCTCAGGAGAATTTAAAAGATCTAAACATACGGTATGAATAGTTAACCATCGTTTGTCCAATGCAAAGCTCCTGTAACAGATTTAAATAATAACCCATAATGTTAGGACTCAACAGTACAACCAACCAATGGATACTCTTGTAAGTATTTCAGCTAATAGTTAACATTAATAAGAGTCAGGTTCAGGGAAAACGTCAAAAAAAAAACTGAAGAATACCCTAGGAGCCCTCCATCCGTAACGGTATTGCACTTGTACATAGACGGTATGCACAAATGCATACAAGCAATAGAAGATGAGTTTTTTTCTATGCACGTGTGCATGTTACAAATTACCAGTACGCATTTGTGCATACTGTCCAGATGGAGGGCTTCCAGGGTGTTATTCAGTTTTCACTTTTTTTGAGGTTTTCCCCTGAACCCAACCCTAGTTAATAATACCTGCAAGTTCCTTGGGTAGTTGAGGCTTTGCTGTTACTTGTACCAGATGAACTACTTTGAATAAATCTCTCTCTATTATCGTTAGATGGCGTATGTAGTACAAGGTTCACAGGACCAGTTCCTCCATTAAGTGATTTCGAGGGAGAATGGTCTTCTCGTTCAGCTACCTGCCACCAAAGAACAATAAAAGTATTTAAGGTCCAATAACCATACGAATAAAGTGCACATTTGGTACACTTGGATTGAGAATAGGATAGTCGTTCTCCAAGGGCCTTAGTCGAAAAGCATCTAATCCATTTGGACTTCTTTTTTTTGTTTTTGTTTTTGTTTTGTTTTTTCATATGTATGTTTAGGATATTTTGTTTGTTTGTACCTCAGATAATATAGGATCCATGGGGATAACCAAAGGACTGGTGACTTTGGATTTTGCCCACTGTGGAAGTCTTGATACACTAAATTTGAATGTTGAAGTCTCTTGAGGGCATTTTCCTTCACAAAGTACAGCTCTAGCTGTGCGTTGTGATCTCAGATAATTTTCTTCAAAATAATTGATTTGAGGAATTGTAGTTGGGGACAATGGACAAGAATTTTCCTTGATCCTTTGCAACATTCTTGATGTCAAAAGTGTAGGCATTTTCCAAACAAATATACAGCCATCACTTCCTACCTGAAAACATCAATTAAGTTGATGGTAAGCAAAGGGCATAAAACAAACACCGGTTTAGTTTAATTCCTATTCGGGGAGAGCTGCATTTTTGGATTTTCTAACTTCTTTTGCTTTAAGACCATTCAATATTAAAGAAATTCATGTAAAAAGTTGCAAAATCCAACATAAGGTTTGAACATAATCGACGGTTTTTGCTATTATAATAGCATAATGTGGCCTATCTATTTTACAAGAAAAAGATAATGACTGAAAATGTAAGCAACCATCATATATATTTACTCACAGAAACTAGATGTTTGCAGTCAGGTAAAAATATGATCCCATTAATGGCTTCACCGTGCCCCATTCCACACGCAACCATCTCACCACTCGTAAAATCATACATGCAAATAGACTTATCAGAGTAAGAACACACCAAGTAGCTGCAACTTGGGTCTAGAGCAACCTGAGGAGCAAATTTGTTAGCAAATGTGATCCAGGACAAGTGATAATTATATCCATGTTGAACATATATAAATACTTACTTTTATTGGGTCTCCGAAATCTCCGCCCTGTTTAAATGATCTGATTACTTGCCCAGCAACAATGTCCAATATGTTTATCTTCTTATCCTATAGTAGCAAATTAACTTGGTCATGATATTGGTAGCTCCCATGATAAAACTAAATGTCTTAGATGCTGCTAACATTTGGATGAATTGGCACTCTATATTTTCATAAGTATTGAAATTGATAAAAGTTGGCGGGCATATAGGATGGTACAATTCCTTGTACACATCACTCATATGAACCATCAAAAAGTTTACGAAATATATATATATATATATATAGAGAGAGAGAGGGAGGTTAAAGGGAAAACCTTAGAAAAAGAGAAAACTGAAGAACACCCTCGGAGCCCTCCATCTGGACAGTATGCATTTGTGCATAGACGGTATGCACACATGCATACAAGCCTTTCTTTCTATGCATGAGTGCATGTTATGCACAAGTGCATATGCACTACTGCATATTACAAATTACCGGTATGCATTTGTGCATACCGTCCAGATGGAGGGCTCCCAGGGTGTTCTTTAGTTTTTTTTTTTTTTTGAGGTTTTCCCATGTTCCTGACCCTATATATATGATGTTAGGGGTGGGTTCCGTTGGGAACTTCAAATTCATTGAGAACCTGAGGAACCAACTATTCATGATGAATAATCATGAATATCATTATATCATGTATTTTTATCATACATAGCATGTATTATTATCATCAATATCATGTATTTTCATTACAAATAAAATCATTCTGTTATACCCTGGGGTCAAATGGTCTATTAGTCAGGTCAATAAGTCAATCAGTCAATAAGTCTTTAGAAGGTACTATAAATACAGGAGAGATTAGGAGGTGAGGTGATTCTGTTTTGTGAATTCAGTAGAGCAGGAAACCGTTTTTGGGAGAGACCAGGCCTCTCGAAAGCCTGTGAGAATTGCAATCATTCGATTAATTCAAGTAATACAACTGATTTGCACATCAGTGTACATCACATTCATGATGAATAATTTTCATTTTTCAGCGTTGTTCATCATGAATAGTTGGTTCCCCTTTCTCAATGAATTTGTGGTTCTCATTTGAACCCACCCCTACAATGTTATTCTTGTATCATCTAATATGCATTCCAAGTTTTCAACTCTAGTTGACATAATTAGCTCAGTTTCTATCCAAGGCAAGGAAACCACCAAAATGGGAATTCAAATGCACTTGCCTGCCCCACTGTGACAGCAGTCTCTGTCGTTGGATCAATGGCTATATCATATACAGTTCCACAAGATGAGCTTTGCTGATGTGAAAGAGAAATATCATACTCAATACCCCTTCCAGCAACATCTCGAAAGATTAGAGACCTTCATAAACAATATATATATATATATATTAAATCACTATGAACGCAATCGAGTGGAATGGACTTCCAATTTTCTGTACAGCATAATACAAACTAACCTATCAGAACTACAACTAATAATCTTCCGCCCATTTCCAGTGAGTTTTACCGAAGTTACAGAAGCTGAATGATCATCAACACTTGCAATCAGATCAAAATTCCTGATATGGGAAAATGCATATCAAAATCAATATGACAACAATGAAACTCTAAAATTATCTATCAAGGGTAAAAGTGACAACTCAAACCTGTTTACATCAAAAAGTTGTATCATTCTATCGCGTCCTCCTGAAGCTAGAAAATAGTAGCTTTCTAAATCCTCATCAGAATTAATTGTCTTCTTGATTGGCAAGCTGAAATCTAAAGAAAGAATTTCCGCTTTATGAACATCCTGCAAACAATAGTCGATCAGTGTGATTAGCTGCAAAAAAAAGGCGTAGAACGAAAGAAGAAAACAAGATTTTGAGCATGCAATCAATCATTGATAAATCGGACTTTATCATCTCAAAACCTGTATGCATGTATAGTCAGATGTGTTTAAGTTAAAGATATGCAGGTTTCCATCTGAATCACCAGCAGCAAGATGCTTTCCATCTGAACTAACTGCCATAGATCGATACCCTTGAGTGATAAAACCTGATATTACTGATTCACGTTCAAACGTTCCAGCACCCACTGCAGAGAGAAAATAAAATGAATGAATCAACAACTAACAACACCATCTTCAGATACTTTGAAGTAAAAACTATAAAAAAATCAAGATTTTAACGGTTTTACCTAAACATGAAGTGCCAGCTGGTTGTGGTAATTCAGATTGGAGGGCAAGATCCCATAGCCTAATAGTACCATCTGCTGAACATGTTGCAAAGGAAACTCCACCATTGCAACCTCTAGCAACACATGCAAGAGAAGGATCATGCATGTTTTCACATGAAAGATTCTTGACATCCCATATGCATTCACTATGTGAAACTAGCACACAACACTTGGTAGCCTAAATAACACAACAAATTGTAAATATTTCCAATATGAAGGTCGGTACTATACAAGAATATACTAATTGAAAAAGAATCAAAAGTGATGTTTTTGAAATCAATTAATGGAAATATTAAACAATCACCTGGAATTTTCCATGGATGTTCCAAATATAGAGACTGTGGTCTCTGTAAACCACCACTGCAAGATAGAAGGCTTAACATGATTCTTGATCCCTTAATCGAAAACTTGATTATATAAATATATATAGGGGGAGTTCAAATGAGAACTCAAGCGCGACACGTGTCATATTCTGACTGAATAATGAAGAAAAATATTCAGTCTGAATAATACTACATTCAGTCTAAGTAATACTACATCAGTCTGTCGCGCTCTCATTTGTCCTCACATTCACAACCAAATTTGAGTTCGCATTTGAACTTTCCGCCCTCTCTCTCTCTCTCTCTCTATATATATATATATATACATATATATATATATATAGGGGAGATTTCGAATACAAACCACGTCAATTCGTACAAACCATACAAACCGCGTGATTCATTGTTTAATAATTTAATTGAATAATTTTTTTTTCATGAAAGTGTTTAATATGATGAAATTCTTTCATATAATTTTTTTCTTCATGAATTATTTTGTTTCAACATGAAAATGAACATGAAATTCTCATTTTGATGAAACGTGTTTCACATATTCATGATTAATCAACCCCCATGCATTCTTGATGAAATTTGTTCACATATTATTGACTAATGAACCCTCATAATTAAGAAAAAGTGAAAAAAAAAGATTGGTTAAATGCGGTTTGTACGGTTTGTACGAATTGACGTGGTTTGTAACGGAAATCAACCCTATATATATATATATATCTAATGATGTTCTTGAATAATTTCTCAAATAGAAAATAAGGCAAATGTAAAACATCATGAAGCTAGCCTGCCTCCAGAGCATTGTTGGATACTACAAAGAAATTTAAAATCCCTAATCTTAGAGAATGATGCTTACCAAGCTTTTGTGAGTTAGAAAATTGACAAGCTATTGCATCTGGAAAGGTAGGTGGTTGCTGAATTCCCTCTTGAGATTGGCATTGGGTATTGGTTGTCTTTTTGCTTTGTTTGTCTTCACTATAATGTAAGCTTCCACCATATTCAAGGGAACCAACGGTATACAGCTTTACAACTCCATTATTGCATGCACAAGCAATGAACTCTCTTGATGCAGATAATGCATAGCCTTTCTCAACCTAATAGTTATATATAGAAAATAGGTTGAACACGATAAATTATGAGAAAAATATAAAGGCAAAGATCAATTGTATATATAATCATGCAATCCTCTGTTGTTAAGCTATATAGAAATACTTGATTTCTTGAATATGGATTTACATGCCATTGCATTTACCTTTAGATTCACCGAATTTGTAATTGTCAACCCACCATGTATAAGGCATAAAACACCTATAAGCCAAAAAGGAAAAACATTTTTGATATGTACATAATTAAATATAAACTAAAACAGATTCAATCCATGAAAAAAGCAATGCAAAACCATCTACCTGAATCTGTTAACACATAAAAAAGTACCAGTTCACCACTCTTGCCATCAGCTAGATTCCCATTAGTCTTCAAAGATGATGTAATAGCTATAAATGTACAGCCTTTGTGATGACCAAGATCAACAGTTTTTCCATGCATACTTAGTGATAATGATTCAGTTTTAGCTCGAGATTTGGTAGGCAATCCAACTGTCCATATCTTCAAATGCCTCTTTCCAGCAGTCAAGATGAAATTTGCATCCATTGAAAAGGTAACAGATGCCACAGCCGAAAAAGATGAACATGCTTTCAGCTTTTTAACTAGTCTCCCACTTCGCCATTCCCAAAGGCATAGGTATCCATCTTGAGGGAATCCAACCGATACTAGATGCTTACCTGGATATTTAAGAAGATGGAATAGAGAAAAATGCAGATGATAAATGAACATAATATGTTCCGGGATAACGTTGGCAATTCTTTTTCACACCCGCAAGAATGTCAATGGAGTATATTTAAAAAGATATTAGAGAGATAACTGACTTGCTTCAACTAACCATCAGGTGAAAAAGCCATGCAAGCTACACCATATCGATGGCCTTTCAGTTCTGAAACAGAAGCCAAAGTTGCAGAGCTCCATACCACTATGGCAGGTTGGTGCCCTGACTGTGAATGATGTAACATACAGAAAATACAAGTAGTTAATAATTTCAGAAAGTTTCACCCACGAGTGTAATCCAACATTTCTACTGGGAAATATCACAGATAGATGTTGCACTTCAAGGCAATTGCTGACCAAGATGAAATAATCTAGTAAAAGAAGATAAAAACAAAGGTGGAAAAAGAATACAGTGCCTTAAGCTTTTTATCCAATTAAAGATAGCAATATAAATACTTGGAAACATTTAGTCAGTAAGGCCTTTCTGATGATGCAATACTCATGCATAAGAATCTTTAAAGTAAACCTATTCTCTGTATTCATCCGAAGAATTGAAGGAGTCACACATCTTTACAGCTATTTAAATTTCTGTAGACATACTTAATGTGAAAGCCTATTCTATTGAAGTTCTACAGAAGAAATGAAATCGATCCCCAAGCAACTAGCTTATGAAAAAATCTATATTTATGTAACGAAATTATTTACACAGGGATTTCAGTCTTTCCAACAAAGAATATATTGCACAAAATAAAATAAATAGATAAAAAGTGACATTGATGTTTCTTAAGCTACCAACAAGAAACTCAAACCTCTTGTGATAAAGAACAAGAAACTCAAGCTTGTTGAGCCCTCTTTTCTAGTAGTTGAGATTTGAAGTTTGTTGATACGTTCAAAGTTGTTGCATGCCATTAGGCTGTTGCCTAGTATGTACACAGTACACAATACTGGGCCTCTGTAAGTAAGCTAGGGTTAAGAGCATATCGACTTTACCAAATTAAAGTAGCTACTCCTTGCAATCCCATTTAGAATCCAGAAAGATCAAAATATATGTAATTGTGAATGGTAAACTTGATAATACTTTACTAACTTTAATTAATCAAATAGCAATCCCATTTTAGAATCCACTTTCTAGAATCCAAAAAGCTCAAATATACATGTCACTATGAGCTGTAAACTTGAGTATACTTAGTATTATTACATTTAAGAGAAAAAAAGTTATTAACTAATAAGGAGCTTTATTTATTTGCTTTTTGATCAGCAATTCAACAAACTCTTTACTTCCTATTTGCAAACAGACCCAATTCACAAAGATAAAAGATGATCCTAATTCCTTCAAATGTATTAAGTAATATACTGCAAAAACTCATAACTGTGTTTGGAAATAGACCTCTCCAGCTGCAATGTAGCTTCCATCTTGAGATACAGCTACACAGCTCAATGGCTTGAGCGAACGATTAGACACCATAAGATGTGATTGGGTCCCTGAATCGACGTCGTAAAGCACCACAACACATCCTGCAATATAAACAAACTTGGAATCGAAAGAGGAGCTAGAAGCCAATCCGTTGCCATTCGTCGTCGTTAACCCAATAATCTCTTCCAAATCGAACTGCAGATTCAAAATACAAATTACACGCTAATGAATTGAAAAGAAGCCCTCGTATCGTAGGTAAGATTATATTCAAATGTTAGTTAGGGGTATTTGAAATGAATTAGAGCATGATGAATAGAAGAAGAATGTGACCTTGGAACAAGAAGTCTGTGGTTTCTTGAGCTTGCGATTTGGGTTCATCTTGGGATTCAAAAAAGTAAGCCGTAGAATCAAGAATGGGGGTTTTGGAAGTGATGTAATTATGTTTTACTATAGAATGAAGCGGGAAGTAAATGCAAATTAAAAGATATTGTCCGAATACGTTACGTTTTGAATTTCTTTTTCAAAACAGAATTTTTTTTTTTACGGAACGGAATCGGTTTAAGAAATTTGATTTTTAATAAATTGGAATGAAATTTTATCAGATTTGACTATCTGTTTAGTTGATAGATATTGAAATAAAATACGTTAAAGAATTGGAATATGTCACTTTGACTTATATAATGTAGCTTTAGAATTGGAATGAAGTATTGTTAAATGACCAAAATATTCTTTTTGAATATTTTGAAACCCAAAATCCAACTATTGTGGTTCAGATAAATGGTGGTCGACAGTCGTTCACATCAGTGGTGGTTTTAGATCGATGGTGGTCAACAGAGGTTCAGATCGGTGGCGGTTGGCGGTGGTCGGCGATGACCGGCGGTGGTTCAGATTGACAATGGTTTGGATCGACGGTGGTGGTTGACGGTGGTTCAGATTCGTGGTGGTCGGCGGTGGTTCAAATCAGTGGTCGTCGACGGTGGTTGACAATGGTTTAGATTGGTGGTGGTCGGTAATGGTTTATATTAGTGGTGGTTCAGTTCAAGTAGTGCAGATGAGAAAATTTTGTGTTTTTTAGGATATGGGATGAAATGGAGTTGAATTCCTTCTTAATTGTGATAGAATGACCAAATTCAATTTCATTTCATAAGTAAATCAAACGCCTGAATAGAATTTAATCAATAGAATTGATCATTACAATTTCTTCCAATTCCATCAAAATCCTGCAAACCAAACACCTCCTTGGTATCAAAATAATTAATAAGATCGCAATAGTTAAGCCTTGTTTGTTTTTTCATTTTCAGCTCTTAATTACCTCTTATGTCTTAATTACCTCTTATGTCTGAATCGCCATTAAATATGAAATTTTCTCACTCATATAAAACTTATCCAAAAACTATTAAGGCGTGTAATTGAAAAAAGTAAATTATAAAAAAAGAACTTTCACAACTTATTGAAACACTTTCTTTTAAAAAATTTAGCTTATAATATTGTCTCCAATATAATTTTTTTTTAAATTGGTTTTATATATTGAACAACAGATTCTATATTTTGTTATTTAAAATAAAGAAAATTTTAAATATAAAGAATTTTTTAAGTTCTCGTTTGGTTTGTAGGATTGGATCGAATTCGAAGATATTTGAAATAGATATTTATTCCAATCACATGTTTGATTTTAATAATATCTTGTATTTGAAATTCAACAAATAGAATTTGTCTTCAATTTCATAGAATTTGTTTGTAATAATATTTTAAAATATGTTAAAAACATTTGTTTTATACTAATCAGATAATAAAAAGTAATTTAATTATTTCTATAGTTATAAGAAGTGGAAATTAATTTCATTCAAAATCATACAAACCAAACAAACACACCAAAGATGTCAAATCCTTTCTCTTCTAATCCACGAAATCTAAATCCATCAAAACCTGCAACAACTTAAATATTCATCCTTGGAGTTGGAATTACCACGATTGCCAGCAGTCCAGTACCAGACTTTCCCTCCAATGTATCCTCGTTAAAGGATTTCCCAAGCATGTCAACCAAGGCTATATACTCGTTAAATACATCAGTATAGCGCATCCCATCCCAGAACATCTAAGGCATCACATACATGTTATTGCAGGACGCACCCTTCTTATGTTTGGCGTTCCTTGGAATATGCCATACTGGGGTTTGTTTATGTACCAACACAACGTTCACGATACTCAAAGCGGAGCACCATGCATGCATGCCAACAGAGCATTGTGTGCAGCCTCACGCTCGATCCCCACTTGACACATCTTGTCGCTAGCATAGCTTGGCAACTCGACGTGCTTAGAATGAGGAATAGCAAGAGGTTAGGGACTTGATAGCGTTGGGTCCCACCGATGAGATTGATTTATTAGTTTTTTTATATCATTGATGTTAAAATTCTCTAAAATGGAGAATCTATTGGAGTTGAATCTAAACATTTTTTAGAGATTTTGACTTTTGGTTTTCTATTTTAGAGAAATTATAAAGAAATTGCTAACTAAAATAGAGATTTTGGCAATTTTAGTAATTTTTATGCTCCAACAAGTGTAATAGAGAAAGCAAGAGAGAATATGAAAATCAACAAATTTGGATAACTCTCTAAAAATCTACATAAGAGAGACAAATAAAATTTAGTTTTTTCACAATAATAAGAGGTATTGAAATTAAAGTTTATAAGAGAGAAACAATATTTTATTAAATGTATTATATATTAACAATATAGTTGATGCTAAAAAATTGTTAAAATAAAGTAACATATGAAGTTTGATGTAATTTTTAGAAATTTTAACTTTTGATATTCTAAAATTTTGCATAACAATTTGAAATGCTCTAATCATCTTATGACTTACCAAAAATGTCTTGAGAAAATGCTTAAGCTTTCATAATCAGTTAAATTGTCAAGTCTACAAGACTTTTGTTCCTGTTGTAATCCGTGTCTGCCGTAAAACGTAGATTAATTGTCACACATGCACAACCACATCAAAAGGAAGATGTGATATTTTAATCTTTTGTGGTAGAAGCCTATGAATAAATATCACTGCAATTGTATACTGATAACCGTCATTTCTTAAGCATTATTTGTCACTATTTTATCTATTTTATTCCTTTTTCTAACCCAATATACCTATTTGAGCCTACTTTCTAATTATTGGTCTAAATCAGTCTCAAAGCCAAGAAATAACCAAAAAGTCGGATTTTGGCATGGTGACATCACACCACTGTGACGTCAGTGGCCAGAATTACGATAAAGCTCCTTGCAGGATTTCTTGGTGAAGTTTGTGAAAAATACTTTCTGGAGCACCTTTAGTCAACCTGAGTTATTCACAAAAATGCTTGGATGAAGACACAATGAATGAGGACAGAGTTGGTAGAAGACAAAGAGTGGTTTGAAGATACTCCCTTGTTACTGTTGTAACCCGTGTCTGCCGTAAAACGTAGATTAATTGTCACACATGTACAACCACATCAAAAGGAAGATGTGATATTTTAGTAACTCATGGTAGAAGCCTATGAATAAATATCACTGCGATATTTTAATAACTCATGCTGGTTGTTGAGACGATGCGGGCTAGGCCAGTTTTTGATTCAGAAAGATGAGGGGCCAAAAGTTTAAATAGGGGAGTTATAAATTCCCTATCTCAGTGTGGTGAAAAATCGAATCAACAACTCAATGTGATATTTGCCTTTTTTTGGCAAGTCTAATTACACCAAAATAAGGTTTTAGATTTTACTTATATATAGTTACAACACAAATTAGAAGTAGTAAATATCTAGCATAATGAAGAGGAGGACTATTAGTCTATGCCACTATGAAATGGTTGCTATGAGTTGGGATTTCTTGGATAGAAACAACTCTGCTTTTGAAGATTGCTAATAATTATATATATACACACACACAGATACACCCACACAGAGGGAGGTTCAAGGGAAACGACAAAAAAAAAACTAAACAACGCTTTTGGGTTGGGAGCCCTTCATCCAGACGGTATGCACTAATGCATACAAGCGATTGAAACTGTTTTTTTTTCTATGCACGAGTGCATATTATGGATTAATGCATATGCATAAATGCATGTTACAAATTACGAGTATGCCTTTGTGCATACCGTCGAGATGAGGGCTCTCAAGGTGTTCTTCAACTTTTTTACAAGTAAAAAATTTTGGCACGAAATTTCGAGATCTCAAGCATTAAACTAACAAATGGCCGGTCTTAAGTTGTTAAACACAGGGTAGTTAGGCAATGTTTCACAAATTAGCTGATAGACTTTTCTTTTGACTGATAGCTAACCAATAAACTAATCATGTTCAGTCCTAGCCAGTGTTCAAAAAGGCGCGCCATGGCGTGCGTCATGGCGCGATATGGCGTAAGACGCGTCTCCGCCGTTACGAAACAGCCCATAACATTTCCATAAGGCGTGGCTTACGTTATGGCGGCTTGAGGCGCGCCGCGGCGTGCGTTTTTTTGTATGGCATGGATTTTTTTCAAAAAAATTATTTTTTTTTAGTCTTATTCTATTTTTATCTTTTGTATTTTTACAGTTAACTTTAAATTTTACA
The DNA here is from genome assembly GCA_036898165.1 of Silybum marianum. Classification (NCBI taxonomy): domain Eukaryota; kingdom Viridiplantae; phylum Streptophyta; class Magnoliopsida; order Asterales; family Asteraceae; genus Silybum; species Silybum marianum. Next base: position 44,910,988 of record CM072528.1, read on the forward strand.
CTTTTATACATTTATCTAATCACATTACTCACAATTACACGAATTTTATAAACGTTATAGTCTCACGATTAAAATAAAGTCGTAAAGTTATCTATTTTAAGTTATATTTTAAATATTTAATCATAAAACTATTTTAATAATAATAATCTATATGATTTTTATTATTCTAATATGAATGCACATATTTTAATATCATTATCCGATTAGATTTTATGTAGAAAACATATATCTTTATATATAATTGTAGTATATGACATGTAAATTTGCCGCCTTGTGTCACACCTTGAAAAACGCCGCGTCCTCGCCGTGGCGCGTAAGGCTTAAGGCTTGACCTCGCCGCCGCGCCACGCCTCACGCCTTTTTGAACCTTGGTCCTAGCTGATAATAAGCCAGATGACAATGTAAAATGACTTTAAAAAAGTATGTTAAAGAACTTTTTGGAAAAATATAACGATGATAAGTGGAAAAAAAAAGAAACTACTCGATCTTGTTGAAACGCCATCCAGCACAACCGTCCAAAAAAAAAAAAAAACTGGCTAACCGTTTCTAAATTCCATCAAAAAATAGCAAACAAAAAAGCAGCAGAAAATGAAAGTTTTGAACAAACTTACCAGGTTCATTATCACCTTAAGCAGAATAACAGTTGTTTATTAGCTCTGAGACCGGAACCAATCAATCTGCAAGATATCAGCTATATAGCATGCTTATAAAGATCTAAATAACTTTTTATTAAACAAAAAATTCATGGAAATTGAATGATAGATTTAAAAGATTAGAGGGAATGAATGATAAACGAAAGTAACTAAATAAATACTAATTTCCTTTAAAGAAAGTCTCTCCCTCTCATTAGCAGTGAACTGAAAAACCACATATATCTATATAAAAAAACAAAAGGAAACTCTTCCAAGTCAAAAAAACTCCATCAAACATTACCCCATTTTTATAAGATAATGTCAACAAAAAAACAACAAAAAACGACATGATTTCTTTCGAATTTTTCGATCTATATTATCTTTTTTTTTGTTCTCTTATCACAACTCTGTGTTGCGTGAGAATGACGGCAAAGGCACGGCTTCCTGTGGACGAAGGATAACGAGCACAGCAAACATACCCATCATGGGAAGAACAAGAAGCCATTTTAGTAATTTATAGTAATGCATATGAAAGGTTAATGAGAACTCATCGGAAAACTGTAATTTGTTCTTATCGGTCATCTCCACCACCACCGTTCCTGTTGTCCTTACTCCTACTGTTGGCAGCTTAATCCTATATTTTCCCGGCTTATCGAACACTTGGCTCCTTTTGATTGTTCTCTCCCCTTGGTAATTCCCAGGAACCAACAATGACGTCTGCAAAACCATTCAGAAAACTATATCAAATCACTTTTAACAGTCAGACAGTTTATTCAGCCACAAAAATAGAAGTCATTAGAAAGCAAAAAACAAATGTTAAGAGGTAAAATGGGTCGTTTATATCATTCAAACAGTTTAATCAGCACAACAAACAAACAAACAAACAATTAGCTTAATCCATAGAGTTTATTCAGCACACAAAAAAAAGTCGTTAGAAAGCAAATAACAAATATTAAGGAGTAAAATGGGTCATTTATATCATTTAAACAGTTTAAGCAGCACAACAAACAAATAATTAGCTTAATGCATACAGACAGTTTATTCAGCAAACACAAAAAAGTCAATAGAAAGCAAATAACAAATGTTAAAGAGGTAAAATGGGTTATTTATATCATTCAAACAGTTTAATCAGCACAACAAACAAACAATTAGCTTAATCCATATAGACAGCTTAACCAATACAGGGTTTAATGGAAAAACAATCAACAGCTCCTCATTTCTATATTACTTTTGACTGCTGTAAATGTAACAAACAACTGTTAACACACATAAGTTCAACAAACCAACACATCAAATAACAGCATCATGTGTTCAAAGTGCTCGGATGCTTAATGTACCGTTTTAAGTCTCATCTTCATCATTTTGATGTCAGTACTAGCTAACAATTGTTTAAAACTTAATCTTGTTTAAATTATCATTATCATTTTTAAATTTATTAATACGGGTTATTTGAGCAAACAAAATTACAATAATGGAATCGAACTGGAATGGACGAATCTAACCAACGGTATGAGTTTGACAACAATCAATTAGGTAACGGGGAGTCTAAATTAAAGCTAAGTAGCTACCATTCAATTGAAACATCCTTTTGATTATTTTCTTCTTGTTCTATATACTTCCAGGTCATCTAATGATAAATGTATTTGCTGTCTTGTAAAAGTGTCAATCCGATATTTACCCACTTGTCAATTAATAATCCTTACAATATATTGATAACATCGATTATGGATCAAAATATTAATAAAGAAAGAGTCTGGGAACACTGTTCGTACCGTGACATTATAAGGACCTTGAGAGCCAGATGGTACCCTGTGTTTATCTACAATCTCTATTTCCACCCAAAAATTCTTGCCTTCTTCATCACGGAATGCTCTGGATGAAGGTGTAACATAGACCCCTTCACGTTCTACACGAGCTGCAACATTGTTTCGTCCTTGATTATGCGATCTCCATGCCTGAAAAAACATATATATATAATGTATTAATGTATTAACAACTGAGAACTAGAGGGAGTAATATGGAATAAATGTACGCATATCAGAAAAATATTCCTATATCCTACCTTGAGAGGATGATGTGGAGAAGGGGTCGAAAAACATAAGACGTTGCCATTCATGGTTGTCACAATAAGATCAAGATCATCTCCACCATCTACATTATCCGCCAAGACCATGCTATAACTGTAGATTAATATTTACCGGCTTTAGCTAAATTATATATGGGAAATTAAGCAGAAAAAGTGCCAAATGTTATTCGAGTACTATGCAACAAGGCTGGTTTGTGCTACATGGACTCAGGGGTCTAAGAGTTGTAATAAATTAAAGGATAGGGGGTGCATTTATAAAATAAAATCACACACACAAGTCTGACCAAACCATTAAAAGAATTAACTTTTTGCCATTTATCTTTCACATATTACATACATAGAAAAACAAAACTCAAATTTAACTTTAGACGTAACATTATACATATAAAAACAGAAAATTTTGTCCTCCTTCAGCATGGTTGAAACTTTAGGCTCTATAGAGTATACTATAGCCGGAACTATGTATTAGGTATTAGTATTAGGGAATAATTTGTGTAGAGTAATATAAAAAATAAGCACATATTTTCTTTTAAAAAAAAGAATTTGACGTGTCCTTCTTCCCTCTTTCAGGCAAAAAACACAAGTTTTACTAGTAATTTTTTACCCTAATTTCTAAGTTCATAGCTTGTAAATCTTCATAGCTATTATTTGAAAAAAAAACAAATATTTCTCCATCAGTATCCATGGTCAACAATTTGGGTATGCAGTCAAAGCTACACCCCATGCAAACCTCAACAACCCCCAGTGAAACGCACCTACAAAGCATCCGACATAAGAAGTGAACAATTGTACAAATAGGGACTTACGATGTTTCGCCAATATCCACAACATCAGCACATGATGTGGGCCCATCAATGAGATACAAATAGCCATCAAATGATGTTGTCACTATGGTAAGTCCTTTCTTCTTTTCCCTGCGCTTAGCCAAATCAACTAGAAGAACTTGATTCATGACTCTGCCGTGAGTTCTATACGGGTATGGACGTACGAATGACCCATCTTTTCCACTGAGCACATAAATATTTCCTGATATAGTTGGAACCACCACATCCGTGTGGCCATCTCCATCCACATCGCCAACACTGACACCCTAAGGAGAATAAAAAAAAGCAATTAAGCCATAATGTAATCACTTCATATAGCTTAAAACCATAACTTAATGAAACAGGCAAAAACAACACAATCAGCAGAGAATTGTACCTGAGGAATTAAGCTCTTAAGATGGGCTTCCCAAATTTCCACACCATTTGGAGTCCAAGCAGCAACATTTCCGTGAGTGTCAGTTGTAACCAATTCAATCTTCCCATCATCATTAATATCGGCAGCTACTACGGCTCCCTGAATTTCAGCCATCTCAAGAGGAAACTTCTCCCTTACCTTGCCTGCAGTAAGATACTTCAGACTTTAATTGCTCAAGAAATAAATAGGGGAATCAATTTTTTATAAAAGTGATAAGTGAATGGTATCGTATTTCTTCGAAAATTATGTCCACGGTGTCACGACTCGTGAAAGCAAAGCAATGAAAAACAATCCCTCAAATTAAACTATTTTAGAGTGTATAACGACAAATGAGACGAGCAAGTTTATAGAATATTATTCTTAGTGTCAGGAAATGCATACAGAATTTCATGTGGTTATTAGCTCCTCTATCTATATAATTTAGTAAAGACAGATCCAAAAACAGCATAGAGAAGACAAAGAGCCAAACAGTTTTAGAAAATTGATGAAATGTGGGTGTTTTAACCCTGAAGTCGAGATGCAGGAGCTGGTGGTCAGGATCTCGAGCCACATCTTAATGAGGCTTATTTGGGTAGAAGATCCCCAATGCAAATAGTCCTCTTAGCATCAGAGATTCAGAGGGTAGCTATGTAACTTTTCAACTTGAAATTTAGAAACTGTGGTCAAGTGGGTTTGGGGAAATCTTCTTTGTTTAAGAGGGGAAAGGAGGTTTGCAAGTCCACATTTAGCACACAAGAATAAACAAACCAAACCAAACAAGTCTAGTATATCCCACCCGAAAGTAGGGTCTTTTTTTTTGTTTGGTGGGGGGGGGGGGGGGAATCCACACACACCCCTACATCCCTTCCTTTCCCCCCAATACCCAACAACTAAAAGAAGGGAAAAACATTTTTAAAGAAAAAGCTCCACTTTAAAATTCCCAAACTTGCATCACCATCTGTAAGTGGTTAGTTTCCTCAAATGTAAGAGAAAATCTGGAACTTTGAAAAGGATTCCATCTATAAAGCTCTTACAAGATGACTCTCTGCGTTTTTTCCCCAAACAGAGAGAGAGAACAGACATGAAAATACTAAATTCTTTTACCTTTATGATCCAGGACATAGAATAAGCCATAAGAAGTTCCAATGAGGATGTCTAGGTATCCATCACCATCCAAATCAACCACCGTCGGAGACGAATATATATAGGCACGGAACTTCCCGGTATCTGTACTTAGATCCAATTGTGCAGTCCACTTAACTTGTTTGGTCTCAAGGTTAAAAACAACAATACCACCAGCAACATATTTTCCAATGTCAATACCACCAAGCTCCTTAACTCGTTCTGGGTTATCATAGTACCTGAGAAGGATAGCCATGGTGAAAAGAACAACGAACCAATATGTGCTACCATAAAATAGCTTGAGAATATAACTAAGTATTTTGAGTTAAGCCTTCACATAGAATATTTATCAAACACCACTGGGTGCAGGTTGCAGATTTGGACTCACAAGGCAAAAGGCCCGCACCTCAAAATACTACGAGCATCTCCAATAGATTCCCCAAAAAAAAATTCTAAAATGGAGAACTAAAAGTGAAAATCTCTAAAAATAATTACATTCGTCTCCAATAGATTCCCCATTTTGGAGAAGCCAAGATTGCTTATAATATTAAAATATTCAATTCATCTATTAAAAATTTAAAATATTATTTCTCTCTTTAAATATTTGTTTTCAAATTTTCCTATTGGTGGTCTCAATTTGTAATCATTTTTGGGGTGTTCTGCATATTTGGAGAAAAAAACCTTCTCTCTCCTACTTTCTCCATTTTAGAGATATTTTTGGGGAAGTTGTTGGAGCAAATTTTTGGCTCAAAATCCCCATTTTCTCCATTTTGGAGCACCTGTTGGAGATGCTCAAACATGATAGATGGATATTTTTCAATGATTTTGGTACATATAATCCACAAATGCCCTATATGATAGAGTAGACACATAAAATACTAATGGACAAAAACAAATAAACTCCAATTCATTTTTCGATATGCATAAGAAAAAGAATCTAGCTACATCGTCCAATGATCCCTTGCGAATGCTATTGACTACTCTAAAAACAAATGTCCTGTTAGCTTAAATTTCCTGATGTAACATTAAAAGGGGTTGAATTCAAAAGGCTTATATCTGAGCCCACTGTTGAAAATATAGTCAACAATAACAGAATATGCCAACAAAAAGAATGGCCACAGTTGCAATATCCGAGTCATGAATAATCCATCTACAAGATCTCTGACCCCCATGAAGATGAAGGAAATCATGCGAAGAATAGATATCTGCACTCTCACATCATGATTGAAACATTGAGAAATCGATATGCAGAGAATTCATATTTAAGCTATGTATGTTGGCCATAGGCCCTTTCCCTACTCGCGTTTACTTCAGTTGTAGACGATTTGAGCAGGATGCCATATAGGGTCAAGAGTGCGAATCTGGTTTAGACATGAGCTCTCAAGGGTGGTGATGATCTCCCATTTATAATACGATTATCTCTTGCCTCTTCTTATTTGAGGGTCAATGAGGAGGTATCACATAACTCATGAATATTATGTTGCGAGGGTCTATCTAAGATCTTAAGATTAAAGTAGCTCATTTCCATCTAGCTTAGGCCAACATGTGAGTTGGAGGTGACTGCCTTTCTAAGAAAGTTATAAGTGTTCCCTTACATAAGAGCATGTTTAATATAATATATACATATATATATATATATATTTCCATCAACGCTTTCTTCTTCCACCAAGTGCTGAATCTTAAAAGTTACCTATTTGCTACTCCAATTGACTTTTTGGACAAGGATTACAATTGAAACTTATACATGCTGCAATCTGACTTGTAACACACACACATGCATATATGTGAGCATGTCTAGCTTTCTGAGGTGAATACTTTACGTATAATATTATATATATATATATACATTTCTTTGTAGTGTAATTTTTTAGATATAGATTCCCAAGCTGAGTATACTTTATATATTTATATATATATATATATATATATATTCTTTGTTAATATAACATATATATATATATCTTTGTTAGTATAATATTTGTATATGTATATATATATCAGTTTGTGTGTATTTACTTTTTACCTGCTGCTTTTTCATTTATAATCCAGTATTTAGCATAAATTATATATAGTATGTAAATCTTGTATTTTATATAATATATATATAGAGGGAAGTTCAAATACAAACCAGTTGAAGGATACAAACTGGTACAAATCAATATAAAAATAAAAAAATTCACGATTGTTTTCATCATATGCTATGATTTAAAATATTATTACACATGTTTGTTTCATAATGTAAAAGTTTCACATGTATTTGTTTTCATAAGTTGAAAGTTTCTTAAATCATAGCATTTGATGAAAAAAAAATCATGAAAAAAATTATTTTTATATTGATTTGAACCAGTTTATATAGTTTGTACCCTTCAACTGGTTTGTATTTGAACTAGCCTCTATATATATATGTATATATCATTTCTGCCTTGGGGATTGCGCCTCCGGGCCTGAGTTCCGTTTTTTGAAAACTTGGCAATCATGTTGGATAAATATTTGATTCTAGTGTTTGAGCACTGTTTCAGATTGTGCAAACTTGTTATAGAAGCTTGTGGTAGTTGACAACTATTAAATGCTTTGTATATGATAATTGTCTAAATGAAGCATGGTCAAGTATTAAAATGTTAACCTTCAATGTATACTTGTATTTACATAAATCGAAGTCTTTAATCAAACTTACAAACTGAAATTAGATTAAACAAAAAGTTAGACAATTGTAATCCAACTTCACCACGATATTAACCTGTCTCTAGGATAACAATTCCCTTAATCCTACAGGCACAGTCCTACAATCTATTCTAAAAGCTTGAATGCATAATGCCATAGTCAAGGCATCTTCCTAACATAGGGAGATTTCATAATTGGCATAGAGATGAGAGAGAGGAACGCCAAACAAATGTTAATTTAAAGATTGGAGGGAGTAACACTTGGTTACTTGCTTGGATGGAGAGTCTTAATTGATCATACAAGGGAAACACTATTAGGGATGTTAATCCATTATCAGCAAAATATCAGAAATATCTAGCTCAACATGTGGCTTCAATTAAAAACCCACCTTTGGAATCTAATAGGTGAGTTTTCACCTTTTTCTCTTCATTTTGCCACCACTATCAGTTCATGTTTTTGGTGTAGACTTGTGTTGGGTCCAAGTTTTGAGTTTTGATTGCTGGAGTCAGCTCAAGGAATCACACACAAAAGACATGGTGGTGGATGTAGGTATGGATCTTGATGATTCATAATTATGGGCATGGTAAGCAGCAATTCACCACAAAACCACTTGAACTTATTAATCCCATGCCATTTCACCCAATCAAAGATGAGTATAACCAGACACAAGCTAAATAGCCATACAGGCACGATAGTATGACGTCTTAACACTCAGATTGAATAAACCTGTAGTGAACCTGGGACATAATGCTTCTATAACAGAATATAAATATATATATATGGACACAACAACATTCAGTCATCTAGGCGTAAACCAGATAGAATAGAGAGGATACTTACTCATGGTCAAAGAAGTATGACACTGCAACAATCATCTCCGAAACCCCATCCTGATCAATGTCAGCTATCACCTGAAAAAAAAATTGCATTTCACTCCAACATCACATAACCAGAGTTGTAACTCCTAAGGTCCCTGTCATGTAAGACTTACAGGAGTACACAAAATGTGTGAATCAACATGCACATAGTTTTGAGAAGCCTCATGCTGTGCTTCAGTCCACTCCTCATCCCCCCACATTGTTTCATCAACATAATCATCATAGTCATAGTTATACTCATCTGCCAGCTCCTCATTATCACGGAATAGCTCAAAAGATGAATCAGCATCAGCATCCAGCCCTTCATCATTTTCCACGGTTGCCACAGGAACATCCTTGGGATTAGTATGTGAAACATCCTCTGATTTTTCTTCAAGAAGACGTCTTCCACTCTTCGTTTCACTAGGTGTACCTTCTACAATATTTGGTGCAGCATTTGATGAGATATTATTATGTACGTCTTTTGGCAACTCGATATGTGCACTAGTTTTATTTGGTGCATCACTGTTTCCTTTCTTCAATGCTTTTGGACTTGCATCACTCTCATTCTGGGGATTTCTGACATGTTCCTCAAAAGAAGTATTCATTGTATTCTTTGGCAGTTCAGGTTTCAGCTGCGTTTCATTCTCTTTCCCCTTATTCTCCACCACATCAGATGTATGATTGGCTTCTCCGGGAGCTGGAGAAATATTTATTGAAGTGTAGGCTTGTTAGATATCTATGAGACATTTTTATAACTTTCAGTTTTGATGTTGTGATCTAATTTTCTAAAAAAGCAAAAACTTAGTTTCCTAAACCTTAACTACAAATTGTGCATTCCTTTAGAAGAACCCTAAGATTTAATTCCTACTTTGTTTTTATGACCCACATTAAGATGCATAAACTATCCTATTTAATCACATTACCCTCAAAACTCTGCACCTGTCCCTCTTCCATATCCTTAAATAGCAAAGAGAAAAAGTGTTCCCATATTTATTGCTAATAGAAGGAAAAACAAACTGTTCTACAACCGGTGCCAATAGAAGGAACAGCTCGTTTTTCCATAATCACTACTAATAAAAGAGGGGGAAAAACTTTTCCATCTTCAGTGCTAATAAAGGGGAAATCCATCCTTCGTAAAGAAAATTCCCAACCAATAAATTGGAGGAAGAAGTGCTAGCATATTAATCACTTCAAAAAAGAGAAAATTGTGCAATTTGCAAGAACATTACCACTGATACACTTGATGCTAAGTTTGCTTGAGCTACAAATGATGTAAAAAAGGTACAAGCATATTGTCCATTACACCACTAATGAGTTCTTATAAGTGGCTTTCATTTAATACTTATCAGAATGGATATATCTCAAGCAAATGTTATGTGAAGAAAAATTAAAATCAAACAAAAAAAATCAATTACCACTGATACACTTGATGCTAAGTTTACTTGAGCTACAAATGATGTAAAAAAGGTACAAGCATATTGTCCATTACACCACTAATGAGTTCTTATAAGTGGCTTTCATTTAATACTTATCAGAAAGGATATATCTCAAGCAAATGTTATGTGAAGAAAAATTAAAATCAAACAAAAAAAATCAATAATCCATAGAAGTTCCAATAGAAATTTACTGCATCTTTTTTTGTATAAGATCAAGCAACTATGCAAAGACTAAATCCTTCTTTTAAAGAAATATATGTTTGGCCTAATAATATCGAGTAGATATCTTTTTGCCCACTCTACTAACAAACAAAATATTTATTTGGCCAGTGTACCTTATTTCCCAACCACCTTTTGCCCACTGGTGCAACTTTTCAACAAAAGAAGTGACTTGACCAGTTGGCTTCAAATAATTACAAATTGGTCAAATCACTCTTTTTGACAAGCATGACTGGTGCAAAAAAGCTTGGTCACAACTCACAACATGAGTAAAGAAGCCAAAATCCAAATAAAATATTTATTTTGTGGCAGAGTGGCCAAAGCGTATTTTACTCGATTGCAGATGCTAAACAGATTTTCCCATCATTCTTTTATAAAGCATAATGACTTACGAGGCATCGAGTGCATAACAGCCTCCTTAATGAGTAGTTCATCATGAACATCTGGATGTGAGTGATCCACTGGATCTGGAAGCAACCCCACGTACCAATCCCTTTTAGCTTTTAGCCTAGGAACCTCTAATTTATCTGACATCATATAACCTGAAGTGCTGCAGAAGTGTAAATAAAACAACACTGAATCTGGATGTTCCATAGCCTGCAATAAGATGAAAAGGAAAGGAAACACTGCAAAAATGAATAAAACGGTTGTACCGGAAGAAGAGCACCTCGCCATTGTATGTAGCCAAAGCTATTTCTCTCACACCATCCTTGTCTATATCATATAAGAGTGGACTGGCATGAACAGTAGACTGATGAAAAGCAGGCCATCCTGATAAATCATATAAAACAGAAGTTATAAGCTCAAACTAACAATAGGATCTTTATAAGTGCCATGATAATGGTCTATTTTCCTTAGCCATTAGAGCTAGGGACAAGCTAGTTTGCTTTCTGCATGCTCAGTCAGCCTCATCTGCTTTTATACGAGACTTGGGTAGAACACTCACTGTAATACTAAGAGAATTTGTCGAGTGAAAGACATTACTCTTAGTTGTGGTGGTTAAGGTGTAAGCACAGTGGAAAGAATTTAGCTTATGATCAGAGTATCTGATGAGGTCATTTCCATAGATACTTTAGTAGGGGATTTGATATTTTCTAGGGGTTTGCTTGCTTCAAAGAGAGCAAGATTCCATTATCAATACATACTACATACTGGCTACTGCTTCCACTCAAATTGTCAAACTTGGTAAGGTGGAACTTAATTTTATCAACATTTTCCAACCTCTAAGGAGCAAGCTATTTGTCATGCCACTGCAGCTCATGCAATCAGAAGAAATCAATTATAGATACTAATACAATTAGATCCGCTCTTCATAGACAAATTTGGGAGTTGTTTATCAGCTTTTGCTATTTCATTCTCAACCACAACAAATGTGTTTTATCCACATTATTTCCATGCACACTTTATCCTAATATTGTTAATAACTCTCTCATTCCACATGAAGTATACGATTCATAAAAGTAAATATCTAATAGTTGAAGTTAGCTTATGTTTGATATACCTACCTCTTCTACTAACTATTTAAAAAATCACCACTACACAAATTGTTCAGTTACTTTCTTTTTCCTATTAATTGCACTTTAAACGAACAGAAAAGTGCCTAGACAGAACATGAATGTTTGCACTGGCTTGATGGACCTCTTTCCTACATTGCTTATATGAGTGGTAAAAGTATATGAAATGTACCCCATCAATTGGGTCATCTTTCTTTGGAACACTGGAGAGGACATGACTGGGTGTCTGCATTTTTCCAAGAGTTATCAGCTGAGCAAAAATATGGTTGTGTTTTCCTTTCTAGGAATGAGTCTCAAGCGAGTAGTAACCTTTCTACATTGAGCTTATCCGGGCTGATTTCTTGCAGTCACAATTTGCCGGGATTAGTCCAAGCATAGCCTGGGACACCCTTCCAAAAAAATCATGGATTTACTTGGATCAAAAGTACTTTAGGTACTTTGTTACCTTAATGGATGGTTTCTCTAGAGTAACACTGAGTTACTTGTGCAGAATTCACATAGAGATTTCATCGATCTTAAAGTAATACTGTACTTACAAAATGATCAGTTTACTTCTATTAAAATCTCCCTCAGTGGTGATGCATGTAAATACTTCTCACATGAAATTACCAGTTTTTGCATTGTAATGGTATATTAGATGACGTGTACACCTCAAGGGAACAAAGATGCTGAAAGAAAAATACAACATTCATTAGAGGTAGCATGCTTCATTCATTCACCAAGATGTACCACCAGTATTGGTGCAATGGGGTCCTTATAGTTGCTTATTTGATTAAGCATATGCCCCTATAGAGTAAAATTGTCTATCAAGTCTTATTCTCTTGTGCTCCCTTGTTTCATTTTGTCATAAGGTGTTTTTCGACATCTGTTACATTTACGATTTCCCAACAGGTCTTGCTACTCGTGAGCCCTAAGTATCTCGGTGTGCCTTGGTAGGCTACTCTAGGGCACAAAAGGGTGAGGTATTATAGTCTTAGCACAAGACAATAACTTTTCTGTGTACATGTTACCTATCTTGATTCTAATTATCTTTTCACTGTACAGCCTATTGAAGTTTTCTCTGTCCTGATCCTTCAGGCGTAAGATACATCAAAGTGGTTGAAGTTCTTTACTCGTGTTTTTTTAAGTATAATATAATATTTATATACAGGAAATACTCACGTAACCAAGGTACCGCTGGCCGAAATGCCCTTTGGTTCTTTTACTCGCATTTTTGCTTCTAACAGAAAAAAGAAAAACTTGATTGAATATTAGCTATTTCTACACTTCAAAGAGGAAATACAAAGATACTAATCTTGTTCCCATGATAATGTTCCTAAATGCAAGATTATACCTCCACCAAAATTAAGCCTTTATAAACGCTGCTGTTACTATGTCAGTTACTTTAGAAATAATCATTGTTTAGAGCAATTGTTATTGGAACTGTATTGGTAATCATATTAGTGTATAAGCTAGCCTATTTCTCACCAAGTTCATTACAACTGCTTATCCTCCTATCACTTAGCATTTATGCCTACTATCGGTAGTTTATCATGTCCGCAGCTCGAGCTTCATGTTGATGGAAAGCTACATAGAGCAGGAAACATTTGCTCCTTTAGAATGAAACATACATTTTTGTTGATCTTCCTTCGAGGAAGAAGTTTGTTGGGTCTAAGTGGGTATACAAAATGAAACTACTCCTAATACTTCTTGACAGGCTTAAGTGTAACAGTGGTTATTGAAGGTGATATTGTCATGCGTGCGATAAGAATTATCAGGGAGACGTTTAGTATTTAGGTCTATACGACATCAAAAAGTGATTGGTTAGGCCGCCACTCATCTCTAGCAACTTTGTGAATTTTATATCAAGAGGACATTTCTTAACATGTTCTTGAGGAGATTTACATAGTTTTGCCATTCACAAGGAAGCCTCCAAGGTTTTTAGTTTCATATCCTTGTTTGGCCTCAAAAAGGCTCCCTGGGTTTGGTCTTCTCCAAGGCATAAAAGGGGCTTGGCAAGGTTTTGTAGCTCCTACTACTTTTCTTTAGACATAGGCATGGTAGAAAAATCATTTTTATAATTTATGTGAGTGACATTGGGGCACAGGTAATCACTTCTTGGCAAGTGAGGTGAATAGACTCCATCATAAGCCGCTTCTTGCCTATCAAGTGAAGCATGTTCTTGATTGCTTGAGGTTGGGAAGCTAGACTATCAAGATAAAGGTGTATTCTTTGATGATCAAAGGAGATATGAGAGGCTAATTGGGGAGTTAAACTATCTAACAACCACCATTTTGAGTGTGATGGGTTGTTCATGTACTTCCCCATACTAGCCCATTGGGATGTTGTGGTACAAATCGGAAGATATCTCAAGGATGCAACTTTCTCATAGTCGATGCTCAAGGGATCAAGTTGTTGATATCTTGATTAAGTCAACTCACAGAGCTAAGATTGATATTGTATGCAACAAATGTGCATGTTTGATATCGATGCTCCAACTTAACTGTTGCCCCTTTCTTTTGGAATAGTTGAAAGTCCTCTTCTTAGGGGATTTTCTTTTTTCTTATCAACATAGGGTTGGAACTTAGCCGATGGACGTCTGACTCCTTCATGCATGCTCCAGTTGGCTCGGGGGGATATAGCTCAGTTGGTAGAGCTCCGCTCTTGCAATTGGGGTGATAGAGTAATCCCTAGCGAGTATAAGTGGATCAGCGCTTCTTTCTTAACATATTTAATAGTAGTGGGACCAGCGCTGTGGGGGCTCTCCAAAGGGTGGCCTATACCCTTTATTATATTTGATGGTAGTATTTAACTATTTATGTAATATCCTATGTGGTTTCATGGCTGCCATCTCGGTTTGTAGTCTTTGAAATGTGCTTTTCTCTTATTATCAATAAGCCATCCTTCCTAATCCCTTTTATCTTGCAAATGTAAATAACGTTTTCATGCTAAAAAATAAGTGATAGATATATTATGAAGTGGATTAACCCATTAGAAGTTATTCCGTAACACATTACCTGAATCCATATTATCCAACTGCTCAAAAACAATGTAGAGAAATAAACAAGCAGCAATTAACTCTCACAGATGACATACCTGGCATTTTGTCTCCATCAGAACCTTCTAAGACTTCAAGGTAGTGAACAAAAGATGGAACAACAACATCAAGCTTACCATCACTGAGATACAGAAAAGCAACCACAAAGAAAATAATTATCAAAGCTGAAAATTAAGAAAACTAGATAACCAACACTCATAGTTTTCGCATGGCAACCCTTCAACAATTAAATAAAATAATAGACAAGAAAGAGTCCCTTGGAATATCTATCCAAAATTAATATATATATATATCCCCTCAAATGAGTAAGGTAGCTTGAAATAATACATGAAGAGAGCGAACGAAAACAGTTTTCCTAGATGGAGGTACTGCCAGGTTTGAAAACAATCTTTTTAGCAGCTTGTGGGGCCTGGCCTGACCTTTAGTTCTTGAGAGAAAGAACAGAAAAACATATACCAAAAAATTTGGCATAACAATGTAGTTCATACTCTACATCAAGAAGACAGTTTCCAACTCTCTTTTACCTGTTAATGTCAGCAACCAATGGTGTTGCATATATGCTAGAACTAACTTCAGTCTGCCATCTTAGTTCCAAGTTCTGAGGGCATTGTTTATTCAACAATTCATCCTCATTGCTAGCACAACAAAAACAAAAAAGTTAGTTATAGCACTAACTGTAAAAGATGTAAATGGTAAGACATAATTATCAAGAGCATTAAAAATGGAACACCTAAAAGTTCACTTCCCTATCACACTGTCATTCTTCCCACCCTCATAATATATATAGACAAGACAAACAAAATATCCAGACACAGAACACTACCCACCTACCTGGTAACAGGAAAGGCTGCAACTAAGTGTTCCTAAGAAAAGGAATTTTGGGGGGATTCAAATTACTATCATCAGTTAGAAGAACTTACAGTGGTCTTAGTTGGTCTCCTTTTATTAAACAGTATGCTAAATAGGTAGGCATCAGAAAGTCTAAAGATAAAGTTCCTTGGTTCCAAAGAAACAAAAGCAAAATATGGTTCATTTTAAATATTGAATGTGAAAAAACTAGTATTTATTAAATGCAAAATTATTCCAACTTTTCCTTCAATTAGAACAACAAAGCAATTCTAACTGTATTACCTGTTATCATGTTAAATAATGTTAGCGAATGTTTATTAAAAAGCTTTCAACTCCATTTCAATTTAAATATGAAAAATAACCCCTTTGACCTAAAGTCAAGGTGTAGCTCTTAATCAACTTTTATGACTTGGCATTTCCAAAACCAACTAGAAGATGTCAATATAACGTTATCAATCAAGAACATTGTAGTTGTCCTCCCTTCCTCCTACCCCCAAACAGCAACCATGATGAGAAGTTATAGGATCACCTACTAGAAGCCCTATATGGAACTGAGAAATGAGTCGCAATCAAGATCAGGTTACTACAATACCCCTGTTTACAGACCACAGAACACAGCCCACAACCATCATCCAAGTTCAATTCACCTATTTGAGCCGTTAATAATCCAAATCGAGCGAGTTGACTAAATAACTCCAAAATCAGCAAATCCCATGGTAAGGATTGCTTCTAGGCCTTTATTAGGAGCTCATAATTCAAAATAATCAGAATCCGAAACACACAGGTGAGGGGATGTCTCAAATAACATAAAAGTAACTCAATAATACAACAAGAAATCATCCATGCAAAAGATGGACGAAATTCAGAATAACAAATAAGAAGACTTACAAGTTGGGATAACCTAATTCATCATCAGTGGCCTCACGGTCGCGAAACTTGTTCGTTTTTGCTTCCTCTCCATGGATGATAGCGAATGATATAGAAAAGACAAGTAAAAGAAATAAAACCCTAATTTTCATGAAGAATGCCTTGATCTTACTTGAGTTTAGTACAAGATCAAAAGACAGAAATCGTACAACAATGGTGGATCAAAGGTACATGTGAAAAACCCTAGTTTGTAACAAAGATTTGGGCGATGATCCGGGAAGAAGGACGACGACAACAGTGTCTAATAAGACCTCAATTGGAGTCACAGAAGACCCTCAAGCGTTAAATTCCATAATTTATTATATATTTTTTCTACCCTCTCTTAATCTTTGCATTCAATTCAATCCTAAATTTTCTAAATTTTCTTTCATGTTATTCTTTTTTGGACAAATTTAAGAATTATTATTATGATTTCATGTCTTAAACCAACCCTTTGCTAAAAAGATTTTTATAATAAGATTGAAATTATATTAAATATGGACCTTGTAGTGATTTGTTAATGAAAAATAAGTTAAGATATTATAAAACCACATTACATATAATTAAGTACACAACACGGTTGCTTTTTAATATGTTTTAAATAACATAAATACTTGTATAAACATAGCACGATTGATTTTTCAAACTTGTTTTTTTTAATAATAATCTATGTGGACAAACGCAAAAATGACTAGTCGTAGGGAGAGGGAGGGGAGATGGAAAGGTGGAGGTAAAGGGTCGATTGGGAAAGGGTTTTAGAACCGGCATTTGGGTTGTGTCCTAAATAGTTAGAGCCTAGAGGTTACACTTTTTTAAGCTATTTAGTTTATGTTACTAGGTGGGACCATGCCGACGAGAAGGTAGAATTGATATTTGGGGATCAAATAATATCATGGATAACATGTTCAATATTAGGTTTCATGATTCAGAATGAGAGAAAGGTCGAAAACGAAGTAGCGCATAGAATAAAGGCATGGTGGCTAAAGTGGAGATTTGCCACGGACGTTTTTTGCAACATAAGATTTCTACAGGGGAAATTTTAAAGGGTGCATTTGTGCCTATCAAATCATCAATAATGTATGGGTTGAACCGTAGGAATGTTGGGCGACGAGGAAGGCACATGAGAGAAAGTTAGGAGTTAATAAATGATGATGCTCATGTGGACATGTGGTCGGACCAAGTTGGATATGATACCGAACAAGGTCTTTCTAGCAAAGTTCGAGTAGATCTATCACAGGTAAATTGAGAGAGAGAGAGAGAGAGAATATTGCAAAGACTTGAACACGCTACAGGATACCACTTATGATGGCATCGGTGAGGGTGATATAGAATATGGCAATTTAGGTGTGAGTAAAGGGACATGACGTCTGGGAATGATTGCCTAATCAAAATCACAAAAGGGGGTTGTTTTAATCAATAGTATGGGTGGAGAATTATTACTGCAACAACCCTTCAAGTCATGTTGTGGTAATATTCTACTGCACATTCAAGCCGAAACTCGGATCTTGTACCTTTGCTTTCTTTTAACACATCAATAATTTTTTAACTTACTCAAAAACATTTACATCGAATTCGCCATCTGAAATCTAATTTTATTCTTGACTTGTGTAATTCTTGTTTTATTGTCCATGTGGATCGATACTTGGTATTTATTTTTTACCATTATTACATGTTTTAAGACGAAAGT
Organism: Silybum marianum; assembly: GCA_036898165.1. Lineage (NCBI taxonomy): Eukaryota > Viridiplantae > Streptophyta > Magnoliopsida > Asterales > Asteraceae > Silybum > Silybum marianum. The sequence goes on from CM072528.1 coordinate 44,929,215, forward strand.
GGACTAAAACGTATACATGCATGATTTTCTATTTATGATAGCCATTGTGGGTTGTGCAAATTTGACAATAGAGCTCTTGGAGGCGCAAAAAACTATGTTTGTGGACTTGTATCTAACATAAACGAGAGAATGGAAATTTGGAGTAAATAGAGGGTGAACAAGGGGGAGGGATGCCAATGGTAGCAAATGTGGTGTTAGTTTTCCCTACATTCCATATTTTATGCATGCATCTACTTATGGGACTCTTTACCATTTATTAGCCTTAGTTTTACATGTTTTTACTATTTGCTAGACATAGTTGTTGGTCCTAGAATGTAATGACTAGCACAAGGTGTGTTTGTATGAGGGGGTTGAATACAAACACGACCAATTTTTCACTTTTTAATTATGTATGTTTATTGAAAACAAGGAATTACAGATTTGTTGCGGAAATTAGAAAGGTAAGACCTGATCCTAAACAATCGGACTGATGATAAATTTTCTAACAGCTGAAAGAGTGAGAGAAGAAGGCACTCTTTCAGATCTGAAGTACTAAGATGGTCCTTCAGATTGTTGACCCCAATTATTGCCTAAGAAACTATCACTCATAATTCCTTTCAAAACCGATGAGTTGCAACAAATGACAATGATGACTTTTTATAGCCATCATTGCATTAAATGATATTGTCCAGCTTTAAGGCACGTATTTTTCTGATTTGTTGATCAGTGCATGTTTGTACTCCTCGTTTTAGCCTTTGAAGTTGATGTAGACACTTGTTAACCTATCACATCGTTTGTATGTAAAGAGAACAATAAAGGAAGTATGGTACTAATAAAATAGTAATTTGGAACTTACTTTGTCTAACATGCAAAACATGTTCCCATACTAGGATGAGACTCGGTAGAGTTGGTGAGCCAAACTTGTTGGATAAGTTTGCACTCCAATTTCGGCTTTCCAGAAGTAGTATTGTCATATTATTTTTGACTTTATCTTGTATTGATCTTCTTTCAGCTAGATGACAATCCAATTCGTTTTGGTGACAATCTTGACCTCACTTCAACTAATCTTCAATTTTGTTGAAGGGGTTTTTTGTTCTTAGATCAATACAGATAGTTACAAGACTTTTATAAAAAAAATCCTACTTATTTTTCTGAATTGTAAGCTATAAAACAGATTCCAGCTAGACTTTTTATGAAGTGAAGCATTCGAATGATAAAACCACCTTAAAAGATTTTGAGTTTATGGCAATCAAGACTGAGTGAACATGTGAAGTGTTCAATTCGGATTCTTGACTTTAAAAGATGAAATATCAAATCTGAGATTTAATCTCAAAACATTTTCTAAAATGTATATCTGAATGATTATTGATACACAAAAACTAAGTCTTAAAATCCAATTATGAAATCCGATTATAAGAACTGAGTCTGGATGTAAATACTTTTGTTTAGATCCGAATGAATGTTGTATATCGGATGCAACAATTACAAGGCGATAATATCTTTAAGTGTTGAATTGGATATTATTTGTATTGTTGTCAAATCTGATGATTGAGAACAACAATAGTATTCCTCCTCCTTTAGTAGTTTGTTTCATTGCAATGTAGATGATGCTTGTTTGTAGATACTTCTTACTACTCTCCACATTTGTTTCCTATTCTTTTACGAGCCAACGATCTTCACAAAAACAGTCTCTCTACCATTGGGGTAAAGGTAATGTCTACGTACATCATTCCTACCTTTCCTAGACCCTGCCTATGTGTCAAATATATTTGGTTCGTTTGGTTATGCATTTAGTTTTTGGTACTTTCTCCACTGTTTTCACCTATATCATTCTTCGTTTATGCATTTTCTTGAATTCTTTTTGCGTGCTCAGGTTTAAAATTTAAAAATAAAAAAAGTCCATTATGTCAAACCTTCTTTTTGGAAATGTCATTCGGCCGGTGTATTCGGTTTTCAATATTCTCAAATTATTTGATAACTGAATCGGATAGGTTCAGTTTTCAACATTCTATGAACTAAATGATAATCGAATTGAATAAAATTTGATTTAATCAATTTCAGGTATTTAGTTTTATCTTATTTGATTCGGTTATCCGAAAAATAGAACAAGGGTTTTATTTTTTAAATTTTAAGATAATATCAATATAGATATAATTCATGTTTTAAATTTAAACTTTGAATTGGGAAGGGGGAAAGCAAGAAAAAGATATAAATATAACTTATAGTGTTATATGTATTTTTTAAATTTAAAGATAATTTTTGAATACAAAATATGAAAAGATAATAACATAATCCCTTATTCGGGTTCCAGAATAATATCTCAATATCAGGAACCGAAAAAAATGAACACAAATATATAATTGAGCCGCAAAACCAAAAGTCGAATAACCCAAACGGCTTAGGCCAAACTTCATTAGGTTTAGATTTATTATTCAGTCTCGGTTTTCTCAACACCCCTGCTTTTTTTGTTCTTCAAACTTATTCACAAATCAGAGATTTTTCACATACACCATCCCTCTATTGGGGAAGTCTGTTTACGTCCTACATTGATATTAATTTCAATCGAGATATACTATATCTTTAAATTATAACTGTTATGATCCAACAAAAAAAAATCAATTCTTGAGTTGCTCTAAAAATACCCAAATCCCATAAAATGCATATTTTCATACGATCAGAGATTTTTCACATACACCATCCCTCTATTGGAATCGTATGAAAATTCAAAATTTCATGAGAAGCTTATAATAAAAAATGTTAACACGAGTTAAAAAAAAACATTAACATACCTTATAATGCAATGTTAAGATACGTTAACTTATGTAAACTTCTGCTAACAAAGTGTTCCCTACATTTTCTCACAAAATTTTGATTCACAACGAACCCAACTCTTTCAGTTCATGTACCATAACTGCTTTTTTTAAAGGGTGTCCCAGACTATGTCTGGACCAATCCCGGTAAATTCTGACTATAAGACATCAGTCCTAATAAACTCAGTGGCCACAACTGTTGTCATGTTGTGTACGCCTAAATTCTAACCCTAGACATATGAGATATTCTACCAGATCCCCCAAGGCCTCAACCACTACACGCCACAACCCTTTCAGTTCATGTACCATAACTCTTAGAACAATAAAACAAGAAAATAAAGGTCAATCATTGAGTTTAGTTGCATATCAAAGTCATATGAGAAAAAAAGGAAACTAAAATATACATTTACTACTTACTACTAGTACTAACTACTAAAATACTAATTCTAATTAAATGATTCATTTGAGTGTTTAGTTGAAAAAAGAAAACAACTTGTTAAAATAGATCAAGTGGTCCAACTGGATCATGCAAACTCACCAGCAACAATTTACAACAATATCCTCATTTTCCATCAACCAACCAACCAAAGCAAACCAAACCAAACCCTGCCTGCCTGCCTAATTACACAACATTTGCTTCTTTCTTCTTGTCTATGCTACCATTCCTTTAGGCCTTGCTTCTCTATTAGAGTGATGGTGGCCTTTGCTGTCATGCTTTATCCTATCTGCATACATTGGCAATTGTATGATCTCATTTATCTCATCCAACAGCACTTCCTCTGTGATGTTGTCCTTTATGCTCCTCATCACCTATATATGTTCAATTTCACAAACCCAACTTTATTTATTTATATATATATATATATGGCAAATGCAACAAATAAACTCACATACCCTCCTCACAAACCAAACTTTACGCTATGTTTGGCAAACTAGCTGATAAGCTAGCGTATGACTTATAAGCTAGCTGATGACTTATAAGCTAGCTGGTAGTTGATGAGTTATATTTGGCAAAAACTAGCTTATAAGCATGTGAAATGACCAAAAAGGGCATGTTGAAAATAAATAAATAAATAATATTAGTTAGGGGTATAATTGGAAAAAGTGTCAAAAAGCTCTTCATAAGCTACTCCAAGTAGCTTATCGATAAGCTAGCTTATAAGCTGACTTATAAGCTAGCTTATGTGCATCCAAACGATTGCTCAGAAAATAAGCTAGCTTATAAGTCAGCTTATAAGCTAGCTTATTTTTGCCAAACAATGCCTTAGTTATTTTTAAAAAGTATATAATAATTTATAGGGTCAGGTTCTGGGGAAAAGATCAAAAAAAACTGAAGAACATCCTAGGAGTCCTTCATCCGGACAGTATGTACAAATGCATAGTGGTAATTTGTAATATGCATTTGTGCATATGCACTAATGCATAACATGCATTATAGATAAAAAAAACAGCTTCAATCGCTTGTATGCACAAATGCTCCCAAGGCGTTCTTCGTTTTTTTTTTGAGCTTTTCCCCTGAACCTCCCTCATAACTTATATATGGCAAATGCAACAAATAAACTCACACACCCTCCTCATAAACCAAACTTTATTTATTTTTAAAAAGTATATAATAATTTATAGGGTCAAGTTCAGGGAAAAACCTCAACAACAAAAAAAAAACTGAATAACATCCTGTGAGCCCTTTGTAACATGCATTTGTGCATATGCACTAATGCATAATATGCATTCGTGCATAGAAAAAGAACTTCAATCGCTTGTATGCACAAGTGCATACCATCCAGATGGAGGGCTTCCAAGGCGTTCTTCAGTTTTTTTTGAGGTTTTCCCTTGAACCTCCCTCATAATTTATATATATAGCAAATGCAACAAATAAACTCACATACCCTCCTCACATTTGGTGTCTTGGATTTCAATAAATAACACAACTTCTTGTAACCAAAGTTAAGAAGAAGAAAAAACTATATTTGTACCTTTCTATACGTGTTGAAATCATTTGGGGTTGCTTTATCTGTCCTCACTCGCATACAAACCCATACATCTTCTTCTTTATTCCAAGCACACTCGATAATCTTCCCCGAGTATGATGCAGGATCAACATCATCTGCACACAATAATAAACCATTTCAGAATGCAACTCAACTTCATAAAAATGAAACAAAGATATCGACCACAAACCTCCAAATGCAATTCTATTCCCCTCCATCAGCTTCTTCTTCCCTCGTTCATGAAGAAAAAGTAGTTGCCGATCTTCAGCCATCTGAAAACAAGAAAATCGTAACTTTTATCACATGAAATCAGTAGAGTATGAAAACAAAAATATTATTATTTAAGTTGATAGAAAATCGACCTCAAAAAGGAAATCCACCGAGTTCATTGATGCATATTTCCACTTCAAAAGTCCTTCATGTGTACGTGGGACATAAGGATCATCCCAACCCTGCCACATCGCGTTTAATAACATATTTACCAACATAAAATAACAATAAACTACACAGTAGTTCTTTATTATGACATACATATATACATATATCTGCCCACTCATCTTTAACAACATGTTATCTGTCCCTTATTTAACAATATTTTTTATAGAAGCCGCATGTCACAGGGTATTTGAAGGCAAAGACAAATTGATGGAAATCGTAGTTAGTTATTATTTGGAAAGTATGTATTATTTAGTCATAAAAATGTATGTATTTATTCATGAGAATATAATGGATGATCAAGATAATTACTCCAACTGTGAACAGCCAAGATTTTACGAGCATATTGTACCAAGTGCAGATATACATGTAAAGGTTTATTTTTTTTTAGCAGAAACTTCAAGTTGATGATAAATTGGTGAGGAGAAACTACAAACTGGCCTAGACCTTACTCTCGAGTGGGATATTCCGGGTTCGTTTGGTTTGTTTTAAACTACAAATTAGTGTTGGAAAATAGCGAACAATTTGGTGATGAAAAAGTATAAATTGAATTTATATTGAACTATAGGTAGCGGTATATTATATTTTATGTGGGTTGGATCTTGTGTATTTATATTGGACTATAAGTAGCGGAATCAAGAAGACTAAAAAGCTTTGTGTTTTTTCTGTTTGTTGTTGGTCAATTTCTTCGATCATTTCACTGAACTTCAATCATCATTGATTTGTTGCTACTCCAATTTGCTTTTGTGCGACTTTTGCCTATGTCTAATGATTTATGAATCTAATCAGTGTTGTGAGTTGGAAATTTTTTAAGTCAAATTTTTGGACAGCCTACATTGAAAAGAATGCTTTTATAATAAAAAAATAAGACCATTCAGACTGTTAACCTGTAAAGGATACGCCTTTTGTTGTGTAGTGATTTTAACATGCATAGAAAGCAAGCTTTATAACTAGGGCAAGCACGGTACCATCAGTCTGACTAAGGCCATTATGGTCATTTAGGTTCTTAAACTGACCATCCAAGAGGATATGTATGCTCTTATATATTATATATAGGGGTGGGTTCAAATGAGAACTCAAATTTGGTTGTGAACGTGAGGACAAATGAGAGCGCGACACGTGTCATATTCAGACTGAATAATCAAAGAAATATTCAGTCTGAATAAGCATTATTCAGACTGAATAAATACTATATTCAGTCTGAATATTTCTTTGATTATTCAGTCTGAATAATCTACATTCAGACACGTGTCACGCTCTCATTTGTCCTCACGTTCACAACCAAATTTGAGTTCGTATTTGAACTTTCCTATATATATATATATATATATATATATATATATATATATATATGCTGATGTAGAGGTTACAGGTACCATGTGAAAACTTCCTCGCTTAAATAATGTACAAAAACTAATTAAAACAGAATAAGCCTTACAAGAACAAAGTCAAAAAGTTTCAGGCACTATTTTCCATCTTAGGATGTCAAATAAATCATAAATATATGTATGTATGAGGATTAGCACCTGAAAAACAAGACCATCTGCATCATGCGAAAGCCTTGGAATAAACTCCTTCAAAAGTTTAATGACGGTAGAAAGCAACCAAAAGTCCTTCCTCCTTACCTATTTAAAACTTCACAAGATAAGTAACGAGTTCAACCAAGAAAGTGGGTATCAGCTTTTAATAATTAATCTAAATAAATACCCTGAACGGCTCCAAGTCATATCTATACAAGGAATGTTGTCTCTGGTATATTTTATGGCGTTCATGGTTTCGAGGTTCAACTACTTCCTTCTCCAGCATTTTCCATCGTTCATAGAAAGGTCTCTGTATCAAGTATATACATATGAGGTTAAACCAAGAAAGATATAAATCAAAATCATGATTTCACGCCCCAAAACAAACATTTATATTTGTGTCTTTTTCCTCATCACTAAATGGTATATAGAGGGAGGCTCAAATGAGAACAGGATCAAAGTAAGAAAACACGAAAACACCTATATCACATGTGATTAAAAATAGGGACAAACCACCTACAATTTCATAATCACTTGTGATTTGACTGTAAAATCATGTGAAATAAGGTGCTCTCATGTTTTCTTATGTTGACCGTGTTCTTGTTTAAACCTAACCCATGGTAAATATGGTTCACCATGTTATTCAGTGGCAAGAGCCAACTGTAGAATGATATCTAATCTATATAACTTGTATGCACCAGAACAGTGTCTTGTGTAACAGAATGAACATAGACAGACACCATCTAAAAGAGCATTTCGTTCAGCTACGAACAATTATGTAAATGAAAATTTGTAACTCCCACAGAGATGTTTTCTTTTAGGACTTCTTTGGCCAAAAAAGAATTGTATAACTTAATTCTTCAACAATGTTGAAGAAATATTATATGTACAATGTTCCTGGTATAAGATCCAAACAACAACTAACAGATAATCATTTTTCTTTGGCCCCAAATTAAAAAGTACAAAAGAAAGCTATACATGAAATAGTAAAAAATGAGGATATTAAAGTGCCACATATCCCGAACTTCCTCTTGGTTTTCTTATTATTGTATCTAAATAACTTGTTATGGCGGGTTATGGCGTCAAGGCTTGGGTTCGCCACCGCGTTAACCCCTATGGCTCCACTTTAAGGCTTGACTTGTATTGTAATGCATTATGGCGCGTTACGACACGTTATGGCACGTTACAACGCGTTATTTTGTAAGGTGTGGGGTTACTTTAAGATATAACTTGAGCGATAAAAATAATAATTATGTACGAGACCTACAACTTAAATAAGCATAAAAAAGTTAAAAACTAGAACCTTAAACAGGCAAGTACTTACATTCCTGTACATGAAAAGTCGAACACGAATTCTTTGAAAATTGAAAAAAGTAGTGAGTAAAGATCCAAGAGATTTAATCCCGATTTTGCACTCTTGATATCATTTTCTATAAGCTCTATATATTTGGTATCAATAGTTTTTCTTTTCTAGTTTTATTACTTTATATGAATTTAATTTGTTCTAAAGTATTATTCAAAACACTAACACATACAATTGTAGGTGGCTGTGTGTGAGTGTGTGTGTGTATATATATATGCCGCCTAAGGACACGACTTGAAAAATGCCATGGCCTCGCCGTAACTCGTAAGGCTTGACCTCGCCGCCACGCCGCGCCTCACGTCATTTAGAACCTTGACAACTTTCTAAGATAATTATTTATATGTATATGTGGAAAAAAAGATTATTCACTCATCCACAATAACCATCAGATAACCTTGAAGGTAGAGAATAGAACTTTACTAGCATTAAAAGAGTGGTCGTTGTAATTTCAAATACATGATCCACCTAAAAATATATTAGAATACAATTACTTTTCATTTACTTGATCCACAAACGACAATGACTAAATAAATTGAATAAGGTGAAATATGCCAAGAATGATGATGCCTTAGATGTAAACAAATTGAAGCAAAACAAGCATAACATAAGTTACTAAATTCATCCAACAAGAAGATGCTTAGCAAAGCAAATCATTAAAAACTTTACCTCAACAACAGAGACTTGATTGATAGCCATCAAATCATAAATCAGATAACGTCTTTCTTGTTTCCGAGTATCTGGCACAGTATCAATTATCATCTCACCATCAAGCAGTGTGAAGTGGTGAACCTTCTCAGCTAAACCCTTGTGAAAACAAAAAATCATTTTTACGTCAAATGAATGCTAGTCTACGTTACTTGTTTTTACGTGAGGACCTCAAAATAAGAAACTTCCGTAAATAAACTCAATGTAAACATACTTCACTAGTTACTTTCCAGGGGAATCTCATCTGAACTCTTCGGAAGACAAAATTTCTGTCAATTAGATAACATCCATCCATAGTAATTAACATCATATATCTTGTACCATCAGCTTTCCATGTAGCATAATAGTAACGCTGCCTAAGAAGTTGCAAGTTCTCCCTGCACATCATAGACATCCATTTGTCTTTAAGAAACCAGAAAACTTCATCAATACAATCAAGACAAGTTTTCTTAAAAAACAATTTTTATTGTGGTAGGACTTGAACCGAACTTTATTGATTAATAACCGAGATAAACAAAATTGTGAACTACTAATGAAGTTACATATATTTTCCTACTCTCTATTGCTTGCGCTACCCTCTATTTATAGTCTATAATGTGGAATCTCATCATATTGTACCCAGGACCGTTGTTCAACGTTTGGTGAGATAGGACTTGATAGGACAGAACTAGTAAAATGATCAATTTACCCCTAATTGTTTGTGTCTTTTCTATATTTTGATTAATTTATTAAATTAAAAAAAAAAAAATTCTATAACAAAATATATCATTAGAAAGTTCTTGTCAAGAATATTAAAATGACACCAACATATGAAGTTTATTCATTTTCAATTTTTATATTGTTTTTTTTATTATTTAATAAATTACATGCATCAACCAAAATATAGAAAACGTAAAAAAATAATATTTTGAGGACAGTGATGTGGAAGTTTAATAAGGATAAAATAAAATAAATAAAATTTAAAGAATGAATAAAATGTGAGGAGACGTATTTGATGTTTTAGAAGAAAAATTAGTTTTATTTTGAGGGTATATTGGTAAAATATATGATTGTTCCCTGGGATAGGGGTGGAACATGCCTGCTCCACTTGTTCCACTCTGATCTTGTCTGTTCCACATAAAAAAAGGCCAAACGTGGAACAATCTGTCCTGTTCAATGTACCAAACGCACACTTAAGGTGAAAAGGGAAAAAACCCAAAAGACCTTACTATTCTATCTTAAATAAATACACCTCCACAAGTATGAGGTAAGAAAAACTAATATTAGGTTCATAAACAAGATACCAATAACATCTAGTATTCAATCATTATAGTCATTTCGCCAATGAAATACCAAAATGAGAATGAAGATGAGTTAAGACACTCGGACCTGTCTAGAGAAACGGGATGTGATCCTGGAAATTGATGGTTCCCTCTAACCTGAGAAGCAAGATAAAAAATACACCATATATGAGATAACCTGAGAAAGTAAATGAAAATAACTTGGATTACAGGAAATAGCTGGCTCTTTTAAGCCAATCACTATAAGGCCTTGTTTGTTTTTTCATTTTAAGCTCTTAATCACCACTTATGTCTGATTCGTTTAGGCATTTCATAACCATTTTCGAACTGAAATCAGACTTAAGACTTCGGACCTCTTAAAAAACAAACGCCACCAAGTGTTTTTTGATAATATTGGAAAAGATAGTCCAATTCAAAACCCTCTCATGTAAAGGGAGCAAGGTAGAACCTGATGTGAAAACTCTTTAAGTAAAGAAAATTCGTGTTTTATGAAAAAGGTAGGATCTGAAACAAAAAACCCTTCACGAATCTAGTAGCAGTAGTGTTGGTCTGACTAAAAAACCTCTTAACTGGTGGTACTAATATCAACTTATTTCTATACCAAAAAGTGAGTTACTACTAGAATAGCAAGTATTGGTGGTGCTGGGAGAAATCTAAAATATATCCCAACACCATGAATGACGACTTCTTTTCCATAATATACTTCCTAATACATATATCTGTACTATGGCATCATGTCTACAATAAAATAGTAGTGCTAGGTACAAATATACTTAATAGAAGTATTCCTCTAATCCTCTCTTTGTACTTTTTGCTACCAGTATCAGCTTCTTTTAGATCGGATATTAAGCTAACCCGAAGATGTATTCCCTATAAGATACACCCACCTTGTATTCTTTCTCCTCCCCCCCCCCCCAAAAAAAAATCAGGGACAGCAATATTAATAATTGTAAGCTTTATATGCCCACAGCAGTAATATTGCTGAAGAGTACGTAAACCTATAGGAGGCACACAAAGAATACATATGCTTCGATATGATTACTGGAAAATCAGAAACCCGAATAATATCACGTGTTTATGATATTGATTGTTAATTATTATTCTAGTCAAATAGTTAAAATATGTGTTAAATTTGTAATTATGATAATTACAGAGTTTTATGAGTAAATGTATTTACATATAATTTTATTAAGATAATAAAATTAAATAATACCTAAATGGGCTTACGGATTAAGGTAGGTCCGACCCATGTTTGGGAGTTATGGTTTATCTCTAATTTTAAGGTTCAACCTATGAATAAGTTGATAAGGCCTAAGCCTGTTAGTCAATTCATTAGGATACTTTTAGGTTGCTAGAAAAACAGAAAAAAAAAACCGTGCTTTTTAATGTTAAAATCACATACTAGATTAGAAATCTAAAGGTTTGAAGCTAGCACTATATTGGAGCCTCAGCCAAGCGTGTTCGTGCGTAGAATACTCTTAGAGGAAACTTCACTTGGTTTCTTGTGCTGCAAGATTTCTCCCTACAAACCTAAGGGTATTTTTCTGAACACCTTATGGTTTGCTTTATTCAGTTTTAATTGTTTCATCGGATCCATTAAGGGTTTCTTTTTGTGAAAAGTTTTCTAAAGAAAGTAACCTAATTATATCAAATTTAATTTTTCTGCTGCGTTTTGTAAAATAAAAACAATCCATCATCTCTATGATCATCATTGTATACTACAACCACCACCTCAAGGTCAATCAACTATACTCCACCTCTTTCACCACCACTCCAGTAGACAAACTTAAAAGAACAAACCCCATTTGCCACCAATCAATCAATCAGTCCATTTATACCAAACAAAAACAACTGCCCGCAATAGCAGCTTTCTTTTGGATAATTACCTCAAGAAAACCCTATAAAACCAACCAAATTAAACCCCAAGTTGATTATGGGTGCATACCTCTCTTTCACACACACAGTTGTACCATTATAGGGTTACATAATGAGTGAGAGATAATAACAGGCAACTAAAATATGGCAATGGAGAGATCGATTCCTATGTGGAGAAGTTGGTTGGCAGAGAAGGAACTGTGATAGTTAGGTATGTGATAGGTCATCCAGTGACATTAAATGTGTGAGAATATGTGGAACCCCCAGATCACTCTCCAAAAGAGCCCTTGAGGAGAAATGGGAGGTTCTAACATATATACAGGAAAAATGGTCCAAGTCTAGCTGATGTGGGACTCCAACAAAATGAAAAGGCTACACAACGGACGTAAAACCTACTATGATTTTATGGAGCATAATTCTAGATCACCAAAAACAACATATAACCTAGCATTTTGAAAATGCTACGGAGGAGAAAGTGAGATGTGGCTCCTGACAGGGATTCATACCACCCACCTAAGATGGCTTAGGCATCTCCGGTGTCAATCTTTGAACGCACTAGCTAGAAAAGTAGAGTTCTAAAAACAAGGGGGTGTCATAATAAGTAAAGGCCAGAAAACATTAATATGGGAGAAGCAGTGAAGAGAGATTTGATCCCCACTTGTCTCCAAGCACATCTGCCATGAGAAAAACATCTCGAATGAAGGCATCACTCATCTTTTCTATCAGATTAAGCTTAGTAATTTTTGAAACTATTCTGAACTCCCCCCCAATGACAGTTTCTTTCCACAGCAAGGTGCTTCGACTTTTTAGCTACCAAAAGTACTTCACATATTGGAATTACGAATGATCATACTTTTTATCTTGGTTGTTGGGGAACGTCTCCCATAAACATTGTTTTTTTAAGTAATTCTCATTCTGTAAGACCATAAGAAAAATGGAAGTTTTTCCTAGACAAATACAATACGGGGATTATTTTTGCAAACAACTGGTTTCTCTGACATTTCCAGCTCCAATCTTTATATCAGTTAGTCCCAGTAAGCCACCAGGCCGTCTACTTCTTTCGAACAAGGACCTTAGTGGCACAACATAAAGATATAAGGAAGATTTCCAAAGTTACTTTTATGTCTCCAGATTATAAGCCTACTACTAGTTCTAGTTTATATAAGTTCAGATATCATCTACCCTAAAACCGGATATTGTAAAAGTCCAAGGCAATGGGAGTTCGATTAAATGGAATGGTATCACAAAGTTAATGCCGATGTCTCTTCTGCAAAGAAGCATTCTATATGAGAAGGCTATACAAGCACTCATTCAAACAGAATTTAAATACCTTTCCTGAGCGGAAATAAAAAAGGACGCAGATAAGACTATGTTGAGAGGCATATCTATTGCTATTAGCATGGGCTTCTCCAGGTTAACGTGGAGATTGATTCGCTCTTGGATGCAAATTATGTTAAATCCAAATGGAAGCCTCCTTGATCTATAGCTGCGGACATTCATAAGATCAGAGCTATTCTTCCTTTTGAACTTCTGGTGATTCAGCGTTTAGGACACACTAACACGTGCAAAAGAGAGGCTTAATTTGATTTCGGGTTATTATATCATACCATAAAGATGCTGTTGGGAGTTTTAGTTCCCCTAGGTTAACGAGACCCATCCCTCATGGGTTATGCTGCGACTGGAAGAGTAGGATATACCAAAGGAGCTGTCCTTGGACAGTAGCAGAGATTCATAACCTGAAGATCTGGGGGGTTCATCTTTTTTTATCTTCTATTGGCCATTGGGTTTCATTCTAACCAACCAAAGGCTTGTTGATGCAAATGTTGATTTTAATTTTTTATTCAAATATGGGGTAGTTATACAAGAAAGGGCCTACACAGAGAAAGGTTCATCATACCAAAAAAAACATCCAGACCATTCACAATGATAGCATTTAAGAGGACTTGGTATAATCTCCATATATAGGGGTTCTATCAAGCAAGGTCATAACAGCGAGTCTAGTTTGAAAAGTTGTATTAAATAACTCCAGATATTATATTAAGAAATTTTAGAAAATTATCTTAAAACGTTCAAAGAAAAAACTATTTTTTCACTTCATTTTGTCTCTAGAGATATATAAGGAGATAAACAATGAAAAGACTATTTACCCCCGCACTTAATTTTAGCGCCTGATAACAGAACTGTCGGAATGCGTCTTGCTGATCCTGAGGGATACTGTCACCCAAAACATCATCGTTTGTCATGACTCCCTCTGTATCGTGATTCTCCTGACACAAACAGAAAAATGTTTAAGATCAATGTTGTGAACCTTTATATTGTTATAAAGAACAACATGCCTCTTCCTTAATTCATCTATAACCAAATCAAAGACACTCAAGTTGATAAGTCCCGGTAACGATGTCCTCCGTTCAAATTGTTTGTAAGAGCTGTTTGCATCCTTGCGATTATAAAAAAGTAAACAAGTAGAATAAGCGAAAAATGTACATCCACAGGATCCACAGGAACTCCATCGTCATCCTCATCCGGTAATGCCTCGCCATTCAGATCAAACTCAGAAGACCTTTTCCACTCAGGAGTTGAAGGACAAGTGACCATATCAGGTTTTCTTTCATGATAGAAGGCATATAAGGCATCAATATAGTCGGCTTTATATATTCCTGGGGGACGTGAATCAGCAAATACTTTTATTGCCTGTAACACGAGTAATCGACATAAGTCCATAACATGATACAGATTTTACAAATCAATTAAACCAGCTTATAACTGACCTGAGTTACAGACATAAGCACCGTTCGCATGAGATAATGAATAATCATATACCCGGTACGGTTATGCCCATGTGTGCAATGAACAAGAATATACTTCTTCGAGTTCTTTTGTCGGGCTAGGAATTGAGAAACCTGGTGAGGAATACATTTATACTAGCCACTATAAGTAACTTTCTTCCCATGGAAAGTTGGTCAGTGAAAGTTTAAACCAACCATAAACAAATGTCATTCTTTGAGGAAAATAAAAACAATATAATACAGATACGCAATGAAAAATGTAACAGCTAGTCCACATGTGTAGCAAATGCAATTTGGTTCCTTGAACTTCCCCATATCGGCAACTCAGAACTTTGTTGCCACGCTACTTCCTAATTATGTCAGTATGAGAGGTAAGTAAGTTGGACCACTTAGGTTACATAACAAGCTAATTTAGTAAAATATTACCCTTAAAACTCTCTCCAAAAATCCCACATTATGGTCTTCCACAAAAACAACCATACATGAAGATTTAGCTGGTATGCTTTTGATGCATTCCAGTGAGTAGTGCATAACATTTAAAGTATTATTTAATCAAGATTATAGTAACTAAGGCACGAGCCATGGCGTAAGGCAAAGCAAAACAAGAGAGTAGCAGTATATAAAAGGTAAAAGAAAAAAAAACTTCTAGTTTTAGTGTTACTGCAGAACAAAATTACTCTGTTTATGTTACGTTACGTGTTAATTTAGTTTAATTTTGCTTTACAATTACAAAAACAAACAAAATTGTGTTAATCTACTGTTCGTTATTTGCTAGTTGCTAATTATTTGGCGACTTGCAATGATTCTCATGACATATGCAGCAGTTTTTATTTATTCATTTAGTTGTTTGTCGTTTTTAGTATCGGAATACTACTTTATTTTCTTCTTATTTTAATTACTTTGTCAAAACTTACTTTTCTTTTTGTAATGTGGTAAATAGTATGCACCATGCCTCGTTACTATGATCAACATAGATAAATTTAGAACAAAAGATGCGGAAGGAGAAAGAAACTAGCACACATTTTGAACAAACAAGAAACATCAGTAAGTTCTAAGAATAACATGCCTCATATACAAACTGATTTACGGCCTCGTTCTCTGGTACAGAACCACGCCCCTTGCAGTTGATCTGAATCAAACAAAAATAATAACAAGAATAAGTGAATAATCATTATATGATAAGATAGATACAGAACAAGGTCTTAATTCTTATAGCCACTATCTCATACTCCAGAAGTTGATTAGAAAGTACTTGGAAACCAACCTTAACATACTTGATGCCTTCTTTCTTCCAATCATTCACAGAATAGTAACGAGTTGTGTTTGTAAGATCAATCACCAAGCCCAGCTGAAAAAATAGCAAATAAAAAATTAAGCTCGTTAGTTTTATAATAAAAGTAGCTTCCAACAATTTGTCCTACTGTACACTATGTGCAACAAGGTATTGCAGAAGTAAACAGAACAATATGTTTTAAAAGTTCAACTTCAAAGGAATTCATACCCTCGAGTGATAATATATTGATTAAGAAATTGAGATATTAAAATCATTAACAAGATAGAATAATCGACTGATTGATACATACTCACCTTCCGTCCCACAACTCTCTGTTGGTGAATGACTTGTCTGAATGAGTATCTTTTACCAGGAACAATACAGTCATTGAAAGCTTCACCAAGAGGAACTTTAGAAGGAACCATACACCCTATTTCCTGACCATATGGTGGACAATCCAACCATCCTACAATATAAAAAAGAGAATTAAAATAAAGCAGGCGTAATTTAATATTCTAACAATATATTAACCATGCAAAAACTCAAATTTTAAGTCTCGAGATTAGAAGGCGTAAAACAGAAAAGACAATGTGACAAGCCAGGTTACCTAAAAGCTTCTATGAATTGAGAAAGTATATAACAAAAGGGAAGATGGTGGAGATGAAAGTACTCTGCCTATTCATGGTAACAATATAAAACTAGCCAAGCACATACTGGTCTTAGGGTAGACATGGAAGATATTCTTACCAAAAATGGGACTCCATAAGGACTACTAAATCTAAGTTACAAAGCAAGGACGTTCAGATCCTGGTGTTAACTTAAGATTGGATTATTTTCAACCTTTTTGCACACTTCAAATATTTTAGGTGACAACAAATTTCATCAAATCTCTCGATAAGAGTGGTGTGTAGCTATTGGATAATCTAAGACAAGGTAAGGATGTCATGACATCTCATCAGGTCTGGCTCCGATTTTCCAGATCCTCAACCAGTTCACTGAGTGGAAGCAGATATAGAATCCAAATCATATCTAAGCCAGTTGAGGATAACAGATTCCCTAAAAAGAAAAAGAATATGTCAGAATGAGTATCAGGCATCATATGTGAATGTAGAATTTGGTTTGAAATATTAGTCTGGGTCGGATAGGATGAGGACGATAAGGATGCATAGGATCCATCATTGCTAAATTATGGCTTTCATGCCTCACAGTTTGTTGCGAATATTTTGGGTATTCGTTTGGTTGCTGACGAGATTTATTTTGTCAGTTATATGCTTGAGGGGGTTTGCAAAGCAACCGTTGTGCGAGCTTGGTCAAGGAGATTAGAAGGTTGTTCTTAGCAGGGAACTTCTCGTTGAGGAATGCTAGGTAGCGTTTGTTTCGCTCGAATCCGATGGAATCTGGTGGAATTGGAATGGTCAATTCGATTGACCAAATTCCATTCATGTGTTTGTCTCGTCCTATGAGTTTTAGTACGGAATTCCAATTCCACATATTATGGAATATAAATTCCTTGGGTTTTAGTAAGGAATTCGAATTTCATTTCATCAAATCTTTTAAGAAAGACTATTATGCTCTATTGCTCTTACATAATACATTTACTCTAATCTATTCCATCCTTCCATGACGATCGTCACCAACACCGCCACCATCTCCGCCACTACCACCACCATAACCACAGTCACCACCCCTACCCAACAATGCCTCCACCGCCGCCACCACACCACTACCGCCACAACCACTGACACCACCACTACCTTATGTTGCCGCCACCCCCACCACCGCCGTCAATTAATATTATTATTAGTAATAACTTTTTTATTATACAGTATCTATTAATCAAGCGATAAAGTATAAAACTATCATGAAGGGGTATTGCGGTAATTTATCACTATTTTATTATAATTTTAAAGTTATAATGATATCCAATGAACTATGGTCTTACTTATTTTCCAGCAACTATGTAACACCGGAAGTCATTCTCTTAATATAATCATTGAAGCCTCAAATTCTAGTTGAAACAAATTATCCTTTGCATCTTGTTGTGTTTTCAATGACAAATTGACAATTGACATAAATATATGATATAGTAAGGCTTGGAGACACAGCAGACCAAACACTAAACTCCTCCTCGCTTCAATTTAATCCTTCTTTTAGATATATCACATGGGATTTTGTAATGAAAGGAATATGTGGATAGTACTTAAACAAGCATACTACCAAAAGAAATTGACGAGAAAACAAATAGCAATGAACAACTAGGTGAACTTACAAACTAATCCATTTGTGCAACAATGTCACACTTCAAAGCTAACCCACCAATGAATATGAATAGCATCAAAATTACCTGGAGGAAGCCGACTCTTATCATAAGTTCTCTGGTTCTTTGCTTGAAAAAGATGATCATTCATTGGCCGGTAAGCCTGATGTGTTGGTCTGTCATCTGGGCGTTCTCGTTTCAACCGTTGCTTTCTTTCTTCACGTTCCTGATTCAAAAATACAAACCCAATAATCCAATTACGGTATCTTTACATACAAGTGATAGGATATACGTAATGTTAAACTTTTATTTGCATCCGATTACACCAAGCTGTAGTATAGTTACATAACAGATTTGGGCATGTCTACCTAGATCTCATGTATACATGTAACTATGCATATGAGAGATATGATAGATATACCTTAGAAAAACCATACAATCAAAATTACTTTGGAACGAGAATGCTAAAATAATGAAGAGCTTAACACAACATCCCACATCATAAGGCTATAGATCATTAGCCAAGCTATTTATCCTACCAAAGAGAGCCAATATGACCTGTTCCAGTTGGGGCGAAGGCTAAGTCGATTCCACAAGATACGAGTGAAACAAGTTATACAAATATGTAAATTGGAATGACAGATTTGAGATTTGACACTCCCTAGAACAGGCAGCTGCTCCCTTAACGTGTGGCTAATTTGCCATCAGTAAATAAGAAAACCTAGTCAATTAGTGTATAATTGAGTACTACCACAGGCACTATACTTCTCATAAGGATTTATAATCACTTATGTACCCTTTTCATAAAATCACCCCCCACACGACACAAGTCATTCTGCACCGCTGTGCACATTAAATATGATTGAAGTTTTATGAACCGAAATAGACAGGATGCCAAATTGAAATTTCCTCTAGTATAACAAGCTACTTGACTGCACCTTTTTAAGTATAACTGTATAAGAGATTTAAAAGTTCGTCATGCAGCCAATAAGGCTCAAACCTTCCACCTGGTTCTGCCAACTCAACCTCATGTACTCCCTCAAAAACAACAGACTGAGACAATTGTCATAACCGCCCATGGGGGATATGAATCTACCATCTATTTTAAGTTTAGAGCATGGAACTATGGAAGTAATATCATTAATAAATTAATAATTAACATAGGTTATTCAAACTTGTAAACAACATCAACCAAAAATCTGACAATAATTTGTATACAAACTTTATTTACTTGACATGTTTTAATAACCAAACATAATTAGCTATGGTCATTTAACTTGCTAGTATAACCTTATAATACGGTATAACAAAGAAAAATAATATTCACCGAAGATTTTAAAAGTTGACACTGAAAACAAGTACCTCGAACAGATAACTGGCGTATCATTTCCTTAACACATTTAACCTTTCACAATGTCAAGCTAATTAAATCAGTTACCTCAATTTGCAATATAGTGTTCAATACATCATGGTGTCCTACTCCTGGATGGTTACAGTTTTTTTATCTCAAGTGGTGGTGGCAACCTAGCAAATTTTCAATGACTCCCCCTTACAACTACATAAATTTCAGCTTCTTGTCCTATTAAATGAGTTGCACTACAAACCTCTATGAAGTTGTAAATTTGTAATGGATAGAAGTTTATGGGAACAAGCAGCTGTATGTATACCTGCCATAAGAACTAGTCCTGCTTTTATGACTAAGACCACATAAATTGTATTTACTAATAGTTAAGGCATAGAGAAGAAGTGCTATGTTGGAAGACATATCAACTATTTTTTAAGTAAATGAAAAGGCATAGGAGAGTGAAGTACCCGGCGCATAATATCCACTGCTGTCTCTACATGTTCTACATGTTCTACATGACGACTATGTTTTTCTTCGGGAGCACTGTCCTCGCTGAAATTTGGTTCAAAAGTTTCTTCATCTTCTTCAGGTTCTGGCGATGCATTTAGATCCATGCTGATGTTCCTTTAAGGCACGACAAGAAGCAGAGAAATTTATAATGGGTCTCCAAAGATCAAGGCAAGATAACTTTATGTCTAGTCACAGAAAAGAAATGAAACATTATTAAATTCCTAATTCCAAGTTTTGATAATGCAAGATGCTGGCAAGTTTCCACATCCACGAGTAACTGTAGGGTGCATGAGCTAATAACATTTACTTTATGGGGGTGGTCCCTGTTGTACTTCGTTTGAGTATATGATAATCTAGTACTTTTAAGTTGATGGCCAATGTCTTCTGTATGTAATAATATTATAGGAGAATTAAAACAGATAGTTCTTATAGGGTTAAGAGATACTCTTTTAATAAAAAGTAATTTAGGGGGAAAGGGAAGTCATGGTGATAAAGTAATTTTGGGGAAAGGGAAGTCATAGTCCTACTCTTCTCCTTATCTATTATAGTAGTACAACCACAGTTTGGACACCATACAGGATGTGTAGATATTTATGCCCTCACATACACTTGTTATCTCTCTCCTACATCTGTTAATACTGTTATCTCTGCTTCTTCCCCCTGATTTCTCTCTCCTTTAGAGTTTCAAAAAAGAACGTAAAATAAAAATGACAAACGTCTACATGCAACAACCACCATGAATATACATAATATCTAGCAAATCACATGCAAACCCAAGTGATTCCAGGGGGCAGCTTTGCATAAACCTTAATCTTCTTTCTGTTACAGTGATATGTATGTTTGCATTCCTACCATTTTCCATACTCTCTTCACCACTTCACTTCACATGTGAGGATTGCTCCAGACCCAAACTGATGTGTGAACCAACCAAGACCTAGGTCTTGTGACCTGGATCATTGGGTGTAGGAGTTCCAGACACACCAGGTAACATTAATATCTAGATATAATGTTCGAGTTTTACCATGTGACTGAATTATTAGCATATTTGACTGTGAGATTGAGTGAAGCAGCAGAAAGTTTTATATTAGGTGATTCGCTGCTCTTTATATCATGAGGCTAACACTACTCCCCTGGGGTAAAGTGAAAGAAGTAACAAATATGAGAAGATCTAACACGGATGCATCAACCAAAATAAAACACTTGATTCAACAACCAACTAAACTAGAAATTCAAACGTATTTGGTATAACTTTTCAAGTTTTTAGCTCAAATAAAATACAATCCTACAATTCATAAAATTCTTTTATGAGAATACTTGTGTTTCTTGGCAACCAACAATAGTGACAATTCAGCAAAAAATTACTTACTCCCGGTAACCAGAACATAGGCATAGAATTAGATTTAACATATAGTGAAATGCCAATAATCTTACACTGTGATATAGCAACAAAATCAAAGAGCATATTTATGCAAAACGCACTAGGATACGAGAGACAAAATTTTATGGCAATCATTCATCATAATTGCACACAGAACTAGATAAAAAGTGTGAATACAAGTTACCATTGAATTTATCAGAACAACAAATAAAGATGATGATAGACAATCCAGCAAGCAATTCATTCAAATGACACTTCTTATTTTTCCTCGTAGCTAAAGGCGATTCAAAAATATACTCTGTCCTTTCTGGGGGAGAAAAATAAAATGAAATAGCTATACTTGGACTTTGAATATCAACTGATTCCTTTCAACTTCAGTATTGGGGATTTTAAGTTTTTCTAGGTGAATTTGCTAACTACACCGCAAATAGCAAAATGTTGGTGGCAGTTTTGTAAAACCTTTACACTAATTTGTGTTTGTGAAGTAGTTTGACATCAGAAATTAAAGTGCGGTACGGGCAGGACTGATAAAACAAAACCACTTGTATAAATCACTGTTTTCAACCCTAATAGCTATTTGACGCTAATTTTCTGGAATTCTTAATAATCAGTACGATCAGGGCCACATTCCGTCCTATAATCAAACGCTTGAGGAAAACCTAGCTTAATAATCGAACAAAGGCATAAATCTTGGCTGTAAATCGAATTCCGGAACGAAAAATAAGTAAACGAGTGGGTAATGAACAAGTTACCAGGAAACAGCTCAAACCTCAAAGTAACAATTCTGCAAATTTCACCCCAAGTGCTCCATGAACCATGCAAATAGAAAGAATCTTGAAACCGAAAGCCCTTTTAATTGGAGAGAAGTGGTGAAAGAGGAAAGATTTCTCGATAAACCCTAGAGAGAGGGAAAGAAAAAGAAACAGAGATCGCAAATTTAGATACCAAAGAACATGACGAAGGACGACGACCGAGTATTAAAGAGAATCGTGAGAGCTGGAGAAAGAGCGAGCTATCACAAGATTCCAATTTTTATTTTGATTTTTGATTTTTGATTTTAAATTCGATAAATCTCAAAATTTTGCAAGTTAAAGTGACCCGGGCATTCTTTTAGGTAGCGGGACATAATTGGACTAGATAACACCGGACAAAATAATGAAACCGCACAAGACAGAACAAGTGTATGTTTGGTACATCTATGATTGAGTAGGATAAACAAGTTGTTACATAAATTATTTGACGATTTTATATACTATATAATAGTTATAATTACACAAAAAAGTTAAATAATTTAATTTATAAGCATTTTTACTCAACTTTTATGTATATATATATATACTAGTATAAAAGCTAAATAAAATTTTTGTTATAATTGATGATAGTTTGAAAAACCCGATTCATACAAATAAGAATTTATGCTTTATTTTGATGGTAGTATTGGTGGCGACGATGGGCGGTGGTGATTAGTGGCTGATTTTGATTATAGATGACTTAAGATGGTGGTGGTGGTGGTTTATGGTGGAGGTGAGGTGGCCCACAGTGGTGGTGGTCAGTGGCCAACGATGGTTGTGGAGGTGGAAGATAAGGTTGGTGTAGTAGAGGAGGAGGTGGAGGTGGCCAACGGTGGTAATGGTGGTGGCGATGGATGGTGATTGTGAAGGAGGTGAAGATGGTAGATAACGATGCTTCATAATTGATTTTGATGTTTTGGTTCTTAGATTGATTCAATCACATGAGCCTAAACTCAAATATCATTCTGTGATTTATCTTCTTCTTTGAGCTTACTTGAGATTCAATCTTCCATTTGGATGAGATTTGGATAATATTTGATAGAAGATTTTATTAATTATACACACAATTTGATTCTGCACTCTAGGTGTTTGATGAAATGCATATGTGAATAATTTAGTTCCATCTTTATTGATTTTGATCAGATGGATGTGTGTATCTTTAATCCTCCTCCTTTATTGGTCTAATATCTTAGCACTAATTAGGCGGTTGATTTATGATCCTACCTTGTTGTGTGTTTACAATCCTTTGCATTTTATGCATCTTGGTAGTAAAGTTGTTGATCTTTGATCTGACAGTTTGCTCACCCAAGATAGGACTCTCTTTTCTTTCGTTTGGGTTTGATTAACAAATAATCTATAATCCATATTCAGCTTAAAAGGAAGAAAATTCAAAGCCAATTTGTTAAAAATTGTTTATGCACACAAGGTGTTTGATAAAATGTTTATAAGAGATTTGGTTTCTTAAATTGTTTTGATGAAGAATCATCTTTTAAGGCAAGAACCAAAGTTTTTAAATCAACACCTTGATTGTGATTTGGTTGTGTAAAATGCGAATCAATTTTTACGGTGATGAACAAAAATCAGGATGCTGACATATTTATGATGTTGTGATATATCGATCATATCTCTCTCATCATAGCACCAATTCAAACTTCCCTGGATAGAAAAGAGACATATCTACAACGTTCATGTTTTGACTTTTCAGTGATTCGATCTGTAGAAGGGCCGGAAGTATCATTGAAGTTGAGGGTAGTGTGCTGAAGCAAAACTGTTAGACATCGAGTTAGACTGCTTCTTGATAGAAGGATCAGAGCTTCTGGAATTAAGGATCAGAGATTCTGTAATATTACATGCCTTAGACCAGAAGACTCGCTCAACCAGAAGTGGAGTGCTAACAAGTAGCAACCTAAAAATCCTTCTAAAGATACTAAAATGTTTCCACATGGAGTGCTAGCAGCCTAAAAATCCTTCTAAAGATACTCAAATGTTTCCATGTGATGTCGGGACTAAAAATCAATATAAGTAAAAGTAAACTATATGGTGTGGAAGTAGGGGAAGATGAGGTTCAAAGATGGGCTACAAGTGTGGGTTGCGGATTGGATCGATTTCCGATTATGTACCTTGGGCTTCCGGTAGGAGCATCAATCAAAAGAACGACACGTTGGGACAAAGCTATAGACAAAGTAAAGAAAAGATTAACATCGTGGAATGCAAAAGTAATTTCGTTTGGGGGACGGTTGACCTTAGTCAAAAAGGTATTGGGGAGCCTACCATCGTATTTCTTCTCTCTGTATCAAGCCCCGAGTGGAGTGTTAAAAGAATTGGAGAGATTGAGGTGTAGGTTTTTTTGGGGAGGGGAGAGTCAGAGGAAATCCATCGTTTGGGTGGGTTGGGAAAAAACCGTCACAAGACATAAAAAAGAGGGTTTAAATATTAGGAGTTTAAAATCGACAAACTTGGCACTTTTGGGAAAATGGTGGTGGAGATTCCGGGTGGAAAAAAATGCCATTTTGGACTAAAATTATAAAAAGTATTTATGGGGGGGGGTGTTTGGTTCTAATGCTAATTGTGGTGTTTCAGATTCAACGTGGTCTAACATAGCACGGATCGGCCAGGAGTTGGACAACAACGGAATAGAGTTCTCGATATCGTTCCGAAAGAAAATAGGTCACGGGAAAGAGACAAGCCTATGGAAGGAAATATGGATTGGGACAAAGACACTCAAGGAGGAATTTGGAAGACTATACCGGCTAGAGACAAACCAAGACACGAAGATTGCGGAAAGAGGAGAATGGGAAGGAGGATCGTGGAGATGGAAGTGGAATTGCAGAAGACCCTCAAGAGGAAGAGAGCGAAATGGAAAATCTTAACCGAATGATCGATAACAATCATTCGGTAAGAGACATCGATGACAAAGAGGAGTGGAATTTAGATGAATCAAAAAAGTTCAATGTCAAAACACTAGAGAGATATTGGATGAGAAATAAAGCATATCGGCTGATTCGTCGGAAACCACGACATGGATGAAAATCATTCCGAAGAAGGTATGTGTCTTTATTTGGAGAACTAGCAAAGGTAGAATCCCATGTCGTAGTGTCTTGGACCGAATGGGTATAGATCTATATACCGTATTATGTCTGAGATGAGGTAATGTAACCGAAACGATTGACCACGCGTTAGTAACGTGCCAGGAGGTAAAACGTTTGTGGGATACTGTTGGTCGGGGGTGGAATAAACAGATGGATGCGATAAACTCGATACAAGATATCCTTCAAATCGGATCGAACCAAGCCACTAACAACGGGTCTGATTCAATATGGAGAGGGGTAACCTGGGCTGCCTTATACCAAATTTGGGAACACAGAAACAAGATGGTTTTTAGCAATGAGAAAGGAAATTAAACGATCAGCTCTACGAGTTCCAATTAATAATCTTGGAATGGATCAAGCGTCGAGATAAAAAGTTCTCGATGGATGCAACAAGGTGGTTGATCGATCCAACAAGGGGTTAACAGATAAGTGGGGGCGGATGAAGGGGCTGTACGAGTTTAGATCGTCTTCGAATTGGCCCGATGGGGGTGCAAGTTTTATTGCTCGCAAAATTGTCATCTTTTCTGAAGGCTGAGCAAATTTTGTGGGTAATTCCCTTTGGTTAGCTTTGCATGGGATCTTAAGTGGGGGTGTTTGTTTTTGCAGTGGTTTCGTCAATTGCGTGGTTTTGGGTATCCCTTGTATGGTTTGGTGTCTGTTTTGAACTTTGTGTGCCAATAAATTTTTGCCTTTCAGAAAAAAAAAATCTAGTATGAAACTAAGAAAATATAGCTTTGGATGACTTGATTTCGGATGGAAGCTTTGCATGTAAGAAAAAAAAATCACCTTCGGATAACACCATGCAACAAGCTTCGGTAGACATCACAAAAAAAACCTTCACATGAAACAATCTCATCCCTCGCACAACAATTGTTGACCAAAAACAATTGTTGACCAAAAACAATTGTTGACCAAAAACAATTGTTGACTTCAATATATACATATATATAGAGAGAGGAAAGTTCATGCGAGGACGGTAACAATTTACGAGAATGCGAGGACAATCTCCAGTCAATCATTTTGTACATGAAATTTTTCATGTACAAAATCATATATGATTCATGTACAAAATCACATACGATTCATGTACAAACTCATATATGATTAGCCGCGACTTTTCCCGCAACTTGCCCGCGGGAAAAGTCGCCTGTGTCCTTTTTTATGCTTACAAAATCACATATGGTTTTGTACATGAAAATTTTCATGTACAAAATGATTGGCCGAAGATTGTCCTCGTATTCTCGTAAATTGGTACCGTCCTCGTATGAACCCGTCCCTATATATATATATATATATAGAGAGAGAGAGAGAGAGAGAGAGAGGTTCATACAGGAACACAAACATTTAAAAGGAATACAGGAACAATTATAAGCCAATCAAATTAATAATTATCCAAATTTATTCTTTTTTCATTATAAAGGCATAATTGTCATTTGTTTTGATATATTAATTAAGGAAAAAATAATATTCCCTAATTATATGGGATACTTCATAATCACGTAATCAATTGAAAAAATCATATGGATTCAAACAGAATTTCCTATTTTCATGGTCAACATAATCAAATCTCCGTCAAAAAAATTCAAGATAGTTCCTGTTCATATTTCTGGAATACACAGAAAATAGAAAAATAGGCATCAGACGATCGAATAAGTATCAAGGTTTAAGAATTCAAACCAAATACCAACGTTATGGATGTCAATCAAAACGAAGAAAGTAATCATCCAAACTTAGTTGATGAAGAAGAGATGTATGAATCCGGCCATGGACGACATAAACCCAGATGCAAATCACCCCTCAACTCAACATGAAGACGACTCTGATTTTAAAGGTAAGATTAATATTCTTCAAGTTTTATGAAAATAAACAATCACAATACTAGTTTTCGTGTAGACGTTCCCTTGATATTATCAGATTTATTCGTGTAAACTAATAAAAGGTAGTGAAAATTTTGAAGAATACCTAATGTGGAAGTAAGGGGATGATATACGTTTACACATACTGAAAATTCTTCAATTTAATCATGAATGATTAATGCAGAAAGTCGAGAAGTTTTATTTCTATTCTTCATAGTTGTTGTTTGTATTTTACTTTTAATCTGACGAAGCTATTTGTCAGGTATGTTTGATTAATAATGTGTAGATTTTTATGGAGGATATGATGATGGCGTTGAATTGAACATGAAGGCAACAAACGATGATGTATCATCAATGTTGTCATCCGCTGGGCGCTACAACATTCCTATAAATGTCGTACCAAATGTACCCGAAGGTCTTGCCCCAGTTCTCGGTTCTATGTTTCAATCAATCGGGCTTGCATTGACATCTATGATAAATACACAGAACATTGTGGATTCGATATAAGATTAGCAACCGAGAAGAAATTTCCCGATAAAATGACGCTATTGAAATACATTCTTTGTCACAGAGCCGGTCTGCCTAACAAAAGAAAAGTTGACAGCTCGAATGATAATAATAACCGAAAGTCGCTTCGTAACTCCAACTTCAAAGTAACTGGATGTGATGCACAAGTTCGTTTTCGAAAGGTGGCTGGAAAAAACCTTTATAAACTATATTACTTCAATGATACGCACAACCATCCTATGTATGATGAGGGTGAAAGGATTTTATCCCACAATAGGAGACGAATGAGGTTTGCGGATAAACGTTTCATACAACGTGCAGCTAGGGCAAACATAGGAGCTGCCAGGGCACATCAGCTTCAATTATGCCTAAAGGGAGATTACGAAGAAGTTGGATCTAATCTCACTGATTATAAGAATTTTAAGAGGGATCTTGATTCCTTTGTAGGGGATGGTGATGTTCAAATGGTAGTGAACATGTTCAACGAGCGTGTGTCAAATGAGATGAATTTTGCTTTAGAATTCAAGGTATCTGACGGTAAACTTGAAGGACTTTTCTGGAATGATGAGTTAATGCGGTTCAACTACACAGAGTTTAGTCATGTTATTTCATTCGACGCGACATATAAATCTAACAAGTAAGTGTTGTGTTATTTATTTAATACTCAAACATAAAGTTATAGTATGAATTTTATTGTTTTTAATAATGAAACACATTTATTATATTGCAGGCATTGTTATGTTTATGTACCTTTTCTTGCGATTGACAACAACAAACATACTGTTGTTGTTGGGTCTGGGATATTATGTGATGAAAAACTTCCGTCGTATACTTGGTTGTTAGAAGCATTTCTAAAGGTTCATCGTGTACAACCAAAGCTTGTATTGACCAATCAAGACGCTTCGATCAGAGAGGCGCTTCCTATTGTATTCAATGAATCAAGGCATAGGCTCTGCATGTGACACATTATGGGGAAGTTGTCTACGAGGGTAAGTAGAACTTACCCGACAATCAAATCATATCTTATATATAAGATTAATTAATTTTTTTGAATGATATAGTTAAATCATTAATGCTTATTAATACATGTCTTTAATCAAGGCCTTTTTGTTGTTGAATCATATCAGGTTAGCACCGATACATTGGCAAATACAAACTTCCGTGATCGGTTGTGTAAACTCGTATGGAGCGTATACCTTGGTCCATAAGAATTTGAAAAAAAGTGGAATGATTTGATGGCTGAATTCAACTTTATAAATCATCCATGGCTTTCTAAGGTTTATAGGATAAGGTATAAGTGGATTCCGGGGTTCTTTAAGGATTTACCGATGTGCGGACTAATGAAGACTACATCCCGTTCAGAGAGTATGAACTCATTTTTCAAGGAGTTCGCGCATTATGGAAATGATTTGTTACTGATTCTGTTGATAATCTCTTCATTCATAAAAATATAATGCATATCTTTTACTTCATAGAGATAAAATAGGAAATGATTATTCTATCTCATAATAGGGATAATCATTCCTTCTTATTCGCGCGCCCAAAATCAAGCCATGAAACTTTTCCAAAATGTCAAATTCCAAAACTGCCCTTAATGAACCAATAGCCGCATAGAAAATCTTGTTTTTTTAATTCAAAAATAATTTCCATCTTTAATCTTGACCCTTGATCATAATAATTAATGGATTAGAATTGTTCATGTATTCCTTTAAAATGGTTGTGTTCCTCTTTGATCCTTCCTCTCTCTCTCTCTCTCTATATATATATATATATTCATACGTCACATAGCCATCATTGTTTGACCACAAAAAAATTGACCATGAAAACACAATTATATTTGACTTCGGATAACACAATGCCTTCGGATGACAAATAATTGTACCAACAATTGACCAAACCAATTGTTGACCTTCGCCTATGGGAAAAAGAAGTTATCAACTTCGCTTACAATTCACCAACTCAAAAACTTGAAAGATGATTAATATTTTTAATTCCAACTTACCCAAAAACAACTTTTGATAACATCTCAAAAATAATTTTGAATCAAAATTCAAGATTTTTTTACAATTTCATCAAGAACATTATGAAGATCCAAAAAATTTGAACTTCTCAAATCTCAACTAAATATGTTAATCTTTTGTAATTATGTTAGAAACATGTTTCTAAACACTTTTAATAAATGATCAAACACCAATTTGGAATCAAATCTCAAGAACACATGAAGATCAAAAATTTCAAAAATCAAGTTTAAAGATTAAAACTTGAAATTAATGATGCAAACATGTCTAAAAATACTTTTTAGAAAAGAATTTGCACAAAAATTGATCAAATCAACACCAATTTGTAAAATCACTCTCCAAAAAATTCACAGAGAATTTTTTCTCAAGAACTCAAAATTTTCAGAAATCTTCAAATTCAACAAATTTTGATGTGATTTTGAAACGAAATTGATGCAAAATAATTATAAAATGATGGAGAAAGATTCTGCAATAAAAATCTAATCCAAAAAATATCAAACCCATTTGTGTTCTTCATGTTCTTCAAAAACTTCAAAAATTCTTCAAATTTTTGCACAATTATTCTGTTTAAGCTCTGATACCAATTGTTAATCCCAATAAGATCAAGTAACAAGTATTCTAAACATTTAAGAACAACAATCAAGAACAAATCATGTATATTGATTGAGAATTTCTCTCTCACTACTAAACAAATGGCCAGTTCCGACAGACAGTTTCCGGCGGATTTGGCCGTCGAAAATTTTCCGACGGATTTCCAACGGATTCTATAAAAGTCAACAAAAGTCAACAATCGCAAATGTCCGTCGGAAATCCGTCGGAAGTCCGTCGGAACACTAAGTTAATAAAAATAAATTAATAAAATGGTAATAAGTTTCCGACGGTTTTTCGACGGATTATTATTTCGCCGGAAATCCGTCGAAAATCCGTCGGAACTGTTCTGATTAAACCAGTTAACCCGTCTAATTTGTAATTAATTAACCTAAATACTAATTTATTAAACTTTTTCAAAAAAATTTAAAATATAATTAAAATCCGTCGGAACGTTCCGACGGATTTCCAACGGATTTTAATTATATTTTAAAATAAATAGAA
Source organism: Silybum marianum (assembly GCA_036898165.1). Taxonomy (NCBI): domain Eukaryota; kingdom Viridiplantae; phylum Streptophyta; class Magnoliopsida; order Asterales; family Asteraceae; genus Silybum; species Silybum marianum. Next base: position 44,960,072 of record CM072528.1, read on the forward strand.
AAGCAATATAATTAGAATACGTCGGAAATCCGTCGGAACTTTCCGACGAAATTCCGACGGATTTCCGACGGAAATTATTTATATTTTAAAATAAATAGAAAAGCAATATAATTAGAATCCGTCGGAAATCCGTCGGAAGTTTCCGACGAATTTCCGACGGAAACTATTTATATTTTAAAATAGTAGAAAATCGATGTAATTAGAATCCGTCGGAAATCCGTCGGAAGTGCGTCGGAAGTTTCCGACGGAATATATTTTTATTTTTATTTTTTTCATCAAAATTGTTTAATTAATAAATATTTTGACATTTATACAAAATTTTAACTTTAATAAAAATGCGTTAACGTATACTATTGTGCCTTAATTGGTTTAGTTATGTTTTAACGTATACTATTTTGTCTTAATTGGTTCAATTATGTTTTAACGTATATTATAAATTGTGTCTTGATTGGTTCAATTATGTTTTAACGTATACTATTTTGTCTTAATTGGTTCAATTATGTTTTAACGTATACTATATATTGTGTCTTAATTGGTTCAATAATGTTTTAATGTATAATATATATTGTGTCTTAATTGGTTCAATTATATTTTAACGTATACGGTTCTTAATGATTTTTAATTGGACGTTAACGGTTCTTAATGATTTTTAAGAAATGAATTAGGCTTAAAGAGTTAGTTGGGCGTTAACGATCTTAATGGTTTTTAATGAATCAATTAGGCCTTAACGAGTTAATTGGGTTTTAACGGTTTTATCAGGTCTTAATGAGTTAAATTAAAGTTTAAATGATATTATTGGGATTTTAACGGTTTTTAGTGGATTTTAATGAATCTATTGGTCCTTAACTGGTTCAACAGGGCTTTAACGCATATTATTGGACCTTAATGGGTTCAATTGGGCTTTGCGTATATTATTGGGTCTTAATGAGTTCAATTGTGTTTTGACGTATACTATTGTACCTTAATTGGGCTATAGTGGTTTGTAGTTGGTCATATTGACTTGTATTGGGCCTTAACGGTTCAATTGGGCTTTAACGGTTCTTAATGGACTTTAATGAAACAATTAATTGTTAATGAGTTCAATTAAAGTTTAAATGATATTATTGGGCTTTTAACGGTTTTTATTGGATTTTAATGAATCTATTGGGCCTTAACTGCTTCAACCGGGCTTTAACGTATACTATTGGGCCTTAATGGGTTTAATTGGGCTTTAACATATACTATTGGGCCTTAATGGGTTCAGTTGGGCTTTAACGGATCTTAATGGACTTTAATGAAACTATTGGGTGTTAATGAGTTCAATTAAAGTTTAAATTATATTATTGGGATTTTAACGGTTTTTAGTGGATTTTAATGAATCTATCGGGCCTTAACTGGTTCAACCGGCCTTTAACGTATATTATTGGGCCTTAATGGGTTCAGTTGGGTTTTTAACGTATATTAATGGGCCTTAATGAGTTCAATTGTGCTTTGACGTATACTATTGTACCTTAATTGGGCTATAGTGGTTTGTAGTTGGTCATATTGACTTGTATTGGGCTTAACGGTTTAGTTGGGCTTTAACGGTTCTTAATGGACTTTAATGAAACCATTGGGTGTTAATGAGTTCAATTAAAGTTTAAATGATATTATTGGGCTTTTAACGTTTTTAGTGGATTTTAATGAATCTATTGGGCCTTAATTGGTTCAACTGGGCTTTAACGTATACTATTGGGCCTTAATGGGTTCAATTGGGCTTTAACATATATTATTGGGCCTTAATGAGTTCAATTGTGCTTTGACGTATACTGTTGGGCCTTAGTTAGGATATAGTGATTTGTAGTTGGTCTTATTCACTTTATTACCCTTAACCGTTCAGTTAAAATTTAACGGTTCTTAATGGTCCTTAACGATTCATCTGTTATTTTATGTGATAAATCTCGGAAATTATTTTATGTGATCCAAATAGTTGATTGAATATCCAACTTTCATTTTTGTATTGATTTTCACAAGTAAAAAAATATTTGAAATACTAGAAGACATACTCGCTGCAATGCAGCGGGATTTAATTATATTTCATCAATATTACCTTTAAAAGCCTCAAACTTTTTTAAAATATCAAATTGTCTATCGTTATGACTTATAAATCAGTATTCATTATTTTTACAAAACTCAAATACAATCCTAATTTAAAAAACCAAAGTAGCACATTTGAATTGTTTGATTTTGTGGAAAGATTTGGAATGATATGTTTGGTTCGTAGGATTTGGAACAAAATTGAATGAATATATTGAGTTTTAACGATTCTTAGTAGATTTTAATGAATATATTGAGCCTTAATGGGGTTCAATTTAGCTTTAACGGTTATTAACGGGCTTTAATTAGTCATACTTGCATACGAATACCCAAATAAGCACTATTGTGGGGCCCATTAAATCAGATTTGATTTTATAATTTGTGGGACCCACATCATACGTGGTCCACAAATTGTTCATTTGTTCTTTTAAATAGGGGTGTTCTCGTATGATCCCTATATATATATATACACCGACATTTTAATATAATTTTAGTTTTAAAATATATTAGTTCAACTAAAATATACACGTATTATACATCTATGTATGTATATATAATAAGATATTTAATTTTAATTATATATAATATGGTTTAAGATTAAATTGTAAAATCAAAAGTTGAAATTTTGGTTTCCCACCATTCTTCCCCCTCTCTTTTTTTCTCTTGGGCCCAACATATGTCTTCCTGGTTCCCACAATTAATTAGTAGTATGCCCTAATTAGTGGCCTCCATCCCTCTCGCCTCCCACGCCTCTCCTCTACCGCACCACCACCATAACGAAAATGGAAGAGAGCTAGGTTACTCCTCTCTGTGGTCAAACGAAATGGAAGCTCCAGAACCACTTTGCGCTTCTCAAGGGGTTCTTTTGGATTCGTCGGTGGCCTTCGATTTTGGTATGTTGTTTCTTCCATGTCTCTAGGTTCCATACCTCATCATCTAGGGTTTATCGTTGCAGGTACACACGCTTAAACGAAGAGCTAGATTAATTAAGAGAGATAGTGTATGGAGGTTTAAAAAAATTATATGGGTTTTGATTAATTTGGTGTTTGCAAGACAATATCTTTCTCTTGTTGCTGGGATGGAGGGAAGAACAGTTCGTACAGGTATATTTTATCCTTAAGTCAATTCAAATCTCCATGTTCTACTGAAGTCAATAAGTGAAAATGTTATTAAAAAAATAGAATAGATTGTAACCCTTCTTTTTGGAAATAAATTAAGAAACACATTTTCATATAGATCCATTTCCAAATCGTAAAAGAGCAGGAGGGGTTTAAGAGAAAAATAAAGTATGTAAATTTGATTTTTCTTTCTTCTTATTTTATATTCAATCTAGGGGTTTCTTTTTTCCCTCCTGTTTCTTGTTTATATCCTATTTTTCATTCTTGATATTTGCTTTTGTAGGTGATGATTATTCTTTTCAGTTTGTTTACTTCTGTTGCTTTAATACACCTAAGAATTAAAGATTGTGAGATTAATTTATGCATGTTGCCATAGCTTTTAATGTGAAGCACACCTACTGTTTGTCATCTTGCCATAGCTTTTAATGTGAAGCACACCAACTTTAAGCATCTTCTTTCTTGCTTTGTGCAACAATTCTTATAGTATTTAGTCCTCCTTGATAGCTAATTGTTTCTGCATGAGGAAGATGATGGTATGATTCTTTCTAAATTATTAAAATGGTCCTATGCTTTAATTTTTGGGAGTCAAAAAGTTTGTTCCCTTTTTTATGGGCTTATGAAGTTCAATTGTTAATTAGGGGCTGATTCGTTGATTTTTCATTAAGTCCTGTATGGATAAAGTTGTTTGTGTGGATTAATCTGTCTATATAGATTGAAAAAGTTTATTTTCGGAGAGTTTTTCATAGATGGGAGGAGAATGTTTTTTAATTGGGAGGGACAAGTTTGGAAAAAAAAAAACTTGTCTTTCTACATAAAGCTCCCCCTAGAAGCTTACTAAGAAAGCCAACTTTTTATATCATTAAGCAACTACCAAACTCGATTTTGATTTGCATTTGTTACTGCATTTCATTGACTGTTCTAAAAGTTTGACTTCATGTGTCGTAATTTGCTAATATCGAGTCTCCATTGTACGCTAGGCTTTGTCACTTTTTTGTGACAAGATTTCTCATATTTACGACTTCATTCATGCAGGATGCACTTGAAATCATCTACACAGTCAATTATTGTCTCCATTCAAGTCTCCCATTATGAAGGTATCACCCGGGTTGCAATTATTTTTGTCTTTATGCAGATAAGTTCACATAGATTTCGTTTCATATACAACGGGTTCTAAGTCCAATTATTTGCACTCCTATATTCCGTTCTCAACTATAAAACCCTTGGGCACGGGCCGTCTAAGGACGGCCGAGACCGTGCCTAGTATATCCATATTTGTACATACATTATTCTTTTGGCTTTGAAAATGGCCCATTCTTCACAACATGAAATATTACTGTTATCTATCTACTTTTAAAACTCTCTTGGTTTCATTCTTTTTTGTTATGCCAATATAGGAATGTCTATAGCCAAGACAGAAGAAGGTTGACCGAAGCACTGAGATCTTTCAGTGATCTAAGAGAAGATCGATATCGTGCTCAAAGGACTGTGTATATTTCAGAAGTTGATCATTAGGTGAGTAAGGGATGTTTGTTTACCTCTTAACAGTTCCATTAAAAGACAGTCTCTGAATCGCTAAAAAATAAGTCTGTCTCTTAATGGTTCCAAAACCATCTGAATCATTTTGTGTCATAGACGACCCTTAACCATTCAGATCCCTAATTTAATTTTGAACAATTACCAAACAATTATATTTTATTTTGCACTATATAATAAAAGCTTTTTATCATTCTTATCACTTAATCTAACTACACCAAACCATTAAGCAACTGTCAAACAGCTCCCTAGGTGTCATTGGTAGCCTAATGTGTACATCATTTGTTCGATCATTTGTAAGATGCCATTTTTTTTGGAAAGATGACGGTACCCCTGGCAAATATATATGTCTCTTTTTACAGATATGTGAAGAGCGTCTTGCTGCGCTGTTCAACGTCCATGGACAAGTAAGTTCTTGTTCTTAATTTGTTAATTTGCAAGCTAATTCATAGAGAATTTAATTTACTTTCTTACTGCAAAGTCTCATCTTTTATGAGTTAAATACATGTGATCATGGTTGCTATTAAGGTTCTGGACCATCGGGTTTGTGGCGATTCGTTTTCAAATCTGCGTTTTCTATCTTATTTAAGTGATTTCCAATAGATTTTCACATTTTGCTTCAGTCTAGATGTCCTTACTACTGCTCCCACTTCCACCTTAAGTCTTTTTTCAAAGTGTATTATATACACCAATTTCAGAAGCTCATCAAACTTTTATATACTCGTAGATGTGGTGGTGTCATGGGAAAGTATGCTACTGGGGAACTCAAGCCACCTTCTGCTGGTAAGCAGTTGTGTTTTCTAATTATTCCTCTTATATGGAAAAGCAATTGCATATGGCATATTGGCAGTTGTTGGTGAGCAGGTTTACCCGAAATCAACCGTTTACCTTTTTGCTTGTTCTTTAATAGGTCGCATGTGTTATTAATGCTTGAATAATCGTTGGCCGTACAATTTGAACAATTGAATTTATGTATATATTCTCGAACAATTGTTGATGGTGGTTTAATCCATATATAATATTTTGATTTATGTATTTAGCATAATTTTTTAGCATTTACAAGATTTTAAATGTATTTTTAAAATTGATTTTTTTTTTAAATATTCGGCTCATTTCCGACGGATTTCCGACAGATATTCCGTCGGAAATATATTCTCAAGATAAATGAAAAAGAAATTAATAATACAAATCCGTCGAAAATTCGTCGGAAATTTCCGACAGATTTCCGACGGAATTTTTAATTAAAAAACAATTTAAATTATGATTCGTCGGAAATCCGTTGGAAATCCGTCGGAAAGTTCCGACGGATTTCCGACGGATTTTTTAATTAATAAAAATATCTTCTAATTATTAATTATCTGATTAAGTTGTTAAGTAATGGGGAATATCGTTTCCGACGGTCTAATCCGCCGCAATCCGTCGGAAACGTGATTTTCCGGCGAGGGTTATTCCGACGTCCAAATCCGTCGGAAATCATGTTTTCCGACGGATTTCAGATGGATTTGGCCGTCGGAACTGGCCATTTGTTTAGTAGTGTCTACAATCACTTTCTCTCTCTAAAATCTCTCTCTAGAATATTACAAATAAGCTCTCTTAAGTGTTACCATGAATTCTTCCCTAATACAAGAGTATTTATACTCTTGACTAATTACAAAGTCAAACTATAAACTAATCTACCATTAAGCTTCATACTTTGACTTTCTTAATATGAAATGCTGACTTTTACATAATTGTTGACTATGTTGACTTTAACTTTAAGGCTTTGACCTCTTCATTCTTTAATCTCGTCTTCGTTATCGATGATCTCGGATACAACATAATTTTAAACCTAACACTCTATCCCTTTCTTTTCTTAATTTTTTTTTCTTTTCTAAAATCCCACCTTTCCAATTCGTCTCTTATAGATCGACAAACATTAATGTCAAGGATGCTTAAGGTCCTCAAGCTTTAACTCCTGATCTAAGATTCAAGGCTTCTAGGGGTGATCAAACTCCAAGTCTATGTCTTATATTTTGGATTTCAATTTAATTTTCTAGGATTTTCTTCAAAACCTAACATTGTGAGTTCATTCTAATATTGTATACATGTCAAAATATTGCATTTTAATCTCCTTGAACATATCTTTATACATATTTCAAGCATTTATGAACTTTGACCTAATTTGTGTATTTTTAGGAGATTTCGGGGTTTTTGCCGTTTTCACAAAGTAAATTTGAGATATTTATAATGTCTTGTGTTTGAATATCATGATTTAAGCTATATATAGATTTTCATCCTTGAGAGCATGTTACATAAAATGGTGAAAGTTTGATAAAAGAAAAGTGTTGTTGTTTGTCGTGAAATATAAACCTTGGTATTATAAACAACTGGAAATATAAGTGTTTTTAAGGTTACTTTTGGGAAGGAAATACCTTAGTACATGTGATTCGATTAAGTTCTGAATAATCAGGAATGCTATCTCCTTTTTTATTTTTACCAGAAAAATACGAACTAAAAAATTTGTGTCTCACTTTATGAGATGTTGAACGTACTGGTTTACTTTGAATATATATATATATATAATTATAATTATATAATTATATATATATATAAAGAGGTTCATGCGAGAACGGTAACAATTTACGAGAATGCGAGAACAATCCTCAACCAATCATTTTGTACATGAAATTTTTCATTACAAAATTACATATGATTCATGTACAAAAGCATATACGATTCACATAGAAAATCATATATGATTAGCTGAGACTTTTCCCGCAGGAAAAGTTGTAACACCCGCAATTTTGGAACCTTTAGTATGATGAGTTATCCATTGAAGGGTAATTAAGTCGATAAAATATGGGGGGTTCCATATAGAAATTATGTTGGAAAGTCTAGGATTCGAATCGGGGTCGAATAACGCGAAAAACAACGAGAAAGGAGCGATAAACGATTCTCGGGACCTGGCATGCGACCAGGCTGCCTCCCAAGCCGCATCACCTTCTGTTTGGGTGTCCCAAAGGGTTCGGGCGACTTTTCACATGACCTAGTCGCGTGAATACCCGCGTGAACTACTGACTCGCACAAAAAGACCGAAAAACGGGAGAAAGCTTCATTTGGCCATAACTTCTTCATCACAGCTCCGTTTTGAGTGATTCAAGTTGCTACAGTTTCGTATTTCAGAGCTCTTCAAGATTGAAGCCATGAGGATTGGATATTTCTCAAAGAGATGTGGTTCCCCTAAGTCGAAAGGCGAGATTCTAGGGGTTTTACACCTTATCTAGGGTTTGGTTCTATGTTTTGGATTTGGGTTTAATTTTGGTGTATGGTGGGTTTGTATATGATCTAGATGAAGGTTTTAAGGATGGAATGTTGTGGATCTGAAGTCTTCACCAAATGAAGCCCGATATTAAGGTTTTTCTCCAAATCAAGAGTTGTAAGTTATCACACTTTTAGATTGTATTTCTTGTTAAAACCTTACTTTTAGTTCTCTAAAACTTGTATTTTCTCCATTTTAGAGTTTTAGGAGTTTGGGTTGATTTGAGATTTTAACCAAAAGTTTTATGGATCTGATATTAGGGAGTTGTTCTTGGTATATTTTAGGTTGTTTGTAAACTAGAGATGATTTCTAGCGAAGAAATATTGCAGATCTGGACATTTCTTCAAATGAGGCTTTTGGGGTAAACCTAGATTTAGCCTAAATCTAGCAAAGTGAGTTCAAGATACGTTGTGAAAACTTTGTACATGCCAAAAACGTCATTTTTGAAATATTAACATGTTTTACTTGGTATTTATCAAATGTGTGAGTATTTGGGTAAGTTTGCATATTAAAAGAGTTTATAAATCATACAAAAGACTTATACTTGAGTTTTGGGCATTTTGGCAAATGAAGTATGTGTGTGAGTTATTTGGGTGCATTATCTTTTAAATAAAAACCATTTGGTTGTATTTGCATCTTTAAAGTAATTGATTTATAAATCGTTGGAAAATACATGTTATTGCATTATGAGACATTTGGAAATATAGGAATATGATTTCATTTGGAAAATGGTGTGTCTCAACAAATGTTTTGAGTAATCGCATAAGTGTTGAGTTATAGAACTTTTGCTCGGTTTTGACTAAAATGAGTCTCATGGACATTTATCCGATTTAAATTACGATATGTTTTGGGTGCGTTAGTCATTCGTGTAGCGTCGGGTAACTTTATGATTTCCTAACTTTGAGAAATAATTTACTATCGGGTAATAGTATTTTGAGCAAAGAATTGGTGTTGGGAAATTATCAATATGTCTTGCTTGACGTATTTGATTTATAGACTAGAATGTAATGGATCCATAGGCATTTAGTCGGTTTTAAGACCGCATTGTTGTCCCCTTTCGGTCATGTTTGAGTCGAGGGCCCTGCAATTTATTGCACCATTGGTTGTTGCCAATTGTCATTGACTCCTACGTACGTGCTAAATTAGGGTCATCGAGGGCCTTGCAGTTTATTGCACCATTGGTTGTTGCCAATTGCCATTGACCCCAGCACGGGCTTTCATTGGAATCATTGAGGGCCTTGCAGTTTATTGTATTATTGGTTATTGCCAATTGCTATTGGTTCCTTTTTAAGCCAACATCGAGTAGTGACTTACTTTTGTATCCGTCACCAAAGATGGTATAATCGGGTCTCCCCTGTTATCTTCGGATATTTTTATCCCTTTCAATGGTACGCGTGAGTTAACGATTTATAAAATATGGGTTAAAGGTATGTCTTTCTATCTCCACATTTATAACTCTACTTATGGTCACGTGAGTATTGGGATTGGTAACGCATTAAACGGGTATTTCTATTTAAAGATTTTTTTACTAACGATATTTTGGTCTAAAGCTTTTATTATGAAAATAATGAATTTGGGAAAGATGTTGCTTTCAAACGAAGTCCTTTTATTTGAGAAATTACCATTTCATCAAGCAATCTTTCGTTTTCAAACGATTCTAATTATATTATAAACTCTTGAGCTTACTAGGCGTTAAACCTAACCCTTTTTCTTTGTCGGCATGTGCATCAGGTTCACGTTGGAGTTGGTACTAGCGACACGTGTGGACTTGAGTGCTAGGAGGTGGCACATTAAGGATCTAGACTTTGGTAACGTTTTCCGCATTTGGAGATAACGACTTTTTTGGGTTTAGTAACACCCGACTATGATTATGTCATAGTATAAACATAACCTTCTTCTATAGAGGAGATTCAAGTATTGTTTTATAAGAAGTGATTTACCTTGCAATTGATGTAATATTGAAAATTTTAAATTAGTCGCTATTTCAGATTTCAGGGTGTTACAAAATTCGTGCCTGTCATTTTTGATGCTAGTACAAAATCACATATGTACAAAATTACATATGATTTTGTACATGAAAAAAATTTCATGTACAAAATGATTGGTTGAGGATTGTCCTCGGATTTTTGTAAATTGTTACCGTCCTCGCATGAACCCGTTTCTCTCTCTCTCTCTCTCTATACATATATGATTTGATAAATGGCATTTTAGATGATGAAAACTATATGTTTAATCATAGTTCGTCGCTTTTAAGTTGTGATAAGTATTAAACTAATGCAAATGGATCCATAGGCATAGAAGTCGGCATTTTGAGAAATTGTAAGGTATAGATCTGGTGTGGTTGAACTTGTTGGGGGGATTCCCAAGGTATAGGCTTACAGTGGTTGAACTTGTTGTCCCCATGAGCAAAAGACTTGGAGTAGTTGAGCTTGGTAACTCATTGAACTATAGACCTGTAGTGGTTGATCTTAATGGTTGTTATTTCGTAAGAAATGTTTATCTAACATTTATTTGTGACTTAGTTTGGTGTTTCGTCATATTAAATGGTACATCGGGTCTCCCCGTCACCTCTAGATGTCTTATGCCTTTCCAAGGGCAAGCGTGAGTCAATGGTATAAATATTACATTTAAAGCTATGTTTAGCGTTTTAAAGTTTTATAGCTTTATTCAATAATTGTTTGTTCTCATTAGGGTTTAAGCATAACATTTTTTATTAAATGACATGTATATCAGGTTCTCATAGTGGTGGGGCTCCCAAGGTTTGAGCGGAGCATTATTGCCGATTGAGGCAACTTTTGGGTTTACACCGTTGAGTGTATTTGGAGTTACTAGATACTAAACTTTTGAGGATATTAACAACACCTGAATGTAATCTATATTTCTAACTAGTGTAGATTATTAGGTTGTTGTTTAGTATCCGTTTCTTGATGTAAACTCTTATATTAATTCCATTTTGTTGGGTGATCTTTATTCCAACTAAGCTTTATCCGTAGACTGTTTCAGTTAAAATTGCCTTCTATTTTTAGGGTGTTACATATAAGCCCACAAAACATCATCAAGTTTAAAAGACCAATCGTTTCTGGTTGGTTTTGCAACTTTTTTCCAAAATGCTATTGATTTCCCTATTAGAGAGCTTAGCTAAGCCATTTATTTGAGAGTGATAGGTTATGGCCACAATATGGCTTATGTTGTATTTCTTAACAACTCCTTCCATCATATTATTCACAAAATGGGCTCCCTCATCACTAATCATAGCTCTAGGGGTTCTAAATCTTCTAAAAATATGTGTGTGAAGTAATTTAACCACAATCTTAGCATCATTGTTATGGCATGTTGTAAACTCTACCTATTTAGAGACATAATCAACAACCACCAAGATGTATTATAAATGGACCCATGAAATCTATTCCCTATACATCAAAGAGTTTTACCTCAAAAATACCATTAAGAGACATTTTATGCCTTAGTGAGATAGATCCAACCCTTTACACTTATTACATCTTTTAACAAAATGGTCAGCATCTTGAAAAATAGTAGGCTAAAAGAAACTAGATTGAAGTACTTTAGCTGCAGTTCTTTGGCCACCAAAGTGTCCACCATATGTTGCAGCATGACAAAGCTGTATCACAGCAGGTACATCCTTAATAACTCTTTAGAAATCCATGTTTTAAGTACTTATTTTACACCTTTAGGATAACTTATTTTACTTCTATATCCCTAAATTGAGTCTTTTATTTCTTATTTTCTATTTATTGAGTCATGAAGCTAAAAGTTGTGATTTGAATATGTTTTGGTACCATTAGTATGATTATTGTGGTGTTTTGGACAGATCGGTGTTGCACAACATTGGGACAGCATTGGCTGCTGTTGGTTTTTGGCTTATTGATGGGCTTAATGGGATCAGCTGTGGAAACAGGATCTTAACCTGAGTTTTTGTAATATGAAGAAGAAAGCTTTAGAAGACTTTTGAAGACTTTAATGTCTTGTTATTATACTTGCTTGTTAAGTTATATTTGTACTTTTTGTTGACTTTTTAGCAAACTTTGTGGTCAAGTTTGTGTAGTTTCCTTGTAATTTCCCCTTGATACTTGTAGTATAAATAGGGGTTAGTGGTTAGGTTTGGAAGATTATCCCACCAAGTATCATATGGCTCTAAGCTTTTGATACTTGGAACTCTCTAAATATTTGGCTACTAGTTATATAATTTTGTAATCGTTGAAGTTTATTTTCTTGCACCTTTAAATTCTTGCATTTAAATTCCTGCACTTTAATTTCTGCAATTTATTTTAAGCCTTTTATTATCTGCAATTTATTTTCCGCAATTTATTTTCTGCATTTTACTTTAAGTCATTTATTTTATGCAATTTATTTTCTGTCATTTAAATTCAGTTCTTTATTTTCTGTCTTTAATTTTAAGCAATTAATTTCCTCACTTAAATTCATGCAATTACTTTCTGCAATTTACATTTCCTTGCACTTACTTTCCAGTATGAGTAGCTAAATTTTCTAAGTGTGGGTGTGAGGCAAATGGTGAGATTATATTCCAAAGGATAGTGGACATTGTTTCTCAATAACAATGTTTCACTGTTTCATTTCATGTTTTATAAATACCAAGGACACTTCTTGACGAATTGATCACTTTGAAAGTGTTAATGTTCCGTGGACTCTGAGAGGAGCCACTGAATGCACGTCAATTTGAATGATATGGGAAGTAAACTGGTGAGGGTTTGCTAACAACGAGAGTTGTAAACTATTTTATTTAAATTGATTAATTCTCGACGGGTTGGTCACTAGTCAAAGTGTTAAAGTGTAGTCGGACTTTGAGAGGAGCCACTTGGAACACCCCAACTTGGATGATATGGGAATCTGCTCGAGAGAGTGATTTTAAACAACGAGAGTTGCTATCAATATATTTTGAGAATTCTACTTTGCACTGCCACTAGTCTGATACTGCATAGAGATATGGGTTGAATCTAAACATCAGTTCAGGTATTAAAGTCCGAGAGGAATACCCTCAAAATAGATGGTGGAACTTGTTATTTTTGAAACTACAATACTGAGAGGTATTGGTCCACTTGAATTTGTGTTTATGTCTCACCAAACGTCTTACACCCATACTGCTTTCTTTATTCTGTTAAAACAATCATACAAATCCAATCCAAATCAATCATAATCTTCCAATTCATCATCTGAAATCATTTCTTTCATTTTACTTTTATTAAGTTTTTACTACAATCCCTGTGGACGATACTCGATATTCTATACCACTTTTATTACTTGAAAGACGACATTAGGGTTAGAAGTATACTCGCTTTTGATCTTAATTGCGTTGTCTGTAGGTGTGTTAAAACCCCTATCAATCCTCATAGGGTATGCATCTTCTCAAAATATGGCCAAACCCTTGTTTAAACAAATAGGGATCATCCCAAAGGTGGTTATTTGAAACATGAAATAGTTTATTTCTTTGGCTTCTGTTAAGTTTAGGTGGTATGATTCCAACAACTATGTAGTTTGCAACATCAGCAAACCATGGTGTTGTAGCTTGTTGTAGCATCAACATCTGTTCATCAGAAAACTTTTCATTAATATGACCACTTCTTTCTCTTTTTTCTTTTCCAATTTTGACAAGTGATCAACAATATGGTTGCTTATTCTTTTTCTATTTACTATCTCTAGATTAAACTCTTGCAACAAAAGCACTCACCTTATTAACCCTGGCTTAACATCTTTTTTTGAAATCAGGTACTTGATGGCGACATGGTCAGTGTGAATAATGACCCTGGTTCCAATTAAGTTAGATCTAAATTTTTCAAAAGTAAAAAACAACAACCAAAAGTTCTTTTTCAGTGGTAGTGTAGTTTATCTGTGCTTCATTAAGAGTTTTACAAGAGTAGTATATTGGATGAAAAAACTTTTTCTTTTACTTGTCCCAAAACTGCTCCAACTGCCCAATCACTTACATAGTCACCTCCTCAAGTGTTATTTGGAGAGTAAATATTCTAAATGGTCTCGAAATTAGATAATGGGATAATCTAGCCCTTTTTGACAATTTTTAGGATAATTTGTATTCGGTTGACTAAATAGGCATGCTAAAATCCTAGAATATTGATAAAAAAACATCAATATAAAATTTATAAATATTTTAGGGAAAAGTCCAAAAAACCCAATGGACTTTAGTGTTTGGAGTGATTAAATCCTTGGACAATTTTTTGGAACAAATAAGTCATTGGACATTTCAAAGCCTGTTATGTAAGTCCTTGGACATTTAGAAACCTGTTAAATACATCCTTACGGCGAAAAAAATCTAAAGTGTGTATATATATAGGTTGTATACCCGCGTATATCATAATGCGGTAGGAGTCGTAAATGTTAACGAGATTTTTTTATTAGAGATCTTAACGATGATATGATTTACACTTGGTGGTCATTTACCAAATACTTACCTGGTAAGTGCTTACCGATAAAATTCAACATGTCATTTACTTACAGAGTAAGATTTTAGTCCACAAAAACGACATTATGTGCAACAATTTACCCGGTAAACGCTTACCGTGGTAAGAGTCGTCACCCTCATTTACCGGGTAAGACTCTTGGTCAATGGTCATTGTCTCACTCTTAGAGCGTAAGATTCTTTGTTTTTACCATATTCATCCGGTAAGATAATGTGACTTTGTAAGCGTTTACCCTAGTAAGTTTTGGTAAATGGCCCGTTAATCTTTACATATTAATACAGTTTAGATAATAAGTTATGGTCCCAATTGCATCCAACCTATGAAAAATTATATGGCAGATTAAATTCAATATATTTAAAGTTTAAACCGATCCAATCTAAGTACTATTGAAGTATAAGAGCTATTGGAATCAAAGATCTGCAACCATCGATTTAGATAAGAGCTTATTCCTATAACACTTAAATCCAATCACTGTTCGTCTAAAATCCAAACTTTATCCTCCTTGATGCTCCAAATCTATTTACCATCTTTGCACTCCAATCCATATAATAAAAACCCTTGACAATCTTTTGATTTCCAAGCCTTTCCCACCTTATATCATCCAAATTAAAAAACCAAAACATTAACAACTCATGATTCACATAAACAACAACTTATTAGGAGGACCTCATATCCTCACAATCAAAATAAAATGTCACCATATAAACAGAATAGAACCATCCTTATATCTCCAAAAAGAATAGGGGAACATCCACCATATCATACATGAGAACTTTAACTGATGAAGCCCACTGAATAACCCACAGTTGAACAAAACTAATCTGGAAAGAATAAGACAGATTAGAGGGTAACCGGAGCTGGAAAGAGAGTAAATCCATCATTTTAAATTCAACCAGAGCGAACCATTCAGGGCTGTAACATAAGAAAACAACGATTAAAAGGCAAAAACCAAATTTTAAACTATGGGCCAGATCACACAGCAGCCACCGAAAAAATCTTATTCTTCTTGCTGTCACAAATCAGAAATAGTAACCAAATTTTGAATAGCATCAGTAACCAATTCTCCCAAACCACCAAACTGAGCTGGACAAAGACTGATAAAACAAAAATAACCACCCAAAACAGAATTTACAGCCATAGACGAGGCGGGGCTAGGCTAGGCTGAACGCGATGGCGGTTGTGACTGGATTGAGCTGACGGCGGTGGCGACGATGAAGGAATTGGGCTGAGGGTGGTGACGTAGCTACAAGATTGAGACAACCGGTGAAAAATCGAGCAAAGAATTGTTGAGAAATCGAACCACAACCATTGAAAAATCGATCCATACAACCGACGATAGTGACGGGGATAGGCTGAAAGCGATAGCGACGACAAAGGGATTAGGCTAAGGGCGGTGGTGTAGAGACGGGGTGGGGTAGCACAGGGAACGACGATTCAATAGAAATTTTTAGGTTTTTTTTTTGTATAATATGTAGCTTTACCTATGAAGCAGGTAGCACGTTACAATTTTAACTACTAAGGATTTATTTAAAGTATTTTTAAAAGTCTAAGGATTTATTTAAGATATTTTGAAATGTCCAAGGACTTATTTGCTTCAAGAAATTGTCCAATGATTTATTCACTCCAAACACTAAAGTCCGGTTATTTTAGACTTTTCCCAATATTTTAGAGTAAATTACAATAGTTGACACTTACTAGCAACTCTCGTACCTCTTTTGAACTAGTTACAATTTTGGTCATTGTGTTGCCATTTTGTTTCACTTTTAGTCCCTCAGACTAACTTCTGTTAAATAAGTTCGCTAACTCAAGAATTATTTTCATTTTTTTTAGTATTTCATTAAGGGAATTTTGGTATTTTAACTTTGTTTTTGTCCTTTTGTTAATTTGATTTATTAAAAATTGGCTTTATATGACCTCATCCCCACCTGTACAACACCCTCTCGACGACCCATCCCCTACCGACCATCTTCTCTACTAACCAAAACAATAAACAAGAAAAAACCCTAAAAAGAACAAATTCAAATCATAAACAAACCTACATTGAAACAAACTATTTTCAAAACAAAACAAACCTAGAAAGTCCCAAATATGTGACTAGACTTCGACTCATGAACCGAACTTCATGAAGCCCTCCTAGAGACACCATTTGATGGCTATTCTCATCCTCAAAACCTACCTTTGAAAGCCCCATCTATGTGATTGGACTTGACCCGGATAAAATAATCACATTCTTCATTACATTCATCAAGACAATATGATCCTTTACCAGAAACCTAAACCACCGAACCTCTCCAATATGTGACCTCTCGTGTCGAGTGCAAATGAGAAAGAGGTGATAGAAGATGTCCAAATCTTTAATTTGTGACATATAGAGATGTTAACACCACCGATCTTAACCACCGTCAACCACCACTGATCTGAACCACCACCGACCACCCTTGACCTGAACCACCACCGACCACCGCTTATCGGAACCACCGCCGATCTGAACCACCATTGGCCACCGCTTATCGGAACCACCGTCGATCTGAACCACCATCGACCACAACAAACACTACCGACCACCATCGATCTGAACCATAGTTGTTGGATTTTGGTTTCAAAATATTCAAAAAAGGTATTTTGGTCATTTACCAATATTTCATTCAAATTCCAAAGCTACATTATGTGAACCGAACAGACAAATTCCAATTCTTTAACATATTCTATTCCAATGTCTGTCAACCAAACAAGAGATCAAACCTGATAACATTTCATTCAAATTCCTTGAAAGTCAAATTCCTTTGACAGATTCCATTCCATCCAAAAACATTCTGCTAACCAAACACCCCTAAGAGGCTGTTTGTTTACCTCTTAACAGTTCCATTAAAAGATAACCTCTTAATCGTTAAGAGTTGAATCATGTTTGACAAAAAATAAGTCTGCCTCTTAATGGTTCCAAAACCCTCTGAATCATTTTGTATCCTGAATCTCTCTTTACCATTAAGGGCCTAATTACATCCTGAATAATTTCCAAACAGTTATATTTCATTTTGTATTTTATCATAAGAGCCTCTTAATCATTCTGATCACTTAATCATTCTGCACCAAACCATTCAACAACTGCCAAACAACCCCTAAAACTGAAACAAAATAATAATCATAGTAATCAAAATTATAATTAGTTCAAATTGAGGAGATTATTTGTGGGTTGAATTTCGGTAAGAATGAGTTAAGAAGAGAAACGTAAGAAGGAATCTCCATCAATGCATACTAGGATGAGATGCATTGAGATGAGGTTCACCAAAAATGCTTTCAAAGAACGGTTATAAGATTAAAGATGATTAAAGCCTAGATTTCTTCTTATAATTCTAGTATTTATCTGTTATCCTACGCCTTATTTGGTTGTGGTTGACAACTAGGGGTGAGCACCGAAATCGGGTACCCGCCTTTGGAATCGGAACCGCTTCGGAACTGCCGGTTCCGGAACCGGAACCGATGTGATTGGTTCTGGTTCTGGTTCCGGTTCCGGTTCCTAAAATACGGAACCGATCAGGACCGGTTCCGGTTCTCATTTTTCTGGAACAGTTACCTGCCACTTTTAAATAAAATATATTTTATATATTTATAAATAATAAATAAAAACTCAAACTTTATAATTTGTTTATGTAATATTTTTTTTTATCGGATTAGTTTTAACCATTTGTTGTATTTATTACTTTAAGCCGGTATTTTTTAGTTTATAATTAAATTTTATCGTATGTAATATAGAAAAAATTAAAAAAACTGTTGTTGTCGGGTACCCGGAATTGGAACCGTTTCCCATCGGTTCCGGTTCTAAAATATAAGGAACCGGTGTTAGCGGTTTCGATTTCGGTTCCTGTTCCGGTTTCGATTTAATGAAAAATAGCCGGGTACCCGGTTATGCTAACCACTTTTCACAACCACACGGACCAACAATGTAATTTACTCAATATTTTATTACGAGGAGTATAACAACAAAAACGTTATCGGTAAAGAATATTGAAACAAAATTGGTTTTGAAAAAGGAAGAGGTGACCTAATTACCGTTGTTTCCTTTTATAACGGAAAATGGCGACACAAATTATCTAACCAGCAGAAACATATTTCTTCCATCAACAACTTCACGATTGGAATCTAGGGTTTTGCGATTATCAGATACACCGACAAAAAATGGAAGGTCCGATCAACGGAGGAATGTTGTACCACGAGGTACAAGAGTCGAAGCTATGTGCCGTCCATTGCGTCAACACCGTCTTGCAGGGACCTTTCTTCTCCGAGTTCGATTTGGCTGCTCTCGCCTCCGATCTTGATCGGAGGGAGCATCAGATGATGCTTGAAGGCCCTGCTGCTTCTGGAGGAGATGCTTTCTTGTCGGAGGAGTCGTATAATGTTTCTATGGATGGCGATTTCAGTATCCAGGTAAGTTTAATTCCGGGAATCTTTTGTTTTTTCTTCTCATATATATATATATATTCATTTATACTTCAACTGATGGCTCTTGTATTGCTTCTTGATACCAATTAGGCAATTAAGTGATTTTTTGATCAAACACATATATAACATATGGTTATCTTATTGGGAAAAGCGGTTCATCTTCTATTCTGTAGGTTTTTAAGGTTACGTTTTACAAGTTTGCTTGGTCTATATAGTTCTTCCTTCATTCATGTGTTGATGTCCAATGCCAACTTGAACTAAGTTTGAGAAATGATCAAAACTTCAAAGTACATAAGTGCATTTTCATCTTATCCCCCCCAAAACGGTGCATATGTCAGACAAGAGACTAGACTTTTTTTTGATTTCCCTAATCCTATAATTGCCAAATAGATATGAATAATAACTTTTGAGTGTGCATATTGTTATGGTCCGTGGACATTATAATGTCCACAGACCACAGGCAGATTGTTATTATGAAATCTAAATACAGAGAGAACAACCTATAAATACAAGAGGCATGCATGATGTATGGCATCAACCAATCAAAGAACATAGAATTTTTTTCAGAATGCACATACGTTTCTTTCAAAGGTTTTTGGAATATATTGAAACTTATTATTGGAAAATAACATCACGGTACAATTAAGTCCTCAATATAAAATACGGAGACACAAAAGTAGCCTGAAATAATGAAATTTATAGTAGTGCAGATAACTCTTTTCTCCTACTAACCTACATTCATCCTTGAGACTCTTCTCAAAATTTAGAGTCCACTAATCGAATGCTCTTTACAATAAGTAAAATCATTACAAACGGATTGATGCTTTACTCAATGGCTTACAAATCAGGAAAGTTTCCGGGAGCCAATATTTGTGAAGCGAGACAAGTTACCAACCTTGTCAACAAGTTATCAAAGCTTCTTTACGAAGAAACATTACAGTTTAAACAAATTGTGCCTCCCTCAATGTGTATAGATAATTAGATATATAGCGCTTAATGGATGTTCCAAAGTTGCTAAAAGATGATAGCGGTTTCACACAAGAGTCATTTGTTGAAAGTGTGGAAGGTTCCCAAGGTTTTGTACCTTGAGTAGTAAAACTCATTTGGATAAATAGATAAATGAATGCCCTTTCCTAAGTTGGACTTCTATATCAATGCATCAAAAGGGTGTTTAAAAATTTGACGATAACAGTTGCTTGTTCTCACAGACTAGATGCCCATTTGTAATTGTTCCTTCCTTTGGGATTCTTTTGTGTAGCAATATTTTTTGTAGCAACTTTTGTGTCTAACATTGCATGTTCTCAAGTCTATTTTGTAGTGATGTATTTAACATATAGAAGATATAAAACTTCACTGGTAAAGCTTGACAAATTTTTATCCGATTGACATTTGGTATGATCATCGAGGTTAAGGGGCTGTTTGGTTGGTTTTCCATTAAGTCCTGTATGTATAAAAATGCCTGTCTGGATTAATCTGTCTGTATTGATTGTGAAGCCTCGTTGTTTGTTTGTTGTGCTGAATACACGGTCTGAATGTCAGAAATAACTATTTTAACCCTCATTTTATGTTAAGCACTGATTAACATATTTAAAGGTTAAAATTATATGTTTTTAGTTGGAAGAACTGATCTAAAGAACTGGAATAAAATGGAAGAACAGGCCTAAAGAACTGAAAAAAATTAACAGGAAGGTGTCCCAAATGCTAAAACTCCTTCCATCTTTCAATACTGCTCCTTCAACCTTCAATTTCACACACTCACATCTTTCAATACTTCTCCTTCAACCTTCAATTTCACACACTCACACACACTCTTAACTCCAAATCCAATGAACGAACCACAACAAATCTAGATTCATCAATATAATACCCAGATCCAAAAACGAATTCTGCCGGAAAATCATCTCTCTGATCACCAGAAGTAGAAACAGAAGACGAACAGCGATTGAAATCTCTGGAAAGCCATGGCTGAATCTATCTCTCCATTTCAGGAAATTCTTTTTCTGTATATCAAACTGATTTTGTCGGAATGCTTACTGATTTGGAAGGAGTTTCAGCATTCGAAGTTAGGGCAGCTTCAAATCGACGCAGACAACTTCAAATCGATGGCCGGAAGTTTCAAATCGATGGTCGGACACTTCAAATCGATGATCGAACAACTTCAAATCAACGACCAACAGCTTTAAATCAATGGGGAAGAAGGAACGCAAAAGCACCTTAAAATCGATGGGGAAGAAAGGAAGCAGAGCAGACGACCAACACCTTCGTGGAACTGGTTATGGTTTTAGGAACCAGAGAGTATTTCTTGAAATAGATGAGCAATTTTTGATTTTGAAGGGAGCTAGCTGAGCGAAACCTGTTTTGGCTGAGCGAGAATTTTTTGGGAGGGTATTCATGGAAATAACATGTCTGTTTCCATAAAGGGTCCTCCCTAAAGCTTAGCCAATATGTCATCTTCTGTTTGATTAAGTCATTACCAAACACCCTCATATGGCTGAGCGAATAAGCTGAAGCCTTTATTAAGCTCATTAAGCCACTACCAAACAGGCCCTAATTCTTCTTGGTCAAAGCTTCATGATCTTATCATCTTTTTCTTTTGAGTTATAAAGTTGAGAATAAGACGAGTTAAAAATGTTAGTAAACTTTAAGGGCTTTGTTGTTCTAGTGGTTAAAATATGAAATTGCAGTCAAAGCTTTGATTTGAAATAGCGTCTATCGCGATGGTAATGTGGCGGTATAGTATCCAAAAAGAGCTGTTCATATAATAATTAGAGTTATATATGTATGTATATGTAGTTGTATAAATAACTTGATAGCACGTTGAACTGTAGTTATGATTGAAATTGCATATTAATATGTATATTTGGCAGCTAAATACATGCTCCTTACGATTAAGAAATAAATATAGTCTAGTTTGAATTATAATGTCAAACAAACTAAACAAAATTGATATGCATGAAGAAAAATTTGAAGTGAAGAGCTTGAAGTCGTAAAAAGAATCTTAACCTAAAGGTTTAATTTGTGACTCGTAAACACAATTAAAGAAAAGAAGAGACGCGGTTGAAAGTAGATACACGATTGGTCGTGAGAGTAGATACATGATTGAGAGATAAGAGATGCGAATTGAAGTCGTAAATCTTAACTGCCTTCTTTAGAGTAGAGGTGCGATTGAGAGAGAATCAGACGGAGAGAAATTGATGGGTTGTGAATCTGGGAATTGTGATTGCTTATTCGTGAACACTGAACATAAATCTTAACATAAACCTAAAAGATCCCAAAAAAAGAGCCCAATAATTTAAGCTTAACCCTAAATAGCCCAACTAAAGTAAAAAGTCAAGCACAACAAAATCGTGGCTTTACCACCGCTACTGTGTTAAGATCACTAAAAAATGCCAAAACAGTTAAATCTTTATGGTTGAATACCTTGTAGCTTTCGAGAGGTTGTGCTCTCCCCCTATTCATTTACAGAGAATTGAGTTAAAATGAATGGATATATATTTCAAAGAAGTAAACAATGAAGGTATTTAAACGAATAAGTAAAAGCTTTCTAGAATAAAACCCAAAAAAAAAATCCTAAAGCAAAACAAATAAGGAAATATAGTTATCTAAAGATAATTATCTAGAAACTTGTTGACCCTTGATACATATCACTTTTAACCTTTTATTGAGCTTTATCCTTCTATTATTCCGCTCTCTTCTCTTTTCTTCTTCTTCTTCTTCAATACGTATTTACTATTTGGAGTCTATCAATACTACCCCCCCCCCCCCGCGGCTTCAGTTACATTTAAATTCTTCCACAACTTCAATTCCTTGCATACTTAGCTTCATCCTTTGACATACCTCTTCCCTTCATGGCTTCTCCCACTCACATTTAGATATCATATTCTTATATGATTCTCGTAGATAAACCAAGCTTTTCAATTAACAACGTGGCTAAAAATAGTGGGAAGCCCCATTTCAATCAAACAACTACCCTTGATCGCTCACCTCTCTTCTAATTTCATAGTCTTTGGTGTTGACAGTCCTACTATTGAATTCAACGAGACTTCCACTTCTTTTTCCTTCTCTATTCCCGCCAGCCAATTCTGTCATCTCTCCCATCTCTGTATCTTCATTGACGTTCTCTTTTGCTTCTTGGACCACCTACACACTCAACTCCTTTTTGCATATGTGACCCGGAGAGTACTTCTCATCAACACCTGTAACATAAACCTTGAGTTGTATGCCGTTCAAGTTCTTGATTGGACAATCTTCTGAATCCCTTGCAGATCTTCCTCCCTGTCCACTACCCTTGTTGGTTCAACTACTCCCTTGTTTCCCACCCTTGTTGGTTCAACTACTCCCTTGTTTCCCACACATCCTTCTCCATTACTCTATTCACGCAACTACCATTTGGGCTATTCATTCTTGCTAAAATGTTGTTTTTTTATTCTATCCTTTGAATTAGTTCCAAGGCCTTTCCCAATCCCTCCGGTGCTAAGGTGCGGACTTCTGCCTGATTTATAGGCTCAATCCGTTTATAAATTGACTAATGAAAGCTTCATCCAGAATCCCTTCTAATGGTGCTGTCAATGTAACAAACCTCCTTTTGTATTCCACTACTGTGCCTTCTTGCTTAACAGCCAAAAATTGCTGACATAAAGATCCCTCCCCTGCTGGACTTAACTGATGAAGCATTAATGTTTTTAATTTCTTCCCACAGTCTAATGGGTCTCCTCTTATTCTCCCACCAGAACCACAGCAAGGCGTTGCCCTCAAATGAAATAACCGAGACTTCTACTTTTCCGTCATTTGTTAGTTTATTAAGAGTGAAATATCTTTCAGTCCTCAGTGTTCAACCGTCCGGATCTGTCCCTTTGAACACAGTAACTGTAGTTTCTTCCCCCTTATCGTAAGAAATTGAGTATCATTAATTTTGTCTTGGTGACCGTCCAACCTTTTTGGTAATCCACTGTTTTCACTTTCGTCCCCTCCACCTGTCGAGGTCGTTCTTCTCAAAGCTTCTTTCTTCACATTTTTTCCATTTGTTTCATCACTGTCTGCATCTAGTCCTTCAGCGAGTTCACCTCCATTCGGGATGTTCCCAAGCTTCCGTCCACCTCGTCCACCCTTGATGTTACTGATTGAGTCATGATGAGCTTGACATGAAGAATATCGTGAATGCTAATTTTGATCATCAGCAGTAGGCTCTGATACCAATTTGTTAAGAGTAGTAAAAAATGCTAAAAGAGTCGCATCTCAATGGTTGAATACCTTGCAGCTTTCGCGAGGCTGCAGTCTCTCCCTATTCATCTGCAGAAAATTGAGTTAATAATGAATCGATATATATAGATATATATATTTTAAAGAAATAAACACTGATGGGTATTTAAACTAATTAGTAAAAGATTCCTCGAATAAAACGAAAACAAAATCCTAAAGCAAAACATGTAAGGAAAGATAATTATCTAGAAACTTGTGGACCCTTGATACATATCACTTCCAACCTTTATTGTGCTTTATCTTTTTATAATTCTTCCCTCTTCTCTCTTCTTCTTCTTGAATGCGTATTTATACTCTGAAGCCTATTGTAACTTGTAACTGAAAATTGCGGTCAAAATGCAGCGAATAGCATCGCTGTCAGCAGCATCGTGATTTTGCATTACTATTCTCCAGAAGACCGCAAACCTCTATAGCACCACTATAGCGGCATGATTAACAATATAGTTTAAGGGGCATGTTAGTTTTAAACAAGATTTGAGTTTATGGGTTAAAACTTAAAACTGGACCAAGTTGTTACATAGCATAATTCATCTTTTCAATGCCTCAACTCTCAAGAGACTTAAATAGGCTAAACAAATCTCTAGTTTGAGAACTTTGAGAGTTGATTCAAGGGAGTTGTAGTTGGTTAAGTTTTTTTTTAATATGTGTTTGGTTTACTGGATATATCTGCTAGGTTCTGTTGCATGTATAGTTAATCTTCTCTGAACTAGAATTTCTGGTGTAGGAATGGTTTTAGGCAGGCATAATTCAGGAATGCTCTCAAACACTTTTCACTAGAAGAATTCTTTTAATGTCTGCTTTGTATACAGATCGTGGAAATGGAAAGTCTAGTATACTTGCCTAGGTGAACACAATTTGAGATTAGGTGGCGAACAGGACACTTGTGTAAGCTTTCTTAAGGTGCCAAGGAGTTCGAGTATATATTTAATACTTGCATGTTATATAGGCATAGTTCTTATGTGTTATTAAGTTCTGTAGAATTCTTATAGCAAAATCATGTATATATATTAATTATTGAGTGTTACTGTTCTTAACAAGGATCGAATGACTATAAGGGTCTAGGGTTAGGTTCAAATGTGAACTCAATTTTGGTTGTGAACGTGAGGACGAATCTCAGCCACACATCTTCGGTTATGGTGGACGCGATCACGGAGGATTGACGCGATTCATGGGAGGGTGGAGATTATTAAAGGAGGGGAACCAGGTCAAAGCCGCCTTTATTGACCGGATAAGTGGCTGAGATTCGTCCTCACGTTCACAACCAAAAATGAGTTCACATTTGAACTTTCCTCTAAGGGTCTATATGTAACTTTCGAGAGGCTACAATCAAAAACTAACTTTATGCTGTCTTCTGAAATTTAGAAGTAAAAGTCGTTCTATGGATGGTGATACTTGCTAAAATATAAAGGGTTCCCAAGTATTTAGTACTATATTATAAACTGCAAATCAAAAAGGTCATTATCTATGCTAGATATAGTCAGAGGAAAAGTAAAAGGTATGTGTTGGATGTTTCTGGTGAAGATTGAGCTATTGGACAGGACTTTGGACTTTGGAGGAGATTGATGGTCAATGAAGGACTTTTTAGATGTGGTTGATGGTCAATGAAGGACTTTGGAGGAGATTGATTGTCAAGCCAAACCGTCTTTTGATCTAGTTCTAATTAACAAGATGTCTACCTTGATGCTAGGGCAAAGTATGAAATACAACTTTGAAACAAGAAATATTGAGCAATATTTGAAATCAGTCTCAAGAAATTGCTAAGTAAGAAGACTGTGAAGATAAATGTTAATCTTTTTTAATATTCTACTCAATGAAGTTTCTTTTCCTTGAAAACATAAAAAAAATGCTATTATTGAGTTGTGGAAGAGTAGATCATTATTTATACTAGCAAGCAACCATCCTTGCACAAAATCCATTTTTAGGCGAGGGTTATTCTCGCTAGCGTAGCATCTTCTCGTAAATAGCCACTCTACTTTTGAATGTACATCTCATGCCTCTAGTGTAGTTGTGTAGTTACTTGTCTCAGCCAACGTGAGGCCTTACCCTTTACCTTTGGGCCTAGGTGCTTGTCTAGGCATGCCTTCCATAAAACTATTGTTGACTATTGTAGTTGTTGGTTATATTGTTTAGTCTAATGTTACAACAATCTGATGTTTCGTTTTGTATACTCTATTTAAGTTGTTGGTTATATATATATATATATATGATTGTGTATGTTAAAAAAAATCTGAATAGAGTTGTTAACTTGTTTGACATTGGACTACTTGTTTGTTTGCAATATTTCTTAGCTGCAAAATTTAGATATATTTTCAATTTTGTTAAGATATATTTATATGAAGACACACACATATACATACTAGTTATGTATCCATGCAATGTGGTGGGATGCAAAAACTATCGTAAACCGAGAATGAAATATATATGCAATTCTTCATCAAAATCTGAAATTTATATTTGAAGAAATAGAAGTTACAGTTATCTGATAACATAATGACTTAATGTGCTTATAAGCTAGATTATTTCACTTCTTTTTTTGGAAACACAGGATTCTAGAGATAAAATCAACTATATGATAAATTGTTACAACACACAGGCTAATCTCTCAAGCCACCCTGAAATACAATCTACACCCACACTCTACAAAGATTTAACTCATCTTTCTTCACTTTATAACAAAGAGAAAAGAACGAAATAATCAAATATTTAAAATGCATCTGGTTGGGGTGCTTTGAAATCAAAGCCTTGGACTCCTTTTATAGGGATAGAGTGCACTCCACTTTTTGTTGCTTCACCTATATGGGATATGATTTCAGCCAAAAAAGCTCAACAAACTATAACTCTCAACACATTAGTGATTTGTACCTAATGTTTCATAAATGTTGTACGCTTGAAATTTAATAGTTTTACCAAAATGCTTTATAAGATAGGATAGATATGTATGTGCGTGCATATACATGTAGTATGTGTATATATGTCTGTGTATTAGATATCTTAAATTCATATGCTTCACTGTGATTGTGGGGGGGGGGTTCACTTCTCCATACAACCCAAGGACACCTTCGCACCTTGTGCCTTCAATAGCAGTGGTATTTGTTAGAAACACATCATTGTAGAACTGTCTATGAGAAATTCTTTTATAGTTTCATGTTAGGTAAAAAAAACTTGAGAGCTTAATCCTTTGAATTTTCAACTTGATAGGAATTAGTACTTGCAATATTTTTAACTAAGATATCAATGTAAAATTACTCATATCCTGCATTTCACCTATACCATGGTCCAGCTCTACAAAATATATACATACAGTCCATGATTTAGGTCTATGGCAAGGACAATTGAAGTGTAGTTTATAGGTTTATTCCTTAAATGGCTTTAACAAGACTTTGATGGCTCAACATCTGCTCTCAAACTTTGGTAGTATAGATCCTGAATATTCAAACTAGCAAGTGAGAGAACATTGAGGAATTGTTATGAACACGGATACTATTTCTTCAATTTAGAATGTCATTGCTAAAGGAATGTTCAACTGTTGGCATTTAAGGTCTGATTATCATAAATTACATGCATCTGTATCATTTCATGTTCTGAGTGTCCGTTTAGTTGTTAGTCTTCATTATTTGTGTTGGCATTATCTGCCGGTAAATAGGAGGTGATTGATTTTGCTGAACGGATATCAGATCCAACTTTAGAGCAATTAACATGATTTTTGGTGGTAGGTTTTAGGCTTGTAGATGCTTGGAAATTGGAATAGATCGACTGCTAAAGTGTGAAGTTTATGCTTCTACTTGGGGAAGTTTTAAGCTTTAAAGCACGGTTGCGTTTATGACTGAGTGGATTTATGACTTGTGTCGAGATATTCATCATTTCTGCACGCATGTGGTGAATTGTACAGTTGACCAAAGACATGAAATAGATTTTCCAGTGTAACTAGGATTGGCGAAACTAGGTCTGTCGTTGACAAGCTTTTTATAAATTGTCTGATCTCATCAGCCTCCATATGGCTTAATTATTTAGCTTTTGTCATGGGATAATATGGTAACTAAGTTAACTTTAACTAATGAGGCATGTAAAATGGAAGTTTATGGTAACCTCTGCTAAGCTTACATTGTATAAGATGTCATCAATGTATACTGATAAATCCAACACGAAGCAATGTCATGCTCCTGTCTTTGCTACTTATTGCCCAAGTATCTTCTTTTTAACATGTGCATTCAAAGTTTTATGTTGGAGATGGCCAAACATCTTGAGGCTGTGTTGCCTCAACTTCTTCTAAGCTATCATCCAAATCTCGGCTGAGATTTCATAATTTTCTAGTCTTAATGCTCATTCTTATGCACACTAAATCAATACAGATTTTGAACTAAAAGAATGCTTTGCTGGTTATTGCCCAACTTTCGAGATGTTGGCTCTTTCCCAATTCCCATATACCGGAGTTCACAAAGAAATTGCATACCACTATTATAACCATCCCACCTTCTTATTTATAGTCTCTCACTAACCGACTTACTTCCTCCCTCCTAACTGACTTACCAGATTCCTCCTTACTCAACAATCACGTAAATGGTGGGTTAGAACTCTTATATATTGAGTTTATGCGAAAATGCAAAGCCGAAATGAATATCTTCTTCATAACATTGTTCACAGAAATATTTTTTTTTTCAACTTTTAATTTTTCTCTTTCGTTTCTCTCTTTCATGAATTCCTTTCCTATGCTTGCCTTTGTTCTTCCTATCACTGGGTAACACCTCCAGAGAACTCCTTGATTGTCGAATTTTCCTCCTCTTCTTCTTGTGCTCAAACCTTTTCTTCACACTCTCCATATTGTTTTTTTGTTTTCAGAATTCATTACGGGTTGCATCAATTTGTGATGTTCTATTCAATTCGCAGAATGAAGAAAGATGTTCTCATATACTCTTCTGCTATTCCCATTGAACAACTTACGAGAATAATTCCTTTACTTTTTTTCCCCTCAAATCTGTCATCTTTGATAGTCTTCTTTAGTTACTCATTCTATGCAGCGTAGGTCCCTAACTTTCATTTTTCTTGTTTTAGCCAACTTCTATTTATCATCTTCTCTTTTGTTCCAAATTATTGAACAAAGTCATTATATGATTTACATCTAGCTTCTTTCATTGCTCGGCTTGTTTCTTTTTTAGGTAGTTCTTAACCCTTATATCTCGATGTTCTTTGAACTCTTTCAACCAAGTAAAATAATTTATAACATCTATTATTCTCCTTAAGGGTTATTATGGACATCACTCTTTTGAAGTCTTTCCTATTTCTATCAACATTATCATCAAGATTTCATAAATAATGTTTCCCTAAACAACTTTATCCAAGTTCTAAAACTTCATTGTCATTCAAAGCCTAGTGGTTCTTCTGAAACATTGATAACCACCTCCTACCACCATGTTAACTAATGTGGTTCTAACTTCTTTAGTTTAAACCTCAATTACATCATTTCTTAGACTTGCATCTATTGTAATATAAATCGTGTTACTACTTTTCACCAAGTAGCACGTGAAAGAAAAGCGACATAGGAGGTGGAAGCACATAGCTCAAGACCTAAAATCGGAGTGGTAATATTTTTTATATTTTTATATAAATTTTAGTGGATTGTTGACTTTGTGTTTATCTATGTGTAGTAGATGACCAACGTGTGACGAAGGAGTAGCAGACTCATGGGCCGGAATGGAAGAAGATTGCCAAGGTTTTCCCCAGAAGAATAAACGCAATAATACAAATATGCTATATGAGATGAAGCAGGACGAAGTGGGACCTAGTGTTACCTGGAGAGTTGAGGAAACATCGGAAGGTGGGTATTATCGGAAGAGTCGATGATGCATTGGAAGTTGGGCCTAGTGTTACTAGAAGAGTCGAAAAAGCTTCAGAAGTTGGGCCTAATGTTACCAGGAGAGTTCGAGTCTTGAGAAGTTAAGAAATAACTAGCTTTTTTTTTCAATTTTCAATGGTTGTACTTTACGTCTTTTCATGTAATACAAATGCTAGGCTCAATGTCACACCCTAAATCACTTTAGGTTAGGGGTGTGGCATTAAGTTGTACTACATGAAGAGATGTAAAGTACAACTATTGAAAATTACCTAGTTATATCTAAACTTCTCAAGATTCTTCAAACTTCCCGGTGACACTAGGCGTAACTTTCGATGCTTCTTCAACTCTCCCTAATGCCCAACTTCCGCTGCTTTTTCAACTCTTCTGTAACACCAAACCCAACTTCTGAAGCTTCTTCAACTCTCCAGTAATATTAGGTCCGTCTTTATCTTGCTCTGTCTCATAGCATATTCGTATTGCTGCCTTTATTCTACCGGGTAAAACTCGACAATCTTCTTCCTTCCGGTAAGAGTCTGATAGTCCTTTTATCACATGTTATTTTTATTATCTTCTTTAGTATATGATTTTGTAATTTTCAAACGGTAATTTCATCTCTGACCAAATTGGTCGTCTACAACATAGTGATAGACACATAAAGTCAACGGTCCAGTAAAAATATTACTGGTCCTGTTTAGTTGATTAATGATGCGATTCTACTTCCTAGATCCCTTTTCTTTCACATGCTCCATCAGTCTGGCATCATGCTCAAAGGTCCAAGAGTTTGTAGTTGCCTTGGGTTTACTGGAATCTTGGGAATCATTTAAAAGTCGCCCACCCCTTTGCCAACTGAGCTGCACGTCAAAGGCAATTATATATATAGGCTTGGGATCGTGTGAGAAGGAGAGTTAACGTGAGAAGCGTAAGAAGGGATCTGAACCCTTGATCACTTTTAGTCTCATACCCATCCATGAATTGGGCTTTAGAAGGGAATTGATCTGAGTGCACCTCATCTCGGTGCATCTCCTTCTAATGTCTATCCAAGGGTGTAGATCCCTTCTTACCCTTCTCACCATAATTTTACTTCTCACCGGAACCCAACCCTATATTATATATACCCATATGTACTATATTATATATGTTACAAATTATAATTTTTTATAATTAAAATTATTTAAACAACATTTTAGGGGCAATTCGATCATTTTAACAAATTTTGTCCTGTTCTAGTTGTACCAAACGAATGGCTAACAATTAGTCATGTTGCATCTAGTAAGCACACCTAACGCTACCTAACTATAACTATTTGATCATTGCTGACTTGTATAAATGTGATGATGTAGCTCATACATTCAGTGCACTTTGTTTCCCTATACACTGTCACCACACAAGCCGGAGTTCTTCACAGAAACAACCGCTCTACTCTTTGGGGTGGAGATCAGGGCTCCTTACATATCACTTCCCCCAGACCCCACGTTCGGGTGGGATATTCTGGGCTTTTTTGGTAGACATCAATCTTGTAACATATTTATTTTTGCTTTTTATGGTCATTTCGATCAATATTTAAATGTATGCTTGCATTAACATCTTCTGCATTTTGACCATCTAAAAAGTACACATGTGTCTGCATGGATCCAAAAAAATGGGGATATAGGTACACAAAAACAGGTGTGGCTAGGAAAGTCTTTAGACCTGGAATATAGTGTGTTACATATGTGATATATGTCTACTTGATCAAATAGTTAAACATGTCTCTTAAATAAAGAAGTCATGATATTATATGTCATTAGGTGAAGTTAAGAAATTATTCGAACCTTACTTTTTTTAAGGTATAAATTAACAAACACGGAGATCAATTATCATTCTATAAACTTAAGGGGCTGTTTACTTTTTTTAAGGTATAAATTAACAAACACGGAGATCAATTATCATTCTATAAACTTAAGGGGCTGTTTACTTTTTTTAAGGTATAAATTAACAAACACGGAGATCAATTATCATTCTATAAACTTAAGGGGCTGTTTGTTTACCTCTTAACAGTTCTATTAAGAGGCAGCCTCTGAATCGCTAAGAGGTGAATCCTATTTGGCAAAAAATAAGTCTGCCTCTTAATGGTTCCAAAACCCTCTGAATCATTTTGAATCATTTGTATCCTGGACTTCCCTTAACCATTAAGGGCCCTGATTGCATCCTGAACAATTACTAAACAATTATATTTCATTTTGCACTTTATCATAAGAGCCTCTTAATCATTCTAACCACTTAAATCATTCTGCACCAAACCATTCAACAACTGCCAAACAACCCTCAATGACTAGGACATGACAACAAGTTGTCTGTATAATATGTGGTAAGCTGGACATTACTAAACAACAATGTTTAAAATAAATGTTTTTATATTATGCTTGTAAACATTTTGCAATTCTGCAGTGCCTTAACGTATCATAAATGGTCTAGTAAGAAACATAAATATAACAAATAAGTATTTGCAGGTGCTACAGAAGGCATTGGAGGTGTGGGACCTACAAGTGATCCCCCTGCATAGTCCAGTAGCTGAACCGGCTCAGGTCGACCCAGAACTCGAGAACGCATTTATATGCCATTTACAAGACCATTGGTTCTGCATCAGGAAAGTTAACGGAGAATGGTACAACTTTGACAGCTTATACGCAGCCCCTGAACATCTCTCAAAATTCTATCTTTCTGCTTATCTCGACACTTTAAAAGGTTTCGGATGGAGCATCTTTCTAGTCAGAGGTAATTTTCCAAAAGAGTGCCCGATGACTTCTGGTGAAGCTTCCAATGGTTATGGTCAGTGGTTGTTGCCTGAAGATGCTGAACGGATTACGAAATCCTGCAATAATTCAGGACAACAGCGGCAACAACAACAAATGCAGCAGCAGCAACCTCAAAGAACTCCTCCACCGACATTGGAAGATGATGATTTGAATGCCGCCATTGCCGCCAGTTTGAGGGATAACAGCGGTGAAGTTGGGACCTCCGGTAATGACGATGATCTGGCGGCGGCTATAGCTGCTAGCTTGAAGGATTCTTCACCGGTGGTAACAACCAACAAAGATTTGGATGCTGCACCACCGGTTGCCGCCGCTGATGCCGCCAGTACAGTGGTTACAGATGCCGCCAGTGGTGAAGGTGGCACGTCGGAAAGTGAAGGTAAGAAGATGGGGTTACAAGATAATTGAGAAGAGAGATGGGTTTAAAATGTGTGCATTATTACACACTTGTTTTGTTGAAAAAAAAGACCTTCCTTACCCTCTTCTTGCTTTATTGTAAAGACTTGTCAAATTGTTTCATTTCTATATCATGGATGTGTAAAGACTTGTTGAGTTAACAAAATAAGACAAATGGTTCTTTTTTTAATGGTAAATTGTAGCAAAATTTAACCTACTTTGGTCGGGTTTTTGCTTTTTCAAAGGATGTATTCGGGTTAATAAAATTGAATTTTTGGGAATTGGAATGAAATTTGATCGGGTTTTGTCGACTATTTGCTGATATGAATTGGAGTGAAATATATTTAAAAATTTTGAATCTGTTTATTTGGTTTAAATACTCTTTTATGGCATTTTCTTATTGGGCAAATTGTATTAAAAAGTAACATACTTTATGTTGATTCTTATTTTAGGTAACGTACTTTTAAAACATTTGTTTTGGTACCTGAGATGAAATCTTTCAAGCATTTTAGTACCTTGGTGACTTGCTAAACCATTAACAAGTTACCATGATGACATGGCAAATGAGTTGGTATACAAGTCACCGTTATTTGCTTACATGTCAAAAAATGATGTGGATTTTTTTATATAAAATTAAGAGTGAATTATGAACTTGGTCTCTTTGTTATTAAATTTTTTATAAATAAAGTCCTTAAAACTACGTTTTATCATCAATTTGGTCATACATAGATAATATTTGTTTTATTAATCAGCCATACATAATCTATGTGTTCTAAAGGGCACTTTAATCTTTTTGGAATTTAGATATTTTTTGTTTTATTTTATTATTGAATGTTCATCCTCTCCGAATAAACAATGAAGAACATTCAACAGGTTTCCGTTTCGTTTCAGAAAATTTATCATACAAACCCATAATCAAAATCTGAATAAAAAAACATATATCAAATCTAAATAAAATCCTAAATAAAATTTCTTAGGGCATCCGTCGGAGGGATGACGTTCATGGAGAACGAGGGGGAACGGTCGTCCAGATGAAGTTTTACTGGGTTGAGAGTTTGAGACTTCATCAATAAAAGATGAAGGGTTGAGAAGAAACAAATAAGAAAAAGATGTGGGCATTAGGGTAAAAATTTTCAAAATAATGCATCGCATTCATGCCGTGAGATAAAAGTTTATATTATAATAATAATAATATAAAAAAGTTATCAAATTATATATATAATATGTTTTTTCTTTTAACAGAAAAAAGAATAGATAGATGATGATAAGAAGTCCAAAATAATCAATGAGGTAACATTTTTTTAACAGTAGTGG
Organism: Silybum marianum; assembly: GCA_036898165.1. Taxonomy (NCBI): domain Eukaryota; kingdom Viridiplantae; phylum Streptophyta; class Magnoliopsida; order Asterales; family Asteraceae; genus Silybum; species Silybum marianum. Next base: position 44,994,556 of record CM072528.1, read on the forward strand.
GATCATGATTAATAAAAGAAATATAATTTTTTAATAACAAAGAGACCAAGTTCATAATTCACTCTTAATTTTATATAAAAAAAATCCACATCATTTGACATGTAAGCAAATAACAGTGACTTGTATGTCAACTCATTTGTCATGTCATCATGGTAACTTGTTAATGATTTAGCAGGTTACCAAGATACTAAACTGCTTGAAAGTTTCCATCTCAAGTACCAAAACGAATGTTTTAAAAATACGTTACCCAAAATAAGAATCAACACAAAGTATGTTACTTTTTAATGCAATTTGCCCTTTTTCATATTTTGTTGTTTATATTATAAATACCATATAATGATAAAATTAATATTAATTTTCGTTGATAATGGTGGTGGCAACGACCTTGACTTTGATGGTGGTGATGGGAATGACGGTGATGGCAGTGGCGCGATGAGAATTGTACTAGTGGCGGCGACGGCGATGACGGTTGTGGTGGCAGTGGTAGTGATGACGGTGGTTGTAATGATGATTGTCGTGGTAAGTTGGAATGGATTGGAGTATATCTAACGATATATAATCGTCTAATAAGATGGGATGAACAGAAATCGAAATTCATTTCTAAAACCCAACGCATTTAAATTATGTCATGTGTAGAATTAGAATTCTGTAATAAAACTCAAACAATAAACCAAACACTTGAATGAAATTTCATCATAATTTCTTCAAATTTATTGGATTTCAACTAACAAAACTCCAGCTATATCTTTGCAATTAATGACCGTATTATGTCTTGTGTCTTTGATATAGTAAAAAGAACATTTTATAATTTGTTGCATATAAATTAAACATAATTTAACTTTTAACAACAAAAAACGGAAATAATTTATTAAACTTTTATATTTGAGATGTCTTGTCGTAGATATCAAAATATTGTAATAAAGTAGTTGGACTGGTTGGCTTTTAGACCAAGAGTTTCATCTTTACCTTTAAATATAGTTTTTATTGCTTCCGTGGATTATCATTAAATTTGTCGATTTACATAAAAATAATAGTAAAAATATCAATGTCCATCAGGTCGTTCTACTATTTTGCCCAAAAATGTCACTTTGAAAGCTTTAAGGACTATTTCATAATTTATTTAAACTTCAAGGGTTGAACTTGCATAAACCCCTTCGGAAAAATGTAGCCAAAATATAATGCTTAAAACTCTTTTGCATCTTGCACCAGAATTGACCCATTGCAACCAACAAATCAGTGCTACTAGAGGTTGTACTATAGCATGGTCATATAGAAATCACTAATGGTGGGTCCTAACATTGAAGGTCCTGTACAAAACTTTAAATGTGTTTTTATATTTTTTTTTACATATGTTATTTATTATATAAAATTTAAAAATAAATTCTTTTATATTAAAATACATATGGATGCATAAAATAATTATAAATAAAATTCAAATAAAAAACAAGCCAATCTGTATATCATTATGTTAATGATCCTAAATCCTATATGATAATTTGATGATAAAGCGTTACAATTTAGTGGCGACAATGACAAAAAAAAATCAAATAAAGAAATTGGGGATTTTGATCTTTTGAAAGATAATTTAGAGGATGAAATCTAATATGAATATAGAGTTTTAATCGACTCATAAGATAATAACAAAAGAATTTGTATCAATAATAAAGAAAACAAATAATAAATACTACATAATAAAATAAATAAAATAAAGAGAAAAATGGAAGAAATGATACAAGGGACTAGAGAAATTAAAGGATATATGGGAAACTTTATATTTTGATATCAACAATAAATAAATAATTATAAATGAAAATGTTGGTCCCGTTTAGGGTTAATGACCTAACAAGTAAAGTATTGTAGAAGGGGGTTGAATACACTTACACATGATATTTCACTTTTTGAATTCTTTAATATAAAATATCAAGAATCACACTTATAAAACTGATTATTGCGGAAAAGAACAGATAAATCTATTCTATCCTAACAATCTAAAAAACTTAGAGAAAACAAGAGTACAACAAAACACAAAGTGAGTTAAACACAAGTTTTCAGAGGGTCGAATCCAATCAAAGCACTTAGAAGATTTCTTGTTGAAAACGTAATTTGCATGGATGCACTTCTTCTCCTTTTATAGCGCTCATGCATTAAATGCATGGGGACACTTGTCACAATATCATTTGACAGCCTTATATTTTGTGGACAAAAGATGTTGCCATTCCTTATAGTACTAAATAAAGTATAAACTATTCCTTATAGTACTGTGAGAAATGACAAGGTACTGTTCACCTTTTTTTTTGGAAAGAGTATCCTAGGCATTTGCCTAGACTAATCTCTGACAATTTTAAGACTGCTAAAGCATGCAGCCCTGAAAGTTGTTTCTGCCTGGATTCGAACCTGGGATAGATGGGTTATCTAGCCTCATCCTCACAAGTCTTAACCAGTACGCCACATACTGTTCACCTTTTATTCACATCTTCAGTTGTCACATCAACTTTATAGGATAAAGACAAACCACCCTTTCTGAAGTTTAAGGAGAATGTTTGAATTTAAAGCTTGATGCACACGTTCTTGTAGTTATTTTGAGTAAAGGAGTCTCTTCATAAATGTCCACCGAAATGAACAAGATTTGTCACTATCCGATGATATGTTAAGGAACATATCGGCTAGTGCAAACTATCGGCTACCAGCCGATTTTTGTCTTCAATCAGCGGAAGATTCGACTTAGGATTCGGCGTGAGTCTGGGTGATGTCGGCGACCATATCTTCATTTTCCACAATGTTGACATGTTTCCTTATGTATAAGCTAGTATTCGATTTGCTGAACTTGTTAAGCTTGACCAGACTTCTTCAATAACCTAAAATACAAGATATATAACTTAAGGAAAGAGATTTAGGAGTCATCAACAAATCATCGCTGACCCAACAATCTTCCCATATTTGATGATGATACCGGTATCTTGTTAGAAAGTATAAAAGGAATTCTTAACTACTTTTTGACCCTTTCTAATTCTTTTGGGTTCTTTTCACATAGGTATTTGTTATTGTATCTTATGTATTGGATATTTACAATATATAAGAATATGTGCAGAAACAAAATAAAAGAAAGTATGTGCAAAATTTTGTACACACAAAAATAACTCAAAAGAAAACTTTCATTAATCATCACATAGGAAAGTACATGATAATGAAAGTTTAAAATACAAGAAGAAAATCTATTCTTAGGCTTCAAATGGATCTCTTTCAGAAGGGGAGAGTCGGCTGTTAAGTTCATTTCTGATGAGAGTGTAGATTATTTTTCCATCATCGATTATAGGGCACCAATAATAGCTTCAAGGAAAGTGGTGTCGGCTCTAGAAATATCATTGGTCCTAAAGAACTAAATAGTTCCACAGGAATCTTCAAAGAAAATTCCCAGTTCTGGAGCCGAGATGATGGTATGTTCGGGTTGTGCAATCGGAACAGGGATGGAGAGATTAATGCCAGCCGAGTTGATAATCTTCCCTTTGTCAGCAAGTGTGGCAAAGTGGGGCTTCTTCTTCTGCCTTTGAGTTTTCGGAGTTGATCCTCCTTTAGGAAATGTTCTCTGAATAAAATTTAGTTGCTTTTCCTCTTCTGGATTGAGCCTTATGTTGTGCTTCTTTTATATCCTAGCAAGTTTTGAGATGTGTTCAGATATTTCTTTGAGAACATCATCTCGCAGCTTGCTTTTGCTTTGGGAGAGAAGGTAGCTGAGCTCAATCCACTCAGAGGCGCCGAACCCTTGAAGCCACTCAAGCTACTCTACCCGACTGTATCCACTATGTCGTTTGATAGTGAAAAGAATGGAAGAAGTTCTTGGCTTAGGAGGATGGATGGAAACACTAGTGATCGGAGAGTCATTGGAGCGAGTGGAAATTCACTTTTTGAACCATTCAATATTTGATTGTTTCTCAGCTTCTAATAACTTGAGACGATCCAATTCTTTCTTCTGAGCTTGAATTGGATCGGTGGCTTTGATTTGAGAGGCTTCTTGTTGAGCAAACTTTTCCAGAAGTTCTTTCTCTCTATCATATTGCAATTGAGCTTTTAGGGCCATTTCTCAGTTAGCATCAGATAGGAGAAGTTCGGCGGATATCACTGAGGAGGACTTGGGTTGTGAAGCAGGCTTCAGCTTTAGAGAGTCGGCCTCCGAACCTCTTTGTCTTCGGATTCTCTCTGCCTTATTTTGTTGCATATCGGTCAGCCGCTCATCCTCAGTCATTGGCTTTTTTCCTTTGTCTATCTTTTTCTCCCCCTCAGACATAGCCTCGGCCTCATTAGCATCTTCAATGGTTCGGACACTGGTTCCCTCCCTGAAACTGTGCACCTGTATGTTTAGAAGCCTCACCAATAGTTGATCCAGTGTAAACCGGAACTAATGGTTCATCGACAAGTGGTATAATCTGGTCGGCAACATCGGGGACTGAATCTCTGGCTGTTGGCTCTTCTTGAACTTCGGAGACCGGTTCCTTGGTTTTCTCCCCCTTAGTGGTCGAACCAGAAAGATGGCCAAATGAGGTGAGAAAATTTTTTATCCCGTCAACGTCAGAGGAAAGGTCTCCGAGCTTCTTCTCAACATTTCGGAGAGATTCACAATCGGTGCCCTGGAAGAAGGCTTCACCAGCATCAATTTCAATGGATGGAGGAAGAGGGGAATCTTGTAGATCTTTGAATGAAGAGACCGGAGAGAGTCCATAATCTTGTAGATCTTTGGTGGACTCTTGTTTGAGAGAGTCCACAGAAGACTTCAAGGCTTCATGGGAGGTATAGAGCTCCGAAAGTGAGGTCTGAAGAGATGAAGTGTCTCGACTGACACCTTTGCTGATCTTTGATACATCAAAATGGAGGAGGTCCAAGCATGTAATCAAAGAGGGATTGGTGAGAGACAGTTCTTCGGCTGCTTCCTTGAGAACACCAAAGAGATGATCAGTGGCTTCAACCAGAAACATTCAAAGTTCTAAAACTTCCTTCTCATTCAAAGCCTAGTGGTTCTTCTAAAACATTGATAACCACCTGCTATCGCGATGTTAACCAATGTGGTTCTAAATTTCAGTTTAAACTCAATTATATCATTTCTTAGACTTGCATCTATTGTAATATAAATCGTGTTACTACTTTTCACCAAGTAACACGTGAAAGAAAAGGGACGTAGGAGGTGGAAGCACATAACTCAAGACCTAAATTGGAGTGTTTCTCTATGTAGTTGATGACCAACGTGCGATGGAGGAGTATCAAACTTGCTGGCCGGAATGGAAGAAGATTGCCAAGGTTTTTCCCGGAAGAACAAGCAACAATACAAATATGCTATATGAAATGAAGCAAGACAAAGTGGGACCTAGTGTTACCTGGAGAGTTGAGGAAGCATCGGAAGGTGGGCTTAGTATTACCAGAAGAGTCGATTATGGAAGTTGGGCTAGTGTTACTAGAAGAGTCGAACAAGCTTCAGAAGTTGGGTCTAATGCCAACTTTTATTTCAATTTTTAATTATTAATTATTAATTTTTAATTTTCAATTTTCAATTTTCAATAGTTGTAGTTTACATATTTTTCATGTAATACAAATGATAGGCTCAATGTCACATCCCTAAATCACTTTAGGCTAGGGGTGTGGCAATAAGCCTATCAGTCGTACATGAAGAGATGTAAAGTACAATTATTGAAAATTATCTAGTTATTTCTAAATTTCTCAAGATTCTTCAAACTTCCTAGTGACACTAGGCGTAACTTTCGATGCTTCTTCAACTCTCCCTATAATAATGCCCAACTTCCGCTGCTTTTTCAACTCTTCTTTAACACCTAACCCAACTTCTGATGCTTCTTCAACTGTCCAGTAATGTTAGGTCTGTCTTCATCTTGCTCTGTCTCATAGCATATCATATTGCTAAATTCTGCCCTTATTCTACCGGGGAAAGATGGCAATCTTCTTCATTCTGACAAGAGTATGATAGTCCTCTTATCAGACGATTTTTTTATCTTCTTTAGTATATGATTTTGTAATTTTCAAACAGTAATTTCATCTCTGACCACACTGATCGTCTACAACATAGAGATAAACACAAAGTCGACGGTCCAGTAAAAATATTACTGGTCCGGTTTCGCTCTTTAACTATGCGGTTCTACTTCCTAGATCCCTTTTCTTTCACATGCTCCATCAGTTTGGCATCATGCGGTTTACTGGAATCTTGGGAATCACTTAAAAGTCGCCCATCCCTTTGTCTACTGAGCTACATGCTAAAGAAAATTATATATATACACACCTATATGTATTACAAATTATAATTTTTTAATTAAAATTATTTAAACAACATTTTAGGGTCAATTTTGTCATTTTAACAAATTTTCTTTGTCTTGTTCTAGTCGTGTCGTACCAAACGCAGGACTATCAGTTAGTCATGTCGCATCTAGTAAGTGCACCAAACACTACCTAGGGCTAAGAGTAACTATTTGATCATTGCTGATTGTATAAATGTGATGACTTAACTCATACATTCAGTGCAATTTGGTTTCTTATATAGTGTCACCACACAAGCCGGAGTTCTTCATAGAAACAACCGGTCTATTCTTTGGGGTGGAGGTCAGGTCTCCTTACATATCACTTCCCCCCAGACCCCACGTTCAGGTGGGATATTTTGGGTTTGTTTAGTTGGCATTATCTTGGAACATATTTATTTTTGCTTTTTGTGGCCATTTCGATCAATATCTCAAGACTAAATGTATGCTTGCACTAACAACATCTGCATTTTGACCATCTAAAAAGTATACATATGCCTGGATGGATACAAAAAACGTGGATATAGGTACACAAAAACAGGTGTGGCTGGGCTGGAATATGAGTGTGTTACATATGTGATATATGTCTACTTGGTCAAATTGGTAAACATATGTCTCTTAAATAAAGAAGTCGTGATATTATGTGTGTCATTAGGTGAAGTTAAGGAATTATTCGAACCTTACTTTTTTAAGGTATAAATTAACAAACACAGAGATCAATTATCCTTCTATAAATTTAAGGGGCTGTTTGTTTACCTCTTAAGAGTTCTATTAAGAGGTAGCCTCTGAATCGCTAACAGGTGAATCCTGTTTGGCAAAAAATAAGTCTGCCTCTGAATGGTTCCAAAACCCTCTGAATCATTTTGTATCATGGACTTCCCTTAACCATTAAAAGCCCTTATTACATCATGAACAATTACCAAACAATTATATATCATTTTGCACTATATCATAAGATCCTTTTAAATCATTTGCACCAAACCATTCAGCAACTGCCAAACAGCCCCACTATGACTAGGACATGACAACAAATTGTCTGTATAATATGTGGTAAGCTAGACGTTACTAAACAACAATGTTAAAAATAAATGTTTTTATGTTATGCTTGTAAACATTTTGCAATTCTGCAGTGCCTTAACGTATCATAAATGGTCTCATAAGATTCGTAAATCTAACAAATAAACATTTGCAGGTGCTACAAAAGGCATTGGAGGTGTGGGACCTACAAGTGACCCCCCTGCACAGTCCAGTAGCTGAACCGGCTCAGGTCGACCCAGAACTTGAGAACGCGTTTATATGCCATCTACAAGACCATTGGCTCAGCATCAGGAAAGTGAACGGAGAATGGTACAACTATGACAACTTATATGCATCCCTTGAACATCTCTCAAAATTCTATCTTTCTTCTTATCTCGACACTTTAAAAGGTTTCGGATGGAGTATCTTTCTAGTCAGAGGTAACTTTCCAAAAGAGTGTCTGATGACATCGGGTGAAGCTTCCAATGGTTACGGTCAGTGGTTGTTGCCTGAAGATGCTAAATGGATTACCAAATCCTGCAATAATTCAGGACAACAGCGGCAGCAACAACAAATGCAGCAGCATCAACAGCCTTAAAGAACTCCTCCACCAACAATGGAAGATGATGATTTGAATGCCGCCATTGCCGCCAATTTGAGGGATAACATTGGTGAAGTTGGGACCTCCGGGAATGACGATGATCTGGCGACGACCATAGCTGCTAGCTTGAAGGATCCTTCACCAGCGGTAACAACCAACCAAGATTTGGATGTTGCACCACCGGTTGCCATCCCTGATACTACGTCGATTGCAGGTGCCGCCAGTGGTGAAGGTGGCAAAAGGCTTGTTGAGTTAATAAAATAAGACAAATGGTTCTTTTTTTAATGGTAAACTAGATAAGATGAACATAAACCGTAAATAGAAATAGGAAACAAACTCAGTGACTGTTCAGGAAATCATCATGTGTATTGATGAGCAACTTTGAGCAATTACAGGGAAGAACACCAAGAACACACACAGTGGTGTATGAGAAAAGGTCTAAAAGATTACTCTCTTTCAAGTAACAAATTTCGAAGATATTCTGTTGAAGCATACCTATTACATTGAACAACTTTCTATTCATATTCTGGTAACAGGAAAGTCAACTCATTAGCCAATGAGAAGATGCCAAATGGTAAAGGTAAGTGACCGCTTCTGTACACGTGGCATCTTGTAATAGGTCAATCTATAGAAGCTAGTGTCACTAGAGAAGACACTTAGTAAAATCGAGAAGACTTGGGAGACAGAGGCTCTGTATGTATACTACAGAGGCTCTGCATCAGACAATTGAGATCTGCACTGTTCTGACTTGTATTGTCGTGCCTTCATTTTCTGCTTCCGAGCTCTGTATTCGAGCACTCGGTCTCCAGTGACTTAGTCTTCTGACCAAAAGACTTAGAATTCTTTTTACTTACACTTTCTAACAGAGTTAATTTCTAACTACTAATGTCACTAACTGGAGTATAGAGCTCACTGAGTTTAGTTTCCTTTGACTATATTTTAATTTTGTTTGCTAATACCAACAAAAAATAGAAAAGGACCACTTGGATCTTGCAAAAAATCTCTTATATAGCATTTTTGACGAAATCGTAATTCTTACAATTAATATTTGTCTTAAAAAAAGTTAATGGTATACCTTTGTCACCTATTATAATTAAATAAGCTCCTAAATCGTACTATCAACTTGTCATAAACTCACCTACTTAAATTCCTGTATTTTTATCGATGATGTAAGATTAGCCTAGGATGTTAGAAATACTCCGTAGTTGAGACTTTGGTTTGCACCCAAGATTGGGTGAGAGGGACAAGGAACAAATTATAGATGATGACATTGATGACATACTAAAGGATGACGACACTGGGAAAGGTAATATCTATTATTTATCTATTAGGCTAATTATTAACGTTATTTGTTTCTTGATTATTGTTAATATTAAGTATTAACTATCTTGGTTTTTTATATACATAAATTGAATAGGCGATAAGGGACCAAAAAGGAAAATGGAAAAAGAGTATTGAAGATTGTTGAACTTTTAGATTGATTTAATTTTGGGATTGATGCTTGATACATTGAACATTTGTAATTATTGAACTTTTAATTGTTGAACTTTTACGATTTAATTTTGATTGTTTTATTATTAATTTTTGAATATATATATATATAATATGTATTATGTGACTCCAAAAAGTTCTTACGGGATGAATGCATGAAGGTCACCATGTAAATTATGTATGGAAATGATTTGAAAATGTTGCTACAGTGATTTGTAATTATGGAAATGATTTGAAAATGTTGCATACAGTGCAATATGAGTTTTTGATTCCAAAAGCCATACAAAGGAGATGCTGCAACAAAAGTCAAATTTGGAGGCTCTGGAAACAGAACGTAAGGCTAGTCATATGTGGGTAAACTCGCATGATAACCGACCATAACTTATGTGTTGTTTGTTGCATTAGGAATCAGGAAAGTTGCCCCATGGGAATTCTAGAAAATTAAATCGGATATATTTTCCAACATATTAGTCGATAATTTTTGGTCCTATGTGGTACCATTCCCGAATTTCCCATCCCGACACCGAACACATACCAGTACCGAACTGGTACATTCGGTACTAATAATTTGTCCAAAACAAATTAGTATCGGCCGGTACGGTACCGGTTTGATTGCTTTATCATGATTTTATTTATGACATAATGTCAAGTAACAAGTGCATCATAGTTCATGGTTTTAATCTTTTAGTACAAAATCAATTCTCTATACACATGGTTTTCATGTAAAGCTACCTCGACCTTCAAATATGTTAAAGCTGAAATGATTGGCTTTTACGGAATGTTGTGAATTCTTTAAGCCGGATTAAGCTGGAGGGTTACTCAGCTGTCGATATCTGCTCATTGCTTTAAAAATACTGGTAATAGACAAATAGCTAATTCTCAAAAGAACTATTTTATTTGCCAAAATAGAAACAGAACCACTATCAAAATGAGTACTCGATTAATCACTTATTACAGGTATTCAATAAAAATTGTATAAAAATCAAGGGTCCATACATTTAGCCATTACGTTACCTTTACCAAACTAATATATTTTCTATCATTTTTTTCAACTGTCATCAGCTGCATTTTCGATCGGGGGAAAGCAATGCTTATTAAAATTCTAGTGATGATTTTTCTTATCAGATTTGGATTCTATGCTCGGAAACTTGATATGGATTCTATTCTACCACCTTCGTAACTGCATCCAGATGAGGTTTTTGTCCCGTGCCTACTCTTTTGTCTTTCAACACTAGGAAATTTTTTGATCACTTTAACAACATAATATCTTTATGTATTTATTTTTTATTTATGAATTTAATAATTACATTGCTGACAAAATGTCAACTTGTGCTCTTGAAACTTCGTCGACACTGGAACCTCTAGCCCCGGCACCGTCTATATCAGTTTCCTGCACATGTCAACGCTTATGCATGTCCTAACACATCTTGCCCCATTCCCGTGCCCGACATGTCATGAGAAAGAAGGTATAACATATTCGAACATCCATACTTCTTAAATATTATGTAAGAGCTTTCTAATGTTATTTTGTCGATATCTGCTTATTGCTTTAATAATACTGGTAATAGACAAATAACTAATTCTTGAAATAACTATTTTATTTGCCAAAATAAAAACAGAGCCACCATCAAAATTAGTACTCGATTAATCACTTATTACATGTATTCAATAAAACTTGTTTAAAAATCAAGGGTCCATACATTTAGCCATTACATTACCTTTACCAAATTAATTTAGTTTTTTTATTAGACTATTTAATATATTTTCTATCATATTTTTCAACTGTTATCAACTGCATTTTCGATCAGAGAAAAGCAGTGCTTAGTAAAATTCTAGTGATGATTTTTCTTATCTGGATTCTATGCTCGGAAACTTGATATGGATTCTACCACCTTCGTAGCTGCATCCGGAGGAGGTTTTTGTCCCGTCCCAACTCTTATGTCTTTCAACACTGGGAAATTTTTTGATCACTTTAACAACATAATATCTTTACGTATTTATTTTTTATTTATGAATTTAATAATTACATTGCAGACAAAATGTCACCTTGTCCTCTTGAAGCTTCCTCGGCACTGGAACCTCTAGCCCCGGCACCGTCTGCATCGGTTTCCTGCACATGTCATTTCTTATGCCTGTCCCGGCACCTTTTGACCCATCTCCGTGCCTGGCATGTCCTGAGAAAGAAGGTAACATATTCGATGATCCATACTTCTTAAATATTATGTAAAAGCTTTCTAATGTTGTTTTGTCGATATCTGCTTTTTGCTTTAAGAATACTGGTAATAGACAAATAGCTAATTCTCAAAAGGGCTATTTTATTTGCCAAAATAGAACCACTGCCAAAATTTGTATTCGATTAATCATTTATTACAGTTATTCAATTAAAATTGTATAAAAATCAAGGATCCATACATTTAGCTATTACGTTACCTTTACCAAACTAATTTAGTTTTTTTATTAGACTATTTAATATATATTCTATCATTTTTTTCAACTTTTATCAGCTGCAGTTTCGATCGTGGGAATGCAATGCTTATTAAACTTTTAGTGATGATTTTCTTTATCAGATCTGGATTCTATGCTCGGAAACTTGATATGGATTCTACCACCTTCGTAGCTGAATCCGGAGGAGGTTTTTGTCCCGTGCCAACTTTTATATCTTTCAACACTAGGAAATTTTTTGATCACTTTAACAACATAATATCTTTACGTATTTATTTTTTATTTATGAATTTAATAATTACATTGCAGACAAAATGTCTCGTTGTCCTCTTGAAGCTTCCTCGGCACTGGAACCTCTAACCCCGGCACCGTCTGCATCAGTTTCCTGCACATGTCATTTCTTATGCCGGTCCCGGCACCTCTTGACCCGTCTCCGTGTCCGGCATGTCCTGATGAAGAAGGTAACATATTCGATGATCCATACTTCTTAAATATTATGTAAAAGCTTTCTAATGTTGTTTTGTCGATATCTGCTTTTTCTTTAAGAATACTCGTAATAGACAAATAGCTAATTCTCAAAAGGACTATTTTATTTGCCAAAATAGAACCACTGCCAAAATTTGTATTCGATTAATCATTTATTACAGTTATTCAATTAAAATTGTACAAAAATCAAGGATCCATACATTTAGCTATTACGTTACCTTTACCAAACTAATTTAGTTTTTTTATTAGACTATTTAATATATATTCTATCATTTTTTTCAACTTTTATCAGCTGCAGTTTCGATCGTGGGAATGCTTATTTAACTTTTAGTCATGATTTTCCTTATCAGATCTGGATTCTATGCTCGGAAACTTGATATGGATTCTACCACCTTTGTAGCTGTATCAGGAGGAGGTCTTTGTCCCATGCCAACTCTTATGTCTTTCAACACTTGGAAATTTTTTGATCACTTTAACAACATAATATCTTTATGTATTTATTTTTTATTTACGAATTTAATAATTACATTGCGGACAAAATGTCACATTGTCCTCTTGAAACTTCCTCGGCACTGGAACCTCTAGCCCCTACACCGTCTGCATCAGTTTCCTGCACATGTCATTGCTTATGCCTGTCCCGGCACCTCTTGCCCATCCCCGTGCCCGACATGTCCTGAGAAAGAAGGTAACATATTCGATGATCCATACTTCTTAAATATTATGTAAAATCTTTCTAATGTTGTTTTGTCGATATCTGCTCATTGCTTTAAGAATACTGGTAATGGACAAATAGCTAATTCTCAAAAGAACTATTTTATTTGCCAAAACATAACCACTGCCAAAATTTGTACTCGATTAATCACTTATTACAGTTATTCAATTAATATTGTATAAAAATCAAGGGTCCATGCATTTAGCTATTACGTTACCATTACCAAACTAATTTAATTTTTTTATTAGACTATTTAATATATTTTCTATCATTTTTTTTCAACTGTCATCAGCTGCAGTTTCGATCGTGGGAATGCGTATTTAACTTTTAGTGATGATTTTTCTTATCAGATCTGGATTCTATGTTCGGAAACTTGATATGGATTCTACCACCTTCGTAGCTGCATCCGGAGGAGATTTTTGTCCCGTGCCAACTCTTATGTCTTTCAACACTGGGAAATTTTTTGATCACTTTAACAGCATAATATCTTTATGTATTTATTTTTTATTTATGAATTTAATAATTACATTGCAGACAAAATGTCACATTTTCCTCTTGAAGCTTCCTCGGCACTGGAACCTCTAGCCCCGGCACCGTCTGTATCGGTTTCCTGTACATGTCATTGCTTATGTCTGTCCCGGCACCTCTTGCCCAATCCCCGTGCCCGGCATGTCCTAAGAAAGAAGGTAAGATATTCGGTGATTCATACTTCTTAAATATTATGTAAACGCTTTCTAATGTTGTTTTGTCGATATCAGCTCATTGCTTAAAGAATACTCGTAATAAACAAATAGCTAAATCTCAAAAGAACTATTTTATTTGCCAAAACAGAACCACTGCCAAAATATGTATTCGATTAATCATTTATTACAGTTATTCAATTAAAATTGTATAAAAATCAAGGGTCCATACAAATAGCTATAACGTTACCTTTACCAAACTAATTTAGTTTTTTTATTAGACTTTTTAATATATTTTCTATCATTTTTTTCAACTGTTATCAGCTGCAGTTTCGATCGTGGGAATGCTTATTTAACTTTTAGTCATGATTTTCCTTATCAGATCTGGATTCTATGCTCGGAAACTTGATATGGATTCTACCACTTTCGTAGCTGTATTAGGAGGAGGTCTTTGTCCGTGCCAACTCTTATGTCTTTCAACACTGGGAAATTTTTTGATCACTTTAACAACATAATATCTTTATGTATTTATTTTTTATTTACGAATTTAATAATTATATTGCGGACAAAATGTCACCTTGTCCTATTGAAACTTCCTCGGCACTGGAACCTCTAGCCCCGACACCGTCTGCATCAGTTTCCTGCACATGTCATTGCTTATGCCTGTCCCGGCACCTCTTGCCCATCCCGGTGCCCGGCATGTCCTGAGAAAGAAGGTAACATATTCGATGATCCATACTTCTTAAATATTATGTAAAATCTTTCTAACGTTGTTTTGTCGATATCTGCTCATTGCTTTAAGAATACTAGTAATAGACAAATAGCTAATTCTCAAAAGAACTATTTTATTTGCCAAAACATAACCACTGCCAAAATTTGTACTCGATTAATCACTTATTACAGCTATTCAATTAAAATTGTATAAAAATCAAGGGTCCATGCATTTAGCTATTACGTTACCATTACCAAACTAATTTAATTTTTTTTATTAGACTATTTAATATATTTTCTATCATTTTTTTCAACTGTCATCAGCTGCAGTTTCGATCGTGGGAATGCTTATTTAACTTTTAGTGATGTTTTTTCTTATCAGATCTGGATTCTATGTTCGGAAACTTGATATGAATTCTACCACCTTCGTAGCTGCATCAGGAGGAGATTTTTGTGCCGTGCCAACTCTTATGTCTTTCAACACTGGAAATTTTTTGATCACTTTAACAGCATAATATCTTTATGTATTTATTTTTTATTTATGAATTTAATAATTACATTGCAGACAAAATGTCACATTGTCCTCTTGAAGCTTCCTCGGCACTGGAACCTCTAGCCCTGGCACCGTCTGTATCGGTTTCCTGCACATGTCATTGCTTATGCCTGTCCCGGCACCTCTTGCCCCATCCCCGTGCCCGGCATGTCCTAAGAAAGAAGGTAAGATATTCGGTGATTCATACTTCTTAAATATTATGTAAACGCTTTCTAATGTTGTTTTGTCGATATCTACTCATTGCTTTAAGAATACTAGTAATAGACAAATAGCTAATTCTCAAAAGAACTATTTTATTTGCGAAAACAGAACCACTGCCAAAATTCGTACTCCATTAATCACTTATTACATGTATTCAATAAAAATTGTATAAAAATCAAGGGTCCATACATTTAGCCATTACGTTACCTTTACCAAACTAATGTAGTTTTTTTATTAAACTATTTAATATATTTTCTATCATTTTTTTCAACTATCATCAGTTGCATTTTCGATCGGGGAAAACAATGCTTATTAAACTTCTATTGATGATTTTCCTTATCAGATATTGATTATTTGCCTCTGATACCAATTGTTGGAGCCCAGATCTCTTTTAACTCGATTAATCAATAGATTTGATGAACAAAATATGAGCGGAAACAATACAAATCTATGAATAATGCTATAGCAGTAATCAAACAGTGAAATAGCAATAAGAACACAATGAAGATCAACATAGAAATCGTATTCATCGATTACAATACGATGAATGATAAGTGTTGATTTTCTCTCAGATTTGTTGACACTTTTTACAAAGATAACTACTTCTATTTATACTATTACAAATAGAAAAGTCAATGGCCTAGCCAATTATAAGATGATATGTCACTCGTACTTCCAACAGAATTAAATATGCACGGGAAGTGTGACATGCCACGTCATCTAAAGCGCGTGGGACGGCAGTTGAGATCCAGAGGTTCTTCAAGTCTCTGGGCGCTTTTGATGATTGACAGATCATAAGACAAACTTATGGATCATCTTTTGATTCCAAGTACTTAGCTATTCTGGTTCATACTTTCTATAAAATTAAATCTAACATATATCATTTTTTTCAACCGTCATCAGCTGCATTTTCGATCGGGGGAAAGCAATGCTTATTAAACTTCTAGTGATGATTTTCCTTATCAGATCTGGATTCTATGCTCGGAATCTTGATATGGATTCTACCACCTTCGTAGCTGCATCCGGAGGAGGTTTTTGTCTCGTGCCTACTCTTATGTCTTTCAACTCTGAGAAAATTTTTGATCACTTTAACAACATAATATCTTTATATATTTATTTTTCATTTATATATTTAATAATTACATTGTAGACAAAATGTCACCTTGTGCTCTCGAAGCTTCCCCGGTACTAGAACCTCTAGCTCCGGCACCGTCTGCATCAGTTTCCTGCATATGTCATTGCTTGTGCCGGAGGCTATGCCCGCCTCCGGCACTTCTTGCCCCATCCCCGTACCCGACATGTCCTGAGAAAGAAGGTAACTTATTCGGCTATATTCTAATTTTGTTTGCTAATACCAACAAAAAATAGAAAAGGACCACTTGGATCTTGCAAAAAATATCTTATATAGCATTTTTGATGAATACGTAATTCTTGCAATTAATATTTGTCATAAAAAAGTTAATGGTCTACCTTTGTCTCGCATTGTAATTAAATAAGCTCTAAAATCGTATTATCGACTTGTCATAAGCTCACCTAATTAAATTCCTGTATTTTTATCGATGATGTAATATTAGCCTACATTGTTAGAAATATTTCGTAGTTGAGGCTTTGGTTTGCACCCAAGATTGGGTGTGAAAGTCAAGGAAACAAATTATAGATGACATGATGATATACTAAAGAATGACGACATTGCGAAAGGTAATATCTATTATGTATCTATTATGCTAATTATTAACGTTATTTGTTTCTTGATTATTGTTAATATTAAGTATTAACTATCTTGGTTTCTTGGCTTTTTATATACATAGATTGAAGAGGCGATAAAGGACCAAAAAGGAAAAGGGAAAAAGAGTATTGAAGATTGTTGAGCTTTTAGATTGTTGTACTTTTGGGATTGGTTTTTGATACATTGAACGTTTGTGATAATTGAACTTTTAATTGTTGAACTTTTACGATTTAATTTTAATTGTTTCTTTATTAATTTTTGAATATATATATATATAATATGTATTATGTGATTCCAAAAATTTCCATGAGTGCATGAAGGTCACCATGTAAATTATGCATGGAAATGATTTGAAAATGTTGCATACAGTGGAATATGAGTTTTGGAATCCAAAAGCCATACAAAAGAGATGTTTCAATAAAAGTCAAATTTGGAGGCTTTTGAAACAGAATGAAAGGCGAGTTTTATCTGGGTAAACTCGCATGATAGCCCACCTTAACTTATGTGTTGTTTGTTGCATTAGGAAGCCGGAAAGTTGTCCAATGGGAACTCTAGAAAACTAAATCGGATATATGTTCCAACATATTAGTCAATAATTTTCGGTTCTATGTGGCACCAGTCCCGAATTTCCCGTCGCGATACCGAACTCGTACCAGTACCGAACCGGTACATTCGGTACTAATTATTTGTCCAAAACAAATTTAGTACCGGCCGGTACGGTACCGGTTTGATTGCTTTATCATGATTTTATTTGTGACATAATGTCAAATAACAAGTGCATCATAGTTCATGGTTTGAAAGAAAAGTTATTATCCTACTATTTACATAATAAATCGTTTTTTGATTGCCTTTATTTTCAACTGGCCACCCATCTTTTAGTACAAAATAAATTCTTTATACACATGGTTTTCATGTAAAGCCACCTCGACCTTCAAATATGTTAAAGCTGAAAGGATTGGCTTTTACGACATGCTGTGAATTCTCTTAAGCCGGATTAAGCTGGAGGGTCACTCAGCTATCGATATCTGCTCATTGCTTTAAGAATACTGGTAATAGACAAATAATTAATTCTCAAAAGAACTATTTTATTTGCCAAAACAGAAACAGAACCACTGCCAAAATTTGTACTCGATTAATCACTTATTACAGATATTCAATAAAAATCAAGGGTCCATACATTTAGCCATTACGTCACCTTTACCAAACTAATTTAGTTATCTTCGATTTGACTATTTAATATCTTTTCTATCATTTTTTTTCAACTGTCATCAGCTGCTTTTTCGATCGGGGGAAAGCAATGCATATTAAACTTCTAGTGATGATTTTTTTATCAGATTTGGATTTTATGCTCGAAAACTTGATATGGATTCTACCACCTACGTAGTGCATCCGGAGGAGGTTTTTGTTCCGTGCCTACTCTTATGTCTTTCAACTCTGAGAAATTTTTTGATCACTTTAACAACATAATATCTTTATATATTTATTTTTTATTTATGAATTTAATAATTACATTGCAAACAAAATGTCACCTTGTGCTCTCGAAGCTTCCTCGGCACTGGAACCTCTAGCCCCGACACCTTCTGCATCGGTTTCCTGCACATGTCATTGCTTATGCCTGTCCCGGCACCTCTTGCCCGATCCCCATGCCCGACATGTCCTGAGAAAGAAGGTAACATATTCGATGATCCATACTTCTTAAATATTAAGTATATCACATTCTATTAATTTTACAGCACAGTGAAACCACAAACACAACGTTAGTAAGCTTTTACAGCTTATTGAGATCACAAACACAACACTAGTAAGCTTTTATAGCTTAGTGAGACCACCTAGTGGGTTATCTGATCTGTGTCATTTTCATTGTAGGAATGGTGTCGCTCTTGAGAAAAAATGTTGGATTATTACTGAGTGGCGTAGTGATCAACACAGTTGTGACTTATAAAGCTTCGGGGGGGGGGGGGGGCTAGAGACCCAAAGGTACCAAGTTTGGGGGGGCCTAGAGACCCAAGTTTTGAGATTGGTTTTTGATACATTGAACATTTGTGATTATTGAACTTTTAATTGTTTAACTTTTACGATTTAATTTTGATTATTTCTTTATTAACTTTTGAATATATATATATATATATATAATATGTATTATGTGACTCCAAAAATTACTTACGGGATGATTGCATGAAGGTCACCATGTAAATTATGCATGTAAATGATTTGAAAAGGTTGCATACAGTGGAATATGAGTTTTGGAATACAAAAGCCATACAAAGGAGATGCTTCAACAAAAGTCAAAATTGGAGGCTTTTGGAAACAGAATGTAAGGCGAGTCTTATGTGGGTAAACTCGCATGATAACCCACTTTAACTTATGTGTTTTGTTGCATTAGGAAGCCGGAAAGTCGCCGCATGGGGACTCTAGAAAATTAAATCGAATATATCTTCCAACATATTAGTTAATAATTTTTGGTCCTATGTGGTACCAATTCTGAATTTCCAGTCCCGATACTGATCCTGTACCGTTACCCAAGGGCGTAGCCAGAATTTTAACATAGAGGGGGCTTGAAAATCTCAATTTTAGTTTGTCGATTAAAGTTATTCAAATAAGAGATTAACGTTAGATATACTTTTTCTTAAGTTTCATAAGATTTTAAGATGAAATTTAAGTTGTAATGAGTGTGTAGATACAAAAAAAAATGATAAATACTATGAATTTTGTTTCAAAAATGTTACAAGAGAATGAAACATTATATATTAATATAATAGTTTTAACTGAAGTCAAAAACATATTTTTATCATTAAGTGAGTCATTACTTTTACTAATTTATTAGTATATATTTTACATAATGTCAATATAAATATCTATATGTGTTAGATATCATATATGCTCATAAATCGAAAAACATAAAACAACATTACGAAATCTTTGGTCCAAAACGTAAACATATAAAAATCTTAATTTTATATTTTCTTGAAATATGTATAGTGATATTAAAGCTGATTTTGTTTATTATGATTTTTATATGATAACACTATTTTTATAAAATATTTGTAAACGAAAAAAATAAAATATAAACGTTTTAAACAAAATATAATTTTTTTAGAAAACAAAAAAAAACACAAGTAATGAAAACAAATAAATAAACATTTATAGAAAATAAAATTAAAATTGAAAGTTGAGGGATTCAAATTATATTTTTTAGAAAACAAAAAAAAAACCAAGTAATGAAAACAAATAAATAAACATTTAGAGAAAATAAAATTAAAATTGAAAGTTGAGGGATTCGAACTTGGGCAACCTGGCTACAGAGATAGGTGTGAAACCACTAGCACAGCTCAAGATTTATGTTTCATTTTCTATTAAATCCTATATAACAGGTAGAAGTTGAGGGGGCTCACACCAGCCAGTCCCCCTACTAGCTCCGCTTCTGTCGGTACCGAACCGGTACATTCGGTACTAATAATTTGTCAAATAAAAAAATCGGTACCGGTTCAATACGGTGCCGATTTGATTGTTTAATCATGATTTTATTTGTGACATAATTTCAAGTACCAAGTGCATCATAGTTCATGGTTTGAAAGAAGGGTTATTATCCGGTATTTACATAATAAATCCTTTTTTGATTGCTTCCATTTTCAATTGGCCTACCATCTTTTAGTACAAAATCAATCATTTGTACACATGGTTTTCATGTAAAGCCACCTTGACCTTCAAGTATGTTAAAGCTGAAAGGATTGGCTTTTACGGCAGGTTGTGAATTCTTTAAGCCAGATTAAGCTAGAGGGCCACTCAGTTGTCGATATCTGCTCATTGCTTTAAGAATACTAATAATAGTCAAATAGTTAATTCTCTAAAGGACTATTTTATTTGCCAAAACAGAAAAAGAACCACTGCCAAAATTTGTACTCGATTAATCACTTATTATAGGTATTCAATAAAAATCTATATATCTATATTAAAAGAATAACCAAGAGGAATGAGATGGCACCTCCTAAGAGCATCTCCAATGCTCAAGCCTTTGTAAAGACTTGAGGTTTTTGCCACCTAGGTTTTCTATAACAAAAAAATTACCTTTTTGTATTTTTAATTTAATTTTAATCAATATACATAAATTACCCTCTCACATGAAATCTTCAAAAACTTGAAGTTCCTCAATCCATTGCATTTCAAGCGATTCCTCAATCTATTGCTCCAATGGTAAAACTCTTCCTCAACCCATCTTCAAGCTTTTGATCAAGTCTTCTTTTTTAGCATTGGAGGTGCTCTAAGGTTTAGAATTTCTTCTATCTTTTTTATCAAATCTTTATTTTTTTAAATATTGAAATTGTTAAAGACTTTTCTGCCCCTATATGGAATATGTGTTATTCATTATTAAAAGGATTTTTTTTTTGTAATTTTACATACCCAAGTTCAACTTTCAAATCTTGATTTTCCTTTTCATTTACTTTGAAAAACAAATTTAATTAAGAAAGTAAATGAAAGGGCAAATCAAGAGATGAAGGTTAAACTTGGGTATGTAAAATTACAAAAAAAAAATCTTTTTAATAATGAATAACACATTTTCCATATAGAGGCGGAAAAGTCTTTAACAATTTCAACATTTAAAAAAATCAAAAATTTGAGAAAAAAGATAGAAGTAATTCTAAACCTTAAGAGGTGCCACCTCATTTCTCTTGGTTATTCTTTTAATATAGATATAGATAGATTGTAGCAAAATTTAACCTACTTTGGTCAGGTTTTTGCTTTTCAAAGGATGTATTCTTGCTAATAAAATTGAATATTTGTGGGAATTGGAATGAAATTTGATTAGGTTTTGTCAACTGTTTGCTTACATGAATTGGAGTAAAATATATTTAAAGTTTTGGAATATGTTTGCTTTGATAAATGCAATTATGGAACTATAATAAAATAATGATGACTAAAGTACCCTTTTATGGCATTTGTATATTTTGTTGTTTAAATTATAAATACTATAGAATGATAAAATTAATAATAATATTTGTTGATAATGGTGGTGGCAACGACCTTAACTTTGATGGTGGTGATGGGAATGACGGTGATGGCAGTGGCGGCGATGATAATGACAATGGTGGTGGCGGTAGCAGTGACGATGGTGGTGGTGATGATTGTCGTGGTAGGTTGGAATGGATTGGAGTATATCTAACGACATAACTGTCTAAGATGGGATGAAAAGAAATTGAAATTCATTTCTAAAACCTAAGGCATATAAATTATGTCATATGTAGAATTAGAATTCCCGAGCCTTTTTTTCATGCTTTTTTCTGAGGTCTGGAGAAAGTTGAAATCAATAGGATTTTCCTAATCCTCCCTTAAGAAGAGCGTGAAATGCTCAGTTTCATGGTCTTTAAAAGCATCCATTGTAGGAAACGAGAAAGGAACCGGTCTTGAGTTCGTAATAAAACTCAAACAATACACCAAACACTTGAATAAAATTTCACTATAATTTCTTCAAATTCGTTGGATTCCAACTAACAAAACTCCAGCTACGTCTATGCAATTAATGATTGTATTATGTCTTGTGTCTTTGATATAATAAAGAGAACATTTTATAACTTGTTGCATATAAATTAAACATAATTTAACTTTTAATCGACAAAAAAAACAAAAATTTTATTAAACTTTCTTATTTAAGATGTCTTGTTATAGATATCAAAATGTTGTAATGAAGCAGTTGGACTCGTTGACTTTAAATCAAGAGTTTCATCTTTACCTTTAAATGTTTTTTGTTGCTTTCCGTAGATACTTATCATTAAACTAGTGTGTGGCACCGCCATGGCCGTCCCAATCTTTTTGGAGGCCCTGTTACCCTTGTATCTAGAAAATAAAGTGAAAATTTTACAAATAAAAAATAACCAGAAATTTTAAAAAGAGAATTACATGTGAATTTCACTTGATAGAATCATGATTGTTTAAAATTTGGCAGGTTTAACCAAACCTAAACAATTTAAATACAATTTGAACAATTAATTAACAATATGAAATAAACATAACTCATAAAAATTTGAAAATTTGAAGGCCAATGCTACTGTGAGATAGAAATCTAACATTCTTAAATTAAATACAAAAAACTTAAAAAAGAATTGCATATTGGGATTTCTCTCACCTGCAAAGTGGACACCTACTAAAATCAAAACTAACAAAAGCACAGTTGCAAAAACCTTGCATAGTTGGACTTCACAGTGGCTCCAGTTCTTGCTTTAAAACTCAACAAACAGCATACTAATGATGGATGAACAAGTTTTCATAGCAGACCAGGAATTTGGATGTGAAATATCAGAGCTAAACCAACTATATTATACAAAAATCTTAGAAAAACGAACCGTTGTTGCCGTTTAGTATCTAAAACCAAGAGTCCTTTGGGAATCGTTGAATTGGGAACAGATCGAAGCGTCGCTCTTCTGATTTTGTGTTTTTGGCCGGAATGTGATAGCCGATTAGAGATTTAGAGGGAATGGTTTAAGGTGGGCTATATAAATCAGGCTTCAAACAAAATGTGAAAATTGGGCCCTAAAAATTGGGGGGCCCTGTTCTAAAACTCAGATTTAACAGGCCAAGGGACGGGCCTGGACACCGCGCAATGCGCGGTGACGAAATATTTTTTTGTTATAAATTGTGTAAGTAAATTAGAATGAAACATAATTTGTTAGTTGACGACCAAGAAAATACAATTAAAATGTAAACAATTGTAAATATAAAAAAACAATATATTGTATATATTTTTTAAAATTATAGTCCATATAGCCATAGGAACTCTAATGATGAGACGTGGAATTAATCTGAATAAAATATGTTATAAAGTTTAATGAAATAAAATAAGAATATCTTATTAATTATTTTGTGAAATTGTAGTATCCATCAAATATGGTGTAATTGTAAGATGCAACGTATATAAACTATCTCGTGAGCTGTATTAGGAGAGACAATATGGTTCGTTTGCCTTGTAAATGAGAATATAAAATAATTATCAACTAATTGTCATAAGCATCGACCATGAAATATTAAGAAATGCTAGATTGACTCAATTGTGGGAAAGAAAAATGTTGTTAGAAACCTCATGTAAATGATATTTCTACGGAGATTCCTATTTCACCCACATTTTTCTCTAAATGTATGTGTCACCTCATAACATAATCAATAATTTACAAATTATCAAGAATTTTTGACCAATTAAACAACTTAATTTAAAAAGGCAGAAAAACATAAAACACTTAATTAAAGAAACCCAAAAAACAAAGAAGACAAAGGTAAAAACCCATAGAAGTGAAAATTAGTTATACATAACATTTCGTGTACTAAACATTAGTTGGGTTGAATATACACAACAAAACAATAACTAATCAGTTTTATAAGGTAGCAACTTCAAATAAATATACATCAAAATATA
The DNA here is from genome assembly GCA_036898165.1 of Silybum marianum. NCBI lineage: Eukaryota > Viridiplantae > Streptophyta > Magnoliopsida > Asterales > Asteraceae > Silybum > Silybum marianum. The sequence continues at coordinate 45,018,862 of CM072528.1, forward strand.
AGTTGTAACCATGGCAACCATTTTGATTCACATGATTTATGTAGAGATTTCCTATTAATAATGTATAGGTTTGTAGCAAGATGGTCATTATGGCTTCATCATTTTATCTATTCTATAGGTTTCTTGTTAGTCAATTACTCTTTGACTATAATTATACTCAGATTATTTCTTACGCTTTAAACTTTTGGTAAACTTCGACTTGTTCATGAGAAATCCACAATTGGATCATTAGTATTGAACTCTCAATCCCTAATTTGCAAAAAAACATTCGTATTGAACCTTAATTATTGTCATAAGTAACACATGCGAAGAAGTTGACACAGGTTATATAAGAGAAGAATATAAACATGACATACTACTTTGATGCATGGAGCTATATCAAAAGAATTAGAAGAACAGTATAAACATTAATTGTTTTCGTGGAATTTCACCACACAGTTGGAATGCGCAATGATCACGAAAACCTTAACGAAACTTCAACTTAAAAAAGAAGGCTTGATGGCATGAGAAGGTGAAGTTTTGTTGATGAGTATCATATGTATCGATGATAAGTTCATATAATCCATAAAACGATGATAAAACAAATATATACGTTTTATTTCGAATATTTGGTGGACCCATGATTGATGATTATAGACAATGAAGTCAGTTATCCTTGGGGTTGTTTAAGCGATATCAAAATGTGACTTTGCCTTCTTTCTCTATCGACCTACACAAACATCGAGATTAGTCTTCCTCAATCACAACCAGAACCAAAAAACATATAAAAAGTAAGTATAAAAAACCCTATGAAAAAAATAAAAAACCGTCATCGTAAGTAAAAGGAAATGACATGCTATATATTGATAGAAGGAGAGAAAAAGAGGACATTAAGAGCAAGAAGATATAAAAAACCCTATGAAGAAACCAAAAAACCTTCATCATAAGTGAAAGGAAGGGGCATGCTATATATTGATAGAAGGAGAGAAAAAGATGACATTAAGAGCAAGAACATGAATAGTTTGAAGTTATAAAATATAAGAAAGGTATGAGAAGATGGATAGACTTGATAATAACTTTGGAGTTAAACATTAAGGTAAAATTACCAAAATACCCGAGCCACGGTAGAAGTTAAGTTTTGTATATAGGGGCAGAAGAGACTTTAACAAATTAAAGATTTTATAAAATACAAAATCCAAGAAAATTTCTACAAAGATTTCTAGCTTACCATTGTACCACATCAATGGCTATGGTTGTTAGTTTAATATATATAAAAGATAAAAGATTTGTCGATTTACATATAAATAATAGTAAATATATTTGATGTCCATCAGGTCGTTCTACTATATGGCCCAAAAATATCACTTTGAAGCTTTAAGGACTATTTCATAATTTATTTAAAGTTCAAGGGTTGAACTTGCATAAACCTCTTCTAAAAAATGTAGCCAACATATAATGCTTAAAACTCTTTTGCATCTTGTACCACAATTGACCCATTGCAACTACCAAATCAGTGCTAGAGGTTGTCATGGCATGGTCATATAGAAACCACTACGGATCGGTCTTGATATTTTAAAGGTCTTGTATAAAAATCTAAATGTATTCCTATGTTTTTTTTTACTTTATTTATTTATTATGTTCTCTTATTAAATTTAAAAATAAATTCTTTCATATTAAAATACATATGGAAGCATAAAATAATTATAAACAAGATTCAAATAAAAATCAAGCCAATCTCTATATCATTATGTTAATGATCCTAAATCTTAGTATATGATAATTTGATGATAAAGCGTTACAATTTAGTGGTGATGGTGGCAAAAGAAAATCAAATAAAAAAATTGGGGATTTTGATCTTTTGAAGGATAAATTAAAGGATGTATAAATATAAAGTTTAATCGACTCATAAGATTCTAACGAAAGAATTCCTCTCAATAGTATAAAAAACAAATAATAAGGATTACTAACAAAAATAAATAAAAGAAAGAGAAAAATTGAAGAAATGATAAAGGGCCTACGAGAAACTTTATATCAAAGATAAATAAATAATTATAAATAAAAATAATCATTAAATTTTGTATATATTATATCTTAAAATATAAAGTTTTTATATAATAATTATCTTTTTTTTTTCAAATTTGTAATTAAGTTACGCTTAAAATAAAGAAATTACAAGATTTTTTTTTTGGTTAAGAATTGTTAATATAACCATTGAAAACTCAATTTAAAAAAATTTACAGTTCAAGAGCCCATAGCGGGATCCAAACCTTGACCAATATCTTAATCTGCAGGTTTGTAGTGAACTGAAGATGAATTTATGTGTTTAGTTTCAGGTGGATGATCGATTATGAGTTTAGGTTTAGATTTTGGACATGAAAAAGACAAAGAAGAAGAAGGAAACAAGGTGCATGGAGAATTATCACCGAAGAAGTTCATCGACGCTGATGTCTCTATGAAAGAAGGAAGGTGTGGACATGGCTTTTAATATATGTATGCACACACACACACACACACACACACATATATAGGGGAGGGATCAAACGAAAACCACCCCTCCTTAAAAGGAACAAAGGAACAAATTGTGGACCACATATGATTAGGGGTGTTCAAAAAAACCGGAAAAACGATAAACCGAGCCGAACCGTTTGATTCGAAACCGAAAAAACCGATAACCGAAAATTCCGAAATTAAAAAAACCGAAAACCGAAAAAACCGGGTGTACACGGGCGGTTTCGGTTTTGAATTTTAGTTAACCGCGGGTAACCGAACCGAACTGGATATGATGTATATATAATATTATATATTAAAAATTCATATTATTATTTGTAAATTTATTAGCCCAAAGTTAAATGAGTGAAGTCTTTTATGATTTGGTGTCAAAAATTACGGTGGATGATTAAATTTGATTGTATGAAGTCGTGAAACAGTCGACATTAACGGAAAAATGGATTTTAAACAATTAACTTTAATTTAATTTGTAGTGGTTTTATTAGTTTTATTTATTTGTTGTGTAATTCTTTTAATGTTACCATTTTTATCGTGTAAATAATATCTTTTATATAAATCCGGATAACCGTGAACCAAACTGCGGGTAACCGTCTTATTTTGGTTCGGTTCGGTTCTGTTTTGTATAACCCGCGGTTCGGGTAGCCAAAATCCGTCTTATGCGGTTCAGTTCACGTTTTTCCTACTAACCGAACCGAACCGTGAACACCCCTACATATGATGTGGGACCCACATCATATGTGATCCACAAATGTCTCTTTGTTTCTTTAAAAATGCAAAGTTCTCATTTGAACCTTCCTATATATATATATATATATATATATAAAATAATAAAAAAGAGTGAAAAGCCAATGATACCCTTTATTTAACTGGCTTTTCTAACAGAATTATCTTTTAAGGACAAAAGATAAAACAAATTACAAACCACAATGACCAAAAAATCAAAATTTAAAGACCAAAAGACGAAAATGGCAATAGGGACTAAAATCGTAGTTTACTCTATTAACTTTGTAAACCAAATTACAAGTTCACCCTTTTCTAAACCTAAAAACCGCCTCCGCCATTCATCAGCGACCACACCTTCGCGATTCCTCAAAAATCGACTTCAAACCTTGGACAAATCTCTCTCAGCAGTTCATCATCGACCACCAGAAATCGAACCACTACATCAGGTAAGCTATCTCTTTGCTGTGTTCCTACAATCGGTCGATGTTTCTGTGATTTATTTCGTCTCTGATATCGATTTCCTCTATAAAATCTGATTTCTTCCACAAAAATCGATTAAAACACATACGGGAATAGAGATTGCGTCAATGCGATTGAAACAGGAGAAACGTAATCGTTTATTAAGAACCTAAAAGGAGTTTGTTTAGATAGAAGGGATGATGTTCTTTCTAATTAATTTGAAACGTTAAAAAACAAATTTCTTGTGTGCGATAGTGATTGGTCAGGGTTTTTATGTAATTGCTATTAGTTATGAGGTGTTTCTTGAATAAATCTGGAATATGTAATTTGATGTATAGCAAAAGTTTAATTTAACTTTGAGTGCTGCAACTGTGGTACCTAATACAGTTGAAAGAATCTGCAATATCTAATTTGATTTGAATAAAAGTCGTTTGAAGAACAAAATTTTGGTATCATGTGTGAAGTTGGTAAGTAAAACCACTAAGAAAGAATGAAGAACAAACCTGATGTTTGCAGTAGAGCAGGAAAAGATGAAAGAATGTCCTTACTGTTTTATGCTTTCGAGTTTTTCTTCATACAATTTTTAATCCTTTAATGTGCAGCTTTCGTTGTTCTTGGATCTGTAATTTGCTGATCTGCAAGATAAGAAGATGGCGTCGAAATTTTGGAGTAACCAGGTTTGTTTAAAATTTTCTGATCAATCTTCTTTGTGATTTGTATTCGGGACAAAAAATCAAGAAAATTGATATAAAAAAATGGTTGGGTTGCTGCTAATGTAATTTTTATGATGACAGGGTGACAGTGATACTGAGGATGAAGTGAGTGATTCTGAGCAGGATGATGTGATTGAAGAAAATGCTATTAGTGCCCCTGGTGCTAACAAATATCTTGATAATAGCGATAGTGATAGTGACGATGGAGATATGCGTAAGCGTGTCATTAAGTCTGCAAAAGACAAGCGTTTTGAGGAGTTGTCTGCAACTATTGATCAGATGAAGAATGCAATGAAGATTAATGATTGGGTCAGCCTTCAGGAGAGCTTTGATAAGATTAACAGGCAGCTTGAGAAGGTCATGAGGGTTACAGAATCAGATAGAGTTCCTAACAACTATGTCAAGGCTTTGGTTATGTTAGAGGACTTTTTGAATCAGGCCATGGCAAATAAGGAGGCAAAGAAGAAGATGAGTAGTAGCAATGCAAAGGCATTGAACTCAATGAAGCAAAAACTGAAGAAAAACAATAAGCAATATGAGGAGTTGATCAATAAGTGTAGAGAAACTCCTGAAAGCTTTGAGGATCAAGAGGAAGCGGATGAGGTGTCAGAGGATGAGGAAGATGATGATGATACTGGTTCAGATATTGATGACCTAACAAAGGTAGATTCTGGGTCAGAGTCTGAAGACGATAATGATGAAGAAAAGGATGAAACTGAACCTGGTTGGGAGAGAATGATGAACAAAAAAGACAAGCTAATGGAAAAACAGTTTAAGGATCCAAGCCAGGTCACTTGGGATATAGTCAACAAGAAGTTTAAAGAGATTGTTGCTGCTCGAGGTAGAAAGGGGACTGGAAGACTTGAACTGGTTGAACAGCTTACTTTCCTGACCAGAGTGGCCAAAACTCCTGCACAGAAGCTTGAGATCTTATTCAGTGTTGTATCAGCACAGTTTGATGTCAACCCAGGTCTCAGTGGGCACATGCCTATAAATGTATGGAAGAAGTGTGTGCAGAATATGCTTGTCATACTTGATATCCTTGCACAGTATCCAAATATTCTGGTTGACGACTCGGTGGAGCCCGATGAGAATGAGACCCAGAAAGGCGCAGACTTTAAGGACACCATACGCATATGGGGGAACTTGGCTGCCTTTCTTGAGAAAGTAGATGTCGAATTCTTTAAGAGTCTACAATGCATTGATCCTCACACTCGTGAATATGTTGAGAGGCTTCGTGACGAACCCTTATTTTTTGTCCTTGCTCAAAACGTCCAAGAATATCTTGAACGTGTTGGGGATCACAAAGCTGCAGCGAAGGTGGCACTAAGGCTTGTTGAACTTGTCTACTACAAACCACAGGAAGTATATGATGCTATGCGGAAACTATCCGAGCAATCAGAGGGAGCAGAGAGTGGAGAAGAATCTGAATCAAAGGCTGTGGAGGAAACTCGGGGTCCAACTGCATTTGTAATCAGTCCTGAAATTGTGCCACGGAAACCTACTTTTCCAGAGAGTAGTAGGGCACTGATGGATATGTTAGTCTCCCTCATTTACAAGCATGGGGATGAACGAACCAAGGCCCGTGCAATGCTTTGTGACATTTACCACCATGCCATCTTGGATGAGTTTTCTACATCCCGAGACTTGTTGCTGATGAGCCACCTGCAGGATAATGTTCAGCATATGGACATCTCAACCCAGATACTATTTAACAGATCGATGGCTCAGCTTGGCCTCTGTGCCTTTAGAGCAGGACTTATTGCTGAAGGACATGGCTGCCTTTCTGAGTTATATTTAGGTGGGAGAGTGAAGGAACTGCTTGCACAAGGCGTCTCTCAGAGTCGCTACCATGAGAAGACTCCTGAACAGGTAATTTTGACTACAAACAATTAGATGTTCAGTAGGGCTGATATTATATTTTTTATGCTGCGTATCTGACTGTTAATTGTTAGGCTAAACATTGTGTTTTTTATATGTATGCCTGTGTTTTTTATAATTGTATTGTGGGCACACTAATAATCAGATATTGGTACAATTGAGAACAATAATTAGAACGCTGATACAATTTTTTTTGGTTGATCTATGTGAGAAGTTAGAAAAAGAAATACTTTTCAAAAATTTACCGGGGGGAACTATGTGAGAAGTTAGAAAAAGAAATACTTTTCAAAAATTTACCGGGGGGAACTATGTGAGAAGTTAGAAAAAGAAATACTTTTCAAAAATTTACCGGGGGGGAACTATGTGAGAAGTTAGAAAACGAGATACTTTTAACACTTGTAAAAAAAAATTCTTTGTTTTAGTGGGGTCCCTCCCCCCCTTCTTCCTAGCTATAAGTCTGCCACTAAACACATTGAGTCTTTATTTTGACAGTAGGTTCTTTTGATTGTTTTGTGTTCCGATTCTTTCTCTATCATAAGGCGACATGGACTTCTTTTTTGATATTGTACTGCCTTTGCAGCTGTAGTAGATTGTACAGCTACAGTTACTAGTGAAAATAATTGTTATTTCATATTTGTTTGCTCATTTCCTGTGTACTGGAAGCATGCATACATGTGATATTTTCTTTTACTGCACTTCGTTTTCACCAGTCACTACCGGTATACAGGCTGTACGACACAACAAATATTAAGACTTGAAAATCCTTGTGGCTTTATGGTAGAGAAAGAATCTAGGGTAGAGAAGAATCATTTGTTGACGTATTACTTGTTTAGCCATTGAAGACTCCAAACTATTTCTTAACATATAATGTTATTCATAAGCTTTATGATCTTGAATAGCACGTTTCTTTTTTGTTTCTTGTACCTAGTAAGGAGATATGAATATTTCTATTGTCAAATTTTGCTTGTTGTTTTGGAATGTCTAGCTTGTGGTTTTCTTGGTTAATGGAGTATCTGCTATTGATATATTTTTATCACTTGAAGGTTGATCTAGTGGGCAATCATGAAAGCGGGTTTAATATTTTCATTTAATATTTAATTATTACAAACGTGAGTTATCTAATCTTGTTATAAGCTGTGAAGGTTAAGTTAGTAAATATAATTGGAACTAATGTGGTGTGGTAACAAGCTTATCAAGAGCAAAGAATTGCTTTATCCATTGAGTTTTGTCTTAAGTAAATTGATGGAATTTTTATTGCTTACTATTTCTTGATAAACAATCGGCATGATTGCTTGCTCCCTCCTCATAGTTCAACTGTTCAATAGCCAAGACTACTCAGTTTGAGCAGAACCATTTCAATGAGCTATCAAACTTATTCTACTACCAAAACTTTCTGCATTTTACTGAAGCTTAGGTGGTGCTTGATGAAGCTTACACTTTCTATTTACATTCACAAAAACAGGGTTTGATAACCATTTGCGTTTTTAGATGATTGAAACTGGTTATAATTTTTTTTTCATAAATATCAGTTATAAGTTCATTAACTTAGTTGCGTCATGTTTGTGGAAAGTACAATTAAAAAGCACACATTAACTATTCGACTTCAATGTTGGTTATGGTTTCAAATCCAAGCGTAGACTCTTTTTTCTCTTTAATTTCCATTTAAAAAGCATACATTAACTATCCACCTCATGCCATCAGTCATAAATCTTGATCTTAGTCTCTCACCCTCTGAAGATAGAAAATCAGACATCCAAATCAATTGAAGTTTAACTGATAAAATACATAGGCCTATCATGCTTTGACCGAAAGAATTGTACATCTTTAATGAAATTTTGATAATTTAGGTAACTAGTGTTTTGGGATTGCTTTAAAAATCAATATCATATTGGCTAAAATTTTCACGTATTGCATAGCCTGTCCCAAGCGACAGGTGATGGAGGAGGGCATGTTGTATTAATTCTAGTTGTTTCCCTGTAGCAAATGAAAGAAATTAAGCATTGTTTTTAGACTTATAGATTTCGATATTCTTTTAACTGAACAGAGGAGGAAAATAAAACTTTGCTGCAAAAGTTTGTACATTTTGAGTGATAGTTTAATACCAACTAACTAGTATCTTACCAAACAGTCTATTCAATATTCTTTGTCTTAATGCTTGTAACTAATTACTAAAAATAGTCAACAATTATTGCTAATACAAAGTGGTTTTACTCGTTTATTGATTTCATAATTTTCTAGTCTTAATAATGCTCATTCTTATGCATTTTCTCTCATATTTCATTCGCATTTTCTCAAACCAAACAACCATTTTAAGCTGTTTATTTTTGGGTGCAGGAACGGCTGGAGAGGAGACGCCAGATGCCGTATCACATGCACATTAATCTCGAGCTTCTAGAAGCCGTGCATTTAATATGTGCCATGCTTTTGGAGGTTCCGAATATGGCTGCAAACAGCCACGATGCTAGACGCAAAGTCATCAGCAAGACACTACGAAGGCTACTTGAAGTAAGCGAGAGGCAGACTTTCACGGGTCCCCCAGAAAACGTTCGAGATCATGTTATGGCTGCAACCAGAGCCCTTACCAAAGGCGACTTCCAAAAATCCTTTGATGTTATCAACTCACTTGACGTCTGGAGACTTCTTAGAAACCGTGAGAAGGTTCTAGAAATGCTAAAAGACAAGATCAAAGAAGAAGCTCTAAGGACCTATCTTTTCACATACTCCTCATGCTACGAGACTTTAAAGCTGGAACAGCTTTCAGAGATGTTTGACCTTTCCACTTATCAAACCCATTGTACCGTGAGCAAAATGATGATCAATGATGAACTTCATGCCAGCTGGGATCAACCGACACAGTGCATTGTATTCCATGAGGTTGAACATAGCAGACTACAGGCTTTGGCTTTCCAGTTCACAGAGAAACTAACGGTTCTTGCGGAAAGCAACGAGCGAGCAATTGAGGCTAGGTTTGGTGGAGGTGGATTGGAGAGCCTGCCATCGAGAAGGAGGGAAGGTGGTCAGCAGGATTACGCATCTGTTGCTAAATGGCAAGATAACTACAACACACAGTCACAGGGACGAAGTGGTGGGCGGTCAGGGTCAGGGTCAGGGTCAGGGTATGGGAACGGAAGGGCGTATGGTCCTGGTCAGAGTCAGACGTATAGAGGAAACCAATCGAGAGGTGGTGGATATCAACAACAGCAGAGTTCATCACGTTTCCATGATTCTGGTAGTGCATATGGAGGTGGTGGGCGTAACACGATGGGGGGTAGTAGGGGAAGTCAGATGGATGGTTCGAGTCGCATGGTCAGTCTGAATAGAGGAATTCGTACTTAAAAAACGCTTTGATCGCATTTTGGCATTGAGATATTTAGTTAGTTATATTCTGTTCTGTTGAGAGGAGCTATTATGGATGGATGGATGGATTCATTCAGTATTTTGTTTTGTTTTGCTTGTTTGATCTCTTTTTCTAGCACAAGAAAGAAATTATTTTCCCTTTCTAAGTCATAATAATATTGATTAATGATAAAGATTATTAATGTTTATTATGATTAGAGAGATGGGTCGGTCATCAAGTCACTTTTGGCCTAGTCCTTGGATTCCAGGTCCTAAAAGAATCAAAATGGCTGGATGGGGTAAGACGCAAGATGTTTTCGTGCTGTTATGATAAAGTTCATAGCGTTTTTGTGCTGTTATGGTAAAGTTTATAGTGTTTTCATTAAGCATGCCTCCATTTGGTCACTCCATACTAAATTGTTATTTTTTAACGATACTTACTTTCCAACAGACTAGGTTTTAACTTGTAATAGCGAATATTTTAGACGAAATTGTACATATATTGATATGATTTTCGGGTTTCCATTTGCAAGGTTTTTAAACTTGTTAAATTTAACATCAACAATCCATCCAAATAAAGTTTCATTATAATCATTCAAGTTTGTATTGACTAATGTATGTTTTCCCGTACATCAATACGATTTGCAAGTCAAAAAAATATCATCAATAGGATGTTAATTTTGGTGGTATATGGTTGCAATATGGTTCTAAGAGTTAACACTACATTAAAAGTGTCCATATTTTCTCTCTACTTAACTATGGATAACAAAAACGAAATTTTTTTGGTAATAAATCATTTGGTTTCTAAGGATATACTTGTTATAATCAAAGTTTGGTTTTTGATTTTTAGTTTCTGTTAAGTTTTAATGGTTGATTGTTTTAAAGTAATTAAAGTTTACATAATTATTTATATCTTTATATTTCATGTAGGATTTATGTGTAGAGTAAAGAATACATGTCCATATAGGACATGAAACGACCCGAAGACGACAACAATGGACACTCTGTTAGATTACTTCTTTTTTAAGAATCAAGGCAAATTGCACTAATGAAATGTACTAGGTTGTAGTTCCTATTTTTAAGTTATAATATGTTCCATAGCTTGTTTATAAAGTTATTATTTGTTCTCTTAATTACATCAAAAACTTATTGTGCTTCCTTAAAGTGCATAAAAAACATAAGGTCTTTCAAAATAGAGTTTTTGAAAATAAATTTCACTGAACAAAAACTATAAGCACACTTATATATATATATATTGATACAATTTGTCTTTAGGGATCGTATAAAACTTTGTCTAGTAGCACTCTTTTGTAATATGTTCGGTAATCAAAGTTGATCTACTATTTTTTCTGGGCATTTTGAAAGTTCCATAAATTGTTTTTATATTCAGCTATTGATTACTTAGAAATTCTTAAAAATGTCTTTGGATTCAACTTAAATAGACCTAGCATATAATTTTCTATAATAGATCAAACTAAACCAAATCAAATCAACCATCCATTTCTTCAAATTCTTCTTTGCTTTTTTAACTGTAGATGTTCAAGTCAGCTTGTACATGCCTCAACAATCCCATGAGTCTTGAAGAATAACGGGAAAAATCTCCCACTCCCACTCTCATTCTCTTAAACTGAACCAATCCCCGGCTAAGGGGCTGTTTGGCAGTTGCTGAATGGTGAATGGTTTGGTGCAGAATAATTAAGTGGTCAAAATGATCAAGAGACTCTTATAATATAGTGCAAAATGAAATATAATTGTTTGATAATTATTCAGGATGTAATTAGTGCTGTTAACGGTCAAGGGAGGTTCAAGATACAAAATGATTAAGAGAGTTTTGAAACCATTACGAGGCAAACTTATTTTTTTTGCCAAACAAACTTCACCTCTTAGCGATTCAGATGTTACCTCTTAATGGAACTGTTAAGAGGTATACAAACAACCCCTAACTTTACTAATAATCTGCATATATATCATCATACACTCACTAATTTCTTCAACACAAAACCCTTATCCATCATTTCTTTAGATACCTTCTTTGCCATTTCCTCATTTCCATCATCCCAATATCCTTGCACCAAACAACCATACATAGTACCATCTACCTCAAAACCATTTCTCACCATTTCTTTCAAAACCCCTTCAACCACCTTCATTCTCCCTTTACTTCTAACAAGCCCACAAATCACAAAATTGTAGGACAAGAAGTTTGGCTTACAACCCATTTCAGCCATTTGATTAAGAACAACTATAGCTCTATCTAACTCATCTAACTCCACAAGAACTCTAATCACTTTATTGAAACAAGAAACAGGAGGATGAATCCCATATCCATTCATTTCTCTCAAAAGATCGATTGCATCATTTGGTTTATGTAGTTTACAGAACTCGTTCACTAAAACTTCATAACATTTTGTATCGGGTTTCATTCCACGATGACTAATTAGGTTCTTGAAATGTTGGAATGCTTCATTTGATCTTCCGGCTATGCAATATCCTCTTAATAAACTTGTGTGTGTGGTGATTGTGTCCTTTAAACCGTTTAATCTCATCTTTGTCATCATTCTTTTTGCACTATTAAGGTCTCCACACACGCAAAAGCCGTTGATCAATGTGTTATATGTTAGTTCATTAGGATCAAGATTTCTGCTCACCATTATGTCAAAACAATTCTGTGCATCTTCCAAATCTTTTAGTTTACAATACCCGTCAATTAAGGTCGTGTACGTGACTGTATCTGGTAAGCAATCGTCGGTTTGTTTCATCTTCTCGACAAGTTGTAGTGCTGTCCCCATTAAGCCCTTCTTACACAGTCCGTTAACCATAGTGTTGTAAGCAAGCAAATTAGGTCTCACAGGCATTTCGTCGAACACCTTCTGTGCTTTCTCAATCATACCAGTTTTACAGAACCCTTTAATCATTACAGTGAAAATGGAAACATCTGGCTTAACAATACGATCGCTAATCATATCATCGAACAATTTCTCTGCCAAATCCACTCGATTTCCTTTCACCAATACACCCAAGATTGCATTATAAGAGAATAAACAACGACCTGAATATCTAGTTTTGACGCGATCAAATAAATGGAGAGCCCAACGAATATGACCCAGATCTCCGTGAGCTTTTATGAGCTTACCCACCATGAAATCCGACAACTTGTTGTTGGATTGGAGTAATTCAGTGGCTAGAGAGAACAAGTTTCGAGAAATAAGGAGGTCAGTGATGGCAATGTAAGAGAAATGGGTGTGTGAGTAATTGGTGGGATTAGGGTTAGGGTTTGAAGCCCAGTTGAAGAAGAAGAGAGCATGATAAGGGTTTTGCAGGTTCTGTATAACTCGAATAACGAAATGGCGATTTAAGTGAGAGGAGAAGGGGTTGAGGATGGAAGGATTTGGATTGAGAGGATGATTTGGGTGTTGTGGATTTAGGGTTTGGAGAAGAGAGGTGATTGAGGAGATTGTTGCAAGAATCTGAGATGGGATTTGTGATAAGGATCTTCGAGGAGAAGCCATGGCCATGGCCACCGTCACCGTCATCAAATTCAAAGATCAATCGAATGATTAAGACGCGGGAATGCTTCGTCATATAACGTTGTTCAAACGAGTAATCTTGTATACGTCCAACAACACAAACCAATGATTTTCGGGTCTACCATTTATTTTTATAATACAAAACCCATTTTTAATCTATGAAACTTAATTGTTAACAACAAAGTTTATGGCGTACTGGTTAAGACTTGTCGGGATGAGCAGGTACGATTTCAGGTACAAACAATTTGTGGCCACTGGAGAATTATCTCAGGGTTGCATGCTTTAACAAATTATTATGGATTTTATCTCAGGGTTGCATGCTTTAACAAATTATTATGGATTTTATCTCAGGGTTGCATACTTTAACAAATTATTATGGATTTTATCTCAGGGTTGCATACTTTAACAAATTATTATGGATTAGTCTAAGCGTCTAGGATACCCTTTCTAAAAAAAACTTAATTGTTTTTTTATCTTTGATGTTCGTGCTAGTTTTTGTATAGTTTTACACTCTTTTTTGAATTTTAGAAAGGAAAGAAAAAAGAAGAAGAAATGGAAGTAAATGAAAAATAATATTTTTTTTTATTTGTGTTGTTGACAGGGAAATGAAAGGAAAGAAAATATGCTGTTTTTTATTGTAAGAGAAAAAATGATGTTATTTTTATAAATATATCCTTATTTATCTTGTAATAAAATGTAATTGATGGGTAGAGTGGTAGATACATAATTTTATAAAGGGAAAATTGCAGACACCTGTGAGCTTTTCAGATCTGGCCGTCGGAAACATGGCCTTCACTCCTTAAGACAGAGCTGCAAAAGAAGACCCGAAGGAGAACCAGTGAGGCTGGAGGGAGAAGGTAGAAGAGAAGGAACAACCAGATAACCAATTTTGGTTACAGTACATATTTATTTTTGAATTTTGAGTTGATTATTTAGTTTGTATTTGACTTTTTAATTAATAATGATGATGTGTTCTTTCTAAAATCCACGTCATATTTTTTTAGTCAATGAATTTGCCAAATCAGACAAAGTTAACTTGTTACTTGCTAAGCCGGTAACCGGGTCCCTTAAATAAACATAAACTTTAGATTAGACCCTTAAATGATGAGTTTAAAAGTTGGTTCCCTAAAATAGAAATTAGATCAAAGTTGGTTCCATTTTAATGCAATTTTCCCTTTTATAAATATGTTAATTATTATAATATAATTTTCTTTCCTTTCCTTCTTTAAAAAACTTAAGAACACAACAATTTTTTATTCCCTCCTACTTTCCTTCTTTTTCTTTTTGCTTTCTTTTGCTTCGTAAAAAAGAACTTGAGAATAAACTGTTAGAGAACAGTTAGGTAAACATTTAGACCGATAACTTTTGAAAAAGAGCCACAAAGGTTCAAGTTTTATGGTTAGAAGGTTTAAACGATAACAATAACAAAATAAAAGAACATGAAAAATGGTTAAATCACGTGCAAAATCACATGTGATTTCACACTAACGGTCAATACAAGGGTATGTGGGCGACCTAGATAGAAAGTTGCGTGAATCACATGTGATTTGCCGGTTTTCTAATTCTAATATTTGGTTATTGTTCTTGTATAAATCTGACTTAACCGAACTCAAAATGAGTAATAAGTTTTAATAAATTAGTAAGGGCCCATTCAACAAATGTTTACGGGGAAAGCGGCACTTACCTATAAAGAGTCACTATTCTCATTTATCTTATCAAATAACATTCTTGAGCAATTAAAATAGATTGTTGGTATCTTTTGTAATAGTTCATCCCATATGGATAGAAAATAGGACTTGGGAGCTTCTTATAAGTTTCAGGTTATGCGCTACCGATAACTTTCACCATGACTTAAGTTGGATTCAAAATTATTGGATCAACCTGTTACTTTAGAGCGTTCCATCATTTACTTCATAAGCATTTACCATGTAAGATCTTTGATCCTTGTTATGTCTTTTAACAGGTAAAATTTTCGGTTCTTGTCATGCTCAATAGATAAAGAACGTGACACTGCGTAAGGTCGTAAGCAAACATCCCCTAAATGACAAATTCTTCTTGAAAACATTTTTAAGGAAATAAAAAAAATCTTGTGTTCTATAAAAATTTTAGGAGAAAAATATCATTTACGTTTTCTTCCGGATGTGATAAGAATCAAAACATGTTTGGCCCAGTGGTAAGGTAACATAATGGGGGGGTTGGTGGATGGTATCTCTAACTACCTGGGTTCGAATTCCCGCGGCTGTATGTGGCGATATCCAGACCTTGACCTACCACTCTCTGGTGGGTCCTGGTCGCCGAAAATTAGTCGGGTGCTCTTGGATCCCAGATACCCTTAAAACGTGTGTGTAATTGTCGTTCAACAGAAAAAGAAATCAAAGGAAAAGAAAATCTAAAAAAACACTCTGTAATCTTTTGAAACAAAAATACTTCTTATAAAAAACTGAGAAATATAAATATAAAAAAATATATTTATAAAAATGATTAAAAAATTCTTTTCTTTCCTTTGATTTAAAAACATGATATTTTCTCCTTTCAACTCATTCGTTTTCTTTCTTTTTATTCAGAAAACATAAATAAATAAAAATTCTTTCATTTTCATTCTTTTTTCTCTCTTTCCTTCTTTTTTTTTTTAATTTTCTCTCTAAATTCAAGAAAACAAGTTTTTAAAAGGTTTATGGTTTTTGTCACTCAAATTTCAAAATTTCATTTATGTATATAAACTGTCAGACGTAATTCCGAAAGCACAATCACATAGACGATGTTTGTAATTTATTTTTAAAAAAATGAAATAAAAACGTTTACTTAACAAATATAATGTAATAATTGTTAATTAGCACAGTTTTACTATAAAGTTTTGTTTTTTTCTTCCCTAATGTCCTCACTACTGTTTTTAATATATTTTGAGAATACCTGATTTTTAAAAAGAAGACAAATCATGTTTAAGTTGAATATAAATGCGTACCATGCTAACCAAGTAAAACTACCATAAAATTTTCAAATAAAATGATTATTTTAATATAAACTATCAAATAAAATAAAATAAATTCAGGAATTTTGTTGGTACAAAAAGAATATAAATTATTTGTATCAACAATTACCAACAAATTAATTGAACATCCATAAATGTACCTACCGTATCAATTATTAACAAAGAATCTTTCCATTTCAAACATTTAATGATAACTTATTTTAGAGATCCAATTTTTATTATCATATATGTATTTCATCTTTGTAGTAAATTAAACATCATTTTTATCACCTCTTAAACCAGATCTATAAAATTACGATTATACAAGGAGCGTAGCCTTACGTTAAAAGATGATTGACACACTCTATTGAAAGCATTCAAGACTCTACTAACAATGATTTATGTCGGTTTAAAAGAATATTTTTTATGTTTTAAATTAAAATTTACTAATATAGGGTAATAACGAGAATTGACCATAACGTTACATCTATAATCATCACTCTATTGTGGATCTAAGCCATAAAGTTATGTTCAAGTTATATTTTTTTTTCTTCATAATTTGAACTTTTATCGTATAACAAAACATAGTTTTACATTAATAAAGGATTCATATAATATATAGCGTGTTCAACTACTAGTGGTTTATGTAGGCCTACAAAAAATAAAGTGTACAACCTTATGTTTAAATTTAAATGTACAAACATAAGGCCATGATAAAGAATGACCGTTACCTTACATTTATAGAGGTAATTTTGTGGTGGGTCTACGATGTAATTTATATTTGTTCAATATAAAGTTGAGATTTTTATAATCTTGTTCATTTCTTAAATAGATTTAACTGAATTTAAAAAAAACACGATAATAAAAAAAGACTTGCTATTTGAAATGTTTTCATAAGACTATTTTTCCAAATGTGGTTATGTGAATTGTGAATTATAAAATCAAAACTACAAGAGTGGTGTCTTAATGGTTTGAACTTGAACTCCAAAGGTCATTGGTACCAGGAGGTCTCAAGTTCGAATCCAGAGAGAATTAAGAATCCCCTTGTGGCCACGGAGGTTCAAGTGCGGTGACTCCGAGCTAACCATGAAGTGGGTAGTTGTCTTGGGATTAATCGACTCGTATAACGGGTTGGATATCCAGGTTAATAAAAAAAAGTGTAAAACCATCTAATATGACAATCTACTTTGAGTCAGTGCCGTCCCTGGGGGAGGACGGGTCAGGCGTACGTCCAGGGCCCAAAAAAAATAGGGCCCGATTTTTTCATGTATACTATAATATATATATATTTATTACTAGTTTAAAAAAATTAATAAATAAAAGAGAAACAATGTCTTTTATTATCTAATATGATCCAAAAATAATTTAGCATTATATTAAAAACTCAAACATGTATTAACTAATTATATTGGAGAAGAAAATATGTAAAAAATCGTACTTAACGAGGGCCATTTTTTAACATCTCGTCCAAGGCCCATAAAATGTCAGGAACAAACCTGCTTTGAGTTATATTATAATGTGGTTTTTATTTAATTTGCATGGCTGAAATAAAACTTTTTAAATAGTTAAACTTTACCCTAACAACTTATTGTATATATTTTTATTTAAAATGTGCAAGTGTTGTTACTAAAACTTAGGGGGTGTTTGGGATTGCTTATAAAAACTACTTATTGACTTATTCCAGTGTGACATCAGTAATAAGTCATTTTGAGTGTTTTGAAAAAACAACTTATCCGGTGCCAAAACGATGATAAACAATTTTTTAAGAAGTTAGAAATTTTAACTTATCAACTTTTGATAAACACTTTTCTAGGAAGTCAATAAATTAGTTTTCAAATAAACAATCCCAAACACCCCCTTAAAAAAAGTCAATAAATATTCTACTCTCTCCGTCCTAATTTAAGTGTCCACGTTTCTATTTATATATGTCCCAAAATAAGTGTCCACTTTCAAAAGTAAATAACTAAATTCTCAAATTTACCCTTAATTAATGCATAAATATTTTAAAATTGTGAAGAGTGAGAGAGTAAATAAGGGTAAAGATGTCATTTGGTTTACCAAAAAATGTATTAATTATGCATGTCTAAAATTGAGTGTCATTTTAATTGTGGATACTTAAATTAGGACGGAGGGAGTACTAAATAGTTGAAACATGCTAACACATAAATTTTATTGTAGTGAATAATTTATTCTTGTGATCATAAATGTATTACAGGTATGATAAAAGTACCATTACATAAAATCATTTGGTTTGCTAGCGTTCCAAAAAGATATAGTATCTCACTCTTTCTATATATGAAAACGACTATCATCCTACTTATTATAGCGATATTAATATAGACATTTACTCCATTGTCATTCAAAACTGACATAAAGTTTCAAAATCAGTATCAATTTTAGCTTTTTTTTCCTACCTTACATAATTGTATTCTATGTTACAAAATCAATAACCTTACTATAATAATTTACGAAAATACATATTAAAACGAGCAACTTTGTAGATTCATAATCATTTTATACCATTTTATACCTTCTTTTCCAAAAAAAAAAAATCATTTTATACCAAAACTATTAGTCTATTATACAAATTTCTATAAACATTTAAAAAAGAAATGCAATAATTGATTTATTGGCCACCAATTTTGAAAGAAAAATTATGTGGTAATAAAAGCGCAAATCTTTAAGGAATTTTCCGATCAACCAACCACCGGCCAGCATGCACGCGCGTCTCTTTACTTTCTTATAAAACCTTCGATACATCTGTTCATCGCTTCATTTCATTTCTCTTTTTCTCTCTCTAAAACAAATACCCATTTATTCTTTTCGATTTTCGTTCCTTTTTCTACTCAAATTATATTGGAAAAAATGTACGGTTGGAATCATAAATCAGCCAAATCGAAGAAAAATACACAAAACCCATCGTTTTCTTCCACCCTTCTTGATGAAATCTACCGTTCCATGGATGCCGGTGACGAAAAATCCGGTGAAATTAAGCTGCCGGAAGATAAATTTACCAAGAAACAAAGCGCCGGCAATGGCGGCGCCGGTGCCGGCGCGGTGGCGGACGACGGAATAGCGAGTCACCGGCGAGCGTTTTTGGTTGAAAAATGGATGGATAAGAAAAGAAACCCGAAAAATATAACCGGTCGAATGAAGCCGCCTTTGTCATTGCCGGAATTCCACCGGAAAACGGCCCTGGATAACGACCCTATTTTTTTAAGTTCTGGGTCAAGCTCATCTGAATCGAGCTTCGGATGGTTTTCTGAAACAGACGGTTTCTGCGACCCCAGGTCGCATAAACCATCTTGTTTCAGTAAACCAAAACCCATAAAAGCTGATGTGTTTTCGAAAAAACATCACCAATTGGAGTTTGATTATCGTTCAAACGATAATCAAACTCCAAGCTCGACTTTAATCAAATCAAAAGCTCGAGCATTAAAGATTTACGCAAATCTAAAGAAAGTAAAACAACCCATTTCACCAGGAGGTCGACTCACAAACTTTCTCAACTCTTTATTCGCAAATGGGAACCTAAAGAAACCAAAAGATTCAAATTCATCCGGTTTCGATACCAAAAAGATCGAAAAAATGACCCACGGATCCACGTGTTCTTCGGCCTCTTCGTTTACAAGATCGTGTTTAAGCAAAAATTCTCGAAGATCAAGGGAGAAGCTCAACAATGGAATCCGAAGAACGGTTAGATTCTATCCGGTGAGTGTAATTATCGATCAAGATTCCCGTCCATGTGGCAAAAAGTTCATCCGTGATGAAGACGATTTTATAAAATATAACGATGATGACGATTATAATTATGATGAAGATACATCAAGCGATTTGAGTTCAGATTTATTTGAGCTTGATCACTTGTCGATTTTTAACGAGTGTGATGAAGAACTTCCTGTATATGAAACCACCCATTTTGGCACGAATCGTGCTATTGCTAATGGGTTAATTTGTTAATTAAATTTTGTTCATAGATTAAATCATATATTCGTTTATGGGTTTTTAATTTGTTTGTATTTTACCTTGACGAGATTTTTTTATTTTTTTTATTTTAACAAACAAAAATCAAGATAAAAAACCCTTTTGAATTTAAACTTATAAGATTGAAATCAAGAATCGGTGATTTCAAAGAAACCATTCATGATTTCATCAACTCCATAGTTTAAGAACCGTTGGATTATTAATTTATGTTGATTAAAGAATTAATTTAGCAATGATTGTAACTAATTTGATATTATAAAGAGTTAAAACATGTGGGAATCTTGTTTTTTATTTTATTTTAAGAACATCAAATTTTATTAAACACATTAGTCAAGAGATAGAAAAAAGAAAGAAGTTACATATGAGAGTAAGCACTGATGGGGTTTTGTAACAGAACCACCCAATTAAAATTAAGCTTACTATTTTTAGTGGTGGATCCAGAACTTTTGTCCAGTGGGGTCACCTTTAAGGTATATTAAAGGTCCGTAAAGTCACTCAACATGTTTTTAGCCTAATCACACCATTTTGAAGGATTTTTAATGTCTTTTTGGTAGATTTCGAGGAATTTTTTAGTGTTTTTGTCGATTTCAAAGAAGTTTTTGGTTTTTTTGATTGATTTCAGGAGATTTTTTTGGTTGATTTCAATAGATTTTTTGAAGTCGACTTGGATTGGTGGGTCCCTTACAAAATATCACTGGGGGCAATTAAGTGAGATGTTAAAAAAACAAATTTTTAACCCATGAAAAAATTTCTTTTCTTTCTTTTAGTGGGGTCCTTTCCTTTCCCCCCATAGCTTACCAAGTGCATCCGTCCCTGCCTACTCTAGTTAGTGACCAAAAAAACGGCCAACTCACAATATTATCCCAAATATTTGTCTTTTTAGGCTTGTCGTGCCTAAACAAAATCCCATTGCGAGGCTACCAAATAATCTAGAGAATCGTCATGTTTACTGCTTTTAAGGTATAGAAACAAGAGTAATTTTATCAGGTTAGCTCACTTATCGATAAGGTTTGGGCTTTTAAGGTTTTTATTCATAGGTTATCAGTTCGAGTTTTATAAGATCACATAAAATTTTCTTAACTGTTATACTAGATTTTTAGATTAGTCGGAGTATGTACAAACTGATTTAATAAAAAAAATATTTGAAATGGAAACCTGAATAGAAGGGAATTCTTTTGATTTTGGTTGATCCCAAGTTGATGGATGGATGAATGGATGGATTGGAGAATGACAGTTTGTGAGATAATAAAAAGCAAAAAAGCAAATTAAAGAGATGTCTAAAAGAAGAAAAGAAAATGAAGATTCCAAGATCGAAACGAGAAGTAAGGTCAAAGACAATTGATAAAAGACCAGACCATCTTTCGTTTTATTCTCTTTATCATCTTCGTTTTATAACTGGTTTTTCCGTATTTAGATTTTGAAAAAAGAGTATATATATATATATATATATATAGAGAGAGAGAGAGAGAGAGGGAGAGAAACGTTCAAATGAGAACTCAATTTGGTTGTGAACGTGACGACAAATGAAAGCGCGACACATGTCTGAATATAGATTATTCAGAATGAATATACAAAGATATATTCAGACTGAATATTTACTATATTCAGTCTGAATATTTCTTTGAATGGGACACATGTCACACTCTCATTTGTCCTCACGTTCACAACCAAATTTAAGTTCTCATTTGAACCCGCCCCTATATATATGTATGTAAATATATTTTTTTTGTTCAATATTTCTTTTACGGGATGTGATAAAATGGAACATTGTGAAACAAGTACTCGGTAAAATAATTGTCTAAATTCTATGTAGTTTTTACTTCAGAAAGTTCATTCATGTATTGCGATACAATGTATTTTGATTATGAGCATATCATATCATGCCTCATTTTTTCACTTTCATTTCTATCTCATCAAATTAAAAACTTTCTCAAAAATTCATAATGATAGTTTTTATGGGTTCCATTAAATAAATAAGAAATATGTCACTTCACACAAACTTCATGATAAGATCCAAAGTTCTTGTTCAAACACCTAGGAGGCTTTAAGTTTTTATAATTACCTCTCACAATAGCAGTTCTTATAAGTCACTACATTTTTATCTAATAAGAACCTTGCATTGGAGATGCTCTAAGAAACTCAAGCCTTCAATTTTAATTCATGTTTCATTACAATAAAATTGGGTTTATGGAATGTCTAAAATATCTATAACGTCTTAATATAGTATTTTATATAACTTAAACTTATAGGATTGAACTATAAAGTATCATATCTAAAAGTATTACAATATGGTTATAGGACGTTTTTGGGCGTTTCAGTTAGGGGTGGCAAAAAGTGTCCCAACTCGAACCCAACTCAAAATTAGCAGGCTGTGTTAAGATTTTCAACCCATTTAAGTTAAATGGGTCAACACGCCCAACCCATTTTGGGTTGAAATTCTAGACATGTTTTCAATCCATTCACAACCTGTTTTCAACCCGTTTAAAATATTATATATTTTTTATTTTATTTTTAGTTATAATGTCTAATAATATTTATGAAACATAGAAAATTTGAAACCCTCTCAGTTTTGTCAAGTGTGAAACCGTAATAAAATAATATTTAACCCGCCTCCAAGTCTTCCTCTCGGCTCTCTCTCTTTTCCCGTCGTCAGCCTCCAATTCTCTAACATAAATTAAAGTAACTAAATTAGATGCTTAATATATGAATAATTTATTGTATTTGTGGTTGTGTTTTATATAAACTTTAAACAATTTATTTTTATGTGTGGTTGTAGTTGTACTTTGTGCATCTAACTAAATTGTCTAATCAATTTTTTATATATAAAACTTTAAAATAAAACATGTTAATCCAGGTTCAACCCATTTATTTAGCAGATTGGGTTGAAAAAACCATAAACTCGGTGTCAACCTATAGTTCATGTTTGTTAACCTTAAATCTAACATATTTCATGTTTCTTAACCATAAAGTAAATAATTTTTCAATTTATTGAAAACACAAAAATGGTTAAGTTTTAACTAACTTTTTGAAAAGCTAATCTCAATAGCTTATTGTGATTTTTATTTTATTTTTTTCATTTATGCCTTTATATTTTACATAAATATTTTTTATATTTTTTTCATTTATACCTTTGTATTTTACCACACATACACAAACATTAAAGAACCATTATCCAACTGAAACGACTATCGTGACTTAAACTTGAACACAACCTACAAGATGGAGACTAATAAGCAAACACTGACTTAGTCATACCCTAGGTAACTCTACGATATCCCCACACTAGAAACGTCACACCAGTATCGCCATCCTAGATCCATGGGCACACTAATCATTAGAGACAGACCTACATACAAAGTCCTAAATATACGTACCACCATTCATTCAACTTAGCCAAATCCTTGTGGAAGCTAGAATAACAACCACAAACCCAAATGAACAAGAACATGCTACAAAGATAAACAAAAAAATGATGCCAAAGATGTTTTGAACGCTTCAAATTGGTCGAATATTTAAAGTTTCTAAAAGTTAAGTTGTAGCTCCTAAACTTCAAATTTTGGCCCTAATTCTATTTATTTATATTTTTTGAAAGAAAAACACAGAGAAATACTTGGAGCATCTCTAACATATTCTATAAAAATGTAAAATCAAAAGTCATCATTTTCAAAGAAAATTTATATTTGTCTCTAAAAGTTTCTCCATTTTAGAGATTACAATATAAATTATATTGTTAAAATATTCAATAAATTTCATAATTTTTTTTTTGAATTTAGTAATAAAAAACTTAATAAATAATATAACTAGGGGTGCTCAAATGTAACACCCGGAAAATTCTACGAAAAACCCAAACCATTTAAGACGACTCACTTTGTAGATTGAACATTTATTCGGGTTTAAATCTATTTGAGGTAGTCAAATTTGATGTTCTAAAGTTAATTTCTTGATTACTTAGTTGTTGTATGAAGAAGGTTTGAAGGTATACAACTAAACTCAAAGCAAGGAGGTTTTCGGGTGAATTAGGCAAGCTGGGCGAGTCTTTGGCGACTCAAGACCCACTTGAAAGTCGCTTTATTCGCTGTTGGAGGCAAAAACAGAGGCTTGGGAGAGTCCTTGGCGACTCAAGACTCGCTTGAAACTCTCCCGGATTTAGGTCAAAATGAGAAATTTGGGTATTTTGTTTTAAGATGATGGTTTGAGCATCATAAATGGTTTTAACGTTTGGAAGTGTTCTAAAATGAAATACTCTTTGGTTTTTGACACCAAAATGGTTTGACCCAATTTTTGGTAAAATGCACATTTCAAAGAGAAATGATTATTTAAAGGTTTTTGGTGTTTGGAAATCTATCTATACGTCTTGTGAGATGTATTCGATTTATAGACTAGCCAACCATGGATCCATAGGCATAAGAGTCTAAATTTATTTATTGCGAAAGATAGTCTAAATTACCCTTTTAAATTGAAAATTGACATTGTGGAATTTGCGTGTTATTTCCTGACTATCCTTTCACTCACTCGGAACTTGCATTGTGGAATTTGCGTGTGGTTCTTGAGAAGAGGGCATGTGCACAACTGGCTATCGTACTGGATTTTGATAGATGTCTTGAATTGCATTGTGGAATTTGCGTGCAATTCTTTGTGCCGTCCCGTAACATTGGTTTGTGGTCTACCTTCGTGTCCCACCACAACTAATGGTAATTTTGGGTCTCCCCTGATAGTTTTAAAAAGACCCTTGCTCACCAAGAGTAATCTTCAAGTAAAGTTAAATTGGATAAAGTGTGCCGACTCTTTATTTAAAACATTTTACTGCTTTATCCATTTAACTGTTTGTACTCACTAGGCGTAAGTTTAACACTTGATCTTAAATGTTGTTTAGCAAATGATCGGCTAAAGGGGCTTCTTAGAGAGGAGCGGTGTGGCGTGTCAGTGAAGCACCCTTTTTGGGATTACAATTTAGAGTGTAAATTTTGGAGATATTAGAATGTTTATTTTGAGAATATAAGTGACACCCGAACATAATCTATAATCTGAATGTTGTATAGATTAATAGGTTGTCATCTAGTATTCGTTTTATGTTGTAAACTCCCGTACTCATTCCCCACTTATTGAGTGATTTTATTTAATTACGCATTTACTTTTCGGTTTAAATTTACTCTAAATTTTAGGGAGTTACATCAAAATACTGACCAACCTAACCCGAAAAAACACAAAAAACTCAACCCGGGGTAACCCGACACATATATGATATAAAAATAGGTCAAACCGCATCTATTGGGTTGGAATTGGGTTGGGGTAATTTGAACCCAATCCAAACCCGATGAAGCCGATGCCTTTATATACTACGAATTTATAACGATTGTTAAGTATTTGATTAATATATGTACATTAAACCAACCCGTAATTAGGTATATTCAAAATTGTATTACAATTTCAACCATAATTTTACTTTCTTGTTTGCATGAATTATCAAAAAAAATTCGAAATTGTTAGACTTTTTATATGTTCTCATTTTAATTTTACTTCATTTAAATAAAACGTTGAGTAATATCGTAAAATGATGTACCAAGAATTCAACTCGATCAACCCAACCAACCCCCTCAACCCACACGGTTTGGGTTGGGTTGGGTTGGGTTGTAGTTTTGTTTAGGTTGGGTTGGGTTGGGTTGAGATTTTTCAAACCACAAACATTGGATTGGGTTTCTCAAATACCTTCAACCCAACCAATAACCTTGATAGATACCCAGTAATATTGTTGAATGGGTTATTTTGTGTTTCGCTGCGATCGATGGAAACGGATCTCCCCCATCACCGAAAGGTGTTGTTTTAGGTGTTGAATTTTATGATTTTATCCATGTTTTCGGTTACGTTTCGAGTATGGTATGTTTTCCATAATTTATGATTTTCTGGGTATTGAGCCTTACCTATGTTTTGATGTTTTGGATGATAGAGTTTATCCAAATTTCAGTATTTGAACATTGAACTTTATTCACGTTTTGAGTGAATATTAGATTTCGAGTACATATTTGAATGGGTGTTTTGACTTGGGTTTTTCATCATGAAAAAGATGGTTTTTGGAGAGATGTTGTTTTTATGGTATCGACATTTCATTTGAGAAATCATTATTTAAATAAGCAGCCTATATTTTTTGCCATTTTATAATTGCGATGAAATTGTTTGAAGTCACTAGGTGTTAAACCTAACCCGTTTTTATTTATCAGCATATGCACCAGATCCTTGTTGAAGAATGGTACTAGCGACATCGTGGAGAGTTGAGTGCTAGTTAGATGCACTAGAAGGATCCAACTAATTAGGGGTGTCTTCCATATTTTGGAATAACGACTATGTATAAGTCAGTTTTTGTAACACGATTTTGTCCTAGGCTTTATGTAAGGTTCTGTTTGCCATTTTATTGATGTTAAATCTAGATTTGTTATTTGAGCTAATCAGGTATCGGTTTTTAGAAAGGAATTTATCCTTGAATTGATGTTTTATCAACAAAAAAAATAGTCGCTCTTTTTGTGATTCTTGTTTTGAAATCAGTTTTATTTTTTGAAAGCATGGATGATGGATGTCTGGTGCGCGAAACTCATAAATTCAATAGTTATTGGACAAACACACATATCTCATATTTCAAGTGAAAGAATGTTGGCAAAAGTTTCGCACCAGATTTAATGTTAAATAATAGGTAAACTCGTATGCTCTTTGTTAGTAGCGTTTTTTTTAGAAAACACCCCTCCAACGAAATTGAGGTGTTGCAATAACTTCCAAAGTGACTTTAAGGGGTGTTTGGGATTGTTTATTTTAATTGATTATTGACTTGTTCCGGTGTGGTACCGGTAATAAGCAATTTTTAGTGTTTGGATGGGGAAAAAACAATAAAATGTTTATATCCGTGTCAAGCCGGTAATAAGAAGTTTTTGATAAGTTAGAACCTTCTAACTTATTTGAAACAAATATCAGATTTTTGGTTATTTTACATGTATAAGCAATCTCAAATACCTCTAAAAACAACTTATTAACTTATTACGTTTTGATACCATCATAAGCTAATCCAGACATTTTTTATGAAACTCTGAGTTAATAAACAATTTTACATTAAGACATAAGTTATTTTAAGTAAGCAATCTCAAACACCTTCTAATCACCCAATAAAAAGTTATATTGTTTGAAATAAATCTTTATTTGTAGTCATCAATAAATCTATAAAATAAAATAAAAAATATTCCAAAGTCTAAAGCCACCTATTATAAAAGGGAGGTAAACAAAAAAATGGTTGACAACTTTTGGTGATCTTACTTTTATTGGAAGTAAGCAATAATTATAATTAAGCTTCTATTGAGTAGCACCACCAAATTCAAACCCTAACTAGCCAAGTACCCCTTTCTCATCATTGCTAATTAACAATTCAATAAAAATTGTAGTTTAAAAAAACACAACTTTATTATATATGGCATTGGATCTTTATTTCAATATTAATAGTGTTTATGTATAAGATATTAAGATAACATCTAACACGACCCTAGTGGGCCTTGTCTAAGGTTATAACCGTCTTTTCACATCATGGAACATTCTCTAATTATCCTATTAATTCTTTTATAGAACGTTCTATTTTTGTTTTATAAGTATGTCATCAAGTGTTGACATACATACCTCTCTGAAGAGAGATGATAACAAAAATAACACACTTGTAAAATGTGGCACAATAATTGTGCAAGTATATATCAGCGATTGAGTTCACTTACAAGTAATTATCAAAAATCATTCCACAGAGACTAGCCTTACTAAGAATCAGAGATTTCCATAGACTTTATGTGCAAAGTTAGATTTTACAAAATTGATTTTTGTTGAGATGATATTGGTGATTTAATATAACATGTAATAAAAAATGGGTATGTGTGTGTAAGTTTTTCTCGAGAGTATGTTAATAGCTTAAGTGGTTGACGAAACCGGATACAAAATACCCCCATAGGATTTCCTTTTCTCGAAGCTACGTTGTATGGGTTGTGGTTACAGTTTTCTCACAAAGTATCCACAAATGCTAATTTTCGATTTGCCAACCTTACTAAATAGATCTCGAGATTTAGTTCCGACAATAGGGAGAGATGCACATACCTCTATGACACACCAACTCGACCGACATCTGGACCTTAGTACGATTATGCAAAAATCCATATCTCTATCTGATTATTAAAGATTTTCCCAAACCTCCTTGAACATTCAAGTCATATGTCGAATCTGCCCACCTATGGGTCAAAGATCTAATATTAATACACACAAGTGATCGACTTGTCCGTATTGATTTAAGACTTCAATTCGATGACCAAACCGAAGAGTTAGCAAAAAGTAGTAACACATAAGTGTTATATTTTGACCTCTCAGGTTTGGATTACCTACACGTAAGGGGGGTTTAGCTAATAGTTAAAAGAGAAACCATAACCAAAGAGAAGAAGTACTTAAACTTAAATTGTATTAAACTAAAACCTGCTACTATGGCCACAAACTCACCACAGTGTTGAAAAGAAAGTAAGATTGCAGAAAATTATACACAAAGCTAAAGTAAAATGCAAGAGTAAAATGATACTTTTCGGCTTCTAATCCACGTCCAAGCATGCTTCAAAATGAAATGTCAAGCCCCTTCATATAGTTGAAGAGGAGAGAGGGTGTGAAAGAGACTTGAGGGAGAAGAAAGGACATTTCATGGTTTGTCTGCTACCATATTACCGAATTAGTAGTAAAAATCTGCAAAGAAAACTTTTGATGTAGTTGTTCACCACAATGGCTTACCAGCTCCAAAAACGACACATATATTAACCAAAATACAAACTTTTATCCTTAAC
The DNA here is from genome assembly GCA_036898165.1 of Silybum marianum. Taxonomy (NCBI): domain Eukaryota; kingdom Viridiplantae; phylum Streptophyta; class Magnoliopsida; order Asterales; family Asteraceae; genus Silybum; species Silybum marianum. The sequence goes on from CM072528.1 coordinate 45,047,774, forward strand.
AACTCCAAATGAAAATAAATAAATAAGAGAAATACAAATATATAAAGAAAAGACACAATAAAAAAAGAATAAGAAGACTCGTTAACAAAATGTAAATAACTCTCAAAATAAAAGTTATGAAGAGACCACAAGTTTTTGTGCAATTTCCAGTGTGAAGTAATTAGGTTATTGTCGGGGGTGAATACCGAATACACTTGTTTGGTGGTAAGAGAAAGGCCCTAGTGAAACCAAACTTTAATTATCATTTTATTAAAACTAGAAACAAACTTGAACATGCATGTACAACAAATGCACAATTAAAGGTAACTCTCTTTATTGCCTATATAAACATGTTTGACAAAATCATACATAGAAAAATAATAATTAAATTTCAAATATTATTGATATTAATTTTTTCAAAACAAAAACCGATATAAAATATAAATTGTTGAATTTGATTAATTTTAATTCAGATAGAAATTATAAAACTTATCCTTATATTTTCTCTTTATTTACGTCATGTCCTCATTTTTTTGGCCTTGTGCCCCTCAACTGCATCATATCCGAGAGTTTTCGACGATCAATAAACTCATATACAAATAAAATCAATAAAATAGTGTTATATTGCGCTATTCAGTGTAACTAAAATAGTTAAAAGAAAATTACCTAATAAACAAACCGTTTAATTAACTTAAAACGTAAACAATCAAAAACCATTTTAGTTTGAATGAATTATTCGACTTCGGAATTTTTTGCATCCTTACCAATCATCTAAAATTCTGAAAAGCACTTGTTATTGTAATTGATGAAATGTTGGATTGAATATGTTGAATATAAAGAAAAAAATAGTAGGTTTGGAAAGGTTTGTAATTGTGGTTGATGGCATGAGCGGGTGTTAATAAACATGATTACATTGGAGGAGCATGCAATGAAATACTCCACACTAAAGAATCTCTTTCTGGTCAATATCTACCAACCATCATCAAATCATTAAGCACACACCAAATATACATATACATATACACATATTATATATACATACATATATATATATATATAGGTCAGGTGTAAGGGAAACTCATAGAAAATGAAAAATTTGGGAAACGTCCTAATAACCATTCATCTGTATGGTATAAACATGTGTATACAAGTAATTTGTCCGGTATGCTCGCACACGTACATAAAAACCAAAAGACAACTTCAATAATTACTTGTATGAACATGTATAGATTATACAAATGAACAGTCATCAGCGTGTTCGTTTATTTTTCATTTTTGAGGTTTTCCCTTAACCTCCATATATATATATATATATATATATAGGGTTGAGATCACGTGAGACCACCCTGTTTATGTGGGACCCATGAGACCACCCTTTTACACTTGAAACTTCACAACAAAAATATTGTGAAAGTAAAAAAAATATGATGGGTTCATGTAAGACCAGCCTGTTTCCTTGAGACCCGTTGGAGACCCGTGAAACCACTTTTTTACTCTTGAAAATTTCACAGCAAAAACACTGTGAAGGTTACCTTCACAGCAAGAACACTATGTAGATTACTTTCATAGCAAAAATACTTTAAAGATTCATATTTTTTTTACCTTCATAATGTTTTTGCTGTAAAATTTCAAGTGTAAAAGGGTGGTCTCACGGAAACAGGGTGGTCTCACGTGATCCCAAGTCTATATATATATATATAGTATATAGGAGTTAAATAAAATAAAAATTAAAAACAGGTTGAAAACTATGAGAATCGATCTAAGTCTTAATTTGGTTTTGATCCTATGGTTTTAATTGAAAGCTATTTTTAGCTAAAAAGGGCATAATCGTAATTTTAATAATAAGATTCAGTAGATGAAACATACATATTCACTCACCATATGAAACACGCAAATTCACCATATGAAACACATACTAATTCACCACATGAAATCCAAATATAGTTGATCATTCTTTATATATAGAACACATACTAATTCACCAGATTCATCATATAAATCCAAGTGTAGTCAACGATGAATTAGAAAAGTCAAATATGACGGCTGTAACAAAATCACTATTGCGCCTTCCCTTTTTATTAATATTACAAATATGTTATCATGATTATTATTAACCTTTGATTAAAAATTTTAATGGTTAAAATTAGTCCTTACAATCCTCGTATCTTTTTACAGTTTTTATTTTATTATTGCCATATATATATATATATATATAGAGAGAGAGAGAGAGAGGGGGGGGGGTTCATGCGAGGACGGTAGCAATTTACGAGAATGCGAGGACAATCCTCAGCCAATCATTTTATACATGGAATTTTTTTCATGTACAAAATCATATGTGATTTTGTACTGGTATAAAAAATGACAACCGCGACTTTTGCTGCAGGAAAAGTTTCGGCTAATCATATATGATTTTGTATGTGAATCATATATGATTTTGTACATGAATCATATGTGATTTTGTACATGAAAAATTTCATGTGCAAAATGATTGACTGAGGATTGTCCTCGCATTCTCGTAAATTGTTACCGTCTTCACATTAACCTATTTCTATATATATATATATACAGAGAGAGAGAGAGAGAGGGATTTTCAAATACAAACCAGTTAAATATTATAAACTATACAAATCATACAAATCAATATAAAAATAAATTTTTTCATCAAATGCTACGATTTAAGATATTATTACACATATGTTTGTTTCATAATGTAAAAGTTTCACATGTATTTGTTTTCATAAGTTGAAAATTTCTCATATATTTTTTATGCAAAGTTTCACATGTATTTGTTTCATAATTTAAAAGTTGCACATTTAATTTTTTCACAAAGTGAAACAAACATATGTGTAATAATATCTTAAAGCATAGCATTTGATGAAAATAAAAATCATGAAAAAAAATCATTTTTATACTAATTTGTACGAGTTTGTAACATTTAATTGGTTTGTATTTGAACCAGTCTCTCTCTCTCTGTCTATATATATATATATATATATTATATAGGGAAGGGTTCAAACGAGAACACCCCCATTTTACGAGAACGCAAGAACATTCTTTTACTATAGAAAATCACATGTGATACTATTATTCTGTCTCATAGGATATACATGTGATAGTAAATCAGAGACGTGGACGAATTTTGACGCTATCTATGTTGTGGGTCAAGTCGCCCTTACACCACTAAGCCCCGTCACATGTATTATCACATGTGATAAGGATGTTCTTGATGTGATACTATAATCCATCAAGACCATCACATGTGATACTAAATCATAGACGCAGACGATCTTTGACGAGGCCTAAGACGTAGGGCACGTCGTCCGCACATCACCATGTCTCTGCACGTGTATTATCACATGTGATAAGGGTGTTCTCGCGTTCTCGTAAGATGGAGGTGTTCTCGTTTGAATCTCCACCTATATATATATATATATATATATATGGGGGCAGGTTCAAATAAGAACTCAAATTTGGTTGTGAACGTGACGACAAATGAGAGCGCGACACGTGTCATATTCAGACTGAATAATCAAAGAAATATTCAAACCGAATAAAACTGAATATAATATTTATTTAGTCTGAATAAGCATAATTCAGACTGAATAAATACTATCTTCAGCTTTATTCGGTCTGAATATTTCTTTGATTATTCAATCTGAATAATCTACATTCAGACACATGTGTCGCTCTTATTTGTTCTCACGTTCACAACCAAATTTGAGTTCTCATTTGAACCAGCCCCTATATATATATAATAGAGAGAGAGAGAGATAGAGATAGACATAGAGAGAGAGAGAGAATGAATGACAGAATGAAGGTAGAGGGTTGTTGATGGGTTTAAATTTTGTTTATTAATATAGTTACAACTTCCATGAAAGAAACGAATCTTTGCATATATATATATATATGTACATATATATAATATGAAGCTAATGGTTTTTGTTTCTTTTGTGGTCTTTTTTTTTATTTGAAGTTCTTTTAATCGGTTTTATATAAGTTTTGGACCGTTAAAATGTAATTTTAAAGGAGATGTCAAAAAGTTTTTGTTTGGCAAAATGCTAAAAAAATAACACTATTTAAAAGTTATTAACATACATATATCGAATTTAATTAGGTTTTTTTACACAAAAGAAATGCAATTATGTCAGAATAGACGATTCTAATAATCATACACATAATTTTATTGCAAAAAAAGTTATTAAAATTTAAAACCACACCTTTGAACACTTACTTTTACATATTTTATTACACCCTTGTTTCCAAAGCTATATATACTTGGCTTCTATTAAACATAAAGTAATGCACCACAAGCACTTATTTTAGACGTACTTATTTTAACATAACTAGTGTTACTCCTTATTTTAGACGTACTTATTTAGTCCATCCTTGAGATATGATTCATATACAATACATGTAAACCATTTGGAACTTTGGACTGATGAAACATCGAGTTTATACATATCTATAAAAATAAACATCTCATCAAATTAAGCATATAAAACTCGAGAATTCCAATGTAATTTGCAGCCATGAAACGAGTTTCATGCGCAAGGATGGATCTATGAAGGGGAGTTGGGTCGTAAGCTGACCTCACAAATTTTAAAAATTAATTTTTGTGATGTATATATAGGGTTGGGTTCACGTGAGGCAAACTATTTCCGTGAGACCAGTACCCTTTTACACTTGAAACTTCACAACAAAAATATTGTGAAGGTAAAAAAAATATGATGGGTTCATGTAAGACCAGCATGTTTTCTTGAGACCCGTTGGAGACCCGTGAAACCATTTTTTTACTCTTGAAAACTTCACAGCAAAAACACTGTGAAGGTAAAAAAAATCTGAACCTTCACAGCAAAAACATTGTGAAGGTTACTTTCACAGCAAAAACACTATGTAGGTTACTTTCATAGCAAAAATACTTTAAAGATTCATATATTTTTTACCTTCATAGTGTTTTTGCTGTGAAGTTTCAAGTGTAAAAGGGTGGTGTCACGGAAACAGGGTGGTCTAACATGATCCCAAGTCTCTCTCTCTATATATATACATATAGGGGCGGATTCAAATAAGAACTCAAATTTGGTTGTGAACGTGCATGAGGACAAATGAGAGTGCGACACGTGTCTCATTCAAAGAAATATTCAGACTGAATATACAAAGAAATATTCAGACCGAATACAGTATATATTCAGTCTGAATATTTCTTTGTATATTCAGTCTGAATAATCTATATTCAGACACGTGTCACGCTCTCATTTATCCTCACATTCACAACCAAATTTGAGTTCACATTTGAACTTTCCTCTCTCTCTCTCTCTCTCTATATATATATATATATATATAGAGAGAGAGAGAGAGAAAGTTTGAATGTGAACTCAAATTTGGTTGTGAACATGAAGACAAAGGAGATTGCGACATGTGTCTCATTCAGTTTGAATAATGAAGGGCATTCGGTATGAATAATGAAGGTAAAGTTCATTCATTATTCAGTGTCAAACCTATTCGTAAGAATACGAGAATGAAGCCTATTCGTAAGAATACGAGAATGAAACCTATTCGTAAGATTCAAATTCAAACGAGAATGAAAGTTTTTCGTAAGAATACGAGAATGGTCGTTCATGTAATCATATATAAAATCATATATGATGTTGTACTAAATCACCCATGATTTCGGACGACTTTTTTCATGCCACTTAAGTGGCCTCAAAAGCCGTCCACTCCAATTAATGCAAAATCACATATGATTATGTATCGTTCTCTTATTTTCTTAAATAGGTATAATTTTCGTATAAACCTATGTATACTTATCTGATATATTTTACATACATACATACTTTTGACCACAAAATTTTATAAATCTGTATTTTGACCCATTATAAAAAGAGGCTTGAATGCGCTACTGATATTGACACCTATCAACATATAATAGTAGGGAGTCCTACATTCAATTTAAAGTTAATTCCCTATCATGGTATAGACTTTAGAGCTATGCACCTACTTCAAATTACATATTTATCTGATGGGTTTTTCCTTTTACACCCTAGTCTATGGTACACCCAAGCCTATAATGTATATAGTAACATTAAAAAAAAAGTTAAAGTAAGCATGAACATCCTAATCCCATTGATAGATATGATATAAATTAGGGTGCAAAAGGTACCATCCTTATCTGATATTTGTGTTAGACATAAAGGTGTATAGTATGTGACTATCTATTCTTTTTTATGAAATTATATTTATAAATTACATTGACCATTCGATTTATATGGACATTAATTATGAGTAGTATTTTAAGTGAACTGTATAAATAATTAGTGAATGTGGTTGAATAAAATATTTGATATACATAGTTAAATCAAATAAAAAAGCAACAACAATACTCGATCATTTATAATTGTATTGGATGTGATCCAAATACCAAATTTAATCAATTAATTATAGATATGTTAAATAAAAAATAAAAAAAAGGTGTAAAGTTGTGGGTGTTATTTGAGTTGATGGATGGTAGCAATGATTTAAGGAATAATGTAAAATTGAAGGCTGGATACCAGCGATTTGCAGCTTCTAGGTAACTACGTATCCATCTTTCAAACCCTACCGTCCTTTCTTTTTAATTTACATTTTTTTTAATATAGGGATTGATGCAGTTGAAAATTTAACTTAGAAAACGTATAATGGAATTCGATGGAATTGGAATTTATCAAAGGTATTTGACTTTGAAGGAATTGGAATGGAATTTGACTATGTGTTTGGTTGACAGGAATCGGAATAGAATTTTGCAAAAAAATAGGAATATTCACTTATCGGGAGAGGGTGGTGGTTAAATTTATTTTTGTCTTTCTAAATGAAAATTATAAATTATGTTAAGGAATGATCAAATCATTCACATATGCTAAGAAATGATCAAATCCCTCAACCATGGAATCCAATCAATTCATTCCGCAAACCAAACAAGGACATAGGCCCAAGGCCTAGGGCAACACAGAGTCCATTGGCAGCAAAAAGAATTCGTATGGTATCCATAAGTGGGTTCATTTGAGCCTAAAAATAATATTACCATTGCACAACCCAAGGGTCGCATCTGTTGACTGTCGCTCACGGCTCATCTCCCTCAAGTCTGAATAAATGAACCACGTACACAGTACACTCGTCACTCGCTCTCACTCTAGTCTTTCGACTATTGACCTCCTTTCACGGCTTCACCCTTCCGTGACCTGACCAGTGGCATTATGGCAGTGACCATACACTGATAGCCCGATACGCCTCAACCCTCACGGCCCTACTTCTAAGACCTCGTTTATGGAATCTGGAAGACTAGAACTCACTTTAGTTTGGTAAAATTCTGAATTTTGGTTTTTAATTTGCTTTATTTGGTGCTGTTTATCTGTTTACATTTGTTTAATTTAGTTTAGTTTAGTTTAGTTTATACAATTATACTTGGGGATTTAGCCAGGGTTATTTAGTTTGGTTTAGTTTAGGTTAGGGATTTAGGCTTATGATCTAAGTTATCTTAGAGTTTGTTTACTAGTAGCTTAATGGGACTCGTAGTTTATTTGGTAATTGGCGGCTTAATGATGTAGAAAGTGGCTTATTCAGTAAGCTTTTAGGATGGGCTTGATGAATTAAGTGCTTTTATTTAGGATGGTTTTTTTTATAGATGGAAGGATCATGTCTTTCAATTTGGAGGGAAAAGTTTGAAAAAAAAGCCTTGGTTTTCTGCCTAATGCTCCCCTAGAAGCTTTTTGAATAAGCTACTTTCTATATCATTAAGCCACCACCAAATAGTTGACCAAATAAGCTTTAAACTCGTTAGAACAAACAGACCCTTAATGAAAAATCAACCAAACAGCCTTTTATAGGTCTTTGAGATCTTAAAAAAGCACCATGAAACCTTGGATTTTGAGTTATAATGGCTGCAAATTGTTTGAGACGAATAGAGACGAGATCAAGAGACTATTCTTCGGGCAACAGATACAAAAAGGGGTATTCAAAAAAGCTACGGCAGAGCAGATACGTTAGAAGAAAGTAAAATATGGGCTTTCAGAGAAGGGAAGGGTTCTTACAACGTCTTCAACAAAAAACCATCTATTCAAAACGAAAATGGACGCCTCCATGAGGTCGATTCTGATGACTTCTCTGATCTTCAAGAAATCAATGTCGCCTTCCCCACATGAACATATCTCAGGTGTGTAAACTTAATGATGTAAACATATATCATAAATGTTTACGTTCATTAATCATGATAAACGTTTGCAACCAAGGTTCATAATGACGTGTGATGTGGCGTGGCATCGAGGTCAAACCTTAAGCCTCATAAAGCTATGATGAGGTCGTGGCATTTTTAAGACGTGACTTATGAAAGCATATCTTTATATCATATAAATTATTATATATGTAAACGTATATTTTTTTACCATTACCCAATGAGTTAATGACATTAAATAATTTAAATTAGGTTATATATTATAAAGTAGCAAATAATACATTAAAAAGAGTAAGAAAATTAAGGTTGCGTTTAGTTGATGAAAATTTTTCTATTTTCTAGAAAAAATTTCCAGTGAAAATGAAAATTTGGAAAACGCGTTTAGTTCGTTTAGTTTCAAAAAATTTCCAAAATAATTTCCAAAAAAATTTTCATTTTCTAAATTTATATTAGATTTAGAAAACTACTTTTTTGAGTTTTCGGAATTTTCATTTTCAAAATAATTTTCTACATGCACACACACTACATTTTTACACGCGTGCACATACACACTTTCACACACACACACACACACTTTCACTTTCACACATACACATACACACTTTCACTTTCACACACATATACACTTCCACAAACAAACACACACTTTCATGCACACACACACTTACTTTCACACACACACACACACATACATTTTCAAACACACACACACTTTCACTTTCACACACACATGCACTTTCAAACACATTTTCACTTTCACACTCATACACATACACACACTCACTTTCACACACACACGCACACACTCACTTTCACACACACGCACACACATACACCCACACTTTCACACACTTTAACTTTCACACACACACACACTTTCACACATACACATACACACACACACACACTTTCACACACACACTTTTTCACACACTCACTTTCTCACACACACACACACTTTCATATTCACACTCATACACAATTTCACACACTTTTGTGCACACACACACACACTCACTTTCACTTTCACACTTCCACACACACACTTTCACTTTCACACACACATACACACTTTCACACACACACACACACATTTTCACACACCCATACACATACACGTTCACTTTCACACACACACACACACATTTTCACACACCCATACACATTCACTTTCACACACACACACTTTCACACACACACGCGCGCGCACGCACACACACTTTTTCACACACACATACACATTCACTTTCACACACAAAACACACACACACACATTCACTTTCACACACACACACACACACACACACTTTCACACACACACACACACGCGCGCGCGCGCACGCACACACACTTTTTCACACACACATACACATTCACTTTCACACACAAAACACACACACACATACAGACTTTCACTTTCACACACACACACACACTTTCACACACACACAAGCAACCGTACCGTGCGGTTTGTCCGCACACCGGGACTCACGGTTTTAAAACGCGTCTGATAGAGGTGGTATCCTTCCCAATTAATATGAGACATTACAACAACCAAACGCGTTTTCTAATTTTCTAAAAATGGAAAATGAAAACTCCGGGGTGCGTTTAGTTAACTATAAAACATTTTCAAAAAATGGAGTTGAGTTTTTATTCTCAGTTTTCTATGGAAATTTTAGAAAATGCATTTAGCTGAAATGGTAGAGTTTTCATTTTTCATTTTTAGAAAAATTAGAAAATGCGTTTTGGTTGTGCATTTTCTACCACTTTTCATTTTCCATTTTTCCATTTTTTTCAAATTTGAATGTATGTGTGTGTGTATGAATGTGTGTGTGTGTGTGAAAACATGTGTGTGTGAATGTGTGCGTGTGAAAGTGTGTGTGTGTGTGTGAAAGTGAAACTGTGTGTGTATGTCTGTGTGAAAGTGAAAGTGTGTGTATGTGTGTGCGCGCGCGAAAGTGTGTGTGAAAGTGAAAGCATGTGTGTGTGAAAGTGTGTGTGTGTATGTGTGAAAGTGAAAGTGTGTGTGTGTATGTCCGTGTGAAAGTGAAAGTGTGTGTGTGAATGTGTGTATATATGTGTGAAAGTGAAACTGAAATTGTGTGTGCGTGTGTGTATGTCTGTGTGAAAGTGAAAGTGGAAGTGAAATTGTGTGTGCGTGTGAAAGTGTGTACGTGTGTATGTCTGCGTGAAAGTGAAAGTGTGTGTGTATGTCTGTGTGAAAGTGAAAGTGTGTGTGTGTATGAATATGTGTGTGTGTGTGTGAATCTGTGTTTATGTATGTGAAAGTGTGTGTGTGCGTGTATGTGAAAGTGTGTGTGTATGTGAAAGTGTGTGTGTGTGTGCATGTCTATGAAAGTGTGTGTGTGTATGTGAAAGTGTGTGAATGTGTGTGTGTGTGTGTGAAAGAGCGTGTGAAAGAGCGTGTGTGTGTGTCTGTGTGAAAGAGCGTGTGTGTGAAATTGAGTGTGTTTGTGTGTGCGAGAAAGTGTGTTCTAATTTGAAAAAAAAATGGAAAATGAAAACTGGTAGAAAATGCACAACAAAACGCGTTTTCTAAAAATCTGAAAATGAAAAATGAAAACTCCACCATTTCAACTAAACGCGTTTTGAAAAATTTTCATAGAAAACTGAGAATGAAAACTCAACTCTATTTTCTGAAAACGTTTTCTTGGAAAATGAAAAGAATATGAAAACAGTCTTCGCTAACTAAGCACCATAAATATTACGTTACAAAAATGAAAAATCGCACATTAGATGATGGCATGCCACAAACATAACGTAAGCCTTAAGCTACGACGACCGTTGCGGCTAGCTTTTTTAAACATTGTTTGCAACTTACCCAATATTCTTTGACGGCAACCCGACCATAAAAATTTTATGGCTAGAATTCGATGAACCGATATTCTTCGATGATGACCCGACGATGAAAACCTCAAGACGATGAAACCAATATTCTTCTAACTACCAAAAATGAAATCTAATTAATAGAATAAATAATTTTTTAATAAAATCATTTGTGTGTGTGTGTGTGAAAAAAAAATCCCGGGGCCGAAAGTTTTGTTATCGGTTTTTACCACTGGTTTCGGGTTTTCTTTTCCCATCCCTATCAAGGGTAACAAGTGATTTTTATTCCGGGCAAAATTCAAACAAATATCTTTAGCATCCGTAATGATACTAGATAAATAAATAATAAAACTTGTATAAACATCTTCAAAACAAAACAAAACACAATAACTCTTCTAAAACCCATGGGTTGGGGGATTCAACACAACAGAAATAAAATAAATAACAGACAACAAGAAAAACCTCAACTTAGTTATCCGATCAAAATCTCAAAAAACGAACAGCAGTATTTCCAATTCAGCAGCAACAGCAACAATAGAATACGATTTGATCAAGTACGAATTCCTCTATTCAGACTGACCATGCGACTCGAACCATCCATCTGACTTCCCCTACTACCCCCCATCGTATTACGCCCACCTCCATATGCACTACCAGAATCATGGAAACGTGATGAACTCTGTTGATATCCACCACCTCTCGATTGGTTTCCTCTATACGTCTGACTCTGACCAGGACCATACGCCCTTCCGTTCCCATACCCTGACCCTGACCCTGACCCTGACCGCCCACCACTTCGTCCCTGTGACTGTGTGTTGTAGTTATCTTGCCATTTAGCAACAGATGCGTAATCCTGCTGACCACCTTCCCTCCTTCTCGATGGCAGGCTCTCCAATCCACCTCCACCAAACCTAGCCTCAATTGCTCGCTCGTTGCTTTCTGCAAGAACCGTTAGTTTCTCTGTGAACTGGAATGCCAAAGCCTGTAGTCTGCTATGTTCAACCTCATGGAATACAATGCACTGTGTCGGTTGATCCCAGCTGGCATGAAGTTCATCGTTGATCATCATTTTGCTCACGGTACAATGGGTTTGATAAGTGGAAAGGTCAAACATCTCTGAAAGCTGTTCCAGCTTTAAAGTCTCGTAGCATGAGGAGTATGTGAAAAGATAGGTCCTTAGAGCTTCTTCTTTGATCTTGTCTTTTAGCATTTCTAGAACCTTCTCACGGTTTCTAACAAGTCTCCAGACGTCAAGTGAGTTGATAACATCAAAGGATTTTTGGAAGTCGCCTTTGGTAAGGGCTCTGGTTGCAGCCATAACATGATCTCTCACGTTTTCTGGGGGACCCGTGAAAGTCTGCCTCTCGCTTACTTCAAGTAGCCTTCGTAGTGTCTTGCTGATGACTTTGCGTCTAGCATCGTGGCTGTTTGCAGCCATATTCGGAACCTCCAAAAGCATGGCACATATCAAATGCACGGCTTCTAGAAGCTCGAGATTAATGTGCATGTGATACGGCATCTGGCGTCTCCTCTCCAGCCGTTCCTGCACCCAAAAATAAACAGCTTAAAATGGTTGTTTGGTTTGAGAAAATGCGAAAGAAATAAACCAAGGTGATGGCCAAAAAACCTTATCACCTACATTTTTTTACAGTAAAGGAATAGACATCAGAAATATAAAAGATATAGTGAAAATAAAAAGAGAGGAAGAGAAGACAAAACCAACACCACATAAAGTCAGAAAAAGCAAGAGAAACAGATTTCTTATAAGAAGCCAGACTATGACAAACAATTAAAAGAGGGTCAATTATACTTTTCAAAATAGTACCAAAAACAACACACAATTCACAAAAAAAAGTGGAACTGCAGATGGTTCACTCTTGTAAATCTTCTAATTAAACCATTATAATACCTTGTCAGGTCCACTAATTTCATTTGATGCAGAACTAATAACACCATGATAACAATGTGTAACTAAAGTAAAGAAGATTATCAAAGATGACAGATTTGAGAAAAAAAAAAGGTAAAGGAATTATTCTTGTAAGTTGTTCGATGGAAATAGCAGAAGAGCATATGAGAGGATCTTTCTTCATTCTGTGAATTGAATAGAACATCACAAATTGATGCAATCAGCTTTGGATTTTCGCATAAACTCAATAAATAAGAGTTGTAACCCACAATTTATGTTAATTGAGTTGGATCATAGTGACTTTAGAAGAAATGTTCATACTCTTACAATAAGAGTTGACAAAATGCAACTAACATGGCTGCTGCACAAGAGGTTCACTTCAGAGGCTTATTGGCATAACAAAAGGAGAACTAAAAGATATGGATTAGCTGTCATGAGTGATAATATCTCATCAGGGGATAACTTGGAATTCATTATGGATCACAAACAAAGTCACGAGAGTTTGATTGATGTTGCTGGAACAATCACTCTTGAAGAAGTGAATTTCATGGGTACAAAATTGGAGTACACATCAGATTTTGGAAAGTGTCTGCATAACAACTGAAATCGAAGAAGATTTGAAGGACCCCCCTAGAACCCAAGGCAGAGTTTGAGGTACCAAAGAAATTGATAACCTTGACAAGGCTACAAGGTCTGAAGTTGCAACTTAGCGCACCTTTTGTATCTATTGGTTTTAGATATGAATGCTGCTAAGCTTAATGTATTCATGACAATGAAACAGGGATCAACCGGTCTGAATTGATCTTTGGAGATGGTATTGATGAGCATGTCGTCAATGGTTAATTTAGTAAAACCAATTTGTATTAGCAATAATTGTTGACTAAGAAGTAACTACTGTGATTGTCGACTAAATTGTAGTAATTACTTAGCACTTAGCAGCTGTGATTGTTAACCAAGGAAGAATCCGGTAAGTCGGTTAGGAGGAAGTAAGTCGGCTAGTGAGAGTCTGAGAGACTATAAATAAGGAGGTGCGATGGTTATAGTGGTACGCAATTTATTTGTGAACTCCGGGATATGGGAATTGGAAAAGAGCCAACATCTCGAAAGTTGGGCAATAACCAGCAAAGCATTCTTTTGGTGTGCATAAGAATGAGCATTAAGACTAAAAAATTTATGAAATCTTAGCAGAGATTGAGGTGATAGCTTAGAAGAAGTTGAGGCAACACCGCCTCGAGATAGTTCCCCCGGTAAATTTTTTAAAAGTATTTCTTTTTCTAACTTCTCACATAGATCAACCAAAAAAATGCATCACCGTTCTAGTTATTGTTCTCAATTGTACCAATATCTGATTATTAGTGTGCCCACAATACAATTATAAAAAAACGCAGGCATAGATATAAAAATCACATTGTTTAGCCTAACAATTAACAGTCAGATACTGCACATCTAATTGTTTGTAGTAAAAATTACCTGTTCAGGAGTCTTCTCATGGTAGCGACTCTGAGAGACGCCTTGTGCAAGCAGTTCCTTCACTCTCCCACCTAAATATAACTCAGAAAGGCAGCCATGTCCTTCAGCAATAAGTCCTGCTCTAAAGGCACAGAGGCCAAGCTGAGCCATCGATCTGTTAAATAGTATCTGGGTTGAGATGTCCATATGCTGAACATTATCCTGCAAGTGGCTCATCAGCAACAAGTCTCGGGATGTAGAAAACTCATCCAAGATGGCATGGTGGTAAATGTCACAAAGCATTGCACGGGCCTTGGTTCGTTCATCCCCATGCTTGTAAATGAGGGAGACTAACATATCCATCAGTGCCCTACTACTCTCTGGAAAAGTAGGTTTCCGTGGCACAATTTCAGGACTGATTACAAATGCAGTTGGACCCCGAGTTTCCTCCACAGCCTTTGATTCAGATTCTTCTCCACTCTCTGCTCCCTCTGATTGCTCGGATAGTTTCCGCATAGCATCATATACTTCCTGTGGTTTGTAGTAGACAAGTTCAACAAGCCTTAGTGCCACCTTCGCTGCAGCTTTGTGATCCCCAACACGTTCAAGATATTCTTGGACGTTTTGAGCAAGGACAAAAAATAAGGGTTCGTCACGAAGCCTCTCAACATATTCACGAGTGTGAGGATCAATGCATTGTAGACTCTTAAAGAATTCGACATCTACTTTCTCAAGAAAGGCAGCCAAGTTCCCCCATATGCGTATGGTGTCCTTAAAGTCTGCGCCTTTCTGGGTCTCATTCTCATCGGGCTCCACCGAGTCGTCAACCAGAATATTTGGATACTGTGCAAGGATATCAAGTATGACAAGCATATTCTGCACACACTTCTTCCATACATTTATAGGCATGTGCCCACTGAGACCTGGGTTGACATCAAACTGTGCTGATACAACACTGAATAAGATCTCAAGCTTCTGTGCAGGAGTTTTGGCCACTCTGGTCAGGAAAGTAAGCTGTTCAACCAGTTCAAGTCTTCCAGTCCCCTTTCTACCTCGAGCAGCAACAATCTCTTTAAACTTCTTGTTGACTATATCCCAAGTGACCTGGCTTGGATCCTTAAACTGCTTTTCCATTAGCTTATCTTTCTTGTTCATCATTCTCTCCCAACCAGGTTCAGTTTCATCCTTTTCTTCATCATTATCGTCTTCAGACTCTGACCCAGAATCTACCTTTGTTAAGTCATCAATATCTGAACCAGTATCATCATCTTCCTCATCCTCTGACACCTCATCCGCTTCCTCTTGATCCTCAAAGCTTTCAGGAGTTTCTCTACACTTATTGATCAACTCCTCATATTGCTTATTGTTTTTTTTCAGTTTTTGTTTCATTGAGTTCAATGCCTTTGCATTGCTACTACTCATCTTCTTCTTTGCCTCCTTATTTGCCATGGCCTGATTCAAAAAGTCCTCTAACATAACCAAAGCCTTGACATAGTTGTTAGGAACTCTATCTGATTCTGTAACCCTCATGACCTTCTCAAGCTGCCTGTTAATCTTATCAAAGCTCTCCTGAAGGCTGACCCAATCATTAATCTTCATTGCATTCTTCATCTGATCAATAGTTGCAGACAACTCCTCAAAACGCTTGTCTTTCGCAGACTTAATGACACGCTTACGCATATCTCCATCGTCACTATCACTATCGCTATTATCAAGATATTTGTTAGCACCAGGGGCACTAATTGCATTTTCTTCAATCACATCATCCTGCTCAGAATCACTCACTTCATCCTCAGTATCACTGTCACCCTGTCATCATAAAAATTTCATTAGCAACAATCGAACCGTTTTTTCTTTATATCAATTTTCTTGATATTTTGTCGTCTGATTCCAGAATACAAATCACAAAGAAGATTGACTAGAAAACTTTTAAACAAACCTGGTTACTCCAAAATTTCGACGCCATCTTCTTATCTCAAATTACAAATCCAAGAAGAACGAAAGCTGCACGATAAAGCATTTAAAATTGTATGAAGCGAAACTCGAAAGCATCAAACAGTAAGAGAGCAATTTATGAACAAAAATCAAAACACAAAAAAGTCATCAAAGTATCTCGATTTGATCCAACGTTGATTAGTAAAAGAGAGAAAAGAATACCTGTAACTAGGAAGCACGGAAGGAGAATGGGGGTTGTGTCGGCTTTAGGTTTATTGATTTTAGGGCAAGAAGAGGAGAGGTTGAGATTGAATCCGGTTGCACAAGTTATTATTAATTTGATTTTTACGTTTTTAGTCCCTGTGGTTTATTAAAAATTGGAACTTAGTCCCTGTGGTTTTGAAAGTTTGGTTTCCATTCCTATGGTTTGCAATTCAATTTTATTATCGTCTCTAAAGCTAAAACACTGATTTTAAGTTTGAATGACTAAAATAGAAATGAATTGTAAATTATAGGGACGAAAAAAGCAATAATTTTTTAATTATAAGAATAGAAAAGACAATGAATTGTAAATTATAGGGACGAAAAAAACAATAATTTTTTAATTATAAGAACAGAAAAGACAATGAACTATAAACTAAGAAATGAAAATTGTAATTTAAAAACCATAAAAACAAAAAATATAAACTTTTAACAAACCATAAAGACTAAAAACGTAACTTATTGTACTAATTTATTATGAATTAATTGGGTAGGTTCATCTTTGAATTGGATTAGTAAAAGGGAAAATTACAATAAAACCCAATAGAGTTTTGTATTTGGAACAATTAAATCATTGGACAATTTTTTGGAACAAATAAACCATTGGACATTTCAAAACTTGTTAAATAAATCCTTGGACTTTCTAAAACCTATTGAATACACCCTTATGACCTTTTTGAATGAAAAAGTTCCTAGACAAAATGGAAAAAAGTCCGAAAAAAACCCAACAGACTTTTATATTTGAATGATCAAGTCCCTAGACATTTGTTAATGAAAAAAATACTTCAATTTATGAAACGAAACAAATATACTAATCCCGTTCCTCTTTCCAGAACATAAAAAAGTTGTATCCAACATGTATAATCTATATATATAAATTGAGCCATAATTTACTAAAAGTTGAACCAAAATATATATCAAAATTTGAGCAAAAAATACTAAAAATTTCGCTAAATATACCAAAAGTTGCGCCAAACTATACCAAAAGTTGCGCCAAACTATACCAAAAGTTGGAGCAAAATATACCAAAAGTTGTTCACTTGAATTATCGCTTATTTCATAGCTAAGATCATCACTGCAATCAGATGTCATTCTGTAAACAACAATAACGATTTCATCACTATTCACAATACAGAAAATCGAACCTAAGAACTGAAAAATCGAATCTAAGAACTGAAAAACAGACATGTGGTGCGTCGGCTTCGGGTTTGCCGGCTGCTGGTTCGTCGGCCGGTGGTGATTAAGATTTAGGAGTGTGGTGAGGCTTTCCCTAAGAGGCGCGATTTGGGGTTTTGGGAGATCGGGGGTTTTGGGATTCAATTAGGCGACCACGTTAGTTTTAGGTTTTTTTTAATTTATATTTTACCTCCTCAACAGTTTGCAGGTTACCAAAGGAATTTATTTATCAAGTTTGAAAAATTACAATGGTTTATTTAACTTTTTTAGTCCAATGGTTTATTTGTTCCAAAAAATTGTCCAGTGACTTAATTGTTTCAAATATAAAAGTCTGTTGGGTTTTATTGTAATTTTCCCTTTTTTTAATTTATATTTTACCTTCTCAACAGGTTGCAGGTTACTAAAGGGATTTATTTAACAAGTTTGAAAAAATCCAATGGTTTATTTAACTTTTTTTTTAGAGTCCAATGGTTTATTTGTTCCACAAAATTGTCCAGTAACTTAATTGTTTCAAATACAAAAGTCCGTTGGGTTTTATTGTAATTTTCCCATTAGTAAAAGAGAAAAAGATTGCAACATATTTAATTAGGAGCAATACCAAGAAGGAGAATGGGGTTGTGTTGTCTCGGCTTAGGTTTTTGATTTTAGGGCGAGAAGAGAAGGAGATTGAATCCGTGTTGCACAAGTTACAATATTATTAATTAGGAGCGAATTGATTTGGGTTCATCTTTGAATTGAATTGAGTTACTTGGTTTGGGCCCGGTTTGAAATGGCAAAATGGGTTCGGTCCGGCCCGGACCGATAAGGACCGGTTATGGGACCGGTTACGTATTTTAGCGATTTTTAAGGACCGGATATGAGACTGGCTCTGTTCGGGACCGTTTTTCGTAAAATAAATGTACTTTTAAGTGTATAATTGAATGTATTTGTAATTTTTTTTAAATGTATTTGATTGAAAACCAATTATAAAACTATAATAAACGTATTTTTTAAGTGTATTTAGTTGAAAACCGTTATAAAACTATAATAAAAATTTATCCAAAAAATTTTAAAAAAAATTACGGGTGTTGACTTTTGGTTTATTCCGCTGGAAATATTTTCGACGAATATCCTTCGGAAAAACCCCTTTGTTTAGTAGGGACTGTTCTTGGGATAAAAATCTACTACCATAAAATTAATTTCATCTCTCATTACTGTCTGATGAATAAATTTGAAATGCATCAGATTTTTATATATTTTAAAGAGTAAATTACATTATATGTCCCTGGGCTTTGTTGGTTTTAACAGTCCGGTCCCTAAAATGAAATATTTATGGATTGCATCCTCATGGTTTCCATTTTATAATGTGTTAGGTCCCTAAAACTAACTCAGCCAAATTATTCTGTTAATGGGTTAACTGAGAGGGGTAGTTTAGTCATTTTACTATTTTTCCCTTTTTTGTCTATTAAAAACCACAGCGGCAAAACATGTAATTACTACATGAATATGATGATTCTAACTTCATCTTTTTTTCCCAAACCACCTTGAACACAACGATGCTCCAATCGTTGCTCCTCAACCCTCCTCCGTTTCTTCTTCGGCGAACACAGGGCCCTCCTCCCTTTCTTCTTCGGCGAATACAGCGAGCCCTCCTTCGTTTCTTCTCTGGTGAACACAAAGACCCCTCCCCGTTTTTTCTCCGGTGAACACAGAGAGCCCTTCTCCATTTCTTCTCCGGCGAACACAGCGACCCCTTCCCATTTCTTCTTCAGCGAACACAACCCCGTCTTCTTCTTCGGCGAACACAACCCTCCTTTCTCCGGCGAGGAAGTCGTAGAACCCATAAAGCATAGACTGTTCTTGATCTTTCCCCTGGTGATCTCCAGATCTGCGATTTCACCTGGTTCTCCGACGAAGAAGATCAATCACTACAGAAACTTCGATTTCTTCTTCAACAGGGTTTCAAGTTTTTCTAGGATTTCGATTTCGATGGTTTCAATTTCGATTTTTGCAGTTTGTTTAGTCTTCAAAAAAATGAGTTTGTATTTGATTTTGTTGCATTTGATATGGTTTGTTATTCAAAAAAGAAAGTTCGTATTTGATTTTGTTGCATATGATCTGAATTTAGTTTTGATCTTCATTTGGATTTAACTTTGATCTTGTTTGAGTTTGAAATTCATTTTCAATATGGATTTGTTTAGATTTGGCTGGAGAAGATCACTGGATAACTTGTTTGGTCCTTATTGTTCTAAAAGTGATAAAAACTCTGAAATGACCAAAATACCCATCATGTGCCTTGCACATGGGTACTTTAACGGACACAAATTGGATGGAGTTAGTTTTAGGGACTCAACACATTATAAAATGGGAAACCACGATGGTGCAATCAATAAATATTTCATTTTAGGGACCTAGGTTGTTAAAACTAATAAAGCACAAGGACCTAGAGTGCAATTTACTCCATTTTGAATTTATTTACTTCAAGTTAACATTATCTCTCTACTTATGTGTATTTATTGGTGGATAAAATAAGACTTTATAATTTGGGACATGAGATTTTTGTCATTTATATGTTCTTGTGGCTTCGCTAGCTAGGTAGATTTAGGGGTAGTTTACCAAACGTTTGTTAGTACTTTTATCTATATACTTATCATCAAAATAGAAACAGAAACGACAAAAACGAATTTAACGAAATACAATAACGAAGAAGGAACAAATTAAACGTTGAGTCGAGATTTGAATCTCTCTCCTTAAGACAAAATCGTCCCGTATTTGCTGACGGATTTAGATGACGATATGTCCCCCAGGATACAACAACGTATGCGTACCTTCGATAATCGCGGCACCGATATATGAAGCCTTTCGAACCCAAAGATGTGTGCTAACTCTCCCTTTTCTTGACTCTTACGTGCAGACAAATCAAACACAGAGAAAAGAAAAAACCAACCACCAAAAAGAAGAAGAAAAGTAATATATAGTCTCTTATGGATAAGGTTTATCGACAGTTACACAAAACTGTCAACAAAACTCAAACCCAAAAGAAAACTAAAAAATAAAATAAATAAATAAATAACTGAAATTTCCATTTAATAAAATAAATATCCAACAACGTTTACCAGATAAGCGCTTACTTGGTCACTTATCTTACAGCAAGAGCATAGCAAAGGCTAGAAATTTTATCCGGTAAGAGGCAAGGAAACGATCAAGAGTTTTACCTGGTAAGTGGGTTATTTAGGTATATGACCTTTGGATATATGCATTTTGCAAAATGACCTCTCCTTTTTCTTATTTTATTTTACTTTTTTTAAATAATTAATTATGAGTAAATGACCAAACTATCCGTACAATTAAAAGTCCAAATATATAAGAAGTTACCCTAGTTTTTCGTTTCAAACTTTATTATCTGAAAAACTTACGTCTCTCACATTCAAGTCGATCCTTCAATTGGAAGCCATAATCCGACCGTCGCCCCCGATTGTCATCGCCCCCCGACCGCCATCGCCATAGTCTTACCGTCGTCACTCCCGACCGCCATCACCATAGTTTGCTCAGTTAGGGCTTTTCTTTTCTGCACGGTAAGTTCATCCTACAGATGAATCAAGACCTCAGGTCAACTTTTCTTCACTTGCATTATCACTCTCATACGATTTAATTTCACTGATTTGTCAATGGAGTTCTATTTAATGCTTCTTTTCAGTCTTTTTTCTATGTTGGTCTTTTTATAATTCAAAATTTTCTTGTATTTAATGACAATTTTCTGCACCCTATGCTTGCAATTTTTGAAATCGTTGATGTTGTGTATTTGTGATCTTATAGAATTTAACTTGGGGTTTTTGGTAAAATGGAGTTCTTTTGAAGATATTTTTCTATGTGGGTGGGTGTGTTTTACTGGGAGTTTTATTTTTAATTATTCACGTAATCTTGACATAGAATCAAGTTTAGAAGTTGGAAATTTTTCGATAAGTAGTAAATAGAGGTTTTGAAAGGGTAATCTGAAATAGATTAGTGTTAGGTGCACAGAAATCCGACCCACCCAACCTGAAGCCACTCGATGCCTAATTGAGTCGTAAAATTTTCAAAGGGAAGGTATTGTGTTAGAATTGGGTAGGATTATTTAAACGACTGATGAGCTCGATATCTCTCTTTTATGTTATATGCATCTTCTCCTAGACATGTTAGACTTGCATTTTCTCTACATGACCATCGCAAATTGCTAGTTAGCTTTTTTCATAATTGCAAAATGACATTTTGTAATATAAGTACATAGTATTTTTTATTAGACTGTGACATGCTTGTGGCATATAATTGGCATCTATTTGTTACGTAGACTTGAAGCACATGTCTCTTGAATTGCTCGACCTAGATTGGGGCCGGTCTAATTACCTTGAGATTTAAGTTGCCTTTGTATTACTCAACTGGAACAGTTGGGTTAGGCTGGGTCGTTCAAATAGTTAGGCTGGGCAGTTGGGTTAGACCAAACCAGTCGAGTTAAAGGGAAGGTAGTGTGTTGGAACTGGGTTAGGATTATTTGAAGCAAGCCTACTTGATGAGCTCGATATCTCTCTTATGTGTCATATGCATCTTCTCATAGACATGTTAGAGTTGCATTTGCTCTACATGACCATGGCAAATTGTTGGTTACCTTTTTTCATAACAGCAAAGTGACATTTCAAACATAAATATGTAGTGTTTTAATTAAATTATGGCACACATGTGACATTATAATTGGCATCTATTTGTCTGGACTTGAAGCACATGTCTCTTGAACCGGTCATCCTAGATTGGGTCCAGTCTAACCACATTGAGATTCAAGTGGCTGCTGGATTACTCGACTGGATTAGTCGGGTTAGACTGGACCAGTCGAGTTAGACAGTGGAGTCGGAATAGTTAGACCAGGTTATGTTGGTAGAATTTTGATGATCTGTTAACATCCTTTGTTTGTGACATGCTTCTTCCAATAATGTATTAGAGGGAGATGTGTGTATCTTGAATGCGTTAGTAGATCCCAGGTTTGGAACCATCTCTTAGTTCACTTTGCCTCTAGACTACTTGACTGAACTTAATTGGTCGATCCGATCTAGCCGTGTTAGAATTGGCCTGTTAGACCGGATCAGTTAGGTTCGACTTGGCCAGTCGAGTAGATAGACTGGACCAGTTGGGTTAGATTTGGCCAGTCGAGTAGATAGACTAGACTAGTTGGGTTAGATTTGGCCATTCGGATAGGTAGAATGGGTTATGTTTGTGGAGTTCTAATTATTCAAGAACATATTTTGTTTGTGAAATAGTTTTTAAAGTTGTGTATGTTTTACTTTAACTACAATTCAACAAATAATTTGTTCTAAATGGATGGCACAAGGAATGGTGACTCGAGAAGGAATAGTTGCCAATAATTCTAGCTCATGATCATGGGGAATTCAAATGTTCCAATTATGCTCAATGTATGTGGACAATTGGAGTATATTCCAGAACATCTACATCGTTGTGGTCATACAAACGCCAATTAGATGTTCCTCAACGAGCAAAAGTAAGCAAGCATACTTATTTTTAATTTTAATCATTTTATTACATATTTAGTTTATCTAATTATTATCTTTTTTCGAACAAAGGTACAAATGATTGTGGAGTTGACAGATTTGACATGGGAATCATCAATTCGAAAGGCTTGAGGACAACATTATGACATTTTGTTGAGATTAATTAGTTGTGGATATTTTTGGGTTGATTGGAAATTTGGAACCCATAATATTTTTGGATTTATCATCAATGTAAATAGAATAGGAGGATATGTTTTTGACATAATCAAATTTATCATGTTTTCAAGTAACTATTAGGTAGTCGAGCTTTTGTAACTAGCATGATTGGATCCAAACTAACTTTATTGTCTTTTGATCTCTATTGGTGGCAACATACTGGACCTCATCTAGCTATATCAATGAACATGACTTGACCAGTCATGCTAGACTCAAACCAGTCAAGTTTTTTTAATTAGCATGGTTGGACCCAATATAACTCTATTGGTCTAGTCGATATCTTTTAATGCGCATGACACGACCCATTTGCATAAGACTAAAGCTAGTCTAGCTTTATTAGATAGCATGAGCAAACGAGCATGACCACCGGACCATAACCAATCGAGCTTTTTTAACTAGCATGATTGAACGAGTCTAACTCTATTGGGTTGGTCGATCACTATCAGTGTGCCCAACCTACCATTTTAAGCATAATATATATCTTATATGGACTCATTGAGAGTTCAATTGAATAATCAACATAATCAAGTATATGTTATCGTCGGACCCAACTGGATATACTACTATCATGATTGTTACAATTGGGTTCTTCATTAATAGTTAGACCTTACTAGGTGACCAACCATTGTTAACACATATGAACAGGCCTGTTACAGTCATATTGTTTCTTAACGTCAATTTCAAGTATACTATATTATATATCATCATCTTAGTAATAATTGTTAATATACTATATTATATATCAAGCATTGTTGATGTTTGTGAATGGACCTATTAGAGTCATAATGTATTTAATCTTCTCTTTTAGTTAGCTTCTATTAGTGGAGGTTATAGTCGGCCCCTTAAGGATTGAGTAGATCGCTTACAAATTGGCTTGATTAGATCGCTTGAACTATGTTAGCTAGCATGACTGGATTCGGTCTGACCCTACGGGAGCCAATTGAGTTATATTAACTAGCATGAATGGATCAGTTTGGGCCTAAGGGAAGCAATTGAGTTCTATCAACTAACATGACCGGATCAGTCTGATCCACGAGAGCCAGTCGAGCTCTTTTAGTAAGCATGACTAGACCAGTCGAACTAGATTGGACCATTCATACTAGACACGACCTAGTTGATTTTTTTTTTATAAATTTATTGTAACGGGCATGAATGCACATTACTAAATTGTGAGTTCTTTAAAAGTCCATTTGAATTAACTTTGTTATATAAGTAATAAAGAAACATTAAGCTCTTCAGCGTGTATTTGGAACATTGATAGCTATTACCTTAAGCAACACCTTGTGGACACAATTAGATTCTACTGAGTACATAATATCATCAAACCTTAGTGGACCAATCAAACATTGTTTATATATATATATATGAATGAACATGTTAGAGTCATACAATATCCAACTTTCTATTATAAGTATATTATACTATCATTTTCGTTAGTTTTAGTGAGAATTCAACCAGGACTAGTTTAGCATTATCCACAATCATAATTGGACGCACTTGTGTTCTATTGAATACATAATATCATCATACTATACTAGACCATCAAGCAATGTTAATACGTATGAGTCGACATGTTAGAGTACTTTTGTTTCTAGTCGTCCATTTTAATTCTACAATAAACTTGGTTAGATTTAGTGAGAATAATTCAGCTTTTCTAGTTTTACATTTTTAAAATCGTAGATTTGATATCCCCAAACCAGAGCCATTCGAGTATTTAGTGGCAAATAATCATAAATATCATATCCAAAGAGAGCTCGACTGGATCGGTCTATCTCGACTGAACCGTTCTAGCTTGACTGGACCGGTCTAGCTCGACTGGATCAGTCTAACTCACCTGTTCATCTTCTTCATGGAAGTACGTCAATTTTCGACGAAAATTTATAGCAATCATCATTTTTTATATTTTATAAATACTTTACACAAATTAAACATTCTTCACTTATAATTTTCAGTATTTTAAATCAAATATCAACACAACTTATCTTTCTTACTTCTTGTCTGTTTCAAAGAATTTCTTTTACCACCAATTGAAATCTTTGTTGCTAGAAAATTTGATATTAGCCATAATATAGTAATAAGATCAGAAAATAGAAGAAAACTAATCAAAAACGTTGAATATGAATGTGAATGGAGGATTTATCGGAAGAAGAAATGATGGTAAATTAGGGTTTTTTAATTTTGAAATTTGGGAAGAAGAAGAAGGGGTCGACAGGTTTTTTAATTTTGAAATTGGGGAAGAGGAAGAAGAAGGGGTCAACGCCCCCTTTTGACTTTCCAGGATTTTTGAAACCTATTAAGGGTAATTTAGTAACATTACAATTTAATTTAAAGTTTTTAATTTAGTTTTTTTTAAATAACTTCATTAAGGGTATAATAGGAATATCATATTTATAAGGTCATCAAGTTAATTTTGGATTTTAGAAGGTTATGGAGCTAATTAAAATCTCATTTAAGGTTAATTAGCTAATTAACCCCTGGTAAGTGGGGTGACTCTAGTATTGGGTGATAGATGCTTACCAACAATTCATTTTGATGGCCAAAATGTTACTAGATAAAGCAAGTGATGGTGGTGACTTTTATCCTTAGTTATTTAGCAACTCAATCATAAGTCAAAAAAATATATATATATTATGTTTCATGTCCAAAACCGTTCAAATGTTATCGGCTTGTTATGAGGGTCGTATTTGACAAATCTAAAATATTTATCCGGTTTAAATATGTTTTACATAAATTCCGTTAGTTAGTTAGTTCATAGAGATGGAATAGTATATACGATCACTACAACAAAGTTGTGTTTATTTATAAAAAACCAACAAAGTTTAATTAGTGTCCTCACAAACCGCTCTATATATTATATACGACTTAAGTGGACTTAAATAAATGTTACAAAATAAACTCTTTTTGGATCATTAGAGTTCTTTCATGAGTTACTCATATAAAAAGAGATATATGTTGATAGAGGAAAGTTCAAATGTGAACTCATTTTTAGTTGTGAACGTGAGGACGAATCTCAGCCACTTATCCGGTCAATAAAGGCGGCTTTGACCTGGTTCCCCTCCTTTAATAATCTCCACCCTCCCATGAATCGCGTCAATCCTCCGTGATCGCGTCCACCATAACCGAAGATGTGTGGCTGAGATTCGTCCTCACGTTCACAACCAAAATTGAGTTCACATTTAAACCTAACCCTATGTTGATATGCATTATGAGTGTAAAAATATATGGCAAAAAAAACATTTATTTAGCAAATGTAGAGAAAAGTTAATTTAATTTGGAATCACATTAATATTTATAACCAAAAAAAAAAAAAACAAAAGTAAGACAAAACAAAACCAAAAATCAAATTGTCCCCTATATCCTCGAAATGTTAACTGACCCCTACCTTACTAAATGGCCAAAACGCTTGGCCGCAAAATCTATTTGACCCCCCACCCCTCTTCCCTTATAATCAGACAACTCCCTTTCTCAATCCAAAACCATTCCCCAAATCTTTTACCCTCCGTCTGAACCCATTCAGCCACCGGATTAGATATTAAGTCACAAAGGATGAGTTTAGGGGTGGCGCCTCATGAGGATGATTCAAGAATCCAAATACATCTTCCAGCTCCTCATGACATTCATTGGGAGATGCTGGATAAATCCAAGTTCTTCTTCCTTGGTGCCGCTATGTTTTCGGGTGTTTCAGCCATGTTATACCCGGCCGTCGTGTTGAAAACACGACAACAAGTTCTCCTAAAAAACGACACCCCTTGCTTCAAGATGGCGGGTTCGATATTAAGACACGAGGGTTTTAGGGCTTTATACCGAGGGTTTGGCACTTCGTTAATGGGTACTATTCCAGCTAGAGCCCTTTACATGGGTGCTTTGGAAATGACCAAGAGTAATCTTAGTTGTACCACCGTAAAAATGGGGTTTTCAGAGGTGAAAGCGGTTGCCATTGCGAATGCAGCCGCTGGGTTAACCGCGGCCATGGCGGCTCAGTTGGTTTGGACCCCGATCGATGTGGTGAGCCAGAGGTTAATGGTTCAAGGTGGAAAGGGAAAAGGTGGTGCAGCCATATGCAAATACAATGGTGGCATTGATGCATTCAAGAGGATAATTCAAAGAGATGGTGTTAGGGGTTTGTATAAGGGTTTCGGGATTTCGATCTTGACTTATGCTCCTTCTAACGCGGTGTGGTGGGCTTCTTACGCCATGGCTTATCGATCCCTTTCGGGTGGCATTTGTTCTTATAATGTTGGTGGTGGTGGTGGTGGCGGGTTTAAGGCGGATTCGATGGCGGTAGTGGCAGTGCAAGGTGTGAGTGCCACCGTTGCTAGCGGGCTTTCGGCATTGGTTACGATGCCGTTGGATACAATGAAGACGAGATTGCAAGTTTTAGAAAGTGGTGGTAAAGTTAGTGTTGGTCGGATGGTAAAGAATTTGGTGAAAGAAGGTGGATTGAGTGCGTGTTATAGAGGGTTGGGGCCAAGATGGGCTTCAATGTCACTTTCTGCAACTACAACTATCACTACTTATGAGTATCTCAAGAGGATGTCTACTAATTAAAAAGTAAGAACCAACATAATTTGTAGGGTTTCCTTCAAAGAGTTGAGGGTGAAATAGCTAGGGATAAAAAATCAAAGCTATAAAATTATTGTAAATATGTAGATAATATATATAATAAGTTGTAAGGATATATATAGGGATTGGTTTAAATGAAAACTGAGTTTTGGTTGTGAATCGAGAGACAAAAAAGAGTCGACACATGTCAAATGCATATATCCACAGGTTATTCATCATGAATTGATACACATTCATGAATAATGAATCAATCTAGCATGGATCATGATTGTCTGTTATTCATATTGAACGTTGTGTTATTCATACCGAATGTTGTATCATTCATGATGAATAGTTTATGAACTTTTCACCTTCGTTATTTATATTGAATGTCATTCATTGTTCATACCGAATGTGGACGCCATGGACACGTGTCGCGCTCTTCTTTTTCCTCCGTTCACAACCGAAAATCGGTTCACAAATGAATTTTTCCCTCTCTCTCTATATATATATTATATTGTCCAGTCTCTATAAACATAACCCCTAGCTCTTTCTACTCAATCATGCATGCTACCATTGGAAGTGGCCAGAATGGTAATCAAAAGATTTAAGTAATTATCAATTGATTTCCAATTCGATAATATGGAAATTATCATATGTTCGATTAAATATTTGATTAAATTAACGTTGAGGTCCCAACAAGTATGATAAAAAGTTATCACTATGAAAATAAAATTCAATACCAAGATTACCATGGCCTTACACAAGGATAACATGCACAAATACAAAAGATAATACGAAGTATCTTTTATTTTATAGGTTAATACATAACATATATCATTAATATGATTTCATGACATATATGATGTATCATATATGATTTTCATAACCTGTTAGAATGTGAATATATAAATCTATTAATAGTGAATGCAATAAAACTCTGTAGTTTGACGACAGAAATATATGATTTAAAATAGAAACTTTATTTGATTATGTTACTTTGAAGTCGGTGTAATGTAATATAGTAACAAGAGATAGCATAAACATCATAATCTTAAAGATTTTATATTGGTAGGCATGATATAGAAAATTTAAAAATACAACAAAATTGTCTAAAATATCTAAGCGTCTTTATATAATATTTTATAAAATTTAATTTATAGAACCAAATTAAAAAACGTCATATCTAAAATTGTTATAATTGATTTATAGGACGTTTTGAACATTTTAAGTTTTAACAAATTTCTTAGAAGACGTTTAGAAAAAATATCATATTAACTATCTTATATATAGAACACTTTTGAAAGGTGATAATCAACTAGGAATGAAAGTCTATGGGTTGTAAAAATACCTCAAAAAAAACTTTCTTTTTAATCTTTTAGACTCCAATAGTTAACATAGAAAGAGGTAGGTGGTGTTTGTTTTTTCGAGAGGCGCTGAAGTCTGAAGTCTTATTTTACTTCTGACTAATAAGAGGTGGTGCTGAAGTCTGAAATCTAAATAAATAATACTGTCTGAATTTGTTTGAATTGTCTATTTTACCAATTAAAAATTATATTGTTGAATTTATAGATAAATTTATACAATTTCACATATTTATTCATCGTTATTACGAAATTTATTTTTAAATTATATGAATAGCATTCATTTAAATGAAAATATGTCAAACCGGTATTCAGCACATTTAAATCTTATTAAACTACATAAATTGAGAGAGGTAAGAATCTATTTGATGATGATCAATTGAGATAAATGATCTATTAAGGTTAATCAATTGAGAAACATCGTTGCCGAGAGTTTGAACAACAATAATAAGAGGCAAATAAGAGGTTAGTTTACCTCTTATCAGATAAAATGATAATAAGACATAAGTGCCTCTGAAAAATTGGAAAAACAAACAATCTGAATGACCCTACCTCTTAACGAGTCAGACATAAAAGTCTATTAAGTCCTTATTTTGAAAAAACAAACAAGGCCGAAGCCTTGGAAAAAAAAAGGAAACAAACATAGAAAGAGGTAACGACCAGTGACGGACAAAATTTACACCTAGGTTGAAAATATAGGTAACAATTTACTAAATACTAACCAAGTGAGCGGTTTCTTAATTAATACAAAAGAAAATAACCTTTGCTAAACCTTTTCACATATAAAAAAGAACTAATATGAAAACGCTATATTAAGAGCATTGTCACATTAAAAACACAAAAAATCTATAGGAAATTTTGATATTTAGCATAAGTGATTACATTAGAAGAGGAATATGTAGGGGTATTTTATTAACACTCCTCCCCCTATAATAAGATGTATGTGTGTAAGTAGGGGTATAAATTATATAGGTACGTGTGTGAGATATAGTAGGGGGTAAGAAATAAGTGAGATGTATAAAGGTTATTATTCATACC
This sequence comes from Silybum marianum, assembly GCA_036898165.1. NCBI lineage: Eukaryota > Viridiplantae > Streptophyta > Magnoliopsida > Asterales > Asteraceae > Silybum > Silybum marianum. The sequence goes on from CM072528.1 coordinate 45,078,200, forward strand.
TCCTCTCACATACATCTCATTTATGTTTTAGTTTCTTAGCCCCTATCTCACATACATACCCCTATAATTTATTCCCCATATATATCATTAAGAGTTGGATCGAGAGAAATTCAAGTTGGTGTAAGAAAATCAAAGCTAAATAATTAATCCATCCAAACCAAAATTGTTTCAGGTTTTTCAGTTTTTAAGTTAAACAATTCTTATTCTTGGTAACCTTTTTACTATTTTGGTTAGATGCCTGATAATATATTATATTATTATTTAATTAATATTACTTAAAAATGAGGACCGCACGTCTGGACACAACCCCAAATAAGAAGATGGTTTGAGGGTATATTAGGGGTGTAAATGATACGAGATAACTCGCGAGCTACTCAAGATCGACTCGATGAACACTCGACTCAAATATGCTCGACTCGAACTCGACTCAACATATTAACGAGTCGAGTTACCCAATACTCGACACGAAAAGCTCGTGAGATACTCGATTCTTTTATATATAATTAGTTTTAGAATATAATTTGTAAAATATTATATAATAAAAATGTCTTATATTTTTAGATATTTAAAAAAATTGTGCATTTTTAAATATAAAAACTAATCAATTTTTTAAAATTAAAATCATAGTTAAAAAAGACAAAAGAAAATACTATAGAAGTGTTAGTGAAATAACCATTACCATTAACAAATTAAAATTCCAATTGTTCCAAGAAAAGGAAACAAAGACGACTGTTAGGTTCACGTGAGATCAAACTGTTTTCGTGAGACTTGTGAGTTATATTTTTACACTTGAAACTTTACAGCAAAACACTTTGAAAGTAAAAAAAATCCGAATCCACAGCAAAAATATCGTAAAGATTATCTTATTGACAATGTTTTGTTGTGAAGTTTTAATTATAAAAAGATGGTCTCACGAAAACAGTCTGGTCTCTTATCATCTCAATTTACAAAGACAATATGTCATTTATTTAACATGTTATGGTAAGGAAGGAAGTACAAAATTTCTGATCTCGCAATACATATGCGTTTTTCTAATAATATCGTAAATTATATTGAAATACATCACCTTTTGCATTCTAAAAATCATGTATTCATGGATTAATTATACATTTTAATATGATATATATAAGTATGAATTCCAACAATTGTTTGTTGGAAATCCGAATGGAATATCGAATATAAACGTTTTCAACATGACTTAAGCAGTATTTTTGAGTATTTATGTCCCACTTTGTGGTCTGTATGCATCAAGATATTATTGTTATGTGGATATTTAAGTTGTTATCAATATTCAATATAATATTGATGATTTTCTAAATATTTGAAGTTTTTAACACACAAAATAGCACTCCCACATAATCCACTCTTGTACATGTGGAGAAGGGAGTGTATTATAATTAAAAAAAATCCATAAAAATTATCAATTATTTTATAATATACAAGTTAACTTATTTAAAAAACAAATATTGGCCTATCAATGTTTATTAGAAAGTCATTTAAATCGGATGAAAATACGTTTTAAAAGCAAATGAACAGATATATCGTATAATTAACAAAGTGAATCTTGAGCATATGATAATTGATTTAAAACATTTGATAATATAATTATTTCTTAGAAACAAAATGGAATATTTGGAAGGGTGAGAAGGGAATTAAGGAATTAAGGAAATGGAAAAAGAATTGATTATCTTATTCGATTGATATCGGGGGTAAAAGAAATCACTTAAATATGCTTTCACACGTAAGGGAAGAACAAAAGTATAATACATTTCTCACATTTGACTTTTATGAGAATCGGAAAATATTGTTAATTAAAACCAGAGTATAAATACAAATTTTCATGAGCAAAAGTTTAATGTGTTAATTTCTAATTTTTACTTTCATGGAAATCGAAATATATGGTTAAAGAAACTAGGGTATAAATAAACTTATCATGTGCGTTGCACGTGATACCGTGAATTGAAGCTAAACTTAGGTCTTGTTTGTTTTTTCTTTTCAGCTCTTAATTATCTCTTATGTCTGAATTGATCAGACATTTTCATCTTTAGGTTGTTTGTTTTTCTTTTATTTTTAGATTTCAGACTTCAGCACCTCTTAAAAAATAAACGTCACCTTAATTTCCTTTATAAAGATTGGTAAACTAGACGATTTTTAAAAGGGAAGTCAACAAAAAATCATGTACTTTTTAACCACTAAGTGTGGATTTCCCCTTTACTTCGTTACTTGCATACTTGTGTAAGTGGTTTTCTCAACACCCGCATTTCGTTATAAGAAATATCATCTAATCTAAAATAAATTCTCTATAAATACTTCGAAAATAAACTTTTAAAACGTTTATAAGGGAAGACTTTAAATCAATAAAAATATAAATGAAGTCTCATAATGAGTTACATTACAATTGATCCAAACGTAAATGCCTCGTAAAAAATTTGCAATTAATTTATAAATATTTAGGCAAGTTCTTAAGCATGTCATTTTCCCTTGTTCAACCTCGAAGATCCTAAATGCATATTATAGTCAGTTAGTTCATAGTTTGCTTGAGTGGAACCATATCTTGTCACACATATCAAACATGCAAACTTCGTATGAAATAATATGCAATTTCTGAAAACTTGCAACACTAAAAGAAATGAGAGCTCATAATTGCTTCATCGAGTAGGGACTCATAGCTTGCAAATATTCCCCGAGTGTGTACTATTCTCCTAGAGCCAATAACCCATTACAAGGTCTTGCTATTATGTCACAAATATTCATGGGTGTGTATGGCTCACACAAAGACAATCACCCATTTCAGGGTCATGCCTTCTCTTAAGTGTGGCAAATCAAGCTGACATTCATACTTCAAACTGTGTACCACTTGTACAATTCAAACCAACTATAAACTTAAGCATGCTATATATGTTTAAAACACATAAAACAATTAGCATGCATGCTTCATAAATCTCCAAATACATGTAAACATAAAACTGATGTCATGTATTTAAATCAGTATCATCCATATCATTCACCACCCAAAATTGTGACATGATAAAATAACTTTGTACATATGTATGCATCCCATATGGAAGCTAATTGAATCTACCATTAAGGTCAACGTTTTTGTGTGGAAGCATCACTTGCCCATTCAAGGTGACTAAAGCATAAGTAGTTCGACTACTAGTACCTCACATCTGAATACCTATACATTTTATATCACCATGTCCAATTAATCGTTAATTCTTCAAAAGTCCATTATGGTCAAAATAGACCCGACCTAAAGTCAACCTCCAAATTCGAGTCTTCTAATCTATTCCAAATAACTCAATATGGACCCATATTTAAAATCCAAATGATGACAACAATCTTGGTGACCCCGATCTTATAAGCAGGACAACAACATCTTGGTAATCTCCCTAGTGATCAACAACTACATAACCAAGAAGGTGCTAGTTGATAAGGGAGCTTTACGAATGTCCTATTCAAAAACACCGTGGACCTTATCGGACTAGAAGATGCTAGCAGAACTACAAAGTCGACCGTCTTAGTAGGGTTTAGTGGTCTATTATGCACGACATGCTAGCAGGTGGTTTTGGATTAGTCTAAAGAAACTCGCTTCAACCCATTTGGTAAGCAATTGTGTAGGTAAAATGGTTTTATTTAGTTTGTTGGAGTATCACATCAATTAGACACATATTATTAAACCTATATATACATGTATATAGGTACCTTTTCACTCTCTATAATGACTCTTTTAGAAAGAGGTTTAAAAACGTTCCAACTTATCCAAACATAAATAATGCAAACTAATTTTTAATTATATTAGTTTCTATATTTTTTATTCTACCTTGGATTTGTTTGCTAGGCTTCAAAACAGATGGGTAAGAATTTCCTCATTAGTGGTTGAATTGACTATGTGTGAGTGTAACAGTTGATGATGAGAGAAATTTAGATGGGTTTTAGACTTGCTTGATGATGGTTCAAACATTATACGTGAACTTTTTGGTGATAGGTATCTTTTTAAATGGTGAATATTATGTTTACACATGCGATATCTAACAACCACAAGGCTTGTGGTGTACTGGTTAAGACTTGTGGGGGATGAGGCTAGATTATCCATCTACCCCATATTTGAATCCAGGCGCAAACAACTTGTGGCCACTGGGGAATTATCTCAGGGCTGCATGCTTTAGCAGTCTTAGAATTGCCAATGATTAGTCTAGGCAAATGTCTAGGATACTCTTTAAAAAAAAGACATCTAATGAAGGAAAAACAAAGGACGAGAGCAGAAGGACCAATAAATTAAAAACTATCATGATCACGAGTATTGTTAATACGTTTGAAAGACAAAACCTATATTTTTAAAGAAATCATACTCACTAAATATGTAATTCACTCTAAAAACATGTTAAATGTTTTTTACATAAAAAGGTATATTTTTGTCACAATCTATTGTTTTTGCTTCATTACATACCAAACAGCTTGCATTAACGACTTACTCAATTTCAACATAGTTATCGAACATGATAATAGAACGATAACGATCCAAATCTAACACTTTACTATTTAAAAATTTACTGTTGATGAGTACTTTTGGCCAGGTGCAAAGTTTAAAGGAATCACATTAGTTGCAACTAGGGTTTTCCCATCAGCAGAGGTGAGCCTAAAAGAAAATGGAGGTTTGAAAGATGAAGCAATATCTTTTTTCCAAACTGCACCCCATATGTTATCCATTGGAGAATAATTTTGAGTACCACCTGCAGCTATCTCCACACGACTAAAACCACCATCCCCATTTGCATATTCGATTGCCATTGCGAACCAGTTTGGGTTGCTTTTCTTGTCAACTTTGAAAGCAATCTTTGTAGTTCCATAACTGCATGGCACCCTACCAAAAACCCACATTACCTCTTCTCAACAATCAAAAGAATAACTAATCTAGGTATATAATGGGAGTATATATGACCCTTACATCATAATGGGTCTTTTTATTAATGGGACTTTAATTAAGTTTATAGAACCAAAAATCAATCATTTTCTAATCTCTAAATGATGTTAATTAAGCATATCGTGATCGCAATAGTCATGCATTCGTTCATTCTAGATCTTACCTTGGGGATAGATAGATGATGGACATGCCATTCGACATGATGCAACATTTTTGGAAGAAAATTCTCTATCTAAAGATGTTATAATAAGTTGTTAAGACGATATTAAGCGACCTAATTACAATTATATGGACAAACTTGGACAACCTAATGGGACACAAAAAATAAAGCATCCTTTTAGACGACATCTTTGGAAGTGTCCTATATTTGAGCATAGGTTAATTACCGTCTACTCGGACCTACCCCAAACAGAACCCGCCAGCTAGGAAGAAGTGGGAAGTGAGGAGGCATTTCAAAGCCAAGTCATTGGTTGAGACTAGAATAGGGGTTCAAGACCGCCTCCTATAGATTCGAACTTGAGTCTTTTGTGTATTTGAGCTACAAGCCCGAGGGCTTGAAAATGTCCTATATACGAAAGACTAATTAGACAATTTTCTAAAGTGGCAAATAAACATATTAATAGGATGATTTAATTGTTATGTCATATTTGGTTATCCAACTTCTTCGATATATGTTAGATTATCTCACAACTTATTGTAACACATTTAGATGAGACATCGATTTTTTGTCCAATAAACCTAAAAATATAGTTAAGTTTTCTATTTGGACATACAGGGATGACTGAGTGTCCTAAAAGAACCATTTTGTTATAGTCCACAATCTTAGTATAATCACACATACCTTTTGTACTGCACGTTAACCTGACCAAGTTTTCGTAAATTCTGATCATGGCCAGGATTCGCCATTTTACCAAAAGCGAACCCACTTAAATCAAAATGAAAAGGTACATTGTTACATGCTCCAGGACATTCATCGCTAATGGTCACCGTAATTGGTTTTCCTGAGCAATGTGGTGGTTGCGTACAAAATATCTGCATATTTATTTGTAATCTGTTAGAGTCCCGTGTTAGCTAGACTTAGACTATTAAAATATATGTTAGAACATATTTTCGGTCCTAAGGAGCTTTTAAGTATTTTGATGAGGCTCTTCATATGCCACACAACCCATCATTACATAAAATGATCAACGAAAGAAAATTCAAATAACATCCTTAACCTGAAAACAATTTCCGCATCCCTTGCCCTTCAAAAAGATGTTGGCATTTCCTGCTGATATCATTGACGACAATGGAGGGTCTTTCACATCATTCTCCCATCCACAAGCCGCTCCTGCTCATAATCACACAATTTAAATCATTAATAAACAATCACTATGGATTTTCCTGGTCGTTGTTTTCAGGGTTAATCAAGATGCATGCAAGTTGACCCGAATACCTAATAAAAAAGAAGATGGAATGAACAAGTTAATGTTGCATTTTGTTATCATGTTTTATTGGTGTGACCGAAGAGAAATTACAGTTTTTCAGATAAAAATCATTCTTGGAAATGTGAAATATTCATTTCATTACCGCGACCGGGACCGGTTTCATCTCCATACCATGTTGCCAAACCAGTACTATTAGTGGTGGGGAGGAAGGAACAAAAACAAGACGAGAAGGTTAGCAAAGAAATGATAACAACGACGATAAAAGGAGTCGAAACCATTATATATTTAACACTTTAATTTTTGTGAGGAAACATAAGAAACACACGATCGACCCTTATACTAAATTTGTTAAATGCTAACTAGTATGAGGTGATGATCAACTACTTAGATAACTAGAAGTATATATATTATATTATATATACAATTGAAACCAATTCTGATGTTCATTCTTACTCCCTTACGTCTCTAAAATGTTTTAACTGTAGAATTTCTAACTAGCATGTCTAACAGATTCTTCAAAATACAAAAAATAAAGATTTTGTGGGTTTTAATCTCTTTTTTATTCGATAGATCTTTTAAAATTTTATTCAAAATGGAGAAAGTAGAAAAAGGGTAAATGTCTTCAAAATTTAAGAAACTCTTCAAAGTTAAATGTTGAATAAAGAGAAATTATATTTTTATTGGTCTTAAATAATGAAATTGAATAATTACCATTTTATATAAAGTTTATTAGAAAATTGATTAAAATATTTAATTAATATAAATTAATATTAAATCTTCAAAATAAAGAAAATGTTGTTGAAGTTGATAACATAATTTTTTTTGGGAAATTTAGAATTTACTACTTTATTTTGGAAAACTTTATAAAAGAATTATATTAGTGATGCTCTAACAAATTACTAATTTATGTTATTGCTAAGTTATCAGGTTATTTTTCCATATCATGTATTAAATATTTTTCTTGTAACAAATTAAGTCGATTTTGCAATATTGCTGTAATATTCTATGGCATCTTCCCAAATACATAGTGTTCGAGTGTTAATAGAATTAAGAGTAAATTACGGATTTGGTCCCTGAGGTTTCAAAAATGTCTTGGATTTAGTCCCTACAATTTGTGTATTATAAGATAGATCCCAGAGTTCGTATTTTCGTAACACATTGGTCACTGCCACTAACGGCAGTTAACTTCCATCTGTTAAGTGAGGGGTAAATTGGTCCTTTCATATTTTCTTATTTCCTCAAGGACCAAATTCGTAATTTACTCTATGTATGTATGTATCAGATCAACATATCGGAGAAACCACATGAAACCATTAAACCATATCGAACAAACCATACACCCTCCGTCGTCTACTCTGGCGTACCCCGTCACCGGCAAACACAACCCTCCCCCTTCTTCTCCAATGAACACAGCCCCCTGCCTTTCTTCTCCGGCGGCAAAGGCAACCCTCTCCCCTTCTTCTCCGGCGAACACAACCTCCATTCCTTTCTTCTCTGGTGAAGACAACCTTCCCCCACTTCTTCTCCGGCGAACACCATCTGTGTGATGCAGGTAATGGTTCGTCATCTTCGGCAAACATAGTGACATTTCTTTCTCCGACGAACACAATTCAGGGACAAATCACGAACACAGGGACCGTCCCTTCTTCTTCCCGGCTTCTTCTTCTCCTCTTCTCGTAAACCCCATTCCCCTACCCACCTCTATAGTTGCAACAACTTCGTGTGTTCAGATGTGAGGCTAACAAAAATGGAGACCTTTTGGGGAAACCCACGACCCATGGCACAGCCCATGTCGCTGTGAACCACCACCTAAAACCTCTTCATTTTCGTTCATACTCCGGCAGATCCACCGGGCCTTACGTGGTTCTCCGACGAAATAGATCCATCACCACAAAAGCTTCAATTTCGTCTTTAACAGGGTTTCAATTTCGAATTGCAGTTTATTTAGTAGCTTGTATTTGATTTTGATGCATTTAATCTAGTTTTTTCTTCAAAATGGAATGTTTTTAATGGTCCAGTGAGAGGTCTAGTGATCGGAAGAAGGTTTTTGAATATGAATGTTCTTGAGTCTGAGTAATGGATCTAAATTTTTTTCATTATTCAATTTGGAAATGAATGTTCAAGATTTTTGATTTATTTATGGATGTTAAAGCTAATTTGGTATTAGAACTTGTCAAATCTACATGATGATAATATGTTTGGGTTTGAATATGGTGTTAATGTGTCATCGGAGAAGGTGACCGGTGATGGAGTGGGTCGCCGGAGAAGACAAACTGGTAGCCAGGTTGCCGTTTTACCGGAGAAGATAAAGGGGTTGTTTCGTCAGAGAAGGCAGGGATCGAGAGATGGCTGTCGGCAGCGGAGACGAGGACGACGGAGATAGTTTTTGTCGGCGGTGGTCGACCATTTTAGTCCATGAAAGGACCAATTTACCCTTACTTAACGGATGAAAGTTAACAGCCGTTAGTGGCAGGGACCAATGTGTTACGAAAATACCAACTCTGGGGTCTATCTTGTAATAAAAAAATTATGGTGACTGAATCCAAGACATTTTTGAAACCTCAGGGACCAAATCCGTAATTTACTCTAGAATTAATATTATTTTCTAGCAAAGTTTCATATGAATGTTAGGTAATATTGATTAGTAATCATGATAAAATATTAGTGGGACTTGTAACAAATATTTTACATATTTGACTCATTTAAACTTGATTTATGATCATGTAAAAGTTGTTTTCATGAATTTTTTTACACTTGAAACTTCACAGTAAAACACTATAAATAACCTTCACAACATTTTTACCGTGAAGGTTCTTATTTATTTTACCTTCACAATATTTTGTCGTGTAGTTTCAATTGTAAAAATGTGGTTTCACGGGTTTCACGAAAACATGTTAGTCTCAAATGAACCCAACCCATTCAAACTTTCAATTATATTAACTATAGAGTAGATTACATTTTTGGTCCTAATGTTTTTTGTTCTTTCTTGTTTTCGTCCTTATAAATAGTTTAAAAATTATATCCTAGTCATCGTAGTTTGCAAAAATGTTCAAAATTGGTCACTTCCTCTAACATCGCTAAAACAATGTTAAGTGAAGAATATTTTAATCTTTTCATTTTTCTTTAAGAAAATAAAAGTTAATTAAGATGGATTATATGATATCATATATATATTTTTATATATCTACACACATATATACACCATAAAATCGTCATGCAAAAGTCGTCGTGACCCCTCTAAATCCCAACACTGACTGCAACTTTGATGAACCCTTTCATCCTAACTCTGTTTGCTACTCCGACAAACCCTAAATCGTGATCACCTTCATGTTTACACATACCCCCACCTTCAGTATTTAGTGTGAATCTCCACCCCCAGACTCCAAATTAAGAGTTTTTTATTTTGATTTAAAGAAGATGGTGATGGACGCTACTGGTATAGGTCCAAATTGTGGCTAGTGGTGGTGTGACGGTGATGCATAGGCTAGAAGAAGGGACATTGATGGTTAAACTAAGGCGAGAGGAGGTGGCTGAGTGGTAGTGCAACGGTGGTGGGAGGCTTCATTCGATGGTTGAAAATGGCAAAGGTTGGTGTACAAGGATGGAGAAGAATATGGTGAGGAGATCGATAAAGGAGAGTTTGTGGGACTGGTTCCGATCGTCGGGGAGAGACAAGGACCGAAGATATGTTCTAGGTGGTCAAGGGAGATCGAAACATGGGGAAGATGAAAATTTTGGAGGAAGGGTAGGTGGACACGTGGCATGATTCTAGTGGATGGATTTAAAAATATTTTTAGTTTTTAATATAAAATAAGACAGGAAGATGAAAACCACAAGGCTTGTGGCGTACTGGTTAAGCCTTGGGGGGATGTGGCTATATAACCCATCTACCTCCGATTCAAATTCAGGCGTTAAAAACTTGTGGTCACTAGGGAATTATCTCAGGGATGCACTTTCGCAGTCTTTAAGGGTCCGTTTAGTTAGCGAAAACTGTTTTCATTTTCTAAGAAAACGTTTTCAGAAAATGGAGTTGACTTTTCATTCTCAGTTTTCTATGAAAAATTTTCAAAACGCGTTTAGTTGTGCATTTCCAGTTTTCATTTTCCATTTTTTTTCAAATTAGAAAGTGTGTGTACACATACACTTTTGCGCACACACAAGCACACTCACTTTCACACACACACACACACACACTTTCACATACACATACAAACACACATACACACACTCACATACACACTTTCACATACACGCACACACACACACACACTTTCACATACACGCACACACACACACACACACACTTTCACATACACACACACACATTCATAGACACGCGCGCGCACACACATACACACACACACACACACTTTCACATACATAAACACAGATTCACACACACACATATATATTCATACACACACACACTTTCACTTTCACACACACACACACACACACTTTCACTTTCACGCGCAGACATACACACGTACACACACATACATTTTTACTTTCACACAGACATACACACGCACACTTTCACTTTCATTTTCACACACACACACACACACATTCACACACACACTTTCGCACACACACACACACATACAAACACACTTTCACTTTTTCACAGACATACACACACTTTCACTTTCACAGATATACTAAAACGCGTTTAGTTGTGCATGTCCAGTTTTCATTTTCCATTTTTTTCAAATTAGAAAATGTGTGTACACACACACTTTTGCGCGCACACACACACACACACTTTCACACACACACACACACTCACACACTTTCACATACTCACACACTTTCACATACACACACACACTTTCATAAACAAGCACACACACACACACTTTCACATACACGCACACACACACACACACAGACTTTCACATACATGCACACACACACACTTTCACTTTCACACACACACTTTCACTTTCACGCAGACATACACACATACGCACACACACTTTCACACACACATACATTTTCACTTTCACACATACATACACACACACTTTCACTTTCACACACACACACACACACACTTTCGCACACACACACACACACTTTCACTTTCACACAAACATAGACACACACACTTTCATTTTCACATATACACACACATTCATACACACACGCTTTCACTTTCACACAGACATACACACACACTTTCGCGCGCACACACACACACACTTTCACTTTCACATAGACACACACAAACAATTTCACTTTCACACAAATATACACACACACTTTCACTTTCACACACACACATACTTTCACACGCACACATTTACACACACACACACACTTCCACATACACGCACACACACACACACACACTTTCACATACACGCACACAGACATCTTCACAGACACGCACACACACACACACACACACACTCACACACACTTTCACATACATAAACACAGGTTCACACACACACACACACACTTTCACTCTCACACACGTACATACACACACCCCTCACTCACACACAAACACAAACACACACTTTCACTTTCACGCATACATACACACGTACACACACACTTTCACACATATATACACACATTCACACACACACACACATTCACACACATACATTCACATACACACACACACACATTCACACACACACACACACACACACACTTTCGCACACACACACTTTCACAGACACACACACACACACACACTTTCACTTTCACATATACACACACATTCACACACACACACACGCACTTTCACTTTCACATAGACACACACACACACACAATTTCACTTTCACACAGACATACACACACACATACTTTTACATGCACACATTCATACTTTTACACGCACACATTCACACACACACGCGTCGGGCCCGCGCGCGCGAATGCGCGCGTACGCGCGTGAGTGTACGCGCGCGCGCGCGTGAGTGAGCGTGTGTGTGCGCGCAGAAAATGAAAGTGTGCGTGTGTGTGTGAAAATTAGCGCCGCGCGCGCGCGCGCGTGAAAGTGTATGTGCGTGAAAACGAGTGCACGCGCGTGGAAACGAGCGCGCGCGCGCGTGTGAAAACGAGTGCGCGTGCGTGTGTGTTGCCGTATGTTTACGTATGTGTGAGCGCGCGCGCGCGCGCGCGTATAGGAAAGTGGCGCGCGCGCGGCGCGCGTGTGTGGAGTCAGATGCGCGTGTGCGAGCCGCGCGCGCGGAAGTCAGGAGTTGAAGGAAAGGCGCGCGCGCGCGAGTGTGTGAATCGCGCATGAGCGCGAAAGAGAGCGTGCGCGCGCTGCGCGTGAAAGTGTCATTCATGTCCCGAGTCGAGCGCGTGCAGCGAAAGTTGAGCGCGCGCAGACGTGAGTGATATGCGCGTGAAAGTTGAGTTCACAGGCGCTGAAGTCATGGAAAGTTGAAAACGCCACAGATGCGCGCGAGCACAAAAGGTGTGGAACTGTGTACGAGCTGAAAGTCATGCGTTATTTCACAGGCATGAAAGTTGTTTCCAGGCTGTGAGTGCCGAGCGCGCAGAGTGCTGAGCACGTGTGTGCAGGTCGGCAGACGCGAGAAAGCTGAGCTGAAAGTTGAAAACGCGCCAGACGCACACCAAGATTTGCCACGATGACAGTAAAGGAAAGCGCACAGTGAAAACGTATACGTATACGCGCGTGTGAAAGCGAGCGCACAGACACACAAGGCAGAGTATATGAAATTGTATGAAAGCGACAGCTGAAAACGCGCGAAAGTATATTACGCGCGCGCAGTGAACGTGCATGTGTACGTGTGCAAGCGAAAGGCGCGTGTGTTTCGAAAGTGTACGTGCGAGTGAAACTATGCGCGCGCGTGAGCCGGACACACAGGCGTGAGTGCGTGAAATCGCGCACGAGTGTGAAAGGAAAGTCAGCGCGTGTGTTGCGTGCAGGTGCAGTACGTGTGCGCGTGAGTGCGTGTGTGTGTATGTGTGAAATTGTGTATGTGTATGTGTGTGAAAGAAAGAGAGTGCGTGTGTGTGTGTGTGTGTGCGAAAGTGCGTAGGCACGCGCGTAAAAGTTGTGTGCGCTGTACGTAGAAAATTATTTTGAAAATGAAAATTCTGAAAACTCAAAAAAGTTGTTTTCTAAATCTAATATAAATTTAGAAAATGAAAATGAAATCTTTTTTGGAAAATTTTTGAAAACTGAACGAATTAAACGCGTTTTCCAAATTTTCATTTTCTCTGGAAAAATTTTCTAGAAAACAGAAAATTTTTCACGAACTAAATGCAACCTAAGTGTCTGGGATTAGTCTAGACAAATGCATAGGATACCCTTTCAAAAAAACAAAAGATGAAAATGTCTTAACCACTAAAAGTTAATAGCCGTTCATGAAAGGAACCTATTCCGAGCGTTTTAGCAAACCAAGATGACTAGGTTGTAGTTTAAACTTTATGGACGAAAAACTAAAAAAAAAACAAAAAATCACACAGACCAAAAATGTGAAATTTACTTTTAATCATATTTTTGAGTGAATTATATTTTTGATCCATCGACTATGGTTGTTTTGTGGTTTTCGTCCCTACAATTCGTAAAGTACACTCGTCGTCCAAATTTCATGTTTTGGAGCCCAAACTAGCCACTCCATGTAACACCGCAAAGCATGCTCCATTGAGTCAATCATGGGCCCCTCACGTGAAGGTCATTTTCATCTTTTTATCCCAAAACATAGAGTGCATTACATTTTTAGTCCCTCATTTATGGCTGTTTCTTGGTTTTCGTCCCTACCATTCGCATATTACATTGTTACTCCTCCAACATTGTTTCTTTGGCAAACTCCATCCCTCCGTGAGGACCACTATTCTTGAAACCCACCACAAGTAATGTTTCTGGGTTTCTCAACCATTGTCAAACACATAAGGGTGATAACCATCATACTTTACAAATTGTAGGGATAAAATCCAAAAAGCAACCATAACGAGGGATGCAAATTTTTAGGCATAAAAAGATGAAAAAGGCCCTCTAGTGAGGGGTAATACATGTCTGACTTAATGGAGCCTTTTTTTAATGTGTTTGTGGAAGGTCCAGTTTAGGCTCCAAAACATAAAATTTGGATCACCAGCGTACTTTACAATTTGTAGAGACGGAAACTATAAAATAGTCATAAACGAGAGATAAAAATGTAATTCACTTTATATTAAGATAATCGCTGAATATACATTAGAATAAAGTGATCATATAACATAACAACCATTATTGTATAAATTTGTGTTTCAAACATTTCTTTTGTCTTTATGACTTAAAAGTTTAATTAATTTATATTACATTATAAAATATTTTGGTTTTAGCTTTTAAAAACTTTTAACTTTTTAAAGTGTTAAAAGCATTATGTTATTGTGGATCATGTAGGTAGTACACTTCTAATTCTTGATATTGAATTTAATACGTTTAGTACATATATGCACACATAATACATGAACAACAATAAAAGATGTACGTAATGAACCAAAAAACAATAAAACATCCTAACAACCTTGTCATGAAAAAGCCGATGAACAAATTTAAACAATCCAAATATACACTAAAACTTGATGAACGAAGCGAACTCCTACCTAACATTAAGGGTTGTTACCAAACACTTATCAGATAAGATTTTCGATCATTAACATACTTTCTGTTAAGGTAAGTGACACCCAATAAACCTTTACCTAGTAAGAGCTGGGAAACAGCCCCGTGAAAGTATAACTTTTGACAATGCTATTCTAATAATACAATATATCTATACTAGTATACTACTATATATTCTAGAGTATTGAGATAAAAGTTTTTAAAATAATTAATTAAGTATTAAGTACCTTTAATAATGGTGAATCCTGTAAATAAATTTGAAATTTCAGATTTACAAATAATTATTTCGTTACTATAATTTTTAAGAACTTTTTTGACTCCATAAAATTAATTAACTTTGCCTTTTTTCATCTCCGTTGGTACTAAATGAAACAACAATAATGTACATTTCTAGCGGATTTCAGTAATTCCATCTTCTATAAATCAGGGATTTAAATCTCATCAATGATAAGAAGTACGTGGATTCAGTTGCCTGTATATAAATATTATATATTTAAAAAAAACTATGTACATTGTAAAGCAAGGATGCAAGCATTTATAAAGTCACTTGATGAAAATCATGGAAGATCTAGTGTACGAGTTGGATGGAAGCACTTCATAGTATATATAAACTACAGATGAAAAGAATTAATTGTTTTTTACCTAACTGTATCTGAATTACCGATGAAGCGCAACTTACTAGTAAGTCAAGGATTAAGAGTCTCAACAAAAGTAATAAGTGATGTTATTCAAACTAGAAGTAAGGTTATATATAAAAATTATATATTTCAAAATTTAATATAGAAGAAAATTAATGTTATACAAACCAGAAGTAAGGCTATATTTGTTTTTTCAATTTTACCTCTTAACAACCACTTATCATTTATTCATTAAGAAGTTTTTAAATTCAGACGGTTTGTTTTTTTGTTTTTATCAGACCCTCTTAAGTCTAAAAATCATCTGGAAAAAAAGTGGTAACGTCACCACTTAATTCCTCTTATTCGCGTATGCCCGCATTGTTAGGGATTTATAAATCAATAGCTGGTTAAGATTTCAGACTTCAAACGTAAAAACAAACAGTCTATAAGTGTTTTTTTCCTCTTTCTTTCGTTACTTGCTTAGCCTTACATCGTCACATAGTTGAATGTTCTCTATTCGTGTCCATGAACATTCATCCCCATTGCTTGCATACATAGATACATACATATATAAGATGGATTTCAATTACAAACCCATTCATTCTAACAAACAATACTTGACCATTGCTTTTATGCATTTGTGCATACAGTTCAGATGGAGGGCTCCCAGGTGTTCTTCAGTTTTTTTTTGCACTTCCCCTAAATCTGACCCTATATGTAACACCTTCAAATTAGGAAAGAGCGACTAATTTAAAACTTTCTTTATTACATCAATTGAGGGATAGATCCCTTCCTATAAAACAATTAATACTTGAAATTTTCTCGAATAATAGTTTTAAATACACCTCAACAAAAGATAATGTTGATCATAACTCCTCTCAGTGATTTGAATATGATTCATTTACTATACTTAGTGATATTCCATAGTTAAGCTTATGTTCAAGTTCAGCGATAGCACACGCTGATTGCTATCAGCGATCGCTGAAGGTCAAGGAACTACAAGCTTATCACTGAAGATCAGTTATCACACCAGAAGACCATTCAGCGACAGTCGAAGACTCTAGCTGAAGAAAGTGATAATCAGCTAAGTGAACTGAAGCGGTTCAGCGATAGCAGTGATTGTCTACTCAAAGTGTGAAGTCTTGTGAAGCCTCAGCGACACTGAAGATTCATCCTTGAAGATTCAGTATCAGCGATCAAATGAAGCTTCCTTTGCAAGATTAAAGATTGATCTTATCCTCGATGCACAAAAGTCAAACCTAGAACCATGTCAGAAAAGGACGTACGACTTGTCTCTTATGTCCCCATCATATCTGATATGGTACTGTTCATATTCGGCCAAAAGCATGGTTGTCTTATTAACAAGGACAAGCTTCCTATCCAAGCTTGACACGTGGCATATACCTTTTGTCTTGTTTCAAAGACAAACGGGTATAAATAAGATGAAAATATCTTCTTCATCTTAATGCATGCTTCTATCTAACTTATACCCTCTTTATTCTTTCTTTCATCTTCTTGTGCATCATACTTCGTGTTTCTTAGTTACAATAGAATATGTTTTAAACTTGTTCTAATTCCGCTTGTAACTGTAAATTTGTTTATTTTAATAAACTCTTTTAAAAACGAAAAATCTGTGTGTTTGTATTCAACCCCCCCTTCTACAAACTGTTCTCTCTTGATTGAACTCTTGTAGACCCTAATTGGGACCAACAAGTGGTATCAGAGCAGTGTTTGCCTCTGAACTCTTTAAAATATTTTCTCTTAAAATTATTTTAAAATGTCAAACCCTAATACAAACTATAACGATAATGGATCTTTAGCTAAACCACCTAGATTTAGCCATGATAACTTTCCATTATGGAAGGAAAGAATGTCTCTATTTCTAGAGGGATCTGACCCCAAGATTCCCTACTATCTGGAAAATGGACCATTCGTTCCTACAACTATAGTAGCTAGTGTTCCTGCCACCACTACTACTGCAGCCATCCCTGAGAGGAGTATTGTTAAAACTCCTAACAGATGGACTGAAGAAGACAAGAAAGAAATTGCTATTGACTCTAAAGCTAGATCAATAATAGCAATGGCTTTACCTGATGAGGTCTATCATTCTGTCATGAAAATGAGGACTTCAAAAGCCATGTGGGATACATTATGTATCCAATATGAAGGAACTTCTGAAGTTAAAGTAACTAGATGCATAAACCTCGTAAGAAAATATGAGAGTTTTATGTATCAAAAGGGTGAATCTCTTTCTCAAATTCACCAGCGATTTAACTGTCTGCTGATTGATCTCAAATCAGTCGATAGAGTTTATTCAAACGCTGAAATTCTGACAAAGTTCATGGAGGCATTGCCCGATCAATGGGCAGTGTACACTACATGTATAAAACTGTCAAAGAATCTTGAAACCTTGTCCTTAAGTGCATTATATGGTATGCTCTTAAATGAGGAACAATCCCAACTTCTAAGGAAGAACCTAATTAATGAACTCAAAGGTGCTAAAAGTACTTCTTTAGCACTTGTGACTTCTGAGGGAACCTCTTCCAAAAATGCTCCTTCTTCTACTATCACCTCCATTACTGAATTAGGTCAAACTGATTCAGAAGATCAACTCACTAATGTAGACATCTCTGAGTTTGATAACTCTCTAGCCCTTTTAATAACTTTAAAAGATTTTCTAGAAAGAGAAATTTTCGGAAACCTTCCAACCTCTCTGACTCTGAAAAGCAGAAAACGTTGCCTGCTGAGAAAGCATCAGCGATTTGCTTCAACTGTCAGCGAAAGGGTCATTTCGCAAGTGAATGCAGGTCGAAGAAAGTTGCTGCTCCCACTACTTCCCATACCTCTAATAAAAAGGAGAAGTATTTGAAACTAAAAAAAAAATACAAAGATATGAAGAAAAACCAGCAAAAAGGCAAAGGTCTTGTCGCTGAAGAAGTTGACTGGGATGCTGAAGATGACTGGGCCAAGACCTCTGAAGAGTCTGGTTTAGATGAAGAAGATCTTGCCTTCCTCTGTCTGATGGCAAGAATTGAAGACGCTGAAGAAGTCACTGAGACTTCTTCCTCTGAGTCTCCTTCTACTCAGGTAACTATTCCCTCTGTCTCTTCACCTTCTGAAAGTGATAACTTATCAGCTCTTGATGCTATGACTGTTGATTTCTATGATGCTTTAAATGGAAAAATTAAGGCCGAGAGAATTAACACTGACTTATCTGAACAATTAAAAAATTGTCATATAAGAATCAAAGAACTTTCCAAAATTGAGGAATCTCTCAAAGACCAAGTTTTTGCAAATCAAACTATAAGCATCGGGAAACAACAAGCTATCGCTGATAGGGAAAAGGCTATCGCTGATCTCAAGTCTGAAAAAGCAACCATCGAAGGATGGTGTAAGGCTTATGATAAAGTCAATGAGATCATCAACGCTCAAATACCTATGAAAGTAAGAAGTGGGCTAGGCTATAACCCTGAAAAAGAAGAATCAGAGAATGATCGTTCCATGCTAAAATTTGGAATGTTTGTCTCTTCTATCCCTGATCCTTCTTCTTCAACCTCTTCTTCCTCCTCTTCTAAAGAGAAGCGTTCTATTCTTAATTCTAAGAAAGTGATTAAGAACGAGTTTCTTAATCAAGTTCCTAAGAATAAGAAAACTCAAGATAGGAACAAGAAACCCTCAGAGAAAGTTTCTAAAACTGGGAAGAAGGTCCCTGACTTTTCTCATAGACCAACCCCCAGAATTAAAATCGATCTCACTCCTACTCCTGAAAAGGTTGTTATACCTCCAAGGACCATGGATAAAGGAATTCTTGGACCTATCCTTGAGAAATTTCCTGCTCCTTCTCTGATTTCCAAACCCTTTAAATATAGGAAATGCTATCACTGTGGTGAAACTACCCACATTGCAAGCAAAATGTCCTAATGCTACTAGAGCTGATAAACTAGCTCATGGAAAGAAAGTAGCTTAAGCTGATAAATCAGCGAGAGTGAAATCCACCAAGGTTGCAAAACCATCAAAGGTGAAGATATCCACTGAAGAGAGTTCTTCAGCTAGTAGCTCCTCCGCCAATCCTCTATCGAACCAAGCAAGACCCATAGTAGTATGGGTACCTTTAAACAATTAATCTTTTGTTGTATGCAGAGTGCCAAAGGTATCTGGTATTTGGATAGCGGATGCTCAAGGCACATGACAGGCAGAAAATCTCTGCTCTCTGATTACAAAGAAGAAGCTGGTCCATCAGTGACCTTTGGTGGAAATGGCAAAGGATACACTAAAGGTTGTGGAATTCTGTCCAACGGAGCCACATCATTTTCTCGTGTTGCTTACGTTGAGGGACTAAAGCACAATCTCTTGAGCGTTAGTCAGTTATGTGACAAAAACTTCAAAGTTCTATTCTTAAAGAATAGATGTGCTGTCACTGACGGAAATGATAAGCTTGCCCTTACAGGCAAAAGAGTGGAAAATGTATATGTCATAAATATGAATAGTTCTCACTCTGAGAACATGTGCTTTATCTCTAAAGCATCCACTGACATAAACTGGTTATGGCATAAAAGACTCTCTCATCTCAACTTTAAAACAATAAATGAATTGTCTCAAAAAGACTTAGTTAGAGACCTCCCAAATCATACCTTTACAAAGGAATCTCTTTGTTCAGCGTGTGAGAAGGGAAAGCTGACAAAAGCCTCCTTCAGGTCAAAGCAAGTTTCTTCAGTGACCACTCCTCTTCAACTACTTCACATGGATCTATTCGGACCTGTCAATGTCCAATCGATCTCTGGGAAGAAATACACTTTAGTGATTGTTGATGAATACTCCAGATACACATGGGTGTTCTTCTTTCGATCCAAAAGTGATACCCCTGATATGATAATCTCTTTTATCAAGAAGATGGAAGTTTTGAACAATCTAATTGTTCGTTCCATAAGAAGTGATCGTGGCACTGAATTCAAAAACAGTACTCTGGATAACTTCCTTGAAGAAAGAGGCATCTTTCACAACTTCTCCTCTATAAGAACTCCTCAGCAAAACGGTGTTGCTGAAAGAAGAAATCGTACTATTATTGAAGCGGCTCGCTCAATGCTCAGTGAATCGCATCTTCCAACTCAGTTATGGGCTGAAGTAGTTAACACAACATGCTTCACTCAAAACCGATCCCTGATAGTTAAACGATTTAAGAAGACCCCCTATGAATTATTTCATGGAAGATGACCTACTCTGAAATATTTTCACATTTTTGGAAGTAGATGTTACATTCTGAATGACAGAGATCATTTAGGTAAATTTGATCCAAAAGCTGACGATGGTATATTTCTTGGATACTCCTCTATATCCAAATCCTTCAGAGTCTTCAATAAAAGAAGACAACATGTTGAAGAATCCATGCATGTTAACTTTGATGAATCTCGTGCCATTCATACTTCTCACTCTCATGATGATGATGAAGAGTTAAATGCCTGGATGAGATCTCATTATGGGGAACCTGAAACATACTTCAGCAATCAGACTCCAGCTGAAGCAAGTGATGATGAAATCCCTGTAAACCCAACAAGTAATAATCATCCATCTTCAGGGATGAATGTTACTCCTCTAAATCAGATTCCTGTTGCTGATTCCTCTCTTGGAAATTCCTCTGTGAACAACCAAACCACTTCTGAAAATCAATCTCCTGAATTGATTCTAAATGAAGTACCTGTTGCTGAAACAAGTCCTATTCCAGAATCTGAAGAACAGGTCGCTGAATCTATTGTTGATCTTTCCCCTCAACCTCCAGCTCAGCGATCGACTGCAAATCATCCAATAAATCAGATTATCGGTGATCCCACTGCAGGTATCAAAACACGTAGAGGTACAGGTAATATTTGTCTTTATGTTAACTTCATCTCTCTCTCTGAACCTAAGAAGATAGATCAAGCTATCTCTGATCCTAGCTGGATTTCAGCTATGCAACAAGAACTTACTGAATTTCGTAGAAATAAAGTTTGGAATTTTGTTCCTAGACCCTCTGGTAAAACTGTCATAGGAGCCAAATGGGTTTTCAGAAATAAGCTAGATGAAAA
This sequence comes from Silybum marianum, assembly GCA_036898165.1. Classification (NCBI taxonomy): domain Eukaryota; kingdom Viridiplantae; phylum Streptophyta; class Magnoliopsida; order Asterales; family Asteraceae; genus Silybum; species Silybum marianum. The sequence continues at coordinate 45,099,826 of CM072528.1, forward strand.
CGGGACTATAATTCGCAATAAGGCTAGACTTGTTGCTCAAGGTTATAGACAGGAAGAAGGGATTGACTATGATGAAACCTTTGCACCTGTTGTTCATTTAGAAGCCATAAGACTCTTTTTAGCTTATGCTGCTCAGAAAGACTTCAAAGTTTTTCAAATGGATGTTAAAGGTGCTTTTCTAAATGGAAAACTCAGCGAGGAAGTTTATGTTGAACAACCCCCTGGTTTCACAGACCCTAACCATCCTGGTTATGTTTTTAAACTTGAAAAAGCTCTTTACGGGTTAAAACAAGCTCCTAGAGCTTGGTATGATACCCTTTCTAAATTCCTTCTTAAAGAAAAATTTGTTCGTGGAAAAATTGACCAAACTCTGTTTTTAAGAAAATATAAAGGTCATACTATTCTCGCTCAGATATATGTTGATGACATATAAAATGAGTATGATGGGTGAACTAACATATTTTCTAGGCTTGCAGATTAAGCAATCTGACAAACGAATTTTTATCTGTCAAAGCAAATATGTTAAAGACATGCTTCTATAAATTCGATATGAATCAATGCTCAGCGATGAAGACTCCTATGGCGCCTCCTCTGACATTAAACAAGGATCCAAATGGAAAACCAGTAAATGTCACTACCTATCGAGGAATGATTGGGTCTCTGCTGTATCTTACAGCGAGTAGACCAGACATCATGTACGCTACCTATCTCTGCGCTCGGTATCAAGCTGAACCGAAGGAATCCCATCTAATCGCTGTAAAGCGAATCTTCAGATATCTGAAAGGAACTCCAAATCTTGGTCTGTGGTATCCCAAAGGCTCAGGATTTGATCTTATTGGTTACTCTGACAGTGACTTTGCAGGTTGTAAGATAGACAGAAAGAGCACCACTGGTGGATGTCAGCTGCTAGGTGGAAAATTAATAAGTTGGACAAGTAAAAAGCAAAACTCAGTGTCTACTTCCACCGCTGAAGATGAGTATGTAGCCGTTGATAGTTGTTGTGCTCAAATCCTTTGGATGAGAAATCAACTAAGAGACTACAATCTCAAGCTCTCTAAGATTCCTATCTATTGTGATAGCACAAGTGCTATTGCAATTGCCAACAATCCTGTTCTTCACTCCAAAACCAAGCACATTGAAATACGATATCACTTTATCAGAGATCATGTGATGAATGGTGAAGTTGAGCTCCATTTTGTTCCTACTGAATATCAGCTCGCTGATCTTTTCACCAAGCCTCTTGATGAAACTAGATTCAATTTACTCATCAGCGAACTTGGTATGTTGAACGCTGAATAGTTTATTAATCAGTGACCAACAAAGGATTACAAATAAAGCTTTCAAACTTTCCATTCTCTGAACTCTGATTCAGCGATATCTAGGCCATCTCCTCAGGTATTTTCTTCAAATTTTAAAACATTCTTTGATATCTTTTCTCATCAAAGAATGTCTCTCTTAAAATTAAAACTCATCACTGAAAATCCTTTATTATTAGCGATGAAGATTCTTCTAAAATTATAAATGATAAACTTTCCTTATGGATAATTATCATTATAATCTTTTAAAAATAAAGAAAAGGACACGTCGGACCTTTTTCTGACACACGACGGACCACGACATTTCCATTCCAACTCCTTTCTTGGAACGTGTGCCAGGTCATCATTTTTTTTCAAAAAGCTAAAACTGTCGTTTAGCACTCCTTTCTTTCTCTCTTCTCTTGCTATTTAAGCATTCTATTTGCCTTACTTTGCTCTTTCCGCTTTCATAACAACTCTCAAGGCAAAAAGAAATTCTTCGAATCTTCAAGGTTTTCTCAAGAACACGCTTGTGTGTGTTTTTCTCCTAAGAACTCAACTAAGGTTTGATCTAAACCTTATATTATGACTAGAAACATCTTGTTTCACCTCCTCTTCTCATTAACACTCTAAAAATAAAAATAAAGATAATTTGGATCAAAAATTAAAAAGGTTTACCTTTATAAAAAACCCTGTTCTAAGTTCTTTCCTTAGAACAAAAGATTTTTTCTTAAAAACGTTAATCCATTTACCTTAGCTTTTTATTGTTGATTATAACAAACATTTTGATATTGTTCATCAAAATATTTGTTCTCTTTCATCTTACATTTGGTATTCTTTATACCAAACTCTGGTTTATACATTTATGTATAAAACCATGATTTACCTCTTTGGTGTTCCTATCTTTCCCACAGCAATGGCATCTGCAAGTAAGACTGTTGCAACATCTGCTGCTGCAGACAACACTCTGATTGCTGCACCAACATGTCACTTTACCTTGGAGAAGGCCATCTTCAAGTCCTGCAACTACATTGCCTTGGTGGACATTCCTGCTGATCGCCCTCAATTCGCTGAAGGAGCTACCTTCATCAAGGCATGCCCTCTGATGTATGCATTCGTCCACAACCCGGTGGGCATCTCCTCTCATCTCCAAGCTCTCTGGTACACAGCTCACTGTACCACGCTAATGACTGAAAAGGGCACTGTGCTCCCTGCCATTGGTTTCAAGATTCCAGATCTTGGATTTTTCTCTTTCACCGCTGGGTTCATCAGGAAGGCTCTTCGTCTCCCTCTACGAGCCAAGAATCACCAATGGGGCGCTAAACCTACAAAAATGCAAATCGATACATTTTTGGATTCAATCGGCTATGCTTGGGAGAACCCCTCTCTGAAGACAGTGGGTTCAAAGCTCGAGAAGAAAAGACTGCCTGCTCGCTGACAGTATATCTTCACTCAGGTGATTCAATGTCTTGGGTCGAAGATAGGCTCGCATGATCAAGTGAGCAAACACTTTCAAGACATGGCATACTCTCTCTGCACAGGCCACAACCTCAACTACGCTGACTACATCTTCAGCGACATGGTCAGTCGTATCAATGCTGCCACCAGACATCCCGTCATCCCCTACCCTCGCTTCTTCGCGACCATAATGGAAGTGGCCTTCGGAGAAGAATACCTGAAGGTCGGCGATCACTCCTTCTCTGTTGTAGGGAAGAAGTCCCTGGACATCGAGGAACGTCCAGGTGATGCTCCCTTCACCACCTACATGCTGCAGGTGATTGGGGCACATCTTCCAGTGTCCACCTCGCTGTCCAGCCCAACAGCGAGCAACCCAGACACTGCAGGAGTTAAGAGAAAGCAACCAACCGATGGTCATAAAAAGACCATCGCAACCAAAACAAAGAAGCCAAAGAAATTGGTCTCTCAAAAGACCACTCTCTCTGATTTCGGTGTTCTACCAACACCAACTGCAGCCACAACCACTTCAACGGTATTTACATCCGTTGTTGCTTCATCAGCACTACCTCCATCTTCAGGGACTCCGGTCACTGAGGGTGTTATAGCCAGCTCTGCTGAAGCTGGATCAGGTACTACTTTCACAGCCTTCTTTTCCACTTCTATCCCTTCTTCTTTGGTCCTCACCTCAGCAAATGATTCAGCGATAGTTGTCCCTATCCCTGATAATGCTGAAATGCACGCAGTCCAAACATCATTATTGTTCAGGCAATCTGAGTTTTGGAAGGCCAAATTAAAAGGACCTCAGAGTATCTCTCTCAGATACTCTAAGACACTGGTCAGTGATCCTCTAGACACTACCTTTGCAAAAGTAGTCCCTAAGAGTAATCCTCTAGATACTCTCAGGGAGTCAAATAAAACTTTTCATCCATCTTCTAATTCGGATGTGTTTTTGGCATCTTTTTCTATGTCATCATCAGGTGTCGCTTCTATTCCCACTTCAGCGACGACAACCACCACCACCAGCGCTCCTCCCATCAGCAAGGATATGGGAAAGTCTCCTCAGGGCCATCCCTCAGCCGCAAAGCTCAGAGATGTGAAGACAGAGATGGCAGCTCCCCACTCCAGTCACCGAACTTCCTCCCGTTGTCCTTCCTAACCCTACATTCCCTGCTGTTGACTATTTAGTTAGGGAATGCGCTCTCACAAGAGCTAGGGTGGACAACCTTCAGACATCCGCTGAACTAATCTTCAGAAGGATCGTTGGAACTCCATCGATCAAGACCAACGTCAGGAATCTGATTTCTGATGTTTACTCCCTGAAGGAAGACAACAGGGCCCTTCATCAGACCCTGACCAGCCTGGAGCAGAAGGTTGCTGCTCAAGCCACTGTCCTGGAGTCTATTCAAAAGACTCAGTCCGACATGATGCAGTTGATCACCAAACTCTCTGAGGCTGGTTCCTCATCTTTCAATGCTGCTGATCGGACCACGCTTCAAGATAATGATGTGAAGCTCAAGGACATTCAGTCGAATGTTCGCACTCTGATGGTGCATTGTCTACCTCTTGATAACATTGAGGGGGAGAGATGTGCCAAAGAGTTCGCTGATGAGCTCATTGCTGAGCATAACCAGAGGTTCCCTGGAGAAAAGGTTTCTCCATACATCCAGCGCGCTGAAGATGATGAAGATGATGATGCTGATGAAGATGACGAAGAAGAAGAAGAAGAAGAGCCCATCCCTCACTATGGGGGAATGGATGATGATGAAGATGATGATGACACTGGAAGTGCCTTAGAGCACTTCAAAATGTCAAGACCCGGAGTCACTCATCAAGAGCCCTTGGGGGACGGACAACATCCCTATCAGGGACAATCCGGATCCTCAGGCAAAGGAAAAGAAGTGGTAGATCTGGATGCCACTATCCCTATATCTGAGGGGGAGACCACAATTGAGGTATCTCTTCCTCTTATCCCTATCAATTCACCTCTTCCTGAAACCCCCATACTTCCTTCATCACCCACAAAATCTCTCTCTGACAATTCTTTCTCCTCCTCTCCTTCCCTCAGTGATCCTCGTCCCCCAAAGGACTCAACTTCATGGAAGGAACTTTCCTCTGAAGAGCAGTTTATGTACATAATTGAAACTGACTCTGAAGAAGAAGAAGGCCTCATTCCCAGGCGTCGCGTTCAAAAGCCGATTATAAGAGAGCCTGAAGAAGAAGAAAGGCGAATAAAGTTCCTTAGGGAATTCGAATCAAGAAGAATAAGGGTGCCTGAAGCTGAACCCATTGAAGCCGTACCAATAAGGATGGTAGATGAATTCTACTTTCTGTCAAGAGAATAGAGAGAACAAGCATTGGAAGCACAAAGAATCAGGGACAAGGAAATCAAGCAAACTGAGAATGATCTTGCCTTAGCAAGAAAGTTACTCAGAGAAGACTCTGCGAAAGACAAAGCGGCTCAAGAACAATTGAAAAAGAGTGAAAGGGTCGCCGAAGCTCTCGTTCAGAGAGAACTAGCACAATAGCACATAAACGTAGATCCAATTCTCGCTCAACAGAAGATCCTAAGTGCACTGACCTCTGAAGCCACTAAGCAGAAAGACAAAGAACTTGATTGGTGCACCGACAGGCTGAAATTTCGAAGATCTGAAGCCAAAATCATTCATGCAACTATCCAAGGGTGACACTCCAACAGAGGTGGTCCGAAGGTATATGTAAGAATGACAAGGACGAACAGAACAGAGAGAGAAGAAGCCAAATTCTTAGGAATTTATGGATACACTGAATGGCTAGAAATTAGAGACGCCATTCAGGGTTCCAAATCTAAGTTCAAGGATGTGGTGGAAGGTGTGCTGGATCAGTTGCTGCAAAGAATGTCACAACATGTGCAAGTTCCCCATCTCCCTGAATCCTCAAAGAAGAAAAGATTAGTTGTTGAAGGTGGTTCAAGTTCAAAGAATGAGCATGAAACTAAGTTTGATTATCAAAGCATTCTTGGTCATCTTGAACTCCCTGATATATCAATGCTTTTTATGTCTCTCCCTCAAGACCGAAGATATGAAGAAGACGAAATCATCTCACTGCCTGAACCTGGTATGATATTCTTGGATAATGAAGGATTCTTAGGACTCTTTAGAAACCAAGAAATTCACAAGGCCCCATCCTCTCTCATAAAGATTATGCTTTGGCGCTGCTGGTCAGATACTCCTCTGATGAATCGACAGAAGACTCTTTATGAGAATGAGCTACAAAGAAGAAATGAGAATATCTCTGACTAGTCATAGTTTTCTACTTCCTCTGTAACATTTCTTCAGTGTACAAGTACTTTACCTTTATAATTGTAATTTCATTTCGATGTAATTCTTCAGATTATAATTAATAAAATTCAAAGTACTTTACTCCACCTCAGTACTGAAAAGATCCCTGAAAACAGTAAAAGAGACAATGAACATAAGAGTTCTATTTTTCGTTATGCTACCTTTAACTCACTGATTTTTCACTCTGAAAATTCAATCAGTGAATGTACTTTAAGCTTATCTACTTATAAAAAAATTGTGCTTTAATATCCTTATAAATGAAACTCAATTCAGATAATAGACTAGCTGAAAAAGACTTTACAGATTAGCACTTAGAAAATTTTCCTTAAATATTTCCTAAGTCCTTTACTAGTCTCTTAAAGCAATTTTCCTATGTTGCTTAATCATAATCAAATAGGGGGAGATTGTTGATCATAACTCCTCTTAGTGATTTGAATATGATTCATTTACTATACTTAGTGAAATTCCATAGTTAAGCTTATGTTCAAGTTCAGCGATAGCACACGCTGATTGCTATCAGCGATCGCTGAAGGTCAAGGAACTACAAGCTTATTACTGAAGATCAGTTATCACACCAGAAGACCATTCAGCGACAGTCGAAGACTCTAGCTGAAGAAAGTGATAATCAGCTAAGTGAACTGAAGCGGTTCAACGATAGCAGTGATTGTCTACTCAAAGTGTGAAGTCTTGTGAAGCCTCAGCGACACTGAAGATTCATCCTTGAAGATTCAGTATCGGCGATCAAATGAAGCTTCATTTGCAAGATTAAAGATTGATCTTATCCTCGATGCACAAAAGTCAAACCTAGAACCATGTCAGAAAAGGACGTACGACTTGTCTCTTATATCCCCATCATATCCGATATGGTACTGTTCATATTCGGCCAAAAGCATGGTTGTCTTATTAACAAGGACAAGCTTCCTATCCAAGCTTGACACGTGGCATATACCTTTTGTCTTGTTTCAAAGACAACCGGTTATAAATAAGATGAAGATATCTTCTTCATCTTAATGCATGCTTCTATCTAACTTATACCCTCTTTATTCTTTCTTTCATCTTCTTGTGCATCATACTTCGTGTTTCTTAGTTACAATAGAATAGGTTTTAAACTTGTTCTAATTCCGCTTGTAACTGTAAATTTGTTTATTTTAATAAACTCTTTTAAAAACGAAAAATCTGTGTGTTTGTATTCAACCCCCCCTTCTACAAACTGTTCTCTCTTGATTGAACTCTTGTAGACCCTAATTGGGACCAACAGATAAGTCAATACTTACTAAGACATAATTACAACCGGGTGTTACTAAAACCAAAAGAGTCACTGTCTCCGTGTAACAACCACAATTCTAAATTAAAGATATTTCATGTCATTGCTCTAAAAGTAGCAATTACAAATGCAAATAGGTCTCAACATTTAAACTTAATCTCAAGAGTTGTGGTGGAAATAAAAGTAGCTACTGGGATTATTAGAGCATCTCCAACAGCTTCTCTATAATTTCTCTATAATAGAGAACTAAAAGTAAAAATCTCTAAAATTAATTGCAATCAACTCCAACAGATTCTCTATTTTAGAGATTTTATCATTTATTATATTATTTAAATATCCTATAATTTTAGGATCCCAATACAATTTATAGAAAAATATAAATAAAATGATATTTATTTAATTCTAATTGGTGGAATGAATAAAAAACTCATTTCTCTCTCCTCTATTTGGAGATTTAGAGAAATCAATATATTTGGAGATTTTCGCATGAATCTCTATTTTAGAGAATGAGATAGAGAAGCTGTTGGAGAGGTTTAGGTGCGTTTGGTACGCAGACAGGACAGGACAGAACAGGATAGGACAGAACAGAACAGGACAGGAGAAGACAGCTGTTCCACGTTTGGTAGACATGATATGACGGGACAGAACATAACAGAACTGGTTCAAATGACCAATTTACCGCCAGTGAGTTGTTTAGTGTTTTTTAACCAAATAATCAATCTAAATGAAAATTAACAAATAATATTTGAAAATACAAAAACCATCTAAAATAAATGTTGTTTAAAAAACACACATTCATAAATCAAAAGACTTAAACATAATGTTTACCAATATATATCCTACACAACACAGCAAATGCATTCCTATCCATGCGCAACTCATTTACACAAATATTGTCACTTTCATGTGTGATGCGTTGGATTTCTATCGAGCTAACTTAATATCTAGTCAAAATTCATCTTAAAGTTGTCCTCTCGTGATGTCTTTGTTCATTTTCAACTAACCATTTCGCAAACTTGGCCAAAGGTATGAGCAAGTCAACATAAACCTTCATGACCTTAATAACTACAATTAGATGGTTATGATCCATTCTTAAAAAAAATCAAATGGAAACAAGCATCAAGTTTCTGTTTTTAGTTCCATGTACAAGAAATATCTCAACTTTCTGTTTAGTTCAATGAATCATAGCATAGCAAAAACAGTGACAAACATTTGGGAAACCAATGGCCAAATAAATTGGATTTGTAAAATAAACTAGTGGCCAAATAAATTGAATCATGGTTGCCATGGAAATATAACAGTCGCAAGAAATCAATTGATACATAGTGGCAAGAAATCAATTTATACATACCAGTGGAGAAATCAATTTACACACAATGGCAATAAATCAGTTTATACAAAACAGTGGAGAAATCTATTTAAACATAACAGTGGCAAGAAATCAAATTTATACATAACAGTGGTAAGAAAGAAGTTTATACATAACAATGGAGAAACCAATTTATGCATAGCAGTGGCAAGAAATTAAATATATACTTAACAGTGGCAAGAAAGAAGTTTATATATAACAATGGAGAAATCGATTTACGCATAACAATGGCAAAAATCGATTTGTAAAACAATGGAGAAATCCGATAGAGCAAGCAATTTATACATGGAGAAATCGTGGAGAAAATAGGTCAGCAAGAAATCAATGGAGAAATCATAGAGAAATCGAAGAAATATGCTGGAGAAATCCATATAGAGAAAATCGATTCCACATAGAGATATCGAAAAAAAGGTGAAATTGATTCAACATAGAGAAATCGAAGAAATAGGAGAAATAGATTCGATTTCAAGGATTATACAAAAGAAATCGATGTTACCTGAGTAGAAGGGAACTTCGATTTGAACGATTGATACACAGAAATCGATCTGTGGAGAGGAGCTGATTCACGATTGAGAAAGAGGCGTCTATGGAGCTTGGATACGAGCGTGTTTTAGGTCAGGGATAGAATGGTACAAAACTCCTTGTTCTACTTAGTTCCATGGGGTAAGGGGAGGACAAACGTGTCCCTCAGTTGTTCTACTTAGTCCCTGTTCCATTCACTTAAGTTTGCACCAAACATAGTACTAGTCTGTTCTGTTCTGTCATGTTCCATCCTGTCCACCATACCAAACGCACCCTTAGAGAACAAACATGTGATTTTCTCTATTTTAGAGATCCTGTTGGAGATGCTCTTACATTTTCTTATGTTAACTAGGCAACTATCTAGACAAGAATAACTCCCTCACTTCTAGCTCCCGTACTCACAACTTCCGTTTGCCCTTACTTGAGCTTTCTACCATGTGCTTCCCTAAAAATGTTTTCAGTTTATAAAAGAGAGGGTTAGACCATAAGGTCTAGTGAATTCCCTCGAAACAACAGTTAAATATGCATGACAATATAAGATAAAAAGGTTAGTAATCAATCTTAACTCACACATAACACACTTTAAAGGTACCTGTTGCAACGGTAAAATACACTGATAGTCACTCACACTTGTGACTATTTAACCGGGCTCACACTTGGCCATTGGTCGGGTATACACTTCCCGTAAATGAATGGTTCAAATATATGTAACACAAAGCATTCATTGGTTAATTTAAACATACGAAGGAAACTCACCTGAATGCTAAGCCTAAATGCTCGCCTTCCCTTAAAAGCCCCTTAAGCAAAAACACAAAATCGGCCAAATAGTGAGTTGCACCGTTTACCGCGCGGCTTCAAGCCATGGGACTCACCGAGTACCTGCAGTTTTCCTACTCGAATCAAAAACCCCAAAAACCACATTTTCACCAAATTCACTCCACAACTGACATGAAGCTTGTCCCAAACTCTTATTAATCAATCTTTATGATTAAGAAACTCATTTGAACCATTGATTCCATGGATTAGCACAAACATCGAAGAACATACTTCATCCATGGAGGTTTTTGATTGATTTCCAAAACCTCAAATGAAATGTGATACTCAAAACATGAAAGAACCTCAATATTTATTCAGTACTTCCCCAAAGATTGATTTAAAACTCTTTTCAATACTCAACAAGGCAACCCGCAAACTCTCCAAAGCTTCTAAGCATCCCAATAACTCAACAAGGGTAAAAGATGAAGAAGATAGAGTTTTATACCTGAGATTGATTGTTGAACCCTTGTTTCTTGATGATTTCTCTTCTTCCTCCAATCTTCCAAAATCGCACCTCACACACACACATTTTCAACTGATTTCTACCAAAATGAGAAGGGTTTCCAACCCTTATTAACCCTTATTTACACCATCAGTCCCTACACTTTAGAAATTCTCACCATATAGCTAGATCTTTATCGTGCCACTTTCTAGCACTCAAGTCCACACGTGTCGCTAGTACCAACCGCAACAAGAACATGATGAACATGTCGACAAAGGAAAAATGTTAGGCTTAACGTCTAGTGAGCTCAAGAGTTTATAACATATTTATAATCAGTTGAAGTCGAAAGATTGCTTGATAAAATAATAATTTCTCAAATAGAATGACTACATTATAAAATCAATATCTTTCCCCAAATTCATCATTTTCATAGTAAAAGTTTTAGACCAAAATATCGTTAGTAACGAAAGCTTTAAATAGAAATACTCGTTCAAAACGAATTCTACACCCGATACTCACCCAAGACGTGAATAAGTTTAAATGCTCCAAATACCAAAATATGAACAAAGCTCCATTTTCTAGAATACCAAAATATGGTTAAGTCTCAAAGATCCAATTGTATAAATTATGGATGATACTTCATACTCTAAAAAAATCACCGACATTAATGGATAAGACTCTATACCCAAAACAACACCTTTCGGTGACGGGGGAGGCCCGTTTCCGTCGACAATGGCGTAACACAAAGTAAACCATGTTTTTAACGTTGCTAAGTAGCGCCCTAAGATCACGGTTCCGGTGTAGGACCCCTCAACGAGTACCCACCGTAATACCTAAGGTCCTGGAGCCCGACCCATACGGATTCATCTCTGAAACACCTTGATCCCAAACCTACTTAAATACTATAAACTCACACTAAGAACCGACGATAATGGGACTCAAATCTAAATGAGTTCATTCCCATAATACCTATGTGAACTATAAGAGGCACCAACCTCTAAATATGGGTCCCGACAGCATACTCCAGCGAGTTACATCATCGTAATACCCAGGATCGCAGAGGCATTCCCACTTGGGTCCATCTTTGTAATACCCATGGTCGCAGAGGCATTCCTACTTAGGTCCATCTCTGAAATACCGACTACTAAAAGTCCAAATGGCTTATGGTTTCAAAACGAGGAACTCGAAACTCTTTCAATAACCAAAAGATTGACTCATGTGCCTATGGATCCAAGTGCAACTCAATCTAATTTACATGACTCCAAAATGAATGACCAACGCCCTCAAAGCATGTAATAAATCATAAATTATGGCATAATTGCATATAACTCCAAAAGCTCGACATATAGTCATTTAAATCGGACAATTGCCCATGAGATTCATTTTAGTCAAAACCGAGCAAAAACTCTATAACTCAACACTTATGTGATTACTCAAAACATTGGTTGAGACAAACCATTTTCCCAAATGAAATCATATTCTTATATTTCCAAATTGTCTCATAATGCAATAACATGTATTTTCCAATGGTTTATAAATCCAATTCTAGCAAAATGCATATGACACCAAATAACCCTCATTCATTAAATAAAACATTAAAACATCCTATAATTATGTTTTATTTATCAAAATAATGAGAACCCAAATATAAGCATTTTACAAGATTTATAAAACCATTTATACCCACTAATTCGCATATTATCAGAATAGTCACACTTTGACAAATAGGAAGCAAAATATGTTAATACTTCAAAATAGACATTTTTGGCATCTACACCGTTTTCACAAAGCAACTTGAACTCACCTTGCTAGATTTAGGCTAAATCTATGGTTTACCCCAAACTTGAGCTTTCTTTGATGAAGACTTTAGATCCACCACTTTCCATCACCAAAACCTTTACCTAGATCGTAAACAAACCCAAAACACACCAAAATCAAACCCAAGTCATAACCATAGAACCAAACCCTATATATGGTGCAAAAAACCCAAAAATCTCACCTTTTGACTTATAGGAACCCTATATCTTTGAGTGAACTCCAAACCCCCCATTGCTTCCATCATGAAGAGCTTCGAAATACAAATCCATAGCAATTTGAATCGCTCAAAACGTAGTTGTGATGAAGAAGTTATGGCCAAATGAAAAAAAACTCCAGATTTTCGGCCTTTTTGTGCCGGTCCAGGCTTTCCCGCGGGTATTCCCACGACTAGGCTACGGGAAAGGTTTTCCGTGTCCCAAAAACACTCAAACAGTGAGTCCCGCGGCTTGGGAGGCGGCCTGGTCGAGCGCCAGGTTGTGGGAGCTCATTTCTGGCTATTTTTCGCGGTTTTTCGCGCTTTTCGACCCCGATTCGTATCCCAGACTTTCCAACATTATTTATATATGAAACTCCTCATATATTATCAACTTAACTACCCTTAGAGGAAAAACTTACCATAATAAGAATTCCGAAATTACGGGTGTTACACTATATATATACATATATATAGGGGCATAATAAAATTAGAACTGATCAATAGTTTGTGATAACTATGAGATCCATTGTGAACCAGTTAATTTATTGTATTAATCATATTTATTTATTTAATAGGTAAGGGTACATTAGTAATTTATTAATTATAAATTAAGTATTATTATATTTTTGGCGGTTATCAATCAAAAATTTCTTTCCTTATTTTCATCTAACAAAATAGTTACCATTGATAACTTGATGATAATTTGATATTCATGGTTTGCACCGCCGGAGTTAGTCACTGATGACGCTGCAAAATTACATGTCATCTACCCATCCTACCATGTTAATATTTATTAATTCAAGAATTTAAACAAATCAAACACATATATAATCATGCAAATGTTTGGATTAGAGGTTATAATATTTATTATGATTAACGTTGTGTTTTCTGTTTTTATTTTCTTCAAAATTTGACGGGGTATCACAGTGGGTATCGCAACGAAATTCACAGTGTTATGTGTGGTCTAAAACCCAGATCATATCTAATCTCAACCCATAGTCAAAAGTCAGAAAGGTATCATACTGGTTCACAATGGGTATCACATTTGTATCACAGGGAGCATCACAGTGATTTATATCATACTTTTTAAAAGTTATTGGGTATCACAATGAGTATCACAGTGGTATACTACGGAATAAGTTTGAGCGGAGTAATGTTTGCCGGAGAGAAGAGGTAGGAGAGAGGAGAGAGAGATTTACAAAAAGACCAATTTACCCCTAAATAATATTTATGATTTTTTTTTGAAAATTAATGAATAATTACCAAAATTAATATTTTTTTTAATTATAGTCGTTGATTATTAATAATGTGTGATTGAGATTAGATCTCATAGTTATCACAAACAACTTAGATCTCTCTTGAATAGCCTACATACATACATACATACATATATATATATAGGTGGAGGTTCAAACGAGAACACCTCCATTTTACGAGAACGCGAGATCACCCTTATCACATGTGATAATAGACGTGAGAGGAACTGGTGGTGTGTGGACGAAGTGCCCTGCGACTTAGGTCGCACCAAAGATCGTATGTGTCTATGATTTTAGTATTACATGTGATAGTATTGATGGATTATAGTATCACATCAAGAACACGCTTATCACATGTGATAATATATGGGAAGGGGCTTAGTGGTGTAAGAGCGACTTGGCCCGCAACCTGGATTGGGCCAAAAGTCGTCCATGTGTATAATATGTGATGGAATAATAGGTATCATATGTGATTGTCTATAGTAAAAGGTGTTCTTACGTTCTCATAAAATGAAGATGTTATTGTTTGAACTCTTCCCTATATATATATATATATATATATAGAGAGAGAGAGAGAGAGGCCCCTTCAAGTGTTAACCCAATAATTTGTGTTAACCGTGTTAACCCATCGTTCACTGGTGAACACCATGCTCGTTCACTGGTGAAACACCATTCATCAGTGAACGAATGGTTCCATACATGCATGCTCGTTCACTGGTGAATACCATTCGTCAGTATACAAGCATGGTGTTCACCAGTGAACGAGCATGGTGTTCACCAGTGAACGATGGGTTAACACGGTTAATACAAATAATTGAGTTAACACTTGAAGGAGCCTCTATATATATATATATAGAGAGAGAGAGAGAGAGAGATACCCTTTGTAAACCTTCTAGTTAGTAAAAACCATATAAATCAAATATTATTTTATTAGATGTGAATTTCTATAGCTAAATATGATATTTTAGGAAAAAAATTACATTAATTAATAATTTTAAATAACTGTTACACATAATAAATTTTATCGAAGTTTTATTATTTACTAGTGTTCGGTACCGCGCGTTGCGCGGTAACGATAAATTTTTATAAAAAATATCGAAGTTAAAAACGCCAATGATCACATATTAGATATTAAACTAATATAAATTAATATCCACACTTGATATGAAGTTGCTTGATCATATCCTCGGTTGCGTCTTTTCATATATACAATTAATTAAGTTCAACATCATCAAACTTTGTAATTGGTTTAAATGATAAAAGAAATGTGTGAGACTATTGACTATAATGAGGATTGGTTTGTCATGACTCATAATATATCGATTTATCCCATATACATATATTCTTATAAAAAATTAGATTCGACATGCAAATGCGGTGTTGTTACCTAGTTTTGTATAATTGCGAGACATTGATAATTTGCTTACATTTGTTGTAATGTACCCGTTTGCTACTTTGGCTAGGAGTGGCAATCGTGTCGTGTTCGAGTTGGCGGGCCATAAACGGGTTGGCAGGTCACTTAATAATACTACCAAGTTCAAACGTTCATGTTCAAATATTAGTACCACAACCAAAATCAAATACTAATACAAATATTATTTTAGAAAACTTAGAATAAAAATTGTGTTTTATATTATTTTTGACGGTTTGGCGGGTCGACCAGCGACCCGTATGTGTCAACTCGAACACGACCCGTTTAATAAACGGGTTGGCGTGCAGAAAGTTCAATCCAAACCCGTTTATTTTCGTGTAGTGTTAACGTTTCGTGTCGTATCGAGAATTGCCACTCCTAACTTTGAAGATATCATCAAAAAATATTAAACTTTTTATTCAAATTTATATGATCCAATAGTTTACACAATTATGTCCTATGATCATAACAACAAATCTAATAATATTGAAAAGAAGAAATATGTTGTAACAAATCACATTTTTTAAAGAATATAATTTTTACATACATGATTAAAATCTTCCAAGTCTTCTTCATCTCTCCACCAAAATAATTTCTGTCAATAGAAAAAATCTTGAAGTAGTCAAAATTTAATATAATTATCAATTATATATAAACAATTATTGTCAATGAAGCTTAAATTCAAAAAATTTATCATATCTTGTAATCACAAAATATCAAAATTTTATTCGAATTTATATGATCCAATCGTAAACAAAATCATGTCATAGGATAACAACAAATCCAACAATATTGCAAAGAGCAAATATGTGATAATAAATCACAATCTTTTAAATAATACAATTTCTACATATCTTAAAATCTTCCAAGTCTTCTTTAACTCTCATCTTATTCATCCCTCACCAAAGAAATTTACGAATTTATTTGATCTAATCGTAAGCACAATCATGTCTTCTGATAACAACAAATCCAACAATATCGCAAAGAGGAAATATGTAATAACAAAACACATTTTTTTAAAGAATATAATTTATACATACCTTAAAATCTTCAAAGTATTCTTCAATTCTCATTTTTTTCATCCATAACAAAGAAATTTATAGGATTTCATTTGTTTATTATTGCAACTTTGAAAAATAAATTTCATTAAGAAATAAAAAAAAAGTAAATGAAAGGGTAAATCAAGAGTTGGAGTTAAACTTGGGTATGCAAAATTGCAAAAAAAAATCGTTTAATAATGAATTACACATTTTCCATACAGGGGCAAAAGTCTTAAACAATTTCAACATTTAAAAAAATCAAAAAATATAGAAAAAAGATAAGAGAGATTTTAAACCTTAGGAGGTGCCATATCATTCAAATTTTCTCGGTAAAAAATCTTTAAAAAAAGAGATTTTTAGTCATTTCATGTAAAATGAAAGGTATTATACCTATTATAATTTCATTTTTATATATAGTTTGATTTCAATTTAAATAAAAAATGAAACAAAGTAAATTATATATTAATTATTACAATAAGGTGTTTTTTATAAAATTTATATATTTGGTTGTTCTAATTTAATTTTTACATGTTGATTCTATCGTCTTTTTTTTATACATATTGTTATATTGATTCTAATAAGTTTTATCTTTGATCATAATTTTAATTATATACAATGATTCTATAATTTTTTTCATTTTATGTATCAATCTTAATTAATAATATTAAATTTAATAACAATTTTATTTATTGATGAAAGAATTAATAATAATTATTTAATTATATTGATTTTAATTAGTGACATTAAATGTAATAAATTCATATTTAATTATATATATATATATATATTGGTTATAATTTCATTTACATTAATTTATATATTTATTTTAAAAAGACTTTAAATGTCAATATCTTGATTCAAAATTTAGATATTAAATTTAATTGAAAATTATACAAATTAATATTTATGTTGTACTAAATAAAATGATTGAACTTGTGTATTAGGTCATTTAGTAAATATACTATTTTTTTAAATAGTACATGTAAAAAGTGTTGTATAAATAATATAACTGACAATGATAATAAAGTATATCCCTCAACCTTTGTGTCTTTTCACTTCCATCATTTAGGAACAAACACTTTCTCTATTTATTTTGAATTCCGACTCGTTTTTTCCCACTAACTAATTACATTACGAAGACAGTATATAATCATCATCTTCATTTTAATTAATTATAATCAATTTTATTGTTATGTAGATAGTACAGATATAAATATACATATTATTATATTCAAATATCATGTAAATAAATTTATATATATTAATCATAATTTCATTTATATAAATGAGTTTCTAAATATATTGATTATATATATATATATATTCATAAATTGTTAAGAAAATAATAAAAATAGAATTAACGTGAAATGAAGTACGTAAAAATATATACATATATTATATTCAAGTATGTAAATATATATATATATATTAATCGTTATTTAATTTATAGAAATATTTTAATTATATATATTTATAATAATTGTTATTCATAAAAAAAAAGTCAAGTGAAATAAAAGGAATAAAAAAAATATCGTGTGTAACCAACGAAAATAAATAGTCTAATTAATTTAGTGTTTTAATAATAATTACATTAAGAAACTTTTTTAAGAAATTCTTATATATATATATTGATCTTTAATTTATATAAAAAAATTATAAATATTTTAGTTATATATATACATATATATTTATAATTGTTATGTAAACAAAAAATAGAGTCAAGTGAAATAAAAGGAATAAAAAAAATATCGTGTGTAACCAACGAAAATGAATAGTCTAATTAATTTAGTGTTTTGATAATAATTACATTAAGAAAAAAAATTGAGAAATTCTTTTGGAATTGAGATGCTTAGAAAATGTTACCTTATTGTTGGTGTTTTTTCTTACAAAATTACAAATCGAGAAATTATAAAAATCATAAAAGACAAGAGGAAATAATCCACATAAATATCAACCAGAAATAATGAAAAATAAAAACAAAAAATAACAATTGTGAAGAAATTTCAAATAAAAACAAAAAAAACTCATTAACACACATATAATACACGCAAAGCATAAAGATTATTTAAGAATTTTGACATGAGAAGAACAATTATGCTACCAACCTAAATATCAATTTTAAATTATAAGAGAGAAAAACAAAGGTAACAATTGCAAATAATATTCGAATAAACAAACAAAAACTTATTAACAACAATATATAATACAAACAAATAATAAAAAGTTATATGAAAATTCGTTATGGAGAAAAAAAAACAATAATACCGATCGGAAAAAACACACGCATATACACATATCAACAATATATAACTCACAAAAAATATAAAATTAAACATAAAAGGGTATTACATAGAATATTTATGTAGGATGAACGATCGTACGGGTTGAAAAAAAAAATATACAAAAGAGAAACAACAAAAGACATACAAACTCATATCAACAATATACACATATATATACACATATCAACAATATATAACTCACAAAAAGTAAACAATTAAACATAGGTATTACCTAGAATATTTATGTAGGATGAACGATGGTACGAGTTGAAAAAAATCTACAAAAGAGAAACGACAAAAGACATACAAACTCGAAAAGACATGAGATTTGTTAGTTCCATTTTGATGGAGCATTCGATTTTATAGATGGAGAGAACCAAGAAAATGAAACATGTTAGAAGATGGTGAGGAGTTACAGAAAACCAAAGGGAGGCGTTAAATGCAAAAATAAATTAACAATTACTAATATTGATGGAGAATTAAATGGTGAGGAGGTGATGAGTTTGAAGAAAATTTAATTTAATGTTTCAAGTATTTAGAAAAATGGAAAATTGAGAAAAAAAGGATTGTAAAATATTCAATTGATAGAATGCCACATAAGGATTCCATCATCTTCCTTATATATATATATAGATTATAAATATATATTTTTATTATTGATATCATTTATAAAGATATTTTTACAATTATTATATTTGATTATTAAATAATAATAATAATATAAAAATAATTATTAATTAATTTAAGTAATAATTAATTTAAATAATAACTAAAAATCCATATTGATTAATAGTTTACCATTAATATTAATTAGGAATTAAAAAATAATCGTAATTAATAACAGTTAAATAATAATTGTGGTAATAATCGAAAAATAAGCACTAAAAATTAATTATTGAAGCTTGTGGTCAACCAAAGTATACTTTTTCATTAACTTATGGTTACAAACATAACGTTATTTAACCACAAGGTTGTGATTTAGTCGTTGAGGTCCTAAAGAATGTGGTGGGATATCTTATCTTTCGAATTCAGACGTACACAACAATTGGGACCACTGAGTTTATTAGAACTGCTTTCTTACAGTCATAATTTATCAGAATTAGTCAAGACATTGTCTGTAACATCCTTTTAAAAAAATATGACAATTATTTATTACGTTGACCATCGACATGGGTTTGTAAGCATCTATATTAACTTATTCACAATTGTTCCAAAATGGAGACCAAAAATCAACTTCTCAAAAAAAAATATATTAAAATTTTAACAAGTTTTTTATTTCAAGGATTTTAACATTAATTATATTTAAACAATATAACAAAGGTTATCTCTCTTTTTGTTTATTTATTTCATTGGTTGTTTGAATTTCGTGGCATTGAATAGCGAAATGGACTTTTTAAAGAAATTCTCAACTTTTCTCATAGCTTGAGAAATTTCCAATTTACTCTTACTTTCTTCAAATTTGAAGAAGTTGAAACAAAACAAAACTCTATTCTATTTTAATTTTTTCCATTTTAAAAAAAAAATTAAAGCTAAAAAAATGCTACCATTTCATATATAATTATATATGGGTCATAAACTCTTCTTGTAAGTCTTCTTTCAATATATGAAAAACATTTAGAAATATATGAAGGACAATGAAGAATCATATAAAATAATTAAAAAGTATTTTGTTAAATTAATAAATTTATTAATCGTTTTAATTTATTGTAATGTTTATTTTAGTATAAAGTCTTGTTAAATAGAAATATAATTTTTCAGCTCTAGCAAGATTGATGAATGTATTTTTGGTAAAAAAAAAACAAATGTAAAAATAATTAATGAAAATAATCAACTACATATAATGAAATTATGTTCAATATTAACCATCCATCGTCCAACAAAAGAAATTTTTTCGGTTATACAAATCGAAACTTATAAAAATCTTAGTTTTTTTGATAGAAAATGTTATATGTATGTATGAATAAATGCATATATGTTTTATAGACCTGGCAAAAACTGACACGACACGAACTCGACACGAATTAAACGGGTTTGGGTAAAACATTTCAACCCGTTTAAATAAAACGGGTTGACACGACACGACACGAAAATTAAACGGGTAAGGTTAGGGTCTAAATTTTCAACTCGAAAATAACCCGAGTAACCCGTTTAAGTATTATAATTAATTATAACGATATAAAATAAAAACTGATATTATGAAACATTAAGAAATTAGTTTTTTGAAAATACTATATAATAAAAACTAATATTATAAAAAATTAATTATAATAAAAAACTAACGATATAAACAATGTTATCATTTCCCTTATATAAAGGCTTATTTGCTTTTATGTTTTTGAAATTTTCAATGTGGGATGAAATCTCATTTCTATCAAGTTTTAACTCTTTTTTGGATGGAAGTAAAGTGTGAGCACAACCCATCCCACATTGGTGGGAAATAGAACACAAAGCTTTTGAACTCCATTATATATAGGCCTTCCCGTATCTAGTTTTACCATCCAATGTCTTTTTGGCTTGAGCCTATGTGATTGTTTTGGTTGGAGTACCCTATAAAACTCGGTACTCCTCAAGTTCTTTTAAATTTTTTGTTATGTTTGTTTAACCTTTATTGAACGAACATGAACAAAAAACAAACATCTCTATTTTTTAAACGAGTGAATGCGAACACCAATTTTTTTGTTCGTTAATTAGTGTTTGTGTTGTTTGCTTGGTTAAGGTAAACTAATGAACATAAACTTGGCTTTGTTCGTATGTGTTTGGTTCGTTTACAACTCTAGTTAAACGGGTTAACGGGTCAAATGGGTTAAACGGGTTAGCGGGTTAAGAAGATAAACGGGTTAATCGTGTCGTGTCGGGTTAAGCGGGTAAAATCAGGTCGTGTTCAGGTTAAGATTTTCTAACCCGTTTATTAAACGTGTCGTGTTCGGGTTAGGTGTTCTCAACCCGTTTAACCCACTAACCCGACACGACACAACACGTTTGCCAGGTCTAATGGTTTATACCAGTTTTGCTCTATACGTAGAGCAAGAATGTGTTGATATAACTCTAGGGGTATATTTTTCTACATACATTCAATATGAAATTTATCGGATTTGTATGATGTGGTTTATATTTATACAACAAAAGGATAAATAACCGTATTTTTTATCAACAACTTTATTTTTCTAATTTAATTTCAATATATAATTATACATGTTAATTAATTAGAAACCTCTTGGGTTGGTTGTTAATTATAACTTAACCTAATTACCAGCTAAAAATTCACATTTGTTGAATACTTGTAACCAGGAGAAAATGTTGTTGGAATCACATTTGTGGCAACAATGGTTTTCCCAGTAAGCTTGAAAGAAAATGGACCTACGAATGATGGGTCAATGTCTTTCTTCCAAACTGCACCCCATATGTTAATGTTATCCATCCCAACAAAATTTTCACTACCACCTGCTGCTATCTCCACAGATTCAAAACCACCATCCCCATTTGCGTATTCTATTGCCGTTGCGAACCAGTACGGGTTGCAGTCGTGTTGAACTTTGAACGCAATTTGCGTACCTCCATAATCGCATGAAACCCTTGTCACAGGATACGATGCTTGTTTCAGTAGTTAAAAAGTGTAATTGTATGTATAATAGGAAAATAGTTGGTATTAGGGATGTACAGAAAGTCATTTGATCCAATTAAAACCGACTGATTAATTTAATCAGATATACAAATTAATTGGATTATTTGGTTGTTGGATGACAATTAAAAATCCGATAAAACGAGTTGATTCAATTATATTACCATCCAAGTTACCAAGTATCAAGAATGAAGGATTTATTTTTTATTTTTTATTTTATGTGATATATGTGTTTTGTATTTTGGTGTAGGAGACTGATTTGATTCTTATGATTTACGCTCAAAAATGATGTTGGTTGTTCAATTTATATAGATATAAATATCTATCTATTTAGTTGTGAGTAATGTTTTTAAGCAAAAAGTGTGAATAATTTGTTGAAAGGGTTGGATAATTAGTTCCAAATAATCCAATCCAGTAAAATAAATAACCAACAATAATATTCGTTGGATTGATTATCCAAAGTTAATCGGATTGGATGTCTAAATCCCACATCCAATTAATGAAAGCATTGGATCGTGTTGATCATATCCATTAGATGTGAACCGATGAACACCCCTATTAAGTATAATTCTTTGAGTATAGACATACCGTTGGAACTGCACGTCAACTTGGCCAAGTTGTCGTAGATTGTGATCTTGACCTGGCAGTGCCATTGCACCAAAAGCATATCCACTTAAATCAAAATGAAAAGGTACGTACATTGTTACATGCTCCAGGACACTCATCGCTGACTGTCACTGTAATTGGTTCACCCGAGCAGTATGATGGTTGACTACAAAATATCTGCATAAGTATTTGCGTCCCATCATTAGAAAGAATTAGACATTAAAAAAGGTTGTGAGTGTACATGGACAAGTTTTGTCATATATAAATAATATATATACATAAAAAAACAAAAGGAAAAAACAAGCGTAAGACATGCCTGAAAACAATGTCCGCACCCTTTGCCATTCAAAAAAACATTTGCATTTTCGGCTGATATCATTGATGACAATGGAGGATCTTTCACATCATCCTCCCATCCACAAGCTCTTCCTGCTCACAGTCATAAAGCATAAATCAAAAGAAAAAAAAGGAAGTAAAATGCTGTGAATTACAAATCATTTGTTGTAATACAAAATTTTCATTCTATTACCACTTCCAGCACCCGTTTCGTACCCGTACCATGTCGCCAAAGCAGGCTCAAAATTTTTGCTACCAAAAGTATTATTTATATGGTGTACTACACATAAACAAGAAAAAAAATGTATTAAAAAGAATATGATAATGATAAAAGGAGTCGAAACCATTATATTTAACTGAACGCTTAACTTATTAGGTGATGAAATATAAAAGATATGATATTTCTATCAAACTTTGAACCAATTTATAGTGTGATATAAAAAAATAAGTGTAATATTTTTATCATGGTGATCATATTTATGATTTTGTAAATATAACGTAATAATGTCTATCATGACATTAAATACATCCGGTTACAAATAAATAAATAAATATATATATATAGGAAGGTTTAAATGAGAACTTTGCATTTTTAAAAGAATATAGGAACACTTGTGAATCACATATATTATTATGTGGAACTTACATCATATGTGATTTAATATTATGTGGAACTCACATCATATGTGGTCCACAATTTGTTCCTTTGTTCCTTTAAGAAGGGTGGTTCTTATTTGATCTCTCGCCTATATATATATATAGGGTAATAATCAAATAAAAACCATAAAGTGAAAACCGATAAAAAAAAATTTATATAACTTCTTTTCATCAATACCTATAATTTATGATAGTGTTTCACATATGTTTGTGTTCACCTTATGAATAATTACATGTGAATTTTTTTTTGATTTACCTAGCGAAACGAAAAATATGTGTAAAAAATATTCATATAATGAAACAAATACATGTGAAACTTTCACAAGGTGAATATAAATATATGTGAAATACTATCTTAAATCCTAACTTTTGATGAAAATAAATCATGGACAAAAATATTTTTTATCGGTTTTCACGAGTTTGTAATTTTTTATAGTTTTTATTTGATTATCAATATATATATATATATACACACGTATATATTTATATTAATTTTTTTACAAACCGAATAAGTAAAAAATTACAAGCTATTGTCTAAGTGTTGTTTCGTATTTAAAATGTTTATTATTATTTTTTTCCATAAATAAAACACTATTGAGCGTTTCACTTATGAAACCCCATTATATGAACATTGTTTTTTAACAGGCATGATACATAATTTCATATGTGAAACGACACATGAAAACCGGTTTGTAAGTTTATATAATTTTATTGGGTTTGTAAATTATTTTTGTGTGTGCGTGAGTATATATATGTGTGTGTGCAGAGGCGGAACACAATAGGGACCTAGGGGGGCCATGATCCCTGCGTTTTATCCCTTAAATACTATATATTATAAATATTATCAATGAATCGTGCTTGACTTAGATGGTTATGTGTATATGACCCATGTGTATGTGGTCATAGGTTCTATTCTCCTGTCACACAGTTTTTTTTTATAATGAATTAAGCTTATCAATGAAGATGTTTTGTTGGGTTCGGCCCCCTTAATTAGAAGGTTTGTGTTCCGCCCCAGTGTGTGTATAGAAAATGGTTCAAACGAAAACACATATGGTTTACATAAATGCAAGAATACTTGTAAGCTCATTATTTTGTTTTAAGTAACATTTTATAAGGATTGAGATAACAATAAAATATTAAATAAATATTTACATATTTTTAGGAATCTTGAAGTCATTCACATGATATTTAATAGTTTCACAACATATTTAATAAATCTCAAAATTTAATAATAGAATCTTCTAAAATTTAATAATGGAATCCTCTCTCATTTCTTGTATCTTTTCTCTCCCCTCTCCAAGATAATAGATGATTTATTCAAAAACAAAAGATGATAAATGATTTATTAAAAAAAATAAAAAAAATAATAGATGATAACTCGTTGCTATTGATATATTTTATCCATAGGGTGAAATAAGATATTATTTAAACTGTTCACCTTGTACACCATTTTGTGAATCAACATCATTTACAATGCTCACTTTGTGAACTATTGCGAACATATGGTTCGTGTCCACTTAATCTGCCCTTTTCTGTAACTGGACTTATGAAATGGGAGAAGGGGAAAATAAGGGGTCTTTCCTGAAAAATGGTTAATTTGATAAATTGCCATTAGTTATCAAAGTATTAAATTTTTAAAGTTTTCAAATAATTAAACTTTTATTTATATATATATATATATATATATATATATATATAGAGAGAGAGAGAGAGAGGAGAAGGTTCAAATGTGAACTCATTTTTGGTTGTGAACGTGAGGACGAATCTCAGCCACTTATCCGGTCAATAAAGACGGCTTTGACCTGGTTCCTCTCCTTTAATAATCTCCACCCTCCCATGAATCGCGTCAATCCTCCGTGATCGCGTCCACCATAACCGAAGATGTGTGGCTGAGATTCGTACAGCCAAAATTAAGTTCACATTTGAACCTAACTCTATATATATATATATATACATCAAGGTTTTAAATAGCGTGAGGCGTGGCGACGAGGTCAAGCCTTAAGGCTTAGAAGTTATGATGTTTTTCAAGGCGTGTCTTATGGCGACAAATTTACATATCATATATAATATTATGCATATATAAACCTTAATTTTCTATTGTTACTCAATGAGTTAATGATATTAAACATTTTAAATTAGGTTATATATCAAAAGTAAAAAAGTAAGACGCTAAAAGAGTAAGAAAAATCAAATATGGTGTTATAAAAATCATGCATTGGACTATGGTGTGCCACATGCATAGCTTGACGTCACACACAAGCCTTAAGTCATGGCGTGCCATGACGGCTGTCGCGACGAGTTTTTTAGAACATTGATATACATATACATATATATATATATATATATATTAAAATGGTTATAACCATATTAATTGGATCATGTCAATCAAGAGTTTGAATGGGTTGTTCAGTTCTTTTCTTTAATTCTCTCTGGATCTTTTCCCTATATGAGTGAGATAGAGGAGAATCTAAAAACTAAAAAATATGAACAACCATAAAATAACGAACGAAAAAGTATATTAGTATGATTTCAAGTTGGAACAATATAATCGTTTTTGTTTTTGTAGTTTTTTTACTTCAATTTCGGTTTTTTTTTTCTATTTTCTATCAAAAATGTTGAGGATATTTTTATCTTTAAAAAATAGTTGTAATCATCTTTTTAATCATTGTGTTTAAATCAATTAATTTAACGGTTATAATAACTTGTTCAGTTCTTCTCTTTTACGGTTATATATAAAAAAAACAGTAGTCAACAAATTATATAGTAATCCACCACAACTTTCATGAACTTAATTATCCGGTTTTTAAATGTTGCACATTATGAACTTTAAAGCATATTCAACTAATTGTTTGTAATTTTCTATAGTAAAAAACTAAAAGTTATAGACTTAAAAATAATTATTTTCTAACTTCACCAAAAATATACATTTTAAATATCTCACTACTAATTATATTATTAAAATATTTTATAATATATCATCATAATCTATTTTATTAAAATTATATAAGACAATAATATATTCGTTCATATTAATGCGAAATAATTAAATAAATATTTGTTTTTTTTTTAATTTGAGATTTTAAAATATCAAAGTGATTCTCTAAAAAATCTTTAAAATAAAAAATAAAAAATCTAAATATTTAAAAATCTAAATCTTTATTTTAAAAGTATTACATCAAACTCCAAAAAGGTTTTTATTTTAAAAATTACAATAGTACTTGTATTATAAAAATATTCGATTCAAATTGAATAAAATATTTTTTTAATATAAATATTTAATCTTAATAATTTTTATTGGTTGAAATAATTCTAAAAAAAATTCTCTCTCATTAGAAAATAATTTAGAGTTCTCTAATTTAAAAAAATTGCCCTCTTTTCTCTCTTTTCTCAATTTTGAAAAATATTCAGCCTAAAAACAATTCTCATTTATTTTACATTGTAAAGAATATTTTAGAGATGTTTTAAAGAATTTTCTAAATTTACAGATGTGTAGTTATCCGCTTCTGTTTTCTTTATTAGGTAACGTATGAAAGTATTTATTGAAACAAAATAACCACCAAAATCAATATTTTAAAATATTTGTTAAAAGAGTGAACTCTAATTTTGATCCCCATGGTTTATTGAAAGTGGGACCTAAACTTTGATAAATATATAAATCATCCTTGTGGTTTTCATTTTACTTTGAAAACGATCCCCGGTTATTAATTCCGTTAAAAATATCTGTTAAAATGAGGGGTATTTTGGTCTTTTATTTATTTTACAAAATTTCTTTTAAAAATTAAAATATATTACAATCAATAACTTAGGTTCTGATTTCTTCCTCACAACTCACAACTCCGGTGAGAACTCTTCACTAGTAAGGCAGACCAACAGTGGTGGTGGACTGGTGGGGTTGTCCAAAATTGGAGGTGTAACTCCATCAAAACTCAAACCCATGTCAAAGTTCACACCGACCTTCAATTCCGATCAAACCGACCTGCAACTCCGTTGAATTCCAAACCCAAATCGAAGCTTATAACTTGCATCCTCATCTCCCATCTATACATATCCATCACAAACCACCATTCAATCACCTATCTCCTCCCATGGGTACCGGAATAAGGAATTAGTTAAGTTATTCGGGGGGTTGGCTGTCAAACTTTCTTAAGGTCATATTGTAATAGCCTGTGCTGTTCCTCTGGTTCTCATGGACAACCCTGTACATTTTAATGCGTTAATAAAATTCCCAATTTGTTGGTCAAAAAAATATATAGAGAGACCTTGTGTTAATTGGGGATATCTTATTGATGTTAAAGTATTTTACTTGTATTGGATGTTGTTCAAATATTTGGAAGAGAGAAAGATGCAACTTCATATGTGATTAGGGGTAGCATAAGTCTCTCTTGATTGACAAGCAATTCGTGACAACCTATGTTGATTAATCCAATTACTTAAGGGGGTATGTCCCAAATTATTTCTACGAAACAGAGCATATTAGTATATATGTAATATGATATGATATGTATATAATATATTATATATTTTTTATTTTAAAACAAATAAGAAATTAAATAGAAAAGTAAAAAATATCTCTTATTTTAACAGACATTTTTAACAGAATTAGTAATCAGAGACCATTTTTAAAATAAAATGAAAACTACAAAGATGATTTATAGACTTATCAAAGTTTAGGTTCCACTTTCAAAGATTTTAATAAAAATTAGAGTTTACACTTGTTAAAATATTCTTATTCTTATTTATGTTAATATATTTAGAATTTTCTTAATTTATATATATGTAGTTATCCTCTTCTATTTTTTTTATTAGAGAACTTATGAGAGTATTCATTGAAACAAAATAACCTTCAAAATCAATATTTTAAAATATTGGGAGAATTCATACACGTCCTTAAAAACTTGCATTATTATGCATATATCCTTGTAAAGTTTGAAATTACGCATATATTCTTCTAAACCTCTAAAACTCACATATATATCCTTCTCCCTAATTTAATTATTGTTAAAATATTTAAAAAATACAAATTTACTTAACTACCCTTCAAAACTATCCTAATTTATTTAAGGAAAAAAAAATCAAAATAAAAAACAAAATCTAACATATGCTACCCCAACCCCATCTTCTAAAACTCACCTTTCTTTTTTCCGGCCACCACCATTTTTTCCGGCAACCGACCTTTTTTCCGCACCATTTTTTCCGGCAACCACCCATTTAAAACGCACATTTCTTTTTTCCCGCCACCACCATTTTTTCCGGCAACATCCCTTCTAAAACCCACCTTCCTTTTTCCGGCCACCACAATTTTTTCCGGCAACCGCCCTTCTAAAACGCACCTTCTTTTTTTCCGGCCACCACCATTTTTTCCGGGTTTTAGAAGGGTGGTTGCCAGAAAAAATGGTGGTGGCCGAAAAAAAGAAAGGTGGGTTTTAGAAAGGTGGTTGCCGGAAAAAATAGTGGTGGCCGGAAAAAAGGAAGGTGCGTTTTAGAAGGGTGGTTGCCGGAAAAAATGGTGGTGTCCGGAAAAAAAGAAGGTGGGTTTTAGAAGATGGGTTGCCGGAAAAAATGGCGGTGGCCGGAAAAAAGGAAGGTCGTTTTAGAAGGGTGGTTGCGCGGAAAAAATGGTGGTGACCGGGAAAAAGGAAGGTGGGTTTTAGAAGAGTGG
The DNA here is from genome assembly GCA_036898165.1 of Silybum marianum. Lineage (NCBI taxonomy): Eukaryota > Viridiplantae > Streptophyta > Magnoliopsida > Asterales > Asteraceae > Silybum > Silybum marianum. The sequence goes on from CM072528.1 coordinate 45,129,189, forward strand.
TTGCCGGAAAAAAAGGTGGGTTTTAGAATATGGGTTGCCGGAAAAAATGGTGGTGGCCGGAAAAAAGAAAGGTGGATTTTAGAAGATGGGTGGTGGGGAAGATTGGGTTGGGGTAACATAGGTTAGGTTTTGTTTTTGATTTTTTCCTTAAATAAATTAGGATAGTTTAGGAGGGTAGTTAAGTAAATTTATATTTTTTAAATATTTTAATAATAATTAAATTAGGGAGAAGGATATATATGTGAGTTTTAGAGGTTTAGAAGGATACATGCGTAATTTCAAACTTTACAAGGATATATGCGTAATAATGCAAGTTTTTAAGGACGTGTATGAAATTCTCCCTAAAATATTTGTTAAGATATTCTTATTGTGATTAATGTTAGGCTATGTTTGGCAAACTAGCTGATAAGATAGTTGATTACTTATAAGGTAGTTAATGACTGATAAGTTAGCTGATGAACAAGTAATGTTTGACAAAAATTAGCTGATAAACATGTAAAATAATTAAAAAGAACATTTTGAAATATTAGTCACTTATAATATAATTAAAATAAGTATTTAATAAATTGATATATTAATTCAAACAAGATAGTAATAAATAAAAAATGGCATATGTTTATCTAAATAAATTAAATTGATTATTATATATATTACAAATTTTGAATTTGTTAAAATAAATTTTAGGAAAAAAAATTACATTAGTTTATGATTTTAAGTAACCATTACATATAATATATGAATAACTAGTCATTCTAATTAATTAGTTGTTTTTCAAATGATATAAGTAATAATAATTAATATTACTGAATAATTTAAAATTAAAATGAGGTAATAATTAATATTAATTAATGATAATAATTAAAATTAAAATTAAAATTAATTAATAAAATAAAAATAATATTAAATCATAATTCCAATTAAAATTAATTAATAAAATTCAAAAAAAAATATTAATTGATATTAATCAGGGTATAATCAGAAGAAAATGATAAAAAAAAACTGAATAAGTTACTTCAACTAGCTTTTCAGGTAACTTATAAGATTATACACTACCTTATTTTTGTCAAACAATGTCTTAATATATTTTATCAAAGAATTTTGGTTGGTTAAATTAAGAACTTTAAATCGGTTAAATTTATATATTATTAAATATACTCTTATTTATTAACTTATTTTTTATACAAAACTTACTTTTATATTTTCAATTCATAATTTGACTTGTTTTTTATATTAAAAATATATATAAGATCATCCTAAATTTAATCAACAAAACACTGCTTGCAATTATACTTAAATAGAAAAGTAAATAACCAAATTGTCACATTTATCCTTAATTAATGCATAAATATTTAAGAGTTATAAGTATTTAAGAGTTGTGAATAGTGAGAAATTAAATAAGGGAAAAAAATGTCATTTGATTTACCAAAAAAAATGTATTAATTATACATGTCTAAAACTGTATGTCATTTTAACTGTGGACACTTAAATTAGGATGAAGGAAGTATTATTCAACTCACCACCGATCGTATTGATAATTGTCTCTCGCTCTCTATATATTGTAATATTTGGTTTTTTGATGTGATTTTATTCTATTTAGTTTATCATTGAAAATTAATTAAATGAATATAGTTTAAATTTTGAACACAAAATAAACATATCCAGTTTACTAGAGTATGTATTTTAATGTATAGCTTTTAAATTTGTGAAACTATAAGGACTTTGTAAAATGTATTTATATTATAACCAAAATAAAACGAAAATCGATTAGATTTGGATTACAAAACTTTGTAATCACATTAATACACATTTTATTTGGTTGTAGTTATTATATATTATCCTGTTTAATTTAGAGAAGCTAATCTTATCCAATTTAATAACAATATAAAAGTAGATACATTTTTATCAGATTGTTTAATATTTTTGAATAAAATTATTTTTGTACATTACAGCAAATAATGGGTAATAAAAAGGAAATTAATTATTTTAACCATTTTAGAAAATAATGTTACTAAAATGACCATTTTCTTTCTAAGATTACCAAAATGACCAAAATTCAACCGAAACATCCACCGAAATCAAAACCTCCGTCAAATACCTCCACCAAATGTTAAATATCTCCGCCAAATACATAATTTATGAATTTCTAATTTACATTTTACATTTTATACCCTTAAAATTAGTTAATAAATTACTTTAGGTACTTTACTTTTTAATTTTTCGTTTTACACCCTTATCACATTAACACACATACTCGTATATCAATTAAAATACGTCTAAAAAATACGTTTTTATTTTAACAAGTTACACCATTATAATCGTCTCGACAATACCTTCGAAATGAGTCCAATATTGAATATTTTTCGATTTAATTATATATACTTTTAAAGCTAATTATCCTCTTGATCGGTGAATATGAATATTTTTCATAAAATTCGGAATATTAATTAAAATATAATGCTATTATGATTTAACAACAAAGTATAATATTATGGATATATAAAGAAATAAGATATAAATTATAATGAATTTGTACTACTTTTGTGTTTTTGTCATTTCTATAATAAAATCATATAAATTAATATTCATGTAAAATAACACATAATGTATCGGTTCTTAAGGTTATTACAATATATAATATAGTTAACCCATTTTTGAATCAATGATATATACACAGTGCGGAGGGAACTACAGAAATAAAATACAATAATCTTTCAAGCATATTTCCATGTTCTCCTTCTCCAAGACCTTTCAGCCTTTCATGAGTAAAATTTTCAGCCTCAATATAATATTTTAATAGCCGGAAAAAGCGATCAACTTACAAAAAATAATAGCATTATATTTTAATTAATATTCTGAATTTTGTGAAAAATATTCATATTCACCGATCAAAATGATAATTGGCTTTAAAAGTATATAATTAAATCGAAAATATTCAATATTGGGCTCATTTCGAAGGTATTGTCGAGATGATTATAATGGTGTAACTTGTTAAAATAAAAACGTATTTTTAAGACGTATTTTAATTGTTATATGAGTATGTGTGTTAATGTGATAAGGGTGTAAAACGAAAAATTAAAAAGTAAAGTACCTAAATGAATTTATTAACTAACTCTAAGGGTAGAAAATGTAAAATGTAAATAATAAATTTAACAAATTTTGTGGCGGACGATTTTGAAAATTTTGTGGGGTTTATAATTTTCTAATTTACATTTTACATTTTATACCTTTAGAGTTAGTTAATAAATTACTTTAGGTACTTTACTTTTTAATTTTTCGTTTTACACTCTTATCACATTAACATGCATACTCGTATATCAATTAAAATACGTCTAAAAAATACGTTTTTATTTTAACAAGTTACACCATTATAATCGTCTCGACAATACCTTTAGAATGAGCCCAATACTGAATATTTTCGATTTAATTATATATATTTATATATATATATATATTTATATATATATATATATATATATATATTTAAAGCCAATTATCCTCTTGATCGGTGAATATGAATATTTTTCATAAAATTCAGAATATTAATTAAAATATAATGCTATTATGATTTAACAACAAAGTATAATATTATGGATATATAAAAAAATAAGATATAAATTGTAGTGAATTTGTACTACTTTTGTGTTTTGTCATTTCTATAATAAAAACCATATAAATTAATATTCATGTAAAATAACACATAATGCATCGGTTCGTAAGGTTATTACAATATATACTATAGTAACACATTTTTGAATCAATGATATATACACAGTGCGGAGGGAACTACAAAAATAAAATACAATAATCTTTCAAGCATATTTTAATGCTCTTCTTCTCCAAGACCTTTCAATCTTTCATGAGTAAATTTTTCAGCCTCAATATAATATTTTAATAGTCGAAAAAGACGATCAACTTACAAAAAATAATAGCATTATATTTTAATTAATATTCCGAATTTTATAAAAAATATTCATATTCACCGATCAAGAAGATAATTGGCTTTAAATATATATATAATTAAATCGAAAAATATTCAATATTGGGCTCATTTCGAAGGTATTGTCAAGGCGATTATAATGGTGTAACTTGTTAAAATAAAAATGTAATTTTTAGACGTATTTTAATTGATATACGAATATGTATGTTAATGTGATAAGGGTGTAAAACGAAAAATTAAAAAGTAAAGTACCTAAAGTAATTTATTAACTAACTCTAAGGGTATAAAATGTAAATGTAAATTAGAAATTGATGAATTATGTATTTGGTGGAGGTATTTGACATTTGGTGGAGGTATTTGGCGAAGGTTTTGATTTCAGTGGATGTTTCGGTTGAATTTTGGTCAGAGAAAATGGTTATTTTGGTAATATTAATTTCTAAAATGGTTAAAATAATTAATTTTCCTAATAAAACCTCACTATTCTGAAAAATACAACCAACTGTAAATCTTATGCTGTGCAACAAAAAAAAACCAAAAAAAGGTGGATCTATTCAACAAAAAAAGAACATCTCGAACCACACACTAAAAAAAACACTAAAAACACTTTTGATAATAAAATAATATCAAACCACATAGTAAAAAAAACACTAAAAACACTTTTGATAATAAAACAATATTATTTTATTAAAACATAATAATTATGATATATAATTGATTTTTGTAATCAATATATAATTATCACTTAAAACCGCAAAAAATCAGTAAAAAACTGCAGAAAACCAGTAAAAAAACAACAAAACAACAACTGTTTAATATGATTTTTTACAGCAAAAGCAACAGAAAACCAGTAAAACACTATAGAAAACCAGTAAAAAAAACTGCAGAAATTAATTATACAAACTAGTAAACTATTAATATATATATATATATATATATAATTAAAAAAGCCAAATAAAATATTAGTATAGTTTTTAGAGGTCTACTTTTTTGGCCTTCAAATATAGAGGCCAATAATTTGTCCATCTATTTTTTTTGTGTTTTAATGGTGGGTTGGAGAGGAAAACACCTTCATTTTTGTGTTTTTAGTGTTTTTGGAGGTGGGTTGGAGATGGTCTGAGTAAATAAGTAACTCCGTAAGTGATATGCGGATTCACACACTCCTAAAGTCAAACTGTAAGTGTACTATGTCGAATCAAGTAACATGTGTAGGAGTACGAGTATTGAGCCAAAGAAAAACCAGAGATCGAATATAACGACTATGACAACAATTAACTCGATTGTGATTAAGTTATTTGTCTGATTAATTAATTATCTATTCAAACTAAACAACAACTTTCAGGTAAATTTAAAAAATTACTAAAGATGAGAAGTTTATTAATGAAGAAAACAATTGGAGTTGGAACCCGATTGATATATACTTAATAGAACACTTCAATTGCGACAATTATCAATTTAGACAATTAAATGTTCACATTCTGAATTTACTTATTAGCCCCTCTCGAGTTATAACATGTTATCTCTAAACACGCAGATTATATCTTTCCATTTTAATACAGACAATCAAAAATTCAGGATTGATTAATAGAACAAAGACTTAACTGGTATATATATCTATACAAGGGCTCACCTTAGGCATACAAGTTACATAATCTAAATCTGAATTACTTTTGTCAAGGATAAGCTATAATCATTAAATCAATTATAAGGTGATTAAGCTCACAAAGACATAAATACACACACTACAATTAGATTTACATGACACCTATATTGTCTAAACGCCGTAATAGAATACTTTATAAAACTTACATTTACAAGACCAAACCAAAAAACTTCATATCTAAAAGCGTTACAATAGGTTTATAGGACACTTTTAGACCCTTTTACAAGTTTTTAGGACACTTTTAAAATAAAATGTTCTACTAGTTATTTTGTAGGACACTTTTTTAAAAGTGTCTTATAGACTCATTGTAATAACCCGGAATCTAGTTAAATGTAATGGAAATTACAAGAAAGTGTGGATGGAACCTAACTACTAAAATGCAGGGGGTGAAGGTGTAAATTGGGGTTATTAAGGGTTAGAAACCCTCTTTATTTAGGAGGAAGTCGGTTGAATGGTGTATGTATGTGTGTGTTTTTTTCATGATGCGATTTTGAAGAGAAGAGAAGAGAAGAGGAGGAAATTCAAGAGAACCAAGGACCAATCAACAATTTCAGGTATAAAACATCATATTCTTCATGCTATTTTCTCTATTAGATTCTTATGGGTACTTAGAAAACATTCTATTGGTTGGGTGATGGTATTATGAAGTTGAAACACTCAATCAACAATTTGGAAATCTGTGAGTATTGTATAGATGGTTTCTTCATATTTGAAGTTACCTCATTTCATTTTGGGAATGAAATTAATCCAAATCTCCATGGATGACCCCATACTCTTCAATGTGTGTGGTATTCTATGGAATCAATGGTTCAAACAAGTTTCTTAGTCATTGGGATTGATTTATATGAGTTTGGATCAAGTTTCATGTCTTTTGTGGAGTGAAAATGGTGGAAATGTTGATATTTGGGGATTTTGGTTCGAGCAGGAAGGTGCAGGGAACTCAGTGAGTCCCGCGACCTTTCCCGCAGCTTGAAGTTGCGTGACTCACTGTTTGGTCAATTTCAAGTTTTTGAGTAAAGGGCTATTAAGGGTGTTAAGTGGTGTCCTTAAACCTGTAGGGGTTTAATAGTGGGATATTTAAGAGTACAATTGGGTCATTAAACCTGTAGTTTGATTGACCTAATTCAGGCGTTCGGTTGGTGTGATCGTAGTTTGAGACGAGCATCCTAGGCTTGGCATTTAAATGAGTTTCCTTCGTGTGCTTAATTAAACAAATGAATGTTTTATTTTACATATAATTGAATCATTCATTTACGGGAAGTGTGTATCTGACCAAAGGATATGAATTCGTTTTATATTCCCTTATTTAATTGGCAAGTGTGAGCCCGATCAACTAGTCACAAGTATGAGTGACTATAAGTGTGTTTACTATTGCAACAAGTATCTTTAATTCAAAATGTGATTTTGTGTGAGTTAATATACTAACCTTTTTTCCATCTTAATAAATGTCATGCATATTTAACTGTGGTTTTAAGGGAATTCACTAGGACTTGTAGTTTAACTCTCTCTTTTATAAAACTGAAAACCTTTTCAGGAAAGCACATAGTGGAGAGCTCTAGTAAGGGCAAGGGGAAGATGTGAGCGTGGAGGTTAGAAGTGAGGGCGCTACTAGTGGATAGTTAGTTGCCTAGTTTAATTCGAGTTCTGTAATAATCTCAATAGCTTTATTTCGCTGCAACTCTTGAGATTAAGTTTAATTTTGGGACCTAATTATATATGGAATTGCCATTTTAGAGCAATGTTATCTTTATTTTAGAATTGTGGTTGTTACAAGTGGTATCAGAGCCCTAATTTAAGATATTTAGGTGTTCAAGGAGCATCTAGACTTAGAACGAGGGATAGGTGGGACTGAGATTTAAGTAGAAAGGGATAGAGTGTGGTTTGACCGGTGAGAGTAATGATAAGATAGAGAGGACTATCATGTAAGGTAAATTCACAATCAAATATGGCCAATGTAATTGTGAATTTACAGGTGCATGGAAGTGCTTAAATACCTTGTTGTGATCTAACTGGTTGTCTCTTACGTTATGTTTGTTTCAGTAACAAAAAGGTTTGACTTGTGGTTCGGTGAGATCGGCAACAGTGACGGCCTGCGGAAGGAGATCCTCCGATTAGAAACATTCAACCCGATCAAGTTGAACCCGAAGGAGTTGTGAATACCCGTGGGAGGGGTAGAGGAAGGAGTCGTGGATCCCGAGGAGGTGCAGTTTCTGTGGGAGCTCTTGAGATCGGGGCTCGGGGCCGGGTAGGAGCCGTAGACGTGGTCGTGGTGTGGCGATCGAGCCGCTAAATGTGTAACACCCGGAAATTTAGCGAAAGGTTATGTAATTTAGCATTGTGATATTTTATTTATGGGCAAATGGAAGGTTTCAAGTGTATAATTTTGGGTTGTAATGGATTGGGGGAAAGGAACGGAAGCCGGGTGAATTTTGACTTTCGGTACACTTTCGGCGACAATGACAGGCTACAATGCCCATGTCATTGTCGCAAGGCATTGTCACGGAGAAGGGAAAACCAGCCAAAATTTATCAAATTTCGGTACAAATCTCGCGACTATGACTCGCGACTATGACATGTCATAGTCGCCAAGGGCATAGTCGCCCGCGTGTTCCAGAGTGCAATGAGGTGCGATTTTCAGCTTCCTTTTCTCATTTTATCAGTTACGAATTATCAGTGTTGGGAGCAAAAGGGCAGAGGCGATTTTTAGGGTTCCACTTTCTTCACCAACCTCCTTCCAAGCATTTATTTCTCCATTAAAGAGGAGAGATCAAGTAGAGCTTTGGGGTTAAAAAGCTTCAAGTGGTGGTGCCCCTCATCTGTTCAGATTTCTTGATCACCTCCATCTTCATCTTAGAGATTTTCTAGGGTTTTGTCAAACTCTAGCTTGTGAGTTCATTCTTACCTTTAAAACTTTATACATGTCAAAATGAAGTATTTTACCTTAATATGATGTTTAAAATGAGTATTTCTATACTTGGAAGATTTTGGTAAAACTAGGTCAAAATATGTCATTTATGGTTTTCTTTGAAATGATGAATTGGATGTCAAGAACGGTTTTGGAATACTCTTATGAGTTTTAAATGCAAGAAAAATGATGTATAAACCTAAATGATAATTTGACCTAATTTTGGAAGGAAGGTTCTTGGAAGCACGATGTTATACTTCACAAAGGTTTGTGAAGAAAAGCTAATACATTGGAAACAATTGTATTAAGATGTTAGACTAGTGTAATGGATCCATAGGCACATATAGTCAGAAGCACTTGGGGAGGGCACTTGTAATAGATCCCGGTTTGGGGTTGAACTCGTGAGGATTAATGTGATGACGGGTCATTCCCGTAGAAGTTTCCCCCAAGAGAAGTAAAGCGTATCTTTCAGGTGTAAATCGCAGAAGTAAAGAAAAAGAGATGTTTTGAGAAAAGCTTTCGGTTATATGTTTATTTACCGTTTTCGAAGTTTAAATGGCTTTTCTATATTTTGAACTGTTTGTTCTCACTAGGCTTTAAGCCTAACATTTTTTCTTAAAATGACATGTATATCAGGTGATCAAGCGGATGGGGCTTGATGGGATGAGAGAAGCTAGGTGCCGGTAGTGACATTCTTTTGAAGTGCACCTCGTGTGTATAGATGGAGTTACATAGAAGATTATTTTGAGGATTTTAGTGACACCCGAACTTAATCTGTATTTTTGAATTATATAGATTACTAGGTTGTCATTTAACTTTCCTATAAATGTTGTAAACTCACTCTAACTTTCTCCCCATATTTATGTGTGATGTTTTATGAAGTAGAAGTTATTCCGCATTTTATTTTGGTTTAAATTAACCCCCATTTTTAGGGGTGTTACAAAATGAGTCGGCAGAGTCAATCCAAGGAAGTTCTGTGAGTATGCGTGGTAGGGGACGTGGTAGAGGAAGGGGTCGCAACCAAGAGCAAAGATTTGTGACTAAAGAGGATTTCAATATGGGAATGGGGAAACTTGAGGTGACTATTCAAGCCTTGATGGGTAAAAAACAATTTTTGGATGCAACAATTCCCTATGAAGGAGATGGCACGAAGGGATCTAAAGGGGATGGAGACCGTAGTAGCTCATCCCACAAGACTACCCCCGAAGTAGAAACACAAGTGAGGTGACAAAAGGGTGCACTTATAAGACATTCCTAACATGCAAACCTCCTACTCACACTGGAGAGCGTAACCTGGTGTTAGCTTTGCAATGGATTAGGGAGATGAAAGTGGTGTTTTACACTAGTATGTGTGCGGAAGCGGACAAGGTGTTGCATGCCACTACTATGCTTAAGTCGGAGGCACGTTGTTGGTGGGATTTAAGAGTGGCAAGATTGATATGGGAGCGGCTAAGAGGACTTCGTGGGAGAAATTCGTGGGGTTGTTTAAAAACACGTATTGTCCTAAAACTGACATAAAGCAACTTGAAGAAGAGTTCTTGCACTTGGAACACGGAAATATGTCTGTCCAAGAATACACCACGTAGTTCTTAGAGAAATCCTGGTTTACCGAAGCATACGTTTCGACCGAGGAACGAATGGTGGATCGTTACATATGGGTTTTGAAGGCCTCGATCAGGGAGTTGGTGATGACTATGAACACCTCGACCTTTCAATTGGCAGTTGATACGGCCGAAATGACTGAGAGAGGGAAAAACTGTCAATTGATTGAAAGAGGTACCGAAAAGAGGAAGTGGGAAGGGGTGTCAAACGATCCCAAGAAAGCTAAGTTCTCGAACTATGACAACCGTGGAAGCCAAAGGTTCGGGGAGAGACCATGTGTGAAGTGTAACCCTGTACACCGTGGAGATTGTGCCTCGAAATCGAAGGGGTGTTTCAAGTGCGGAAAGATGGGGCATATGGCTAGAGAATGTCCCAACTCGACAGCGTGTTATCAGTGTGGTTCTTCGAAGCATTTGAGGCCAGATTGCCCTCAACTGAAGAAGGGGTCGATGGGCAACATTAGTGGTGGACGTGGTGGTGGGATGGAGAGGAAAGTGGAAGCTCCACGAGCTCAAGTACGAGATTTTCAGATGACTACAGGGAGGCGGAGGAGGCACCTGACGTGATGACAAGTACCTTTCTTATTAATTCAACTCATGCCAAAGTGTTATTTGACTCGGTTGGGAACCGTTCCTTTGCATCAACTACTTTTATGGGGCTTTTGAATATCAAGCCCAAGCAGTTGGATCATAGGTTCGAAGTAGAAATCGCCGATGATAGGCGGGTTGTCGTGAAAGAAATTTTTGGAGGTTGTAGCATTAGTATAGAGGGTTGTCTGATTCCATTGCTATTGTACCCAATGACGATGAGTGAATTTGATGTAATTGTGGGGGATGGATTGGTTGACAAGCAACAATGCCTACATCTTGTGTAAGAAGAAATTGATTCGAATTACCTTACCGAGAGGGAGAGAAGTCCTGATCTATGGTGATCGGAGTGAGAGGAACTCGTGTGTTATATCTATGCTAAAGGCTAGACAATGTCTAGGGAAGAAAAGAGTGGGGGAAGTACCAGTGATGAAAGACTACCCCGAGGTTTTCCCCGATGATCTTGTTGGATTACCTCCGGATCGTCAAGTGGAATTCAGAATCGATTTGGTACCCGGAGCGACACCAATAGCCCGTGCACCATATCGATTAGCACCGGCGGAAATGAAGGAGATAATGACTCAACTTCAAGAGTTTCTTGATAATGGTTTTATTCGCGCCCTAGTACATCACTGTGGGGAGCATCGGTACTTTTTGTCAAGAATAAAGATCGGTCAATGAGAATGTGTATAGACTACTGTGAGTTGAACAAGGTGACGATCAAGAATAAATATCCGTTACCTAGAATAGATGATTTTCTTTGATCAACTTCAAGGAGCAAGTTATTTTTCAAAGATAGATTTGCGATCCGGTTACGATTAGTTGAAAATGAGAGAGGAGGATGTACACAAAAAGGCTTTCGGAACGAGGTATGGTCACTATGAGTTTTTAGTTATGCCTTTTGGCTTAACGAATACTCCAGCAGCGTTTATGGATTTGATGAGTCGTGTGTGTGGTTCGTTGTTACACAAGTGTGTAATTGTCTTCATCGATGATATCTTGATATACTCTCGGACGAAAAGTGAAGTTATTTAAGCAACAATGTATTACCAAAAAAAAATAACAAGTACAAAAAAGAAAACATAACACAAGGTCTGCAATAAGCAACACCAACTGAAGCAAAACATACAACAAAATTGAAGAAACAATTAAAACCAAAATGCAATAAGAGAGTGGCCAATAAAACCCCAATACCAACACCACCGAGAGAGAGGGAGAGAGAGAGAGAGAGAGAGAGAGAGAGAGTTGAGGCGAGCACCGGAAATCATGAACACAAACAACTCCCAAAAAAATCCATAAAAGTGACACAAAAACAAAAAAGTCCTTCCTCGAAAAGGTGAAGAAGGTCACCAAATTACAGCAAACCCCACCATCCTACAACCGAACATGCTTAACCATCAAATGCTTCCCCTCCAAACCCTTCGGCCAAGAGAAAGAGAAGTTCTTACAATGCATCGAGATCCACTTGTACGATAAGAGCTGAATGTCAAAAAACGATCGATAGAAATGTTGTTTTCCAGGGATAAAACCAAAAAGTTGTGAATCCATGGATCTACAATTGAATTTCAATTAATTTTGTGAAGTTCAAAATCGAAGCGTTAAAAAGTTTTATGTGTACAATAATAAGCTATAAACTTGAATAATAAAAGACTTCAAAAATATGGATTTCATACTCGTGATCAAAATTGTTAAAACTCAGTTAATTTTTTTTGAAAAAGAAATATATTAATATAGATATCTAATTAACACCTAAAAAGTAATTTTTTTTAATATAATTAAGATTTTAAAAAATGAGTGAAATCTATAAGGTAACGTTTGGTACGCAACAATGATTGGACAGGACGGGACAGAACTGGACATGACAGAACAAGATGGTGGGACAGGACTGGACTGAACAAGACAAAACAAATGTATGTTTGGTACACCTAGGACTGGACAGGACATGACAAAACTAGACAAGTTGTCACATAAGTTATTTGACGATTTTATATATTATATAATAGTTATAATTACACAACAAAACAAAAAATTAAATAATTTAACTTGTAAGCATATATATATATACACACTTATATATACTAGTATAAAATTTGAATGAGAATTTTGTTATAATTGATGATAGTTTGAAAAACCCGATTCACACAAATAAGAAATTATGCTTTATTCTGATTGTAGTATTGGTGGCGGCGATGGACTGTGGTGATCAGTGACCGATGTTGATTATAGATGACTTAAGATGGTAATGGTGGTGGTGGTGGTTATGGTGGAGGTGAGGTGGCCCATAGTGATGGTGATTATGGTTGAGGTGAGGTGGCCCATAGTAGTGGTGGTGGATATGGACGGTGGTGGTCGGTGGCCAACGATGGTTGTGGAGGTGGAAGAGAAGGTTGGTGTAGTAGAGGAGGAGGTGGAGGTGGCCAACGGTGGTAGCGGTAGCGGCAATGGATGGTGGTTGTGAAGAAGGTGAAGATGGTAGATAACAGTGACGGTGGTGGTCGGCAGTGGTAGCGGTTTATGGTGGAGGTGAGGTGGCCACAATGGTGGTGGTAGCGATGAACGGTGGTGGTTGGTGGCTGACTGTGGTTGTAGAGGTAGTGGAGGACGTTGTTGTTCTAGACAAGAAGGTGAAGGTGGCCAACGGTGGTGGTGGTAATGGCAATGGATGATGGTGGTTAGTGGCCGACTATGGCTACCAGTGGTCGCCGGTGGTATCGGCGGTCGTGACTAGTGGTGTTGACCATTAAAACAAGTATCATATTAAGATATTATATCAAATGAAGGTAGCTTAGTGGTATTTGATTTTCTGTCCCATTCTTCTCCCATATTGTTCCACCTATTTTGGTGGAACAAGAATTAGTCTTTTTTGTCCCACTCTGTCCCATATTTTCCAGTCCTGTCTCTGTCCCATGTCGCGTCAAACGTGGGACAGTGAATTTCTGTCCTGTCTCATGTTGCACCAAACGTAGGACAAACAGTTCTGTCCAGTCCTGTTCTGTCCCGTCCTAGTGGTGTTGACCATTAAAACAAGTATCATATTTTCGTTAGTTGTTTTTTGTATTTAAAAATACTTAATACAATTTATAAAGAGTGAATTACATACTTCGTCCCTAGGGTTTATTGAAAATAACACTCCGGGTCCCTAAAATGAAATATCTATGACTTGCATCCTCATGGTTTCAATTGCATAACGTATTGGGTCCCTAAAAGTGACTCCGTTAAAAATTTCCTGTTAAACAGATTAATTAAAAGGGTATTTTAGTCACTCTATTTCTTTTTTATTTTATATTAAAAACATAGCCAACAGGGACCAAATATGTTCAAAAAATAAAAACAAAATAACCCTTATCATCATCATCCTTTACTTCATATCCATAGACCACATTTAAATAACTCTCATCAGATTGAATCAAACGTATGTGATCTTGACAGATGAACCCAATGCTAACTTTCCGATCTTCACCGTGAATGTATCATACCGGAGAAAGAACTCCACCACCATCATTCTACTGCACAACTTCTCTCCGTCTCGGACAAAGCTATCTCCGACGAACACCACTGTCATAATCGATCTGCAACCTCCGGTACGAGATCCCTTTCTTCGTCTCTTCTTCTCCATCTGCATAGATCTTTGGTTTGGGGGGGGGGGGGGAAGGGTTGTATCGAGACCTACTTTATTGTATCAAGATTTGGGTTTTTTTTCTTTGTATCTTCTTCTCCGGTGGCAAGTTCGTTTTGGGGGTTCATGGTGGTTCGAGGCAACAGGGCAGCGGTGGAGTTCATATTATTGGAAGGGGAATTTGAAGTTTATTTGAAATTCCGCCTCACTCCCAAATCCGTTCTTCCTCATAACCCCCGCAAGGACCGGTGGGGCTGGAGGTGGTGGTGGAATGGTTGGGTTGGTCGAAGCTCAAATCCCAATCAACCTGTAACTTCATCAAAGTTCAAACCAGCATCTTCTTCTGATGTTTCATCTCCAAAATCTGGGTTTAATGGTAGATTCAATTTGGTTTTGTCCATATGATTGTGCTTTGTTGTTGTGATTTGTTTATCGAAGGGGACGATTTGTCCCTGTAATTTGTTCAAAAAACGCACAGACCTGGAGCTTTGAAATTCGATGGAGACAAATGGGCGTGATAAGTTCAGATAGATATAGAGCTTCAAGAACCAAAATTAAACTGTATTAAAATAAAATTTCAACAAAATCAATGCTATAAATGTGTTAACGATTGATTCGAAAATGGGTTTAAACTATTTTGTTCTGTTGGGAGTTGAAGCTTGGACCAAAGATTGTGAATGGTAATATCCCTTTTCTTCGAAGGGAATAATCTTCCATTGTTATTGCTCTTGAAATCCATCTGAAACAATGATGTACCAGTGTTACTGTTGTTCGGAGATGACTCATCGGCAACTGGTTCTTCACCGTTATCCTGATCAAATACAGCTGCCACGTCTTTACATCCAATGCTTTTTGTGAACCTGGGTCTGCTATCACTGTAACAAAAGTAGGACCACAAAACTAATGAAGCAAAAAACTGAAAATATTTGGGTACAAAATTAGCAAAAAAGGGTGTGGATTTTCGGTTTTTTGACAGCCATGGAAAGCACCGGTGAGAAGGCGACGGTGGTGCAGATCGGAGAACCGGAGAGAAAGGAAGGAGATTAATCTGCAGCGGCGGCGGTGGTACAAATCGGAGAACCTGAGAGAAATGATGGAGATTAAGCTGTAGCGGTGGTGGATCCGATGAAGAAGAAGACCTTCAGTTCCATCTCAACAATGCCAAGACTGCTTTTGTTTTTAATTTTTAATGTAAAAAGAAGAAAATGCATGAAATGACCAAAATACCCATCATGTGCCTTGCACATGTGGGTTTTAACGGACAGAAAACTAACGGAGTCACTTTTAGGGACCCAATACGTTATGAAATTGAAACCATGAGGATGCAAGTCATAGATTTTTCATTTTAAGGACCCAGAGTGTTATTTTCAATAAACCCTAGGGTCGAAGTATGTAATTCACTCATTTATAAAAGTTAAATTACTATATATTTAAAAAAGGTATAAAAGAATTTATAATTAAAAATTAATAACCTTAACAACATTCAATTTCAATAATATGTTTTATTTGATTACTGAAAAGTGAAAAGCTTTGCAGACAATAGGTCGACCCACATCGAGCAGAAAGGCGATTTGGGTAGGGTTTATATATCGCCGGCAAGCAGGAAGAGTCGTCCCTTCGGGGACATCCGATAAAATTGGAACGATACAGAGAAGATTAGCATGGCCCCTGCGCAAGGATGACACGCACAAATCGAGAAATGGTCCAAATTTTTTTGCCGCTGGTCGACATGACGGCGGGGGTGGCGGCCGGTGAAAATGTGGTCAGTCGCTACAGTATATGCTTATTGGAGCTTTATATACATGTTTTGCTGATTTATGTTCAATTACTTTCTCCTATAAGTTGCATTAGGGTTTCAAATCAACTGCCTTTGTTTAATCGATATAAGAAGAAAAAAAATATGTGATGTGATTTGTGTCTGAATCGATTGTCTTCTATTAGGGTTTCTTTTTTTGAATTGTTACTTTTTTGAATAATTTTAGACTTCCTGATTATTATTCCTCTTGAAGTCTTGATGGTTTTTATGAATCTGTTTTTGGTGAATTGAAGTGATGTTTGCTTAATAATTTGTTGTTACTTAATTTTATGAATGTATGTATGTCTGCATATTTGGAACTATTACCAAGGATTTCTTTTTTAAATCCATACTTGAGATCTTCATAACTTATGGGCTTCTATGATTAGGTATATAAGGCATAATCTTTTTACTTCATATGCTTTTATGTTTTTTCCAGTTTCATATCTGTTTGCTATAAGCTCACTTTGATTAAAGTATAGGATGAATAATGTACTTGTTAAAGCTTTTTGGTTCTTTGTTTGTGTTGTAATGTAAAGTAAGTTGATGCCAATGAGAACCAAACTTTACTGGATTTTGAGAAGCTTTTGATCAATAATTCATCTTCCACTTGAATGTGTTCATATGCATATGAGCAGAAAGCGATTGAGCTGACACTAAGGGCGCGTTTGGTTCGCGGGATTTGATTGGATTTTGACGGATTTGGATTTTAAATCCAATCCATTCCTATGTTTGGTTTGCAAAATGGTAAGGATTTAAAATCCTTGATTGATTTAAAATCCCGTGAAACATTGGATTTTAGAATCCTTCCCAAAACCTAGGTATTTCAAATCCAATCCCGAGGATTCTCCTCTACATATGACTTTCTCTCCGGTGTTCTCCTCTCCTCTCCTCGTCGGGGCTCTCCTCTTCGTCCCTTTGTGAAATCCATTCCAAATCCTACAAACCAAACACAATGAAAGATTTCAAATCCAATCCAATCCAATCCCTCCAAATCCAATTCCTTTCGTGAAATCCAATTCCCTTGAAAACAATCCCGCGAACCAAACGCGCCCTAATAGTATATACAGGTGTTGAAGAGTGTTTGGTTTATAGCATTGGGATGAGGAAGTGTAAGCAAAGAATTAAGAGAATTCATATAAAGCACCAATAATAATGGCAACATCTCTCTCTCTCTCTATATATATATATATATATATGTATATATATACCACAAATTCTTATCTTGATGTATACTTTTGGTATTATTAGTGCACATGATTTTGACTGACTGAAATGACCATGAACATGATCCAAATTCGAAATGGCAGTTTTGGTCACACACACATGCTTTCTTTGTTGCTGTATATATATATATATATGATACCCATAAGTTACTTCATCTGTCTTGAAAACATAATTCAGCTCCACAAAGCAACTACTTCTGTTATCACTACTTTTTTTCCCTTATCTTGCAATTTCAACATACCCGAATACTTTTGGGTCAAAAGATTAGTCGTGTAAGTAAGGTGTCTCTATGTAATCTACCACAATTCTATGTTCGCTTTCCTTTTTTTTTGCATCTATTTAGAGTTTATTATATGGTCATTCTTTTCTGTTGCTATAAGAAAAAAACTTGTAATGACTTCTTTTTTGATGGACAAAAGTTAGAACAAAGGGTCGGTCGAGTTTCTTGAGCTTATTACAGGAGTTTATGTCAGTCTCTAGACTTGGCTAAGTAATAACCTCGAGTATCAAATACGAAAAACAGAGATCCTATATCCGAATTACAAAAGATCTTAGGAATAATTCGAATGCCATTCATCCACAAGATCCCGTGAAGAAACCTTATTATTAAAAGTTTTACTGACCCTTAAATGTGAATTCAGATCTTTTTAAAAATTGTTTATTTCACGTTTGGTCTCTTAGATTTTGAGCCTTTTGTTCAAACAATTGTAATCAAGCAGCCGTACTTGCATTTTTCATTGCACACGGCTTTCCCTCGGTATACATTCACATGATTTCCTTTTCTTGGTCTACTTTAATTCCTTGTTCTTTCTCACTGAAGTTTTTTTAACGACTCATTTAACTATAACCGATTTCTGGAATTTATGAAAAGGAGCAATTTTTGAAAGCCCTACAGTTTACTAGACGTTAGTATCTCATTTTTAATGAAATAATTACAGAATAAGATAGAAAAGGTAATTCTTGGAGGGAAAAAAATCAAATTTATCTCTTCCATGAGGATAGATTTCTGTTTAAACTTGTACAATGTGCTTAAGAACTTGTACATTTTCCACTAATTTTTCTTCATTCCTTTAGTTGTATAATACTATTAAATCTATATCCATATTGGTCAAAGTTTGATTTTAAAATGTGATTTCAGATCTTTAAATGAGTTAGTTATATTGACATTATTAAACTTTGGCAAAACGCAAGCAATGACATCAATACCATATCTTTACAAACTTCACACCACATAATTTATATATATGTATATATATATATATACATAACTCCATTAAAGCATATCCCACCAAACTCTTTATTTTCTTGATACCCCTAAATTTAGTTTTAGATTCGTGACGCATTACTAAGATGAAGGATGAAGTAATCTTGTTGGATTATTGGTCAAGCTCGTACGCAATGCGGGTCAAGATAGCGTTGGCAGAAAAAGGGGTTGACTACGAGTGTCGGGGAGAAAACCTTCCGGATAAAAGCCCTTTGTTGCTCCAATCTAACCCCATTCATAAAACAATTCCAGTCTTGGTTCACAACGGTAAACCTATTTGTGAATCCCTTATCATAATCCGCTACATCGATGAAGTTTGGCATGATAAATCCCCATTGCTTCCTTCTGATCCTCACCAAAAGTCACACGCCTTATTTTGGGCCGACTATATCGACAAAAAGGTACTTACTAACCAAATCAAATCATATCAAATCAAAAACACAGTATATCTCACTCAAAACCAGAGTTTGCGTATTTTCAATTGGTTAGATATATGTTTTAACTTAAAGTGGTATGGATGCAGATTTACAGCGTGGCGAAGAGGATATTGTGGGGAAAAGGTGAAGATCAAGAGATAGCAAAGAAAGAATTTATTGAAGGGTTGAAAGAGTTAGAGGGGGAGTTGGGTAATAAGTCATATTTCGGGGGTGAAAATGTAAGTTTCGTGGATGTGGCATTTGTACCGATTACTTGTTGGTTTTATACTATGGAGATTTGTGGTAATTTTAGCATCGAGGGTGAGTGCCCGAAGCTTGTGTTATGGGCAAAAAGGTGTGTTGATGAGAGAGAAAGCATCGCAAAGACGCTTCCACATCCTCAAAAACTCTACGACTACTATACGGATGTTTTACGTAGATTAGACCCAAAATGAAGGATATGATTTTGGATTGATAATGGTTTTCAATTTGTGTTTTCTTAAAATGGTTTCAACGTTTGTACTAGTTAATAACATTTTTTTATTTTTGACGAAATCCATATCTCTTGAAACATTCTTTCGGAATGAATTTGATTTGCCATAATAAACTGTTTGGTTTGATTTAATGTTTTTGATGTAAGGATTTGGAACCGATTTGTAGTATTTAGAATGACTGAATCCCATTCTTTTAATAATTTTGTCTGGTTTGTAAAATTTGGAATGAAATTTAATTTTAGAAAAAGTTCAAAAACGTTTAACAAACTTTTATATTTTGAGTGATTAAGTTCTTCAACCTTTTGAAATCAAAGAAATAAATACTTGAAACTTTTTTATATCGAACAAATAAATATTTAAACTTTTTAAAACCGAATAAACCCAACGAAATTGCTTATATTGAATGATTAAGTCTTTAGACATATTTTTGAACAAGGTCCTCACACTTATAAAAAATGAAAAAGAAATATATTATTTGTGATGTATCAATACGTCAATAAAAGGTAAAATAAGCCGATAAAATGAAATAATTTTATAATATTTTCCTCATCCATTATTTATTTTCCAGATCCAAATTAAAATCATAAAAGAAACTATTAATTATTATTTTTTTAAATTAAAATGACAATCACAAGATCATAACAAACACATACGTTTGTCCTTTAAATCTGAAAAATAAATAATGGTTAACAAAAATAGTGTATTTTTCGTTTTATTAGTTCTTTATTATTTGCCACTAATCTCTTAATACACGAAAAGATAAATGGTATTCTTCTTCTCTTACAAGTGTGAGAATTATTCGTTCAAGAAAATATTTATAAGCTTAATTGCTCAAGATATGAGAGTTCCATGGTTTTTTGTTTTAGTTTTAGTAAGTTTAATTATTTATTTGTTTGATTTCAGTTATTTCAAAGATTTATTTATTAAAAAAAGTTTTAAAAGAGAATGGATAGAAATGCGATAGAAACAATTGAAATAAATGATATTTGGATTTATAATGATAACTATCTCCAAAGGGTTTCTTAATCCGTCTGATTGTCGTATTTCAGAAATCTTGTGATTTTAAATCCAAACTTATCTTCAAACCATGCAGGCGATTGGAATGAAATTCACTTCCAAATCTATGTACATCGTATCAAATATTGCAAACCAAACGGGCCTTAAGAGACCGTTTACAAAACACTTATTTGGGTAAGTCCTTACCGTAAAAATTCGACACTAAATCTTACTTATCAGGTATTAGTCCACCAAAACGGTTCCATATGCAACAATTTATCTGCTAAGCACTAAACGGTGTAACAGTCGTCATCTTCGCTTACCAGGTAAGACTCTGAGTCATTGTCTTTGTTCTTAGCAGGTATGATTTTTGGTTCTTGCCATATTCATCCGGTAAGGTACAGTGGCGGAGCCACATGGACACCAGAAGTGGCCATTGCCCCTCCTGGGTTTTTGAAAAATAATAAATATTTATGTTTTGCTTGTTGAACTCTATAATCTAAACACAAATAAATTAGTTTTTTTAATGCATAACTTGTTGGGCCCCTTCTAGAATTTTACCCAATTATGTTTTCTTAATACCACTATTCTACTAGCTTCAAAATATTTGTCCAATTTCAACCTGTCCACTCTAAACTTCTAACAATTGACAACTTAATTAAATTCAACCCTTAAGTTGTTAACAATACATATCTTGATAAGTTTTTATTTATATCTATATATAATACAACAGTCTATTATATATATATATATATATATATATATATTTATTAAAAATGTTATATATACAAGACTTAATTTTATAAGACGAAACAAAGTGTTATATTAATTATTTTATAACACACTAATTGAAAAAAGTGTCGCATGAATAAAAATGTCCTATAAATAGATGAGTTTATAAGAAAATTTTCAAGATTGTTCTATAACTATAACATAGCTAATACTATAAACTTAAGTCTTTTAAATTATTTCATTCGTCAAAATTATCTAACTATTAACCTGCCAACCGGATTGGGTTAGATTATACTTTTGAATGGGTTGGGTTGAGATTTTTCTAAACCGTCAAATTAGATTGGGTTATATAAATGTCATAAACTGCCCAACCGAACCTGCATACAATCTTAGTTCTACACTAAATTTAGTTAACTTTTAACGATTTAATTTATATTTTAAATCATGCTCCCCTTCGTATAAATTCTTGACTCCGCCCCTGATAAGGTACACATGACTTGGTAAACGATTACCTAGATAAACGTTTGATGAACGGGCTCTATGACATCACATTTGGGTGGAAGTAGAACATAGTGTATTTGTCTTTCCCAAAATAATTCAAAGTCAATTTTGTTATACCCAAACCATTTAAATATAATTATAAAAACATTTCAACCATTTAATCGGAATTAGGTGGGTTATGTTCAAGACAAATTGTGTATCAAATAATAAAATAGATATCCAATATTGACTGACCCCTAAATCTAATTTTTATGTTTGTTAAAAATTAAAAGATGATTTATGCGACACTATTAAACTATACTTATATTGATCAAAGTTTGACTTTATTTCAGATCGTTCTAGAAAAAATAGTCAGTAAAAATAACACTATCAAAATTTGGCACAATGGAATCAATGACATCAACTCCTTATCTTTACAAACATCACCATAGAATATATATATATATATATATACTCCATACTTCATTCAACATCTCTACTACACTCTTCACAACCATTTTCTTTGAGACAAAAGGCTGTTTCAGTCTTTTTAGTGGTTCCATGCTTTTTATCCAAAAGAAAATATAGTTGTTTTAGTTTCTTTACGTATTAGGTATTGCACAAATTAAGATGAAGGACGAGGTAATCTTGTTGGATTACTGGGCAAGCCCGTATGCGATGAGGGTCAAGATTGCGCTAGAAGAAAAAGGGGTTGAATACGAGTCTTGGACAGAAAATCTTCAAAACAAAAGCCCTTTCTTGCTCCAATCTAACCCCATTCATAAAACAATTCCGGTTCTGGTTCATAACGGTAAGCCTATTTGTGAATCCCTCATCATCCTCAACTACATCGATGAGGTTTGGCATGACAAATCTCCATTGCTTCCTTCTGATCCTCACCAAAAATCAGAAGCCTTGTTTTGGGCCGACTACATTGACAAAAAGGTACGTACTAACCAAATCAAATATAAAAAAAAACTCAATATATCTGACTCAAACGCATAGTCCGTTTTCTTATATTTAGATTGGTTAGATGGATGTTGTTTGTACCCATCTTTTAATAATAAGTGGTTTGGATGCAGATTTATAACATGGGAAGGAGGGTATTGGCTGAAAAAGGTGAAGATCAAGCGATGGCAAAGAGAGAATTTATGGAAGGGTTGAAAATTTTGGAGGGGGAGTTGGGCAATAAGCAATACTTTGGGGGTGAAAATGTAGGTTTCGTGGATGTGGCACTTGTACCCTTTACTTGTTGGTTCTATAGTGTAGAAACTCGTGGTAACTTTAGCATCGAGGCTAAGTGCCCGAAGCTTTTGTCATGGGCCAAGAGGTGCGTTGCTGAGAGAGAAAGCATCGCAAAAACGCTACAAGACCCTCACAAACTCTACGACTACTACGTTAAATTAGACTCGTAGTAAAGGTCATGATATGGATTTATAATACGTTGTATTTGTGTTTTCTTAAAATATATCTGTTTCAACTTTTATGCTAGTAAAAATATTTGAGCAAAATAATAACATAATGAGGATGATAGAGTTGTAGAACATTCACAACTATAGAAAAGGTTTATCAAAGGGGATAAAGGTTTATGACTTTTTTTTTCTTTGATAGTGATGGAACGAGGTGGTCATCTTAGGTTACGTTTGGTAAACTTGCTGATAAGTTGGTTGATGCCTAATAAACTATATTTGTTTCTCTACCAATTCCTTTGTTTATCCCACAATTGCTCCCTTTTGACCAATCAAGTACTATTTTAGCCCCATAGTTTTTTTTTTACTTTGATAACTATAGTCCCTTTCGGTTTGATTATCTAAAAATGGGGTGTTACAGGATGGGGTCGGGTAAGGTGATCCCCGATCTGACCCGTATATTAAATATATTATATATATTATCATTAAATATATTGTACATTTATCTTTAAATATATTATTTATCATTTAGATTTAGCAGTATTTTGATCTTTCTTCCTATATACATTTTTTCTGACATGTCTTACTTTTTTAGATAAAAAAAATGGAGAGCCAAAAACGTTTGTTCAAACAATTATGTATTAGGTTGTGATTTTGTTCACATATAAATATTTGATACTCCATAAAAGCAATTTTTTGGAAATAGCGATATTTAAACATAGATCATTATCGATTGAGTGTGGTGTTTAACACATTTGATTTAATATATTTCACATACACGGAAAAGAAATCCCTGATTCCCCATTGGGGACAAGGTTTTTAAAAACACGTTATGGCGCATGCCGCCACGTTAAAGCCCGTGGCACGACTATTAGGGATGGCTTGCAGTATCGCGCGTTATAGCGGGTTCTGGCGTGCGTGGTTTTTTTATAGCGGGTTACGACTTATTAAATCAAAGACTCTGAATTGAATTTCAATGACAAAAATATTTTGTTAAAAGATACAAGTAATCTAATTCACTCTAATATGTTTTTGGCATATAATATTAGAATATTAGATTAGAGATATATGGATTATGAAACCATTAATAAAACATTCTTTTTGTCATGATCTCTTGATATCATTTTTGTACACCTTGTATATTTGATATTAGATTATGAATTCATGTTTCTTCTTTTGTGTGTAGTTTTATATGAATTTAATTTGTTTATTCATTATTGTTCAATACATTGACTCATATAGACATCTGTATATATATGTGTATATATATATAGAGGGAAGAGTTCAAACGAGAGCACTCTCATTTTACGAGAACGCGAGAACACCCTTTTACTATTAAAAATCACATGTGATACTATTATCCCATCACATATGATAAATATGTGACGGTAATCAGAGACGTGAACGACTTTTGACGTGATCTATTTTGCGGGTCAAGTCGTCCTTACACCACTAAGACCCATCGCATTTATTATCACATGTGATAAGGGTGTTACTGATGTGATACTATAATGCGTCAAGACCATCACATGTGATACTAAATCATAGACGCAAACAACCTTTGAGGGGACCTAAGTCGCAGGGCAGGTCGTCCGCACACCACTAGGTCCTTTCACGTGTATTATCCCATGTGATAAGGGTGTTCTTGCGTTCTCGTAAAATGGGAGTGTTCTCGTTTGAATCTCCACCTATATATATATATATATATAAAGGGAGGTTCAGGAGAAAACACCAAAAAAAGAGAAAACTGAAAAACACCCTGGGAGGCCTCCGTCTGGACGGTATGCCCTAACATGCATTTGTGCATATGCACTAATGCATATATATGCATTGACGCATAGAAAACAAGAGCTCCAATCGTTTGTATGCATTTGTGTATATGCACTAATGCATATTCTATAAATAATTGATGGCTCAAAAGATAATTTTCATTGATTGCTTTTAGGTATAAATACAATTCCTAAACTTGGGGAACAATGATAATTATTCTAAACTTGGGGAACAAGGAAGAAAAGATAATTATGAAAATTATTCTAAGATAATTATGAAAGTTATTCAATTCCAATACTCCCCCTCAAGTTAGAGCATGGAGATTTCGAGAGCCCAACTTGGCTAGTAAAAAACGAAGTTGTGAGGCGCACAACCCTTTGGTGAGAAGATCAGCAATCGACATTTTGGAGTCAATCCGGAAAGTTTGGATTTCTTTCGAATCAATTCGTTCACGAACAAAAAAACAGTCCATCTCAACATGCTTAGTTCGCTCATGAAACACGGGATTATTAGATATGTGACGAGTTGCCTGATTATCACAGAACAAGGGGGTGGGGCCAGTGGAAGCAACATTGAGTTCTCGTAGGAGCCAACGGACCTATAGGATCTCGCTAACAGTTGAAACCATCGATCGTTATTCTGCTTCAGCAGAAGATCGTGAAACCACAGCCTGCTTTTTAGTTTTCCAAGAGATGGGAGTACCACCTAGAAGAAGGACATAGCCGGTTCTGGATCAACGTGTGTAAGGACATCCAAGCTAATCAGAGTCACAATAGGATGTAAGAGTATAACCGCCCGTCCGTGGAAGCAGAACACCTTGTCCAGGTGTGGATTTCAGGTAACGAAGAGTGCGATGTAGAGCATTCATGTGGGGTTGTCGTGGATCAGCCACAAATTGAGACAGGATATTGACACGGTAGGTAATATCCGGTCTAGTGGCTTGCAAGTAGAGGAGGCGACCGATTATTCGTCGATAGCGGCTCGAATCAACTTGAGGTTCACCGTCACCTTTGTCAAGCTTATGGTTTTGTTCAATAGGAAAGGAACTCGGTCTGCATCCCTCTAAACCACAATCCGCAAGAATGTCCAAGGTGTATTTTCTTTGACTCAACACCAAACTTTCAGCAATACGAGCGACCTCTATGCCGAGAAAGTACTTGAGATCTCCGAGATCTTTGATACTAAATTTGTTGTCGAGTTCGGTTTTGGTATGTCGCATTTTGCTGATGTCGTTTCCGACTAAGATGACGTGTACCGTCGAGGAAGCTTGAGTTGGTGGGGTTTGAGCATTATCAACCGAAGGGGGGGAGTTGCACGACGAAGTCATCGAGATGCTTTGCTTGATATCGATGTCGTTTGGGTCGACTCAACTGATCAGAAGGGTCTGGTACCTCTTCTTCTACTGCATGATTAGTGTTTCCATGTCATTCGGGGCTGGGTTGGAAGTCTCGTGTTCTGGGCCTTCAGGGAGAACTTCCAGGCCCAACTCATTGTTGTTATATTGCTGATTGTTCTCAGGAGGACCGTTGCAATCGAAGGGCCCATGTGAGTCATCGTGTTGGTCCGGTTGGCTTTGTGGTTCGAAGGGATCAGTCTCATCTTGGGCATGGGCTAGTTTTATAAAAGGAAATTCATTCTCACAAAACCGAACATCCCTTGATACAACGATCTTCTTCTCGTTTATGTCATAGATTTTATAACCTTTTGTACCTTGCGGATACCCCAAGAACACCCCCGGTCTCCCCTTACTTCAAACTTGTCTCCATTGGTAGTTGTGATTCTATAGTAGGTTAGACACCCGAAAATCTTCATGTAACCGTAATCTGGCTTTTGATTAAAAACCATTTCGTAGGGTGTTTTTGTTCCCAATGATTTTGGAAGGCAATCGATTGATGATAAAGGTTGCTGTTAGAACGCATTCTCCCTAAAATCTTTTGGATAAATTGGCTTCAAACTTTAAGAGTCTAGCGGTTTCAAGCAGATGTCTGTGTTTTTTTTCCACAACCCTATTTTGTTGGGGTGTGTGGACACATAGTTTCAAGCAAAATTCCATATTCATTGTAAAACTTTAGCATGTCGTTTGAAGAAAACTCACCACCATTATCTGTAAGGATTCGTTTGATGGATTTACCAAATTGGATTTTTATCATGTTGTGAAAACTCATCAAGCGATTGCTTGCCTCGTGTTTGAATTTTAGAAGAAAAACCCAGACGACTCTACTAAAATCATCAACGATGGTTAACAAATAATTTACACCAGAAACAGAAGGAACGCGATACTTTCCCCAGATATCACAATGTATTTACTCAAAACAACTATTGGTTTTAATATTACTATTTGGAAAATGAAGTCTGGTGTGTTTTGCCTTCAAACAAGAATCACAAATATGATTAAAAGAACTATTACTAAGAAAATCTATTCGAGTAAGTTTATCACCGGATGCATGTCCCAATCTTTTATGCCAGATATCCACAGTCGCGGTCATTGCCATCTTCTCACTTCCAATCATCCCCATTCGGTATAGACCATTTTTGCACTCACCCACACCAATCAAGCTCCTCGTGCGAAGTTTCTGCATGACACAAAAATCCGGAAAGAATGTTATAGCAGACTGAAGATGGTTGCACAGTCTACTAACAGATAAAAGATTACATGTAAATTTAGGAATGTGTAAGACTCCTTTTATTTTAGTTCCTCCAGGAAAAAACAATTCTCCTTTCCCTTCAACCGGTATCGCATCCCCATTAGGAATGACAACCGGGGTTTCAAAGTAACTTTTGGTTTTGTTTTTAAGGATACTACCATCGCGTGTGATGTGCTCAGTAGATCCAGAGTCAACCACCCAATAATCATTAACATTACCTTTACCGGTCATAAATGCCTTTGGAGCATTGACTTCCTTACCGGAGCTTCTCGTTTCTGAAAAGTGCTTCAAAAAGGACTCATATTGTTCACCGGTTAGTCCGGGGATCGGAGAACTGCATCCAGGTTCGATGAAAGCGGCCTTCGGTTTGGTTTCTTCGCGTTTCTTGTTTACCGACCACCATCTGGATAACCTATCCATTTGAAACAACCGTCTCATGAATGCCCATCCTTTCCACAGAAGGTGCAATGCTCGACCACTTCAACTCGTTTGGAATCTCTTTGACTCGGTTTGTCACGCATTTGGTTTTGGTTTCCTTCTCGGCGTATTGGCACAGAAGCTTTGAAGGCAGCGGCTTCTGCTGCCGATTTCTTATCTGCTGATATGGCTCTCTGACGTTCGTCCTCAGCCACGAGATGGTATGCATTCCCAAGGCTTGGTATAGGATTCATGGAAAGTATTTGGGTCTTGATCACGGAGCAGTGACTGTCAAGGCCCATGAGAAACTCATAGAGCCTTTCTTTCTCTCTTAGCCCACTCATCTTTTTGCCGACGTCGCATGTACAACCATTGCAGGAACACTTGGGCATCAGCAATACAGATCCAATCTCGTCCCAAAGGTTGCGCAACTTGGTGTAGTAGACTGAAACGGTGGCTCCATTCTGATGTGTCATCGATAGGGTTTGCTTCAGTTCGTATGCCCTTGGCACACTTTCTTTTCCAAAACGCTCCCTTAGGTCGGTCCAGATCTCAGAACCGGTGTTGGCATATCTTACGCTGGATCTTATCTCTTTCTCCATCGCAGTCGTCAACCAACCTTTCACCATGGCATCGCAGCGCATCCAGAGCATGTAGTCCGTTGCGTCTACTTCTAGTTTCTTGATCGATCCATCAATGAAACCCACCTTATTTTTGGCGAAGAGAAAATTCATGATTTCCTGAGACCAATCGGAATAGTTGTTGTCGGTAAGAGTGTCGTTGACATGCATCTGTTTCGGATAATCTGATGCATGAATGTACAACGGAGAGTTCATGTCTACCCCGCCTTCGTTTTTTTTTCCAGCCGGGCTTTCTGTCCTGCCGTCATGTTTGTCGAGGGGTTAGGGTTTCGTGTGTTTGGTTAACCCGCTCTGATACCATATAGAAATTGATGGCTCAAAAGATAATTTTCATTGATTGCTTTTAGGTATAAATACAATTCCTAAACTTGGGGAACAAGGATAATTATTCTAAACTTGGGGAACAAGGAAGAAAATATAATTATGAAAATTATTCTAGGATAATTATGGAAGTTATTCAATTCCAATATATATATATATGCATTGATGTGTAGAAAAAAAAATACGATTCAGATGGCGTGCTCTCAGGATGTTCTTCAGTTTTATCTTTTTTTAACGTTTTCCCCTGAACCTCCATCTCTCTCTCTCTCTCTCTCTCTCTCTCTCTCTATATATATATATATATAATATAGAGTAAACTCTAATTTTGGTCCCTATGGCTTAGTGAAATATTTTAAAGTAGGACCTAAACTTTAGAGTTATCAAAGTTTAGCTCCCACTTTCAAAGATTTCAGTAAACCAGGGCGACCAAAATCAGCTAGATTTACTCTAATATATAAAAAGATTTGTCGTCTTAATTCGCGCCTTGAAAAACGTCATGGCCTCGCCACAACTTGTAGTGACTAAGGTTTGACCTCGCTGTCATGTCACGCCTCATACCAATTAGTACCTTGATAAAATATATGACATAATTTTGAACGTTATCAAACAAGAAAATACAAAAATAACATAAAGCCCAATTTACCCCTGATTTAACATACTCTTTTAACAAAGTTAGTTAGAGAGATAAAAAACGAAACAAATTGCAAACTCTTGAGGATGTTTGAGCCGTTAACCTCTAGATAGACTATGATTTATTAGTAATAATAACTAGGATATTGTTGGGTCAATGACCCTTTAATGCACATTACATTCAAGTTGTTTCCATTGTAACTCATTGTTGTGACCACTTATAGCTTTTACTTAAAAGTGCTTATCAACTTCTAATAAGTTAGGAGCTCCTTAATTCTCAAAAAACTCCTTATCACCGGTGTGACACCGGTATAAGCTATTTTGCCAAACACTCAAAAGTGCTTATCACCGGTGCCGTACCGGAATAAGTCAATAAGTTGTTTTTATAAGCAATCCCAAACACCCCCTAAGTCACGGGGTCTTGAAGTATTAAAAGAGGACATTTCTTCAACAAAACTTATAACAAAATCCTACCAACTAAAACTATTACAAAACTTATGATGAACATCCATTTTTTTCTAGAAGTTGATCCTAGAAAACTTTTGGCAACCATAACTGAAAATTGTAAACATGTGTACATAACCCTCAAAATATGAGATCCATGGAACATTAATGTCAATTGAAACCATAGTTATGCCCAAACTTAAAACGAAAATAGAATCAATTAGTATTGGTTCTCCCACAACAAATTTCCATCATGAAATTGGTTCGTAATTTGCAAAACTAGAAACGACATTGAATCTCTAAAGTCTACCTTAAGGACCCACAATTATATAACTGGGATGGATTAAATAATCAGTTGAGGTTAAGTGGCTGGATAAGGAGACAAAAAGCCAATAAAAAATGATCCAATCATCTAATTTAAATCTTAACTCATCATCCGTGAGAAATGAATATTTCAAAAATTATTTATTTTTCAATTACACGTATTCTAACCAAATCAATTTATTTTTCAATCAACATAAGCCTATTACGGAATTAATTAAATATTCTAGTTTGGAAATTATTTATCACTAATAATATTTCAATGAATAATCAAATAATTTTACAAAATTAACAAAATATTATAGTTTTAAACCAACAAGTTATATACACTTCATATGTGTCTTTGTATTTAAAAATAAATCATTTATATGTAATAAAATACATTCAACTAAAATAAATTACTATATATTAAAAAAAAGGTGTAAAATAATTTGTTATTAATAATATTAAACACTATTCAATTTCAATAATATGTTTTATTTAACTACTGAAAAGCTTGCAGACAATAGGTCGACCCACATCGAGCAGAAAGGCGGGTTGGGTAGGGTTTATATATCGGCGGCAAGCAGGAACAATCGTCCCTTCGGGGACATCCGATAAAATTGGAACGATACAGAGAAGATTAGCATGGCCCCTGCGCAAGGATGACACGCACAAATCGAGAAATGGTCCAAATTTTTTTGTCGCCGGTGGTTTTGGTTTTGCCGCTGGTCGACACGGCGGCGGGGGTGGTCGCCGGTGTATAATGTGATATGTTCAATCGAAAATTTGGTCAGTTGCTACATTATGCTTATTGGAGCTTTATATACATGTTTTGCTGATTTATGTTCAATTATTTTCTCCTATAAGTTGCATTAGGGTTTCAAATCAATTGCCTTTGTTTAATCGATATAAGAAGAAAAAAAAATATGTGATGTGATTTGTGAAGTGATGCTCTGAATCGATTGTCTTCTATTAGGGTTTCTTTCTTTAAATTGTTATTTTTTTTGAATAATTTTAGAGTTCCTATTTCCTAATTATGATTCCTCTTGATGGTTTTTATGAATCTGTTTTTGGTGCCGGAATTGAAGAGAAGTTTATGCCCAATAAAGTGATGTTTGTTTAAGTTTGTGAATGTATGTATGTCTGCATCTTTGAAACTACTACTAGGGATTTCTTTTTTAAATCCATAGTTGAGAACTTATGGGGTTCTATGATTAGAAATAATCTTTTTAAATCATATGCAAAGCTCTGTCATATGTGAAACCAATAGAGCTTTTTCTCTGTTTTTGCAGTTTCGTATCTTATCTATACATAAACTTTGCTCTAAACTTTGATACAAATGAATATATATATGTATATATATATATCTATAGAAGCTTTTTGGTTCTTTGTTTGTGTTGTAATGTAAAGAAGTTGATGTCAATGAGAACCAAACTTTACTGGATTTTGAGAAGCTATTGATCAATAATTCATCTTCCACTTGAATGTGTTTATATTAAGAAAGAATAGTAAATAAATAGACTTCATATGAGAAAATGGGATGATTCCTCAGGCAGTGTAGCTTTGTCGGGGATGTGCATATACATGATTGTGTTTTGAACCTTGATTCATCTTCCAGGTGTATATATCTATATCTATATCTATACTACTTTATAAATCAAATTTACTAAAAGTCTTAAAACCAACTCTAAGGTACTCATAAGGTACTGTTGTTTTATGCATAAAGTCTTAATTACAACATCTTGTACAACTCTTTGATGCCAAACACTTCTCTCAGACTTATCTTCCCCAAGACACGGTCTCTCACTCCTGCAAATTCCCCTTCCCAAAGTGACGATTGAGAAATTATTCACCCAACCTGAAAAGACGATTCAAGCTCCTGTTACATATTCAAGAAGACGATTCAAGACCATATATGTATGGTCTCCACTAATTTCCCATTCCATTCTCGATCCATGGCTCTGATTCCATTCGAGGTAATTTCCTTGGATGTATTTCTGTATGATTCAATGTTAGGGTTCTTATCATCAGTTTTTTCTACTTTATTTTTCATCAAAATTTCTCTCCTTTTGTTTGCTTTCTGTGGAACAGACACCGTGTATCCGGTTCATCCATTCGACCCATCGCTCAAGTCTCAAATGTCATCAATTCAAGGTAAGGCTTCCTGGTTGTGTGTTTTGGACTGTATTTCCATCTATTCATGCTTCATGGTATTGATATATATACATGTTTTGTTCAATTCCTGAGAAATGGTTGTTGATTTTTTCCCTCTACCGATTCCAATTAAGGTATTTTTTTTCATATTCACTTTTGTGTGTATTGATTTCTTTCTTTTGGTTACCGGTTCCACTATGGTTAGAGTTTGAAGTAACTGTTCTCTGTTGATTTCTTTTGAATTAATTTGGCATGTGCATCTTCTCTTCTTTGATCACATGAATTTAAGTTTTAAGGTGTGTGTTTCCCTTCCGACACAAAGGCACAAACTACAAATATTCCTTTTTAGCATTCTAATTGAACGAGCTTCTTTCATCATATGTTACTATTTCACTTGTGCTTAGTAATTGTTACTCTTTGCATTTTATGCTTGTCCATTGTTTTTTAAATCCAATGATCTCTTTTTATATGTCTTAGACAGTCTTTTATCAGAATTTTCGTTTTATAATTTATATGGGTTTCTCATTATTAGTCTTGAAGTGATTTTTTATTTGTTCCCCATACTTTAAGCGAGACAAGCATCCCCAAAGTGATTTTTTCTTTCTCTCTTCCCTTTCATCCCCAAAGTGATCACTTATTTCCAAATTCATTTAGAGGTTGAACCTCAAGATGTTATCTATACTACTTAATAAAAGAGATTTGCTTTTCTCTTAAAAACAAACACTTGAAGCATATTGTACTACTACCTAATGCACAACTACTTAAAATCTCTTAAAAAACTGTTTATTTTCCCAAGACACTCAGGCCAGACTCAGCGATTCAGTATACACTCTCAAGAGGACGATTCAGTATACTCCCCATCCCTTGCAGACCTCCTTCCATGTCACTGAGTTTTCCATCGTCTGACCTCCTTCCGATGCCGACCACCTTCCATCGCCGGACCGCCAGGTATTTATGTGTGTTTCGTCTTCCTTCTTCCATCGCAATATTTTCTGCATTTCTTCAATTTTGGGTTTCTAGGGTTTATCTGACTTCATCCCTTTCTTAGTTTCAGTTTGGGGTTTCCATCGCATTGTGTGTGTGTTTCCATCGCACTCTGATTCTTGAAACTTTAACTCTTATTTTAACTCTGATTCGCTTCCCTTTCCAAACGATTCGTTCTTTATGGTTTTATGTCAAGTTTTCAATTGCTCTTCCAGGTTTCTGAAGCTTGCATCCTTTCATCTCTATTAACTTTTGAATCAGACTAAAACTTGCATCTCGTGGTAATTTTCTTTCTTTTTGCTTCAAATCTATTTCACAAGCTTCGAGGTTTGAATGCTTTCATTATTTTCTTCGTTGAGCTACCTCTGGTACGTGGTGCATGCTAAAAAGGTGAATTTTCAGGAAGAACTCTTCAACCATGGTTTCTGGAAAATTTCAGGTACCTGTTTCGATTTTTGGATTGGTACATTGAATCAAGTTCATGATACATGTACTCTCTTCGAAATTTACTCTCTTCTATTCATGAATTTCTGGAAATTTCTCTCATTCAACAGGAACTCTGAAGTTCAAACTCAATGTGGAATAGTGTTTCTTACTCCTTTGCCATTATTGCCATGTTGATTTAGATCCACAAGGTCAAAGTTTGAGAGTTTTGAGATACGGTATTGGAGAACATGTTTTTATATTCTTTCACATAAGCTCTCTTAATAATCACTCCCTTTTGATGAGCCTGTTACTATTCCCAAATCCATGTTGCCAATAATTCAAATTCAAATCCATCTTTCCAATATATACAATTAGGGTTCTCTCATTTATTGCATTCCTATCCGACAATAGGGTAATATCATTTCAGGTATTATTCATCTCCTTCATCCAACAATAGGGTAATATTCATCTTCCCCAGTTAAGTTATTTGAATCTTGCTGATCCTATGTCTTTGTCTCATTTCTCCCCTTCCCCAATCACTCCATCTCACAAATCTGGTTTTGATTTTTATTTTGCTTTCATCTCCATCACTCTATTAGGTAACTTTTTGATTTTTCTATCTCAGGGGACGAACATCGTGCTTCCTGGTTCGCTATCGATCTCGCACTGATTTCTTGCCTCTAACGTTTCGCTATAGATCTCTCCCTTGCTTGCTTCTTACTTTTTTTTGTAAATTTGTTGGTTCGATCTCTTCCCGCTGCTATGTTTTCTGATCCATAATTTTCTGGTTCCATCAAATACACGTTTGACCTACACCCCAAGCACTTGTTGTTATTTATATTAAATATTTGCAGGCCACTACGGTTTGTGGTTGGTTTGATGACAAAAGGGTAATTCTATTTATATTAAATTGTTTCCATTCCTATTAATAGATTTACAGATGATATTGTTGGTGTTTCCATTTTCCAATATTCCTCATTTACTAATCTGGACGTGCACATTTGCCATGGGATGCATTATTGAATACCACTTTAGTTTTAATTGGTTTTTTCTTGGAAGTTTAGTTTTAGTTGTGAGCATGTGCAGGTTTGATGATTATTCCTTGAACAAATCATGAGTTCAATGGAACAGGTTATATGGAAAGTTGGGAGACTGCTATTTGTTGTCCCCCATGTCCAAATGCGGCTACAAAAAACTTTTTTGGTGCTTACAATTTGAATTGATAAAAGAAATGGTTCTACACCAATTTCTATATACATAATAATTTTTTATTTTTTAATTGTCGGTTGGTTTGAAATTAAATTCAAGTGCTGTTACTTCTCCGTTCATTATTTGAGTTAGGATCCAGTTGATGATTTATTTATTTTTCATGTAGTCTGATTCACATATTCATGCAAGAGCGTCTTCTAATCGCAAACGTGTTCAGATATCATGGTTTCTGTAATTTGTTTTTGAGTTTTTGCTAATAAAACAATGAAGCGCTTTTTATTTATGTCAAAACTTTAAGCATGATATAGATACAAGATTATGTAAAATCATTATTATTCTTGATTTGGGTTCCCTTTTATTTTTATTCAGTCAAATATTGGTGCGAAAAAACCATGCAATTGTGAAATATGGGTGCTACCTTGGATGCTCTTGCTGCAGGACAGAGGTGTTCAGCACTGAGTACGGTTGTATTTGTTGGAGGTTCAAAATCATGGTATCCTTTTCTTGCTGATGTCTTGGATCTGTGTGGAGTCAATTTATGTTTCTTTCAATTTTGTGTGTTGGTGTTCTATTCAACAGCCTCTATAACGGCTTTTTCCCCCTTACGATGGCCTGATCACTTTGCCATATCTTTTCAGGGAGGATGATCTATAATTAGCATTTGAAATTAAAATCATGCTCATCGAAAATACAAAGGTAACATTGAGTTCCATTTAATCAAGCAATATTACTTATTTAAGGATTAGGAATGAACTTCAAGCCAGAGTCAAAGACGGAACTTTCCAAAGGCCGTTTAGCCTGAAACACATGAATACAACACTCACTTAGCGAAACTTGATCCTTCCATTCCTATTATTTACATACCGTATTTTGGGGCTAGGAATGAAAAACAGACTGAATGCTATTGGATTACTCATGTTTGCCCTTTTTTAGCCATTAATAAAGATTAGTTTGGCTCCATTTAGTTGTGCCCATCTAACTAACTACTATTAGCATTTTTTTGGCAAGCTTTGAACTCATCTTTATAAGATAGCATGATCTTGATTCTCACCGTGAACTCATATTTTTGGCAAGCTACAGAAAGGATTTGGATCGCGCATAGTTGATTGTTACAAATATGTTTATTGTTTACCCCATCTTAGTTCGTTTTGTACATAGTAGTTTGCTTTGTCTACACATTGAACTAAAGAACAGCTCCCCCTTTTACAATATTTGGCTTTGCCTTGTAAGAAAACTAATGAAATTAGGATGCTAAATGATGTTTTTCAACAATTTGTGTTGTGGTGCAAATTTGCAGGTGGCATTGGATTGCATATGTGTTGGTGCAAGAGTGCCTCAAATGTCATCTTGGCATGAATTGCATGTGTGGATGTTATGTAAGAAATTAAATTTGTCTTTTACTTTGTTGTTTTTAATTTGCATTTTCATGGATTTACAACATAAGTCTGCTATTTGCAATGATTGTAATTTCTATTTTGTTTAAATGTAAAATTTTAGATTTTTTCAATGAGAAATTGGATTAGTTTTTCATTTTCTGAATTTACGATACATCCTATTTAATTGTCAAAAGCTCTTAATACGCCATGTGACCCACCAAATATTTTAAACTTATACGTAGAAATTTGATATTTAAAAGTTGAGTTTATCTGCATTGCACGGGTACACAACTAGTATGTAACCAATGTATAGAGATACCCAATATCTTTTTCATCTTCACT
Organism: Silybum marianum; assembly: GCA_036898165.1. Taxonomy (NCBI): domain Eukaryota; kingdom Viridiplantae; phylum Streptophyta; class Magnoliopsida; order Asterales; family Asteraceae; genus Silybum; species Silybum marianum. Next base: position 45,165,971 of record CM072528.1, read on the forward strand.
TTGTTTTACCCTTTTCTTAAAACTCCCGTTTTGTCAGATTCCTCCATTTTGTGCTGCATTTGGAGGTATGTCATCAAATTTTGAATAACTTGATTTATCTGCTATCATATTGTACTTTATTGGTTAATACTTGGTGTTGGAAATCCTATTGGTTGTTTTATTTACCATATTTATTAACTTGGTTTATTAGAGAACCTTTTCAGCCATCCGAAGTTGATAGCAATAAACGTCTCATCAAGTTTCACAAAAGATGATAGCAAAGCAATTTTGTAAATACATTTTGTGAAAGATAAATGTCAAGTTTCACAAAAGATGATAGCCAAGCACTGGTATGAATGTTTTGGCATGGAGACTGGTGTTGAAATAGAAGGTATTTACTTGAAAGATTCATCGTGAGAAAGCATCATCACTTTTGGAGTCGGTTTGCAACTAATTCCATTAGAATTTGTTTAAATGATTTGTTGAAATGTATTGTAGTGTCCAGACTATCGTTGTGATAGAAGAAGACTATTGTTGTAATTAATAGAAGAGGTATGAATTGATGGTTGTGGTATTATTTTTTTAAATAAATTTCAATCATGCATTCTTACTTTAAATTTTTATATCCCGCTGCATTGCACGGGTATACAACTAGTATATATATATATATAGAGAAGGGATCATACGGGAACTACCCCTCTTTAAAGGAACAATTTGTGGACCACATATGATGTGGGTCTCACATAATATTAAATTCATTTCTGATTTAAAATTAAGTCATATTAAATCAAAAATGATTTAATATTATGTAGCACAAGTGTCCCTTTGTTTATTTAGAAATCAAAAGTTCTCATTTGAACCTTCCTCTCTCTTTCTCTCTCTCTCTCTATATATATATATATATGTGTGTGTGTGTGTGTAATTGTTTGCACCTGGATTCGAACCTGGAGTAGATGGGTTATCTAGCCTCATCCCCCACAAGCCTTAACCAGTACGCCACAAGCCTTGTGGTTAAGTTGCACTTTTGTTTGGGTTGAAAATTTTCAAACCGTCAACATTGAGTTGGGATGTTCAAATGTCTTTAACCTGATCAACCCAATCCATTAACACTTCAAAATCCAAATTGCCAAAATTTGAAGAATAGTTCAAAAATCCCATTCTTCCACAACAAGTATCCATTTGCATATTTGTTAAAGTTTGACCAATCCTTACATGTGATTCCAGATCTTCCTTTAAAAAATTAACTTATACGACACCATCAAGGCTTGGTAAAACGCAAGCAATGACATCAACCACTTATCTTTACAAACTTCACATCATATATAATATTTAAGCATATCCCACCAAACTCTTCACAACAATTTTCTTTGACACCAAAAGTTGTTTTAGTTTTTCCATCCCTTTTATCCAACAACAAATAGTTGATTTAGGTTTGTCATATCTATATATATATATATATATATATATATAATTGAGATGAAGGACGAGGTAATCTTGTTGGATTATTGGGCAAGCCCATATGGAATGAGGGCCAAGATCGCGTTGGAAGAAAAAGGGGTTGAGTACGAGTGTCGGGGAGAAAACCTTCAAGACAAAAGCCCTTTGTTGCTCCAATCGAACCCCATTCATAAAACAATTCCGGTTCTCGTTCACAAGGGTAAGCCCATTTGCGAGTCTCTCATTATCGTTAGCTATATTGATGAGGTTTGGCATGATAAATCTCCGTTGCTTCCTTCTGATCCTCACCAAAAGTCACAAGCGTTGTTTTGGGCCGACTACATAGACAAAAAGGTACTTTTTAAACAAAAAAATTTCAGTATATCTCACTTAAATGTAGATTATATGTATTTTTTCAACTAAATTGGCTATACATATTTTAATATTTTTGGATGTAGATTTACGAAGTGGGAAGGAGGGTCTTGTGGGAAAAAGGTGAAGATCAAGAGTTAACAAAGAAAGAATTTATGGAAGGGTTGAAAACGTTGGAGGGGGAATTAGGCAATAAGCGATATTTTGGGGGTGAAAATGTCGATTTTGTGGATGTGGCACTTGTACCTTTTACTTGTTGGTTCTATAGTATCGAGACTCAAGGTAATTTTAGCATCGAGGCAGAGTGCCCGAAGCTTGTATCGTGGGCCAAGAGGTGTGTTAGTGAGAGGGAAAGCGTTGCAAAAACGCTCCAAGACCCTCACAAACTCTACGACTATTACGTCAAATTAGATCCAAAATAGAGGTTGTGATATACATGCATATAGGATTGTGTGAGAAGAAGAGTTAAAGTGAGAAGCGTAAGAAGAGATCTGAGCCCTTATCACGTTTAATCTCATACCCACCCATGAACTGCCCCTTAGAAAGGAGTTTATCTGGTGCATCTCGGTGTACCTAATCTTGGTGCAACTCATCCTAATGTGCATCCAAGGGTGGAGATCCCTTCTTACGCTTCTCACCATAACTCTCCTTCTCAGAGGAACCCACCCGTGATATACAAATTTATAATGCATTGTATTTGTGTTTTCTTGTAGTGTATATTTTAAGCTTTTTAGGCTAGTGAAAAAGCAAATCGTATTCGTTTAATTTTGACTTTTAGTTATTTCTGGATTGATTACAAATCACACCAATGTAATATATCAATATAATAAGTTGTAACTTTTCCACTTGACCATACAACTAAATTACATAAAAATTTAGAGTAAACTACAAATCTTGTCTATGTTATTCACATCTTTTACCCACTTTAGTCTCAAAATTAAAATAAATACAAAGATGAGACTGGTGTTTTACATTTTTGCACCTAACCTTCCTCTGAGTGGATATGTGGAAGTACGCTATGATGATCCAGAGAAACGTGTGGTTTCTGAACCCATTGAGATGACCCAAGAATTTCGCTATTTCGATTCTGCTAGTCCTTGGGAACAGCGTAGCGACGGATAATTCAGAATCAGAATAGGTTACATTTTTGCACCTAGTGAATGCCTCGTTCTAACTAAATATGATGTTAACATAACCAAATCAAAAACATGATGTTAACTTGGTTAAATAAAAAGGATACTTTGGTATTTTTTTAGATTTTTTTCTCTTTCCAATTTGATTTATTAGAACACTTTTGATTACAAAATGACAATTTTTTTGATTATTCAAATAGAAAAGAGAAAAAATTGTAAAAAGACCAAATAGCCAATTAGCTAACTAAGTTAACATAATCTTTTTAATTTTGTTAGGAGAACGAAATAGGTGCAAAAATGTAAACCATGAGTCCATCCGTGTACTTATTTTGACTTTGGGACTAAATGGGTCACATCACATGAACCAAAGTTGTATTAAAAGACGAAGAATTCAAACAATTGATAAGGAAGAATCTCAAGAACAAGCAATGTTTAAGGTCAACAAGTTAACTCAATTTCCATGTTTTGGGTTTTTGCCATTCCATTTTCTTGATTGGTTTCTGATTCGTTCTATTTTCTTGGATTTATACTGGTGGTCCGTTTTTGCAGGTTGGGGAAGAAGGGAAGGAAAGATGTTGCTGTTAGAGAAGATGATCGGAGTAAAGCGGTGCTGGAGATGAGGGCTCTCGCCACCTCTCTCTCTCTCTCTATCTATAGATGAGTGTATTATAAATAGTTTATTTATAAAAAAATGAGCGAAAAAAAATTAAAAGACCAAAATGCCGTCTTGCTCAACCGAGTTTTTAACATATGTTATTTTAAGGACCAAATTCGTAACAAAATGCAAACCACAGTGACCAAAAAGTTGTAATCAATGCACTTTGGGGACCATATCTGAATTTTTTGCATACTAGATAGGCCAAAAGTGTAATTTAATTTAAGTTAAAAATATTTGGGACCCATAAAGAAGTTGAGGAAGTAATTTTTATAATGAGCTATTTAGAGGTGGTGATATCGTAACACATAAAACCAAAAAAACTATATAAAAAAGGTGTACATTATTCATTCGCAATCTGGTTGCAAATAAGATAAATTATCTTTTTGAAAATAGTTAAAAAGTTATTTTGCCAATCTCAGCTGAACTCAATCACACCACTAATCGAGATCATGGGTTTATTTTTTAATTGAGATTGTAACATATCATCGTATTATTGGTAAAATTTTAGATTTTTATTTAATTAATTAGAAAAGCGAGTTTAACAAAAAAGAAATATATAATTCATATTGTTTTATTTTTTTTTACGAATAAAGGTTAATATTGATTTATTTTCATCAAACCAATGTTGCATATTCCAGAATTTTCAGTGTTTTTTGATATAGATCCAAATTTCCAAAAAAAGTTAAAAAAAAATATTTAGAAAATATATAATTGTGTTTTATTTATTTTCAATTATTTGATAAAATTTTTATATTTATAATTACATTTTTAACAATAGTTTAAAATTTTAATATATTGATTTTTATAACTGTAGATCCCAAATTACAACAATAATTCAAAAATTATACACACTATTGAATTGACATTAAAGAACAAAAGTGTATTGAAAGAGTAAGTCGGTCTTAAATTAGTTCTTGTTAGTTAAATTACAAAATCTCTCATAAATCATAGCTAGATTCTAAGTCCAAGGCACCTTATATAGGTGTTCATTACAAGAGTAAGCGGATAAGTTCATATTACATTACAAATAAAACAAATTTACTTTATAAAACTTCTAATATTTAGATCTAACAACAACGAATTATATAAATGATACAAATAAAAAATGATGAAAAAAAGTTTAAAAAAGTGGTGTAAAAGCTTGAGAAATGTTTTTACCATAGTTGGAAAAGTTAAGGTTTTCAGCTTGTTAAGTTGTGTTGAAATAACATGAAAAGTTGAGGTTTACAGGTTGTTGAGTTGGCGCTGATATAATATACAAAAGATAAGGTTTATAGGTTGTTGATTTGGCATTGATATAACATGAAATAGTTGAGGTTTGTAGGTTGTTTAGTTGACACTGATATAAAATGGAAATGTTAAGTTTGTAGATTGTTGAGTTGACAGTGATATAGTATAAAAAAAAGTTAAGACTTATAGGTTGTTGATCTGTTACTGATATAACATAAAAAAATTGAGTTTTGTGGGTTATTGATTTGACGCTGGTATAACATAAAAAAAGTTACGGTTTGTAAGGTTTAAGTTGGCATTGATCTAACATCAAAATGTTGGATAAAAAAGTCTTCCTATTATGAATACTATTGAGTTTATTCATGTGACCATTAATGAAGTTATAACGTGACATCAATCAATATCTCATATTTTCCCTTTTCCACATTATCAACAAAATAATTTTTTTAATAAAACTCTATTATAACAACAACAAAAAAACCCAACAACTTCTGTATGTGTCTCATATGACTTTTACCATCAATTTTTATTATCTATATCATCTCATAATTTTTTTTTGGGCAAATATAAGCTAGATTGTTCAACACTTTGTTAAACACAATGGAGTCGCACAAATTTTTTGCATGCGAGCTAAGATAACGATACCATGTTGGTATTTATCTAATAGGCCATTGGGATAAAAGTGATCATCCAACTACGCCTATTAATCTTCATGTTGAATGTTGATATTATAAGTGAAAACATCGATAAATTGGTTGTCAATAATTCATGCAATCAGATTGTCGACCATCATAAGAAATCATAAAAAGTAGTCAGGTCTTATCAATATTCCACTTATAGTGTCTTTTCAGTGTCAACTCGCTCGCTTAGAGGTAGAGTTACAACCAAACTCGAATTGTTCATGTTTTTGTTCAAGTTAGCAATGATGAGGTGTAAGGTTAGAGGTAGAGCTACAACCAAACTCGTATTGTTCATGATTGATGATTCTACCCCACACAACTACCATTGATAGTGCATAACTCTCAAACCGTAAGTCCGAATGAGCTCAAATTTTACAGGTAAAATGACCTAAATGTAAACTATAACTCTTATGAAGGGTCGCAAACCCAATTTAGATTTTAAGTGACTCAAAACTTTGTGTTTTTGGGACTGATCATAGTGTACTCGGGATTAGTCCTTGTGTTTTTGTAAATTTTTTAGAAAATCGATGGATGATCCAAACGGGGAGATTCCAACTCGAGTAGAACCATAAGAGGCAGTAGAACAACTTTCATTCAGACATTATAATATGTTTTGGCCTCTAAGTAAGAGAAAAATGCTTCAAAAGAAGAGGTACAAATGCGAGATTGCTAGTCGTCTTGAGATGAACACATAGATGTTTTACATGATTGTAACACCCCTAAAAATGGGAGTTAATTTAAACCAAATAAAATGCGGAATAACTTCAATAAAATAAATATCACCCATAAAGATGGGGAGAAGTTAGAGAGTTAACAACTTCAAAGGGATACTAGACGACAACCTATTAATCTATACAAACTTCAGAATACAGATTAAGTTCGGGTGTCTATAAATCCTCAAAATGTGCTTCTATGCAACTCATCTATACACACGAAGGTGTACTTCAAAAAGGATGCCACTACCGGCACCTAGCTCCACTCCTCCCATCAAGCCCCACCAGCTTGATCACCTGTTATACATGTCATTTTAAGAAAAAGTGTTAGGCTTAAAGCCTAGTGAGAACAAACAGTTCAAAAATATAGAAAAGCCATTTCAACTTCGAAAACGGTAAATAAACATATAACCGAAAGCTTTTCTCAAAACATCTCTTTTTCTTTACTTCTGCGATTTACACCTGAAAGATACGCTTTACTTCTCTTGAGGGAAACTTCTACGGGAATGTCCCGTCATCACATTAATCCTCACGAGTTCAACCCCAAACCGGGATCTATTACAAGTGCCCTCCCCAAGTACATCTGACTATATACGCTTTACTTCTCTTGGGGGAAACTTCTACGGGTATGACCCGTCATCACATTAAAGCAAATTACTTCATTTTGACATGTATAAAGTTTTAGAAAGGTAAGAATGAACTCACAAGCTAGATTTAGGCTAAATCTAGGTTTTATCCCAATACCGAGCTTCATTAGGTGAGGACTTCAAATCCACAAGTTTCCACCTATAAAATCTTCATCTAGGTCATAAACAAACCCAAAATACACCAAAATCAAACCCAAATCAGAAATCATAGAACCAAACCCTAGATTCAAGATTTCGGAGAGGTGATCGTACCTTTCAACGTATGGGAACCCCAAATCATCAAGTAAACTTTAATCTTCATTGCTTTCATCTTAAAGAGCTCTGAAATAAAAAACCGCAGCACTTTGAATCGCCCAAATCGGAGCTGTGATGAAGAAGTTATGGCCAAATGAAGAAATCTCATTTTTAACCACTGGGGCCGCCCGTGATCATGCCTCACGATCATGCCCTGCGATCATGACATGTCATGATCGCCCGTGTCACCCCAAAATCTGATTTTTCATGTCTAACTCACGGTACCAGTTGTGCGATTATGACATGCTATCATGCCACTGTCATAATCGCCGGGCATCATAGCCTGGACCATTCCAAGGTGTTTTTTTCCCACTTTTCACCCGTTTTGATCCCGTTTCTCGTCTAGTAAATGATACCCAAAATCATTAACTTCAAAATACTTATCTCGTTGATTCTAAGAGCGGAATACAAGGAGAACTCGGGATTACATTTTATCAAAGACCCGATTGATACATTGTGCCATTGTCACTATAGCATGACACACTTGCTGGGACCACCAATCACTTGGTACCACCGGTGCTATTGTGACAGATGTCATAACCGTATGGCACAATGGCTAAGACGACCATACTCTTAGTACTATTGGTGCTATTGTGACAGTTGTCACTATCTCACAGCACCACCACTCAAACTCTGAAATTAGCTTCTCTTTAATAGACCACTCGGTTCAACACTCTCTTTAACTGGAAAAGAAACCAGGATGTTACAATGATGATGATATGTTTTGTCATTACTAAATGTTCTTGATTCAAAAATTTTGGGATTTTTCCTAGATGACTACATTATAAAAATAAAAGAACTGAAACAAATTGGTAAATGAATACGTAAATCCATATCAATTTGGTATATGAAAACTACTAATTTGGATGATTGAATTACTCCTTTGCTTATAAACGAATAATTTTAGGCATATAATGAGATAGTTCGGAGTTGCTAATCAATCCACGAGTAAAAAACCAATGTTCACTCTCGAAAACTTGAATGATGGGAAGATAAAGGAGAAGGCGATGGAGAAATAGGTGGAATTGAATCACAATTTACTCATAAATTTTGGATGATTTGAATACGAAACGCTTGAGTACCCTTTTTATTTTATTCAAAAAAGTATTCATAAGGGTGATCAATTTCAACATTTGTCCTGTTGATGAAGAGTTGAAACAGATAAATAACTTACTCACCAATGGTTTATGGTGACGATCATTAACTGCATTTCAGAGTTTTTATTTCTAGACAGAACAACTCAAAGCTGTACCGAAAACAACGTTAGGAAGAACCCCACATTGGTGTTGATCAATCATAACTATAGAGTGGGTGATGAATATATATATATATATATATAGAGGAAAGTTCAAATGTGAACTCATTTTTGGTTGTGAACGTGATGACGAATCTCAGCCACTTATCCGGTCAATAAAGGCGGCTTTGACCTGGTTCCCCTCCTTTAATAATCTCCACCCTTCCATGAATCGCGTCAATCCTCCGTGATCGCGTCCACCATAACCGAAGATGTGTGGCTGAGATTCGTCCTCACGTTCACAACAAAAAATGAGTTCACATTTGAACCTAACCCTATATATATATATATATATATGAGGGAGGTTCATGTGAGGACGGTAACAATTTACGAGAATGCGAGAACAATCATCAGCCAATCATTTTGTACATGAAATTTTTCATGTACAAAATCACATATGATTCAAGTACAAAATCATATATGATTAGCAGCAACTTTTCCCGCGACTTGGCCGCGGGAAAAGTCGTCCGTGTCCTTTTTTATGCTTACAAAATCACCTATGATTTTGTACATTAAATCATATGTGATTTTGTATATGAAAAATTTCATGTACAAAATGATTCGTCGAAAATTGTCCTCGTATTCTCGTAAATTGATACCGTCCTTGTATAAACCCGATATATATATATATATATATATACACACAATATGAGAATGGCATTGATTGAGTATGGAAGTGTGTAGTATCAGAAAGAGAATAAGAATAAATGCGCATTGGGGTTGTCACATGGATGATTGGATCCACCCCCACACAACTACCATTAAGATATGCAACATATTCATATAACCCAAATCCAAAGCGAAAAAAGTCAAACACAAAATCGAACAGAAAACTTTAAAAAGAGGATCGAACAAAATTAAACTTAAGACCCAAATTCACAAATATGAAAAACACCATAATTTCAAAATCTAAACAACCAAAACATCAAACACAAGGTGTGCCAAAATAATTAGTCATATTTCCTCATTGCTAGTACAACAAACAATCAAGAATTTAAATTTAACGGACCTATGAGTATACCCAATTGCTTGTGCACTCAAAAATGAAGAATTCAAACACAAAACAGTCGCATATAAATAAGATTGAAATTATAGTACAGAAAAAAGGATGAATTTCGAATTAGATTATGACCTAAAGGAAAGGAAAGGAGGAGGAGAAAATTGCTTGAGTTGGGGTTCTTGGAGGCAAAGATAAGTATTAGGATATGTGAAACCCCTAGATGAATCTTCAAAAGAGCCCTTGAGGAGAAAGGGGAGGTTCCAACATGTATAGAAATGGTCCAAGTCTAGCCGATGTGGGACTCTAACACGCCCCCTCCAACGAGGCTAGATGGACACTGAATTGTCCAAAGGGGGTTATCTGAAATTGTCAAGTCCCTTTGAGTGGTAGACCTTTGCTCTGATACCATATTAGGATATGTGGAACCCTTAGATGAATCTCCAAAAGAGCCCTTGAAGAGAAATGGGAGATTTCAACATATATAGAGAAGAAATGGTCCAAGTCTAGCCGATGTGGGACTCTAACAATAAGGATGATGAAAGTAGGGGTGGCAAATCCTGAATAATTTGAAATCAGAACCCGAACCCAAAACGAAAATAAGGTGTTTGTGTAAAACCCGAATATTTTGAAATCCAAAAATCCGAAACCCGTTGGGGATATTTGGGTTCGGGTTGGGTTTGATCTTTGGTCACCCAACCCGTCCGAAAACCCGGAATATTTATACATGTATATTTTAATATAAATATATTTAATTATCTAATTATCTTATTAAAATCTTAGATTATAATCGGTCCAAATGTTTTCTAATTGAATTCATTCTCAAAATCGATTAAATTTATATATATTTTTTAATTTATAACTATACTTGCAAGTCGCACCCGACCGATCTCAATTCGAAACCCAACCAACCCGAACCCGAAGGAATTCGAAATGCGAAGCCTAAAGTTCGAGTATTTGTTTTCATATCCAAAACAATTGGTTTTTGATTTGTCCACCGAACCCGCCCAATGTACACCCTCTAGATGAAAGCATTTTGCTTGTTGCTGCCTCCATATGCCTGAAATCTTGGGAGCCATCACGTAGCAGGTAGAAGAAATCTTCCATTCCTTGTATTATCAGTATGGTGTGAGACGTGAAAGAGCAAAGGAGGAAGAAGGAAGCGTGTGGTATTAGCATTCAGGATATGGTCTTTGGTGGTTGCATATTGTACATAATACATAGTAAGTTGTTTTCTAAGAATATTTTATGCATAAAATGATAGTAACTTATGCTTTAAAAATTGTATTTAAGATTTTTTTTTCTTAAATGCATATTAAGGTCGTATAGTTATAAATTATAAAATGTTAAGATTTATTATTTTTTAAGCATGTCCTTTTTTTTTATCATTCTACAAATTTCAACTAGTTATTTAGCTACTTTTTACCAAACATATTTAATTTATCATCTATAAGTTAGTTTATCAAATATAGCCTTCGGTAAAAACCTTTAAATTGTGAGAGTGCAATTTTTTTCAAACACAATGTATAAATTATTAATGCACTAAAATTTTATTGTTTGTTAGATTTTTTTTTTTGTTAAAGCATAACCACTTAGTTGGAAGGATAAGTTAAACAAACTTTTTCTCAATAAATAAATCTTGGAGGTTTTTAAAACCGATAAAACAAACTTTAGATGATTATGATGTTTTGACTGACTAAATTTTAAAATTATAACAAAGTGTTACTTCATTTTGGACCATTGTCAACCCGTTTTTATGATAATTGTGATATTTGAGACAAACTCTTGTTCGTATTTTTTAAATATCGATGATGTATAACGCATTTCTAGTTAGTTTATAAAATCATGAACCACAATTTCATAAGATTAAACCTTTATATTACAAATGTGATTCCAAGAAAAATAACAAAACTTTCGGACTTGCTATAAATGATCTCACAAATAATGAAAACTTAGTTTCTACATATAAAATCTGTGTTGATTATTATATTTTAGTGAACAAGGATCTTTTTTTTTTAATTAAATTGTTAGTGTTAACTTTGTTAACTAATCTCATCCATCCAAAAAATTAATCAGCGGTCAATAATAAACTAATGTTTTATAGGGTATATTAGTAAAACATTTTGGGAGTGAAATTAGGAAATGAGATTTGCTCCTTGATTTTATGTAATCAAGATATAACAACATATCAACTCCTTATTTCATGCAATCTTGAAATCTTTGAATCCATATCATGATTATCATCATCAATATCCATGGTGTTCATAATTGTGTGTCCAAAATCTTCACGTTTGAACAATGTTTTGACCATTATTCACGTAGAACAATGATTTGAACAAACATGTTCACATATCAACAATATTGTTTCATTTGAACCCTTCCTATATATATAGGGACGGGTTCAAATGCGAACTCAAATTTGCTTGTAAACGTAAGAACAAAGTAAAGCGCAACACGTGTCCCATTCAGCCTGAATGTATTTAGACTATTTTCTCTGAATGTGTGTTATTCATACTGAACGCCCTTCATTATTCAGACTGAAAGGACACTTTCCTCGCTCGCTCTCTCTCTCTCTCTATTTTTACATATATATATATATATATATATATATATATATATATATAGAGGTATCTTAAAATACAAACCAATCAAAGGTTACAAACTCGTACAAACCAATATAGAAATGATTTTTTTGATGATTTTTTTTCATCGTACTATGATTTAAGATGTTATTTCACATATGTTTGTTTCATAATGTAAAAGTTTCACATGCATTTGTTTTCATAAGTTGAAATTTTCGCATATATTTGTTCACTACTAGAAAATTGAGTATTTTCAACGGAAATTAATTTTTAACGGAAAATGTCGTTGAAATTTTAGAGGATTATTGACAGAACATAAATTTTCTACGAATTTTCAACGAATTTCTGTTGAAAATCTCTCACAAACATATATGCCTTTTCAACCAAAAGAATTTCAACGGAATGTCTCGTCAAAAAGTTTTTGGTTGAAAATGCATTTTGTAAGAGATTTTCAACGAAAATTCGTAGAAAATTTATGTTTTGTCAATAATCCTTTTAAAATTCATAGAAAATTCTCAACGACATTTTCCGTTGAAAATTTTCGTTGAAAATACTCAATTTTCTAGTAGTGGTTTCATAATATAAGAGTTTCACATGTATATCTTTCACATGTGATTTTCTTACAAGGTGAAACAAACATATGTGTGATAATATTTTAAATCATAGTGTTTGATGAAAAAAATAAAGAAAAAAATAAAGAAAAAAATCATTTTATATTGGTTTGTACGAGTATGTAACCTTTGGTTGGTTTGTATTTTAAGATGTATATATATATAGGCCACGTTTCCGTTGCAAACCAATCAATCCTTGCAAACTTTGCAAACCAATCTTAGCGTCCATCTAGTCTAATAAACATTTGATTTTATTTTGTTTCCTAATTAAAAGTCATGATCATAATTAATGAACCTATCATCTTCCATATATATTTCAATTATAATTAATGAATTATGATAACGGTTCATAAATATCTCAATTGTTTCCTAATATAATGGTTTATAAAGTTTGCAAATATTCATCGGTTTGCAACGGATACCACCCACCCCTATATATATGTATATATATGGCGGGTTCAAATGAGAACTCAAATTTAGGGTTGAACATGAGGACAAAGAAAAGTGTGGCACGTGTCCCATTCAGTCTGAATATATTCAGACTGAATGTTGTGTTATTCAATCTGAATGTTGTGTTATTGACTGTGAACGTTGTGTTATCCACTCTAAATGTGTATTATTGACATTGAATAATGTATGAACTTCACATTCGTTATTCATACCGAATGACATTCATTATTCATACCGAATGACATTCGTTATTCAAACTGAATGGACACCTGTCACGATCTTCTTTGTTCTCATATTCGCAACCAAATTTGAGTTCGCATTTGAACGTTCCTATATATGTGTGTGTAGAGTATTAAAATATAATAAAGAAGGAAAAAGTAATAAAAGAAATTGAAGGATAGACATTTAAGACTCCATATACCATAAGGACTAAATATGTAATTTATCAAAGCAAAATTTGGATTTTTAAGGCCTGTTTTTAATGTTGTTGGATCTTGGATGGAGGGACGAATGGATTTTTAAGGCCTATTTTTAAGCAAAATGAAAACAACGGGACGTAGAAAACTGTTTTTTAAAACCACGAACTAAAATCATTATAAATATCAAACTATAGGGACGAAAATCGTATTACTAAAAAAAAGGTAAGTATTTAAAAAGTTAGTCTCATGAAAAGACTAATCCTATTTTTTTTTTGGAAATTCCTTTTACATCCTACACTACCTCCCTTTTACACGCTACTCTATTTTTTCTTTGTTTTTTCATCATTACACCAATGATTATGTAATTATTATTTTTTTATTCATTATAAAATAAAATATGTTTAATATTTATTTATCATAAAATAAAATATATTTAATATTATTATATAATTATAATATTATATAATACAATATATATAAAGAAAGAATTTAACTATTATAAAATTAATTTTTTGTTATCATAAAATAATAATGTCTTTAATATTATTATATAATTATAATTATAGCTAATATGTAATTAATATTTATATAGATTAGGATATTTTTGTATCTAGTACGTATAATACAAAAGACTATAAAAAATAAACATTCGATTAAATAATAAAATTTTGTTCCAAAACATAACATGATTAGTAAATATAAAACAATTTTTGATACAACTAATCCTCTATGTTTATAAAAATTCTTTCAGTAGGTTTGAGTTTCTTATAGAATTCTAGACGTGACATATACATAGTTTCACATCTAGCTGCTGACGGGATTTTCTTACGGGTCCATAATCCTGAAATGGGAGGCATTGGGTACTCTCCTTCTAGCTGGACCATCACATAATGATTGTTGTTTACGTGTGAAATTGTAAAGACCCGATGGTACTAAAACTCTTCGGGGCCTTTCCAAAGAGGAAAACAAGTCATAGAGCCTCCAGTGGTTAAGTAGTGAAGGATCACTCCAAACCTGTTGGCTATCAATATACATGTTTCAGGCATAAGCATCCAGTGTTGTTGTGGTGCCGGCGATTCCCAAAAAGACAACGAAGTAAGTATTTCATCGGTTCCATAGAAAACACTAGAGTATCTCGAGTATGAACTCACTAACTCGTCTAATAATTCATGACGAACAAAGAGCCATTGGTCTTCACCATACCTGAGACATACGACTATTGCTCGAAAACCACAATTCCCATCACCCCTTACACCTTGTATATTCGTGATGTATGGATGAAAGAGTTTTGGAATTTGCTTCAACAATGAATTATGTCCCTCCTGTGGTATCTCGTTCAAATCCATGAAGAATGAGTTATGCCTAAGTGGTTCCTCGTTCAAGTCCATGAAGAATGAGCTATGCCTAGGCGGTTCCTCGTTCAAGTCCATGAAGAATGAGCTATGCCTAGGCGGTTCCTCGTTCAAGTCCATGAAGAATGAGCTATGCCTAGGCGGTTCCTCGTTCAAGTCCATGAAGAATGAGCTATGCCTAGGCGGTTCCTCGTTCAAGTCCATGAAGAATGAGCTATGCCTAGGCGGTTCCTCGTTCAAGTCCATGAATAATGAACTATGTCCCTCCGGTTCTTGATTCAAGTTCGAATAACTGTATCTGTGAGGAACTTGAGTTTGATCTTGAACACGTTTCATTTTTGTGCGTCCAGAGTGTTCTTCTTGACCGAAGGTTCACCGATTAAGATTTTTGATGGATCTATTATCCCCCTCAACTTTCTTAAAAAACTAGATTTGCCATGTTCCGGTTGATTGTTGAATATTTCTTTAAACCTTTGCATATCATGATCACAATTAAGATCACCATATTCCACGGATATAGAAGATGACAAATCAAGCTTTTTCCAAAAAGCATCAATTGAATCTAATTGAATGGGCATACCTGCAATAAAAAAATGAAATGTCATTGATAAGTAATAATGACATGAATATCTGTTGGGTCACCGATGATTTGGTGATGAACCACCTTCCTTTGTATGAATGAACTTTTACAGGTTCTTTTGAAGGTCTGAAATATGCTTCAAGTATTGAAGAGTCAAAGACTATTCAATCAAGGGTTGTACATCAAAAAGTGGAATTTTGGATGTATCAACCAACTTCAATATTCAGATCATTTTGCCAAGTCAAGATTGGATCATCAATATAGTGGGTCACCGATGGTACACTCAAAAGTCATCAAAAGTACTAAGGACATCAAACAAGATGAGGTCATCAAGTTTGATGTCATGGTCACCGACACTATAATCTTGGTCACCGAAATTGCAGGTATATTTTTTAAGGCTGTGATATCAAGTCACAAGTTCAAGGGTGTACACTTTCAACATTTAGTGAAAGATGAAGTTTGTCAAGCAAAGTATACACTTATCAATTCCAGCCTTACAAGGTATCCACCGATGTGATACATAGTGTGATGTATCACTTAGCAATTTCAAAGAGATAAGTTCTTGACTCACATCAATTGCAAGACACGAGAGCTAGCAAGAACTTGGGCATCAAGCCTTAAATAAAGACATTCTCTTTTATTCTTATAAAAGGAATATTTGTCTTTTAGCTAAAAGGTTTGATGGGACTTCACAGAGCATGAAGAAAAGAAGATAAAGTTATCTGACATTACGTGCTACAAGGAATGGTTCATCCATTATTCTAGTACAAAGGAAGTAGTCTCTTCCTTTGTCCAACAGATAAACTTCCAGCTAATGAAACCTTGACAGCTGTCCACATGCATCCCATGCATGGGCACTATAAAAGGAGATGGAGTCCTTCCCAGAAATCTCACGCTTTCAACAAATCTATTATTTGTGTGACTGTGGCAAAGCTGTGTGCTATAACAGTATTGTTTTAACTTCCTTAGTGTATAAGTTAATTACTGTTATCTGTGTGTTTAGTTTGATAGAATAGTGTGCCTGTTCTTTTCGGCATCAAACTAACAGTGTGTAAATTTTTAATATTTATATTAAAAAATTTAAAAAGAGTATATTCTGTGTGTTTTATATTCAACCCCCCCTTATACAAAACCCTTTCTTAGTTAGCCATCTCTCCTTGGGGACTAACAATATCAATATCAATTTTGCATGTCTAAAGTATATAATCGATTCAAACTTGTAGATTAAACATTTCTGCACTGACATATATCACAAGTTCGTGCGCACACGGTAACCCAAAACACGTACGCATTTGACAACCACAGTTCTCCGGAGTTAAGACAAATCCCTCTGATCGATGAAGCTCTTCTAAAATAAAATCCATAGCATATTCTGAAACAAAACTTTGTAGTTGCTGGAATAACGGGTTGTTAAATTTTGGGTAACGGATTATTTTGCATCTTTCAAGACTTTCTTTGATAGCAGTAGCTTGTGACTTTACAACTTTTTCAATGACATGTATAAATTTGTCCAGGTCAAATTTCACTGAACCTAGATGTTTTTTCAACTTGGCGTGTTGGCTCTCAACTGTATTTGTTGTTGAATTTCCAAAATTGATATGTTTATCGGTCCACGATGACACAAATCTGTCTGCATACTTGTCTAGCCAGACACTACGAAGATAAGGAAAAACATCTTGAAGGTGAAGAAAAATGAAAATCAAATTAGTGTGATAAAATGAATAGTAATTGCTAAATAAATCATGACATCAAAAATATATATATGAATGATACCTGGATGTTCGAACAATAATTCCTGGAGGTCTTTATAATTTTGCATGTATGTAGTGTGTGTTGGAGATTTAACTAAAATGTTCCATTTTGCATAAAAAGAACCCCAAGTCTTCTGTGATTTGATACGGGGCCGACAATGCTTTATTATATCATTGAATATATGCCACCGACAAAGTAAATGATTACTTTGTGGAAATACTTCTTCGCACGCTTTCATCAACGCCAGATCTCTATCAGTGACGATAACACGAGGGCAGAAAGATCCGTTAATGGTCAATTTCAGACAAGTCAATGCCCATGTATAGTTGCTTGTCTTTTCGTTATGCATGAATGCGAAGGCTATAGAAAACGTCTTATTTGTAGACGTGACACCAACAATTTCCAAAAATGGTAGATTATACTTGTTTGTTTTATATGTAGCATCCATAAACGCTACATGTGGAAATGCTTGCCACATCTTTAATGATGTTGGATGAATGAAAAATAATTGTTCTAACTGGTTACTAATATCGTTTAAACGATACTCAAAATCGTACCCCTTAGTTTGCAAAATGTGCATAACATTTTGCATGGGGGTTCTATCTTCTTGCTCACTCATGCGAAACTTGTCACGAGCATGGTATATAGTTTTTAGAGAAGACGCATTATTTTTATTCCGTTCCTTTAGCGTTGACAAAATATCTCGCGGTTTCACATTCAACCTTGTCAAATGTTCCACCAAACGAGACTCATCACCAGACAATCGCATTGCATAAGGATGGCCCTCCATACACATGGCCGGATCGTGATTGTGATAATCACATACAACCCGCAACGTCCATCCATTGTGCGCCTTCAAATACTTTCCCACCAATTCGAACGGACAATTATATTTTTTTGTTTTAGCATCTTTACTTCTAGATACACCACCACGATCACAAGCAAGTACGATTTTAGAAACATATCCAACACGACTTGGCCTAGATCGTTTAGTGACGATTACGAAGCCTTGAGAGCATGCCACATTTTGCACCCATGTCATTAATTCTTCACGAGATCCAAACACCTAAAAATTGAGAAAAAATTAATAGATACACCAACTAATTACACACACATGTAAATATAATAAGATTAGATATTATACTTGCTCGGTGGAAAATTTTGAAGTATTCGTCATCTTTTTTCTTGTAGAATAATTTAAGAACTATTAAGGATGGAGAAGATGGAGGGTGTAGGCTTTAAATATATGAAAGAAACTATGGAGGTTTAAATGTCATTGAAGTTTAACTAATAAACTATGGAGGCTTAAATATTTGAAAGAAAGTAAAAAAAAACATATTGAAAAGATTACACAATGCATGGTGTATTTTTTCATAAAAATATTCTTTCAATATTCCCAAGAAAAAGAACAAGAGGTGTAACCTTTATTCTTATAAAAATGTGCTATTTTTTGAAAAAAAAGACTACATAATGCATGTGTATTTTTTAATAAAAATATTTTTTCAATTTAAAAAGAAAAACCTAAGGAAAACAAAAAAACCGTGTGTAAAAAACCTAAAAAGATTATACTTTATTTTTATTTATTGAGATGGAGAAAAGAATGACAAAAAAATTTGAAAAGTAAAAACAAAATATTTGACTACAAAAAGTGAAGAGGGAATTAGAATCTTTGACCAATGCTATCAATTTCCAACAATGTGATCAATTTCTAATAAAATATGTAAAGTAAGGTTTTATAGACTAGGGTGCAAAAGGTAGCACCTTTTTTTTTACACTGTTTCTTTTTGTCGATTGATATCCATCCACACATTGACTTTAATTTATATTTTATACACGTCGTTATAGTTAACAAAGAGTGTATCACATATTACAACAACCTCTTCAACCACCAACTTGTCATGAGCCTTTGTCGTGTAGAAAAGATAATCGTTGAAGATAAGAAAATCGACATAAATTAATTTATAACCAAATATATTGCTCTCGTCATCATTAATCATCATTACAAATATAGTAAAGGTAATGGTTGTAAACTATTAATCAATAAATTACCAAATATTTATGAAAATTATATATTAAGTTAACTATTTAAATTAGGAAGTATTAATCTTGAAAAGATATTTGGGATGAACATTTGAAAAAAATGAAAGAAGTTGATAAGTGACAACCTATACCGGTCCTACACGAAACCTTTTTATAGTGACACAAATATGAGGACATTTATGAACAAATATTTTGAGAGAACACTTATTTTTATAAAATAAACATTTTTTAAATAAAAATTAATAGTACGGTTTTATTTCAATTTTGCTTTTAAAAATTGTTAAAACATCGTAAATCATCATATAAACTTGTTGTAACAGTTTACATAATACACCCAATTTTTTGATTGCGTAAACAATTAGACGTAATTCTTATAAAATATACATTTTTTGAATTCTTCAAATCCAATTTTATCATAATACTAGTATAATTAAAAAAAATCGGCCATTTAAACACAAGGTTTAAAATGGCGTGAGGCGTGACATGGCGGCGAGGTCAAGTCTCAAGCCTTAGGAGTCATGGCGAAGCCGCGACGTTTTTCAAGGCGTGACTTAAGGCTGTAAATTTTTATGTCATATAAATTATTATACACTTAATCGTATATTTTCTACTAATTACACAGTGAGTCAATGATATTAAATGATTTAAATTAAGTTATACATTAAGAACTAACAAATAAAACATTAAAAAGAGTAAGAAAAATCAAACATTGCGTTATAAAAACAATGCATTAATTTATGATATGCCACAGACATAATGTGGTGTGAGACATAACCTTAAAGCACAACACGCCATGACAGCTGCTGCGATGAACTTTTTAAAACACTGTTTAAACATAATCATTTGGTGCATTTTTGGGACCAATCGAGTATCAAATAACAACTAAATTCCAATATACGTATTACAAAAATGTATAGGATAATTCAATCTCATCGATGGTCAAAGTTTGACCATTAAATGTGATTTCAAATCTTTCATTAAACAATAAGTTATATGGTAGAGAAAGTAAAATAGGACTCTTCCCCCCTTCCGATTATCCTCTTCACACCATCACACTTCATATATATTTCATACTTTGATCCAAACATTTACATCAAACTCTTCAAAATTTTATCCATTTTATTGTCATTTAAGTACATAATCAAGATGAAGGATGAAATAATCTTGTTGGATTGTTGGGCAAGCTCATATGGAATGAGGGTCAAGATCGCGCTCGCGGAGAAAGGGATTGAATACGAGTGTCGGGAAGAGAACTTTCAAGACAAAAGCCCTTTGCTACTCCAATCCAACCCCATTCATAAAACAATCCCGGTTTTGGTTCACAACGGTAAGCCCATTTGTGAATCCCTCATCATTGTCAACTACATCGATGAGGTTTGGCATGACAAATCTCCATTGCTTCCATCCGATCCTCACCAAAAGTCACAAGCCTTGTTTTGGGCCGACTACATAGACAAAAAGGTTATGCTTCTTTCGTGTAACCAACTTGCACTTATACACGTAATTGCTAACCCAGACTTGGGATCACATGAGACTATCCTATTTCCGTGAGACCCGTGAGACCACCCTTTTACACTTGAAACTTCATAGCAAAAACACTATGAAGGTAAAAAAAATATGAATCTTTAAAGTATTTTTGCTATAAAATTAACCTACTTAGTGTTTTTGCTGTGAAGGTATCCTTCACAGTGTTTTTGCTGTGAAGGTTCAGATTCTTTTTCCTTTCAGAGTGTTTTTGCTGTGAAGTTTTCAAGAGTAAAAAAGTGGTTTCACGGGTCTCCAACGGGTCTCACGGAAATAGGCTGGTCTCACATGAACCCATCATATTTTTTTTACATTCACAATGTTTTTGCTGTGAAGTTTAAAGTGTAAAAGGGTGGTCTCACGGGTCTCACGGAAACAGGATGGTCTCACGTGATCCCAACCCTACTAACCCAATCAAACAAATATATATATATATATATATAACTCAAGAGCAGGATTTGTGTTTCTTAAACTGATTAGATGGATGTTTGTTTGTATACAAGAGGTGCATCCACAATAACAAAATCGGTTTTATAGGACGACATATATGTTTAAGTGTTATAATACACTGTTTTATATGACTTGAGTTTATAAGACCAAACAATTGTGCGTCATATGTAAAAGTGTTGCAATAAGTTGATAGGAAACTTTTGGACGTCCTAAAAAGTATTTTTAGCATACTTTTGAAAACAAAAAAAAATCCTATTAGTCTTTTTATATGACATGATTGGAAAATGGTCAAGTCCGTTCCTGACATTTTAAATGGTTTTATACCATTTCATTTTACATAGCATCGTGAATCCATTCTAGCGTCAAACATATTTTATGATATACCTTTTAATATATGATTGATATCATTTAGGGTTATAACATTGACTATTCAGAGTAACACTTTATGGAAATCAATATAACTTAGTTGAGTTTTCATGTCACCTCATGTTAATGTTTTCATTTGAGTTTTAAACTTTTAGGTTTAAAGCAAACCTTTTAGGAACCATTAATCTTAGAATCAAAAACGCATTTTGGTTATGACTTGAGATCTTATTTTTGTTTTAGAGATAAAAGAGTACTTAAAATTCATTTACTAAATATTAGGTAATAAGAAAATCAATAATGTATGAATAAACAAGAGTAACTTTAAAATCCTAAATATAGATATAAGTTGGGTCGTATTGGTAACTTTTTTCAAAATGTAGGAGTTTTCTTAGTTAATAACAAGAAATCTATATATACAAATACAAAAAAAGAATTCATCGTGGATGGAAAAATCAAATGAGTTGGTGAGAGATGAATGTTGAAAATATATCAATGTTTTCTAGGCAAAGTAGTTTTAGATTTTAGTAGTAGATAAAAACTTAGAAAAACAATAAACAATATTATAAAATGAACAGCCAATTAATTTTTTACATATTTTTTTGTTAATGTAATTAATTAATACATGCTTGGACCTTTAATATAATGTAAAGTTCTTGTTGGGTCATATAGGTACTAAAAAAATTAATGTATATTTTATTTACTAACTTTTATGAATTAGTATTATATAGTATATACTTTATACATACAAAAAATTGGACCCCTATTTCCTGCGGCCCTGGGCGTACGCCCGGCCCGCCATCCGCCAGGAACGACCTTGAAAATGGTTTTATAAAAATAAATGCCCTATAAATGTGTTTATAGTACACACTTCTAAAAAATTCATATAAATAAGCTAATATGATACTTTGTTTGAAAAATGTGTCTTAAACACTTGTTAAGACGCCTAAAAATGTATTATCAATTTCGTAACAATTTTACATACGACTCAAAATTGTATGTTCATATAAATTTAACTCCTATATAGCAGTCTATTAGAATATTCAGACATATTTTATTTCATGTAAAACCAATTGTTGTAGTAATCGCTGTTTAACATTAATCGTCTTGCATGCAGATTTACAGCATTGGAAAGAGGATATGGAGGGGAAAAGGTGAAGATCAAGATATAGCAAAGAAAGAATTAATAGAAGTCTTGAGAAATTTGGAGGGGGAGTTGGGCAATAAGCCATACTTTGGGGGTGAAAATGTAGGTTTTGTGGATGTAGCACTTGTACCCTTTACTAGTTGGTTTTATACCTATGAGACTCAAGGTCATTTTAGCATCGAGGCCGAATGTCCAAAGCTTGTGGCCTGGACCAAGAGGTGCATTAGTGAGAGAGAAAGTGTATCGAAAACGCTCCCACACCCTCACAAAATCTACGAGTACGCCTTGGATCTTTTACGCAAATGAAGGCCTCGGTCAGTACATGATATTATGACTTGTAGTGCTTTGTATTTTGTATTTTCTTAAAACTATTTCGTTATTTTTATATTACTAAATAAACATCTTTGTTTACTTTCCATTCTAGTTATTCGTTGAGAGATTAGAAGTTATTTATCTATAATCATATCAATGTTCAAGGTATCAAGATAATTGTAAGATAAGAGTAGCTAGTAGCGGTATTTCATTCAATGTCAAACATATATGATCTTCCTTTAATGGCATTGGATGTCATCAATTATAAATTTTGTAACTTCTACAAAACCAGTTTTGATAAAGGGTCCTGTTATTTACACCCAATAAAGGTGTGTAAATTGTATTGGAAATGTAAATTGAACAAAAGTAAATTCTATTGGAAATGTAAAATTCACCAAAAGTAATTTTGGTTAATACGAGACAATAAAAAAGAGTCAATACAATTAAATATTTTAATATTTTGATCAGGTTTTCTTATTGGAAATACAATAGGTTTATAAATTTAATTTTTAACTTTATTTTTTAATCAAAATTCATTTTTTAACTTTTTAAAAATCAGCGTTTTAATTAAAATATCTGTATTTTTTATTTTATTTATACGGATATATGATAATAAATTGTTAAAATCCTTTTTTACAAAAAAAGTTATTCATCTTTTTAATAATTTTAGTTTTTATACAAACAAACCCATTTTTTTAAATATCGTTTTTATACAAATCTCGTTTTTTACAAATCTCGTTTTTATACAAATCTCGTTTTTTTACAATTCTCGTTTTTATACATCTCGTTTTTTTATAACAGATATATTTATTATCTACACATCACCTCATCTATATAAATAAACTATTATAAACTACTATATAAATCAATTACCTCCTCTATAACACCACAATAATCCTTTGTTTTTTTAATATCCGTCTCGTTTCTACAATGACAAGTTGGAAAGAAGATTTTCAATAGAATGATGATTCAAGCGATGATAATAACGAATCAAAGTTTTCAACCGACATGGTATGATCTAAATATTCATCAACTTACATGTTGCATTTTAAATATTCAAGTAATTTGTTTGTTGATTTATCAATTAAGGTATTTTTGTTATCTTTTATATCATTTAATTTTATATTTATTTAAAATAAAATACTTGTATATAAAATATCATAATTATTGATGTTAAAAAAATAATTTGGTTGTAAAAATATCTTCATAAAACAAAATAAAATAATTTATATGTAATTAAATAATTTGTTAAAAGTATTTTTGATAAAATAAAATATTGATAAAGTAAAATACAATTAAATTAAAATAAAATATGATTAAGTAATGATTAGAGTAAGGGTGGGTAAGGGGTAGGGTGGGGTGGGGGAGGGGTGGAATGGGGTGGGGTGGGGTGTATTTAAAAAAAAAGGGGGTGCAATATTGACTGTTCTAATAAATTTTTAGAATATTTTTTTAAATAAAGTATTATATTAGTTATTTTATAGAATACTATTTGAAAAAATGTCCTATAAAATTATCGGTTTGCTGGATACTTTTAAAAGTGTCATGTAAAATAACTAACATGACAATTAATTTGAAAAATATCCTTAACTTTTTGTTAACACGGCTAAAAACATTCTTTAAATTTAATGTAACATTTTTATATAGGATATAAAACACACTCTTAAAATGTTTAGACATTTTAGAGGTCCTATAGCCTAATTTTGTTGGATTGTTAGGACATGAATCAAGACTACTTCCTAGACACATTTATCTTAGAGGTACTCATTTTCTAGTGATGTATTTTATTATTGCGCTTGTCTCTTCATTCAATATCAAACATACATATATTTATAGGCCGTTTACCAAACACTTATCCAGGTAAGTGCTTACCGAGCCATATTACCTTATCGGAGAAATATAACAAGTACCAAAAGTCTTATCCGGTAAGAGAGAAAACAAGGAAAACAATGACCAACAGTCTTACCTGGGTAAGTGATTGCGACGACTCTTACCACGGTAAGTGCTTACCGGGTAAATTGTTGCATACGATGCCGTTTTTGTGAACTAAAATATTACCGGTAAGTAAGTGATAGTATTGAATTTTGCCGATAAGCAATTACCCGGGTAAGATTTGGTAAACAGCCCCTTAATGTCGACCTATTTTTAGAGTACAACACCATTAAAGCTAGTGTTGTTCAAGAAATTTACAGTAACACTATTATCCTAATCATAATCTTGGTGGGCGCGAAATGAAGTTGATGTTTTTTTAAACCATTAATTAAATTCCGTGATCTAGGGACTTAACAAATGAACCTTCACCAAGGTCTATAACAAATGAAAAATATTATTAAATTTTAGAACATTTATATGACATCAAAGAATCTAGGGACTTAAACTAATACCATGAAGCAATAAATGAAAACAAACTTCAACTTGTGTGATCACATAGTCAAGAAAATCATAATAAAAATACTTTAAAAACAAACATTGTTCTTGTTGTACAATTTTATGATTTATGGAGCCCGTCTTGTATCGCAAGTAAAGAAGGTTTTAAATTCTTTCTAACTATTGTAGATGATTTTAATCGGTATGTTTGGGTCTATTTGTTAAAAGGGAAAGATGACGTGTACTAGTTTGTTGAACACACAATTTGGCAAACATCTGAAAATTTTCAAAAGTTAAGTTATAATGGATATGAATTTGTTAACATGTTAGGTGAGTTTTTAAAGTCTAAAGGAGTAATTCACCAAGCCTCTTGTGTTTATACTCTCCAATGGGTTGTTGAACGCAAACATAAACACTTATTGAATGTTTTTTTTGTGAAAGGTATCCCAGGCAACGTCCAGACTAATCCCGACAAGGTTTTTTGACTGCAATATGTCAGTCCTGATAAACTCAGTGGCTTTCAGGAAGATATTCCTTTACACATGTGGACTAGATGCATTTTGACTGCCATTTATCTTATTAATAGTTTGTTGAACACAAAATTAATCGTTATTTTCAGATTTGAGGTTGTTATATGAGAACAGGGGCAAACCTATAAACATGTTTATAGGAATATTTCCCTTTAAAGTTAGAAGATGGAGTTCTTATAATAAGAACTCCATCTTCTAACTTCAATGGAAAATATCCCTATGAACTTGTTTATGGGTTTGCCCCTGTTCTCATATAACATCCTTAAATCTGGAAATGACGACTAATTTAAAACTTTCATTAGTACAACAAATGGGTAATTCCGTTTTCAATTAAACAATACTAGAATTACCTCAAATAACAATGTCTAAAATCAACATTAGTAAATGATAGACCAAGCCTTAGATAAAACTAAACTAAGGTCGGGTGTTACTATAACCCAAATGTTGTCGCTATTTCCAATTGCAGAAGAAGTCAACAAATAGATAAGTCCTTCTCGTGCATCTATCTAGCACTCATCTCATCACAGTGTCGCTAACACCAACCCCAACGAGGACCTGATACACATGCCGACAAATGAAAAGGTAAGGTTTAACGCCTAGTGAGCTCAAGCAGTTTTCATCATTTGTATAAAACGGTAAATTGGAAAAATGATATTTGGATCACAATTTCCAAAATAAAATGTATTAAATATGAAAACCACATCATTTCCCAAACCCACCATTTTCGTGATGAAATAACTTTAACTAAAACATCCATTTAACGTGCGGCCAAAACCTAATTCACACGACCGAGAATAAAGCTATAAACATAGAAATAAGAAAGATAGCTTTACACAAATTTTATAAATAGTTTACTCACGCTTATTCTTGGAAGGGTATAAAATATCTGGGGATAACGGGAGAGACCCAATTTACCATTGATAGTGACGGAATACGTAAGCAAGCCACATTTCATAAACGTCACTTATGGATAACCAAGGGAATAGCAAGCTCAACTCCTCGAGTCTTTCGCTTGTGGAGTCAGTAAGTTCAACTCCTCTAGTCTTTACCTTGAGATCACCGTAATCCAAGTTTGGCAAATTCACTTAGAAACTACACTACATGATCATTGGCCGATGTCTGACTTTAAGAGCCCGCACCTTATCGCATATTTAAGACACAATGCCTATTTCAAGTTACAAATAGGGAATGTCAAGCTCAACTCCTCTAGTCTTTAATTTGCTTGAGGACTCCATAATCGAAAATGGGGATAACATCCGAAACATATAAAATAAAAAAGACTTCTATGCCAATGCATTTTATCCATAAAATTACACGACACTAAATGAATGACTAACGCACCCAAAACGTGTAATATATCATAACTACATATAACTCTAATGTTCGACAACTCAGTTATTTATTTCGTAAAAAGACATCAAAAGTAATAAAACGTATTTAACCGACGTTTGTGCAAATGCATGCTTCAAAGACATGATTAACTCAAACCACTCATTGATTGAGACAATTCATTTTCCAATTAAAATCATACCGTTTATATTTCCAAAATATCTCATAACACAATAATATGCATTTTCTATCCAAATACTCTAAAATACGTTTAACACCAAATAATTTTTCATTTAAAGAACAATTCATCAAAATAATTTAAACCTATGATTTGTTTATCAATATGCCCAAAAACCCCAGTATAAACCTTTTACATGAATTATAAAGGCAAATTTACCAAATATGCAAAACTCACCAATTAACCCATACATTTGATAAATAGTAAGTGAAACATGTTAATACTTAAAAATTGACATTTTTGGCATGTACATAATTTTCACAAAGCAACTTGAACTCATCTGGCTATATTTAGGCTAAATCTAGGTTTTACCCCATTCTTGAGCTTCTAAAGTTGGAGATTTGAGTTCCAATAGCCAGACCTCCAAATCTATGGTGAAAACCTTCTCAAGAACACTTCCTTTATTCCCAAAACATACAAAAACAACACAATATAAGGAATGCGAGTTGTTGGTCCAAAAGGACCAAACCCTAGATTTAAAGGACAAAAAATGTGATCTAACCTTCAACTTCTATTAAATCTAAAATCATCCAATAACTTTTAATCATCTTTGTTACCATCTTGACGATCATCAAAGACGAAACCGTAGCATCTTGAATCACCTAAATCAGAGTAGAAATGAGAGAGTTTTGGCTAGAATGAGGAAAACCCTAACTTTCGACCCTTAAAACATTGGACAGGAGTGTTCGCTGTTACAACTAGCAAGAAACTAGACCGAGAATTTTTAAAGCTAACCAGAAGTTTTTGCTAGTTTGTTTGCTAGTTGCAATTAGCGAGCAACTAGCTTCAGCCCAACAAAGGTGTTGGCTAGTTTCAAGTTAGGTGAAACTAGCGACCAACCAGCTCGACCCTCTTTTTCCTCCTTAACCAATCATTTCCTTGAGTTTTGAAGTGCCACACTAAAATGTTCAAAAACATTCAAATGAGCTTAACTTAGACAATAAAGCACCACATTTATAGATGGACTTAGAATGGAAATTAGTAACGAAAATTCCGGGCGTTACATCTCACCCATCTTATAATTTTTGGTTGTCTTTGTTTTACTGTCAAGCGAAACATTTCAAATAAAATTTCATCAAAAGCATAAAAATGTGTTCTTCTTGGTTATTCCAATTCAAAAAAGGGTTAGAGGTTGTATAGTCTATATACCAAGAAATTTGTAATTCAAGAGATGTCAAATTTTACAAAAACATTTTTCCTTTTAAGATGCGTACAAATAAACAAGCTACTTCTAACTCTCGTGACACAATGATATAGAGAGGTTGGCGAACGAGGTTGAAGACCAGGTCCAAATCGGGAAAAAACAGAAATAGAAAATCCTGCGACTTGTCCTGTGACCAAAGTCGTCGGAAAAGCCCCGCTAACCACTAGAATCGAGAACATAGCTTATCACAACCTCTCTCTCGGCTAACGTCGCGACCCTTCTCGCGCAACGCACTAATTACTTTATATGGGTAGCCACGAGATTAGACCCGCGGGGCTAGTTGCCCGTGTCCTCCAGGCGGGTCCGATCTTTATTCTAGCTGCTATCCTCCATAATTATCTTTTAATTATTTATTGCTTTCTATTTTGTTACAATTACTTTTGTCATTAATTTTTATAGTTATCCTTTGCCTAACTTAGACTATAAATAGATTTTGTTATTCTCGTTGTTGAACATATTATACATCATTAATAAAGTTTTCTCTTTGAGATCAATTTTCTGAGTTTTACCATTCATAATTCTCAAAATTAAAGGATTTAGACGTTTGTTGATCTTTTCGTACTTTCTACTGCACCAGTTGGTTCCAAAGCAGTATTCGTTTGTTCTTTTCGATAACCATGACAAATCAGCAACCCGTTAACAAAGCAGATCTGGTCGAGATGACTACGACCATTACCACAACTCTAGCAAATCCGACGATGGTTGTCGACCGATACTTCGCCCAACCCGACAACTACCGCCACTCGAGAATGGATAATCGTGAATAACCGATTATGGTTCCACAAAATCATAACCAAATCAATCTTTCAAGTTTCGAATATGAAGAGGAGGAGGAAACTGAACCACCAAGCCCAAGAAGGAACCATCACGATTACTGGATGAAGGCGGATATTCCATTTTTCTACAAAGTGATGGGAGTAGAGAATTCTTGGACTGGAAAATTAAAGTTGATTGATTCTTTGAAGTTATGGGGATTCCCGAGAACAAGCAGATAAAGATTGTTGATTTTTGCCTAAAAAGCACCGTCGTCGTTTGGTGGCACTCATTGTAGGTTAGACACACTGAACCACGACCAACTACCGATGCTTTATTATCATCACCCATATACAGCATCGAACCATCGTTAATTACTTCATCCTTAATGAACATGTGGCGATCCTTACACACATGACTCGTCGTCCCCGAGTCTATCCACCACGCATAATCATCATCCTTCACATAAAATGCTTCAGAAATTAGTGTTACAGTATAAATAACAGGAGTAATTCCAGAATTAAAATTAAAATTAAAATTCCGACCTTGGTTTGGTTTTGGATCTTGATCCTTCGACCCATGTCCATGTTCAGAAGTACTTCCATGAGGATGAGAAGTACTTGCACAACCTTTGTTCTTCCTTAAACGACAATCTCGTTTCAGATGCCCCGGTTTGTTACAGTACAAACCAACCATTTTCTCTTTCTTGTTTGCACCCTTTGAATTATCATCCCTCTTTCTTTTCTAATTGAACTTGTTACTTTTCGGTTTATGACCATCTTCCGCCATGTTTATAGAAGATTCAGGAATCACCTTTTCTTTCCCTTTACCAACATTCTCTTGGTCACGGAGGCCTTCTTCAATCCTTAAATGGCTGTCGAGTTGTACAAGAGACAACTCTTCCTTTTGATGTTTGAGTGTATGCTTAAAGTCTTTCCATGAAGGGGGCAATTTGTCAATAACACTAAAGACGGATATAGACTCATCCATCTTCATGTGATGTTGCTCAAACTGACCCAAAATCCTCATGATTTCATTGTATTGTTCCATTACCGGCCTTGTATCTACCATCTTATAATTGTTCCAATTACTGACTAGGAATTTCTTACTTAAAGCATCCTCAGCCATGTTGTAACACCCCATCCCGCGTGGTTAAAGACGGAAGATGCCACAATAAATTTACAAACTTAACACAAGACTTATCATCATATATTATCTCTAGTTCTTCCATCTTCGTATCTCTCATCCCAAATCCTTGCTAAAATGTACCTGCCGAGGAAAAAGAAAACTCGGCTGAGTTTAACGCTCAGTGAACGGATACTAGTAATTCAATAACTAATGTGAGATAACAAGTTCAAAAAGGAATTCATATCGGTAATTGATGATCCAAAATAAAGTTAAGCAATAAATGACGCGAATGTATATCAAGAGTCCGAAGACCAAACCGTATCACGAGGATACGTTGTTCCCAAAGGATGATCAGTCCATTCGGGCGTCAGTGAGGAAAGGGGTATGAGGACAACACAAGCAATCCTCTCCGTGGATTTAACCACGGCCATAATCATTATCCAATAACGGTTCCTAGGATCGATCCATACGCCCTCTAATTGACCGGTACCAAGTCAAGTCAATATACCATTGAGGACGCCATGATTGTTTTAGCCACCATGGAAACATCTCAATACCGGTGCTCCCAATATTGAGTCTATAATACCGATTCACAATAAATGCGATTTAACAAATCAAATGATCAAGTGAGCAATATTTAAATAAAAATGTACATCATATTTTGGAAGGAAACAAAGTTCCATAATATTACCAAACATAAAAGGGATTTTGGAATCAACGTATTCGGATTAGGATGCCTTATACAAATGGCTATCCCCGTGTCAAGTAAAGTATGATATCCGTACCTTGATCAATTTCGACAATTACCGCACAATCAAATGGAATTCAAGATCAAACTTAACTCGCCCGCATGCCTAACGAATACAAACGGGTTATTATTTACAAGGCGTATAAACCAAAACATAACTATTATAATAGATTTACTTATATCTTAATGACTCTAAACAACTTAGACTTCCATAAGGACAGCCTTATACAAATTCAGAACTCAAACACAACATTTAGCCTTATACGGTTCCATTTCAACAGCCTCTATCCCTCTACTTTTTGCCTATTTTCACCCTATTTAAAAGTCAATCTAGGTTTTATGAGCTGAATGAAACTTGTAGAATGAATTATTATGAGTCTAATGGCTTTGGAATCAACTCATTTGGATGCTCCATCTATGAGATACGGCTTAACCAAAACAGCAGCTATTAAGCCGTTTGAACACAAACAGCCCAAACAGCCCTGTAAACCCACTGTTTTAAGTCACTTAAAATCACAATTGGGTTCTCGACTCTTCATAACAGTTGTAGTCTATGGTAAGACTTTTACATCTTCAAAATATGAGCTTATTTGGACGTGAGGTTTGACAGTTACGCATCGTCAAAGTAGTGGACATGGGGCTGTCCAAATTACCAATTTCCATCTTTTTCCACAAATCATTTTTATGATCCAATCTTCATATTTTGCAATACTTAAAGGCTTCAAAACATATCTACATACTAAAACTACAAAGGAGCTTAATAGTTAAGACCTTAAGCTTAATCACACAATTTTTTACTCTTTTAAGCATTTAGCCGAGCACTTGGTGTGCGGTTAAACATATACATCAATTATAACTATAATGAAACCACTATTTGACAATTTTGATTCATAATCCAATCCCAACACTTCAATTACAAGTAAAATGGTAACCCAAAACAGATTTTAAACCTATGTAACAAGATATTAGCATAATCATGAAATTGAACTTAAAAGTACTAGCTTTGCATACATACCTTTCAATTTCTATGACTTAATCTTCTAATTCCAAGTATTTTGATGCTTTCTTTCCGTTGAATTGAGTTTACTCGGTGGAGAGATGACATAACGGAGTGAAGAACATAATACGTGTTATGTTTAGAGAAATTTCAACAATTTAGGAGTATATATATTTTTCCAATTTACAGTTTGACCCCTAAAGTCTAAATTCTCAACTTTTTACCCTAGTAGGTATAAACTTAACAATATAGGTTACGTCAAGTTTCAATTTTGTATACATATGACCCCTTGTATGATATTACCTCACAATCTAATCCCAGGTACAAGTTGCTAATGCATTCGATTTCCCATATAAATCCATCTACTAAGATTAGTCGGTAACAAAATCTAGGGTATTATACATGTACTTGGACTCCAAGGCGTCTCATAAATCTTTTGCACTTTCGTGATTTTGATAGATATCGAAAAGTGGGTCAGACATATCGTTTAAAATGAAACCGCGGCAGACATAGTGATGCAGCGAGTAAATGGAAAACTAGATTACCACATTGATTCTATGAATACCGTGGACAACCTCTTCTAAGATTCATTGATTCGTTCGTCGAATTCCGAATCGTAGGCGTCAAATATCGAATTCAACATAGAACTTTCAATCTGGGGCAAGGGTGCTTAACACGTAAACCACTTTCAATCCGGTCAAAAGAAAGGGCATCTTCTTCTGCCATCGACGGAAATCAATTCCATCGAACTTTTCCAGTTTTGCAAACTTGGAACTCATATCTTTCACTGATTCTGCAATGATATACCTTTGATAATCGAAAAATTTACAGATTTTGAATGTTAGAAAAAATATAGAGCACATCAATGAAACTTGGATAATTCATAGATCGTGAACAAGTCACTTTCCAAAATCTGTAATTTCGACCCTTTTGCCTGGGGTTTCACGAAATCAGATTTGGGATAATCTAAGAATTCAACAAATGATATTACAGGCCTAATTTCATTTCAAAACAGAAGAAAATACCTTTGATTATTATGTTTTTTTGTTGTAGAGATAGAGAAAGGAAGAAGAAGAAGTTTTATGTCTTAACTTCCCCCTTCTATACGTCCCAAAAGTTGGTTTATATCAGGGTTTTTCTACCCGCCTGGGGCGCTGCCCTTGGACCCCGCCAAGGGGAGATTCCCCTTGGAACCCGTTCCCGGGGGCGCTACCCCCGGACCCGAGTATACTTGAGTTCAAAATTTATCAAACTGAGTGTGCACTCCGCACCTCCGGTCTCAGAATATAAACTGAGTTCAACCCATCTCTTTAGTAATTCCAACTACATTAACATATGTTGATAACACTAATAAGCAAAAGCTAAAATATTTGCCGATCTAAAACCAAACCGAACATTTTCAATGTCATACTCGAAAAATAAGTTCAAAATGTATGTAAATTTATCATCTGATCTAGGAAAAACAATTGTTTTAGTAAAGATCTTGGAAAGTTAAAAAAAATGCTTAAAAATAAAAATTTTGGATATTGGTAATGGTGTATGTATGTCATAAAGAAAATACTGTCTTGAACTTTTTAAAGATTTTGGGTATTTAGGTTGTAAGCCTATAAGTACTCCAATGAATATGAATTTGATTGTTAGTGATTCTTTTGGTTCTATATCAAAAAATTCTCTTTTAAATGACTTCACTGGTTATCAAAAGTTAATAGGTAGATTGATTTACCAGTACATATTTTATCGTCCCAATATTGGGCTGGTACTTTTACCATGTCACTTGGAGTAATCTTGTTAAGCGTGTATGTAATCTTGTTTGAAAACTGGTTACTAGTTCTCTTGCATGTGAAGTTATTGAGAGCCTGTACATACGCGACGAAAATTGTTAAAAACACACTTCATCTGCTCAAAAAACAAGTCAAAGGCATCAGGTTTTAGTTAAAGAATAACGCCAATCTTTGGCGTTATCAGTATGTAATCTTGTTAAGATTTTATCGTCCCAATATTGGGCTGGTTATTTCTCTCCAAATGATAAGCGTGTATGTAATCTTGTTAAGTCTATTTATGGCTTAAAAGTTAAAACAAGCTCCTAGACAATGGTATTCATAGTTGTCTTCTTGTATGTTTGAGCATGCTTTTTCTCAAAGTGCTAGTGATTATTCATTATTCACTAAATTTGTTGATTATGTTTTTCTTATGCTTTTGGTTTATGTAGATGATATAATTTTAACTAGTAACTGTAATTCTGAATAGATAAAAATCAAAGAGAATTTGCAAACTAGTTTTCTTATTAAAGGTCTTGGAAAGTTAAAAAGAAATCTTAGGAATAGAAATTCTGGATATTGGTAACGGTGTATGTATGTCACAAAGAAAATATTGTCTTGAACTTTTTAAAGATTTTGGATATTTAGGTTGTAAACCTATAAGTACTCCAATGAATATGAATTTGATTGTAAGTGATTCTTTTGGTTGTATATCAAAAAAAATTCTTTTAAATGACTTCGCTAGTTATCAAAAGTTAATAGGTAGATTGATTTACTTGTTAGCAACACATCTAGATTGTAACACACCAGTTACGTAAACACCCAATTAACGATTTAAAACTCCAATTAATCAATTTTTAACTTCCAAAAATTAAACCAACTAACAAAAACTAAATACAACCCAAAATGATAATTACTACAATATGATCAGGGACATATCTACCCGAATACTATTATATATATATATACAATATATGCCGAAATATAACTACATATACCAAAAAGTGCGTTTCAACATCTCGATCTTAACCCGAATCACACCAACTTGTCTTTCCCCTTATCAACGACACCTAACTTTCCTGTAAAAATGTTAAATAATCCATGGGTAAGCGATTGCTTAGTGATTAAATTGATTAACAAGGTTATACGGTGATTATATACATTTAAGGAAAACGAACTTCCAACTTCAAATGGCCATAAAACGACTACTTTGTGTGGTATGCTGGAAGATCGGTGTATGTCGACAGCCCCGAGGAGATGGAAGATCGTTTTCCTTAAATGTATATAATCACCGTATAACCTTGTTAATCTATTTAACTCACTAAGCAATCACTTACCCATGGATTATTTAACATTTTTACAGGAAAGTTAGGTGTCGTTGATAAGGGGAATGACAAGTTGGTGTGATTCAGGTTAAGATCGAGACGTTGAAACACACTTTTTGGTATATGTAGTTATATTTCGGCATATATTGTATATATATAATAGTATTCGGGTAGATATGTCCCTGATCATATTGTAGTAATTATCATTTTGGGTTGTATTTAGTTTTTGTTAGTTGGTTTAATTTTTGGAAGTTAAAAATTGATTAATTGGAGTTTTAAATCGTTAATTGGGTGTTTGCGTAACTGGTGTGTTACATAGATATTGCATTTGAAGTTGACTGTCTTAGTTAAAGCTTGCTCTTTGAGTGTTGAGATATTTGAAACTGTCTCCAGGTAAAGGTGTTAATTTTACTGCTTCTTCTTCTTCTACTTCTTCTTCTTCTTATTTAAACTTAATGCCTTTGTTGATGCTAATACTATAGAGTGTATATGCATATAAGATGTGAACGACATAGTTCAATCATTTATGATGATCCCTCAAACAAGCGTAAGCTTATCACCAAATGTCTCTTCTATTTAAGGAATTTTTTTGTCAACAAGGTGTTCAGTTACTAGTTATTGTCTATTTTTAGAAAATTGTTTGGTTTCTTGGAGGAGTAAGAAATAGTCTATTGTTTCTCGCTCTTCTGCACAATCTGAATGTAGGGTTATAGCCTACGTTCTTTGTGAAGTTATATGGCTTCTTAGCATTCAATCGGATTTAAAATTGGTAAATTATTTCTTGTAAGTTTGTGTTGTGATAATATTTCATTCAGATTGCTAATAATCCAGTCTTTCATTAGAGAACGAAGCAAATAGAGAAGGATGTTCATCAGGTGAGGCGGTGAGGGGGAAATTTCAGCGGGTATTTTGAAAACAGTAAAGATTTTATCATCCCAATATTGGGTTGGTACTTTTACCATGTCACTTGGAGTAAATCAACATAACCATCTTTGTTCAAAACTAAATATGCTTGATTTATTCAGATGTCAAGACTCAGGGAGGATGTTAAAATATGATATTAATTTTGTTCCAATCCTGTCATGTTCTAACTTAAGGTATTGTTGTTTTATTTTCTGAAGTTTCAAGGACTGTTTTTGTTAGTAATAAATGATAGATACTTGGAGGATTGCACCTTACTTATGGCAGAAGTACAAGTGTAAATGTTGTGAAGAGTGCAAGTACTATTATGGAAATATGTTGCATATAAAAGATTAATTCTTTTTCATTTGTAAAATAAACTCTCAAGCCTTGTTTGTTTTTTCCCTTTCAGCTCTCAATTACCTCTTATGTCTTAATCGACCAGACATTTTCACATTTAAATTGTTTGTTTTTCTATTATTTTCAGATTTCAGACTTCAACACCTCTTAAAAAACAAACGCCACCTCAGTCTTTTTTTATCTCTAAAACGAGTTGTATATAATTAGAGCTTTCATCTTCAAATCTCTTGAAGATGATTAGGTTATTGTAGATTTGATTTGTAATCTTGATATCGTTAATACAATTTTATGAAACATGTTTTTTTCGTCATTTGCATGTTCTAAATTTTTGGCAAGGCCGATTTCGTTAAAAAAATGATTTATTTTTCATTAGTTGAGGACAACATTTTTACCCAGGAAAGATTTTTGTATATTTTACCTCTGCAAACCTTATTTCATGTGGGATTACTAGTTTCATTTGTTTTGGTTTGATATTCGCTTAAGAGAAAGTCTACAAAAAAGACTAAAACTAAGAAAACTGATAGGGTGAATAATCAACAAAGATATCATATGATGCCTAAATTATAAGTACTTAAAACGAAATTCATTAAAGAAAACCTTTATCTACAACCAATTGGAGTTCCGGGTTTGCAACTCTATTGGAAAGGCGACATTGCTATCCAACTAAAACATGATGGGGCAAAGCAGTGGCGGATCCAGGATTTTTGTCGATCGGGGTCCCATTAAGATAGACTAAAGGCGCGTAAAGTCACTCGACGTATTTCGGAAAATTTTAAAGTTTTTTAGTTGATTTCAATAGATTTTCTTATTGTTTTTGTCGATTTTGAAAGGATTTCCTAGTGTTTTTGTCGATTTTGAAAGATTTTTTTGGGGTTTTTATTGATTTCAAGAGACCTTTTTAGTGTTTTTGTCAATCGCCGGCAAGATGGGTCCCTTGAAAATTTTGACTGAGGGGAATTAAGACTAAATACAGTATTTTTTAGATTTTTTAGCCTACATAGTTTTTTTTTTATATTTTACTTGGGGGATGGGACCCCCTCTTTTTCAAGCTGTGTCCGCCACTGGGGCAAAGTGAGATGATCTTCGACTGGAAAAAGGATTTTAGAGACAATTTCTAGAACATTGGTATAGGTCCATGATTTTGGGGTAAAGACTGATTTACCTACTCAAAGCAATTTATGCGAAGGACTCTCTGAACTAATAATAAAACTGAAATATAAATTGAAAGAGTATAATTCACCCGTGAAAACTTTATTTTCTTTGATTGCTAAGTTGACATCAACTTTCTCTTTTATTGAATCAAAGTTCTCTTTCCTAAACAGTTCATAAATCTATAAACCAATTTTTACAACTATATATCAGTCCATGATTTATAAACGAGTTTCATATTTTCATCTACTTTATAATTGATATATATATATATATATATTTATCTAACTACTAGTTGTCTGGACTTTTTACGTTTTCAGGTTGTCTGGACTTTTCAGGCATTATTTTTATCTCAACATAAATATGGCATTGATTTCTTCAAAACTTCTACCTATACACTACTAAACTTGTTCGCACACCCTTTTCATCTTGTACCACCATCTCTCACACTGATGGTGACTTGTTAATAGTTAGTAGATTTGAATGCGTATCAAAGCAAGCTAGGAGCCTTATAGTACTTTTTATGACTCCATACGACATTGCATGCATTCTACACTTAGGTGGCGTTTGTTTTTTAAAAGATGCTAAAGTCTGAAGTCTGATTTCACTTCTAATTTATAAGAGGTGGTGCTGAAGTCTGAAATCTGAATCAGTAAAACTGTTTGTTTTTACGTCTGATGTCTGAAATCTGAATCAGGATGTCTATTTCTTTTCATCTTGTGTGAAAGAACCGGAGGCGTGGGAAGATAATAAGATGGATTTAAGATGTTAGGTTACCACTTATTTATTCAGACCATATTAAATGATAAGAGACTCTGAAAATAATAGAAAAACAAACAGTCTGAATTATGAAACGTCTAAACGAATCAGACATAAGTGGTGATTAAGAGCTTAAAATGAAAAAACAAACAAGGCCTTAGTTTCCTTATTTATACATGTTTCTTACATAGTGTGATAATGTGTATGTTTCCTACTTGGCGGTCAATCCAGTTCAACATGATCTTAGCAAACACCTTACCATTGATTATAGTTCTTGAACATGTTGCATCCCCATTCAGTTACAAATTACTTATCTTTTAACTAAAAGTTTATCAGACGAACAATTTGAAACGTTTCAAATCTACACAGTTTCCCCAACCTAGATTCTAAGGTGTGGGTTGTAATAGTGGATAATGCTAATTGTTCTATGATGTTCCTAGATCATTATAAATAAATATATATAAAACATAGAGGAAAGTTCAAATGTGAACTCATTTTTGGTTGTGAACGTGAAGACGAATCTCAGCCACTTATCCGGTCAATAAAGGCGGCTTTGACCTGGTTCCCCTCCTTTAATAATCTCCACCCTCCCATGAATCGCGTCAATCCTCCGTGATCGCGTCCACCATAACCGAAGATGTGTGGCTGAGATTCGTCCTCACGTTCACAACCAAAAATGAGTTCACATTTGAACCTAACCCTATAAACATATATATATATATATAGAGAGAGAGAGAGAGGTGTTCAAATACAACCCATGCAACCCACTCATCCGCCATCCATTTTGTTTTTAATTTTCTTTTTTAATTTTTTTAATTAATGGTAGTTACAAGTGATTAAATGATAACCGTTGATGATCAAATGGACGGCCATGATTTGATTGTACGATGAGTTGGTCCCTCTTTTAGTAGACTCAGCTATGAATATTCATTCAAAAATGAATGCCGGACTCTTTCTTTCACAGCTAACCCCATTTTCTTAATGCCGAGACTTTCTCTTTCGTCGAGCCCCGAGCTTGTGGTCCTCCTTTGAGTTTGGGTTCAATTGGATGAATCTGTCAAGTCAAGGTCAACGTACGTAGCAGCAAGGATGGGGTTGTACGATTGCAATGGTTTACATAATAACGGCCCTCTCTCTCTCTCTCTCTATATATATATATATATAGGGTTGGCTTCACGTGAGACCAGTCTGGTATCGTGAGATCACGTTTTTACACTTGAAACTTCACAACAAACCACTGTGAACGTAAAAAAATTCAAACCCTCACATCAAAAACACTATGAATGTTACCTTCACTGTGAAGTTTCAAATGTAAAAAAAAAGTGATCTCACGAAAACATCGAATTTTTTTACCTTCAAAGCGATTTAGTGTAAAATTTCAAGTGTAAAAATGTGGTCTCATGAAAACATGTTGGTCTCACGTGATACCAAATCTATATATATCACGACTTCAATTTGTGTTGAATCATTATACAATCAATAATTTTATAGCTATTATAATTTAACATATAAAACTTGTTTATAATTATTATTTTTGGACAAACGGTCATGCATGAACCAAGTCCATGTCACATGACCTATTCTACACCAACGATAAGAATTAGTCCAATGGACATGAGGAATTCATGCATCACCATCATGTTGGATCATGTGTCATCATCATCATACCTAATTTAACCATCTACAATCTTATTTTCTTTTTAATTTATTCTAACGAAAATAATAAAGTTATGACGAAAAATAATCTTTCACCCTTATATCACCCAACAAATTATGATCGTAATAAATCAATTGCCACAAATGGATTATCTGAAAGATACAAACACCAAGTATATAAAATCACCATCAATTACATGTTAACAAAAGTGTCTTATTATTATACACATATGCATACCCAAAAAACTAATCATCATAAAATAAAACATGAAGATGATACCTTTTTTTCCATGATACGATATCAATTATATCTAATTAATGTAAAATAGATTAAAAGACTTCATAATGCACATTGAAAAATCTATAATTTTGTTGGCAAAACGCCCCCAACTTCTTGTTTCACATCATCAAACATGACCCCACAAAATATTAAAAAGAATCCCTCCTCACAATGATCTTGGTTTAGCAACAACGGTGGAATGATTCAAAATATGCAAACTAAACTGTCCACCTTTCTCCTTCACATCGATCTTCGACATCCCCGGTGGCGGCAATAGCTCGAAATTCTGCACCAATCGCCCGATCGTTATCCCCAAGATCGGTAACGCAAGGATAATCCCGGGACAACTCCTTCTCCCGACTCCAAACGGCAAGTAACGGAAATCATTTCCGTTAGCCTCCACGTGGCTTTCTTCTTCGAAGAATCTTTCGGGTCGGAATTCATCGGGTTTCTTCCATTGTTCGGGGTTGTTGGCTAGCCACCAGGCGTTGACCAAGATCTTGCTTTCGGCTGGAATGTCGTAGCCGTTAAGCTTGGCGTCGTGGAGGTTCATGTGTGGGACCAGGAGCGGGATAGCCATCCGAAGGCGGAGAGTCTCCTTAACCACGGCTTGGAGGTATGGAAGCTTTTGGATGTCTGGTTCGGTGACTTGGACTCCGGGTCCGAGTTTGGTGTCGAGTTCGTGTCTCAGTTTCGATTGGATTTCAGGGTGGTTCACGAGTTCCGCGATTCCCCATTCGATGGACCAGAGGGTGGTTTCGATTGCTGTTTTCGAGATTAAACGTATGAGATTTCGTAAGATTTTGGAATCAGAATAGAAATAGAAATAGAAAGTAAGAAGTGTAAGTGTTAAAAAAGGTCATAAAAAAGGAACTTTTGGATTCATTCAATCATTTGAAATCAATAATTTGCATTTTTGAAAAGGAAAAAGATGCATACCGGCAACATTGATATTCTCAACGATGTAAAGGACATTGTCCTCGTTGATCTCTCCTTTGTCCTGAGCTTCAAGTATATGATCAATTGCACATTTGATTTGGTTGTTGTCCATGGTTTTTATGCTTCCCATCTTCCTGTTTTTTTCATATAAAAGCAAACAATCAATATTAGTATTTGCTTTTTACTTTAATGGAGTTCAATCATTTTTCTATATTTAGAAACAAAAAGGCAAAGCAAAGTCATACGGCTTTGATTCATAAAGCAGCATAACCTGTTAGAATATTCAATATTCAAACAAATTATTGGTGTAGCAGGGCCACCACATACATCATTGAATTAAGTTGAATTGTAAATTTAATATGTAAATATTATGCTACTGTAGTTCGATTTAACGTAGAAATTTATGATTCAGAATTTGATGCCAAATCGTACAAAGTTGAAATTAGGGAAGAAATGACTTACTTCCTTTCATCAACGAAGTAATCCTTGAATAGCTGCAACCTCTTCTCTTTGACTTCTTTGCACATCTTCAAATAACCTTTCAAAAACGGCCTCAAAATTGGGATGAAATCGCCATAGTTGTAATCGAAGCTCTGTGCCAATCGACTCCTCTCCCCATTCAACGCCTTGAGCTTCAAGAACAAAGGATCGTCCTCACTCTCGAACCTTCTATCAAACATAATTCTGAACATATTGTTATACATCATCAGCTGTAACCGTCTCCTGATCACAATCCCTTCCGTCGCTGCTGCCGGATTCTTCTTCACATCCTCCACCACCGCCGCCGCCTCCGCCTCCCATCCGAACCTGTACTGCTGAACAACTTTATTGGTGAAAAACGGAACCGTCATGATCCTCCGCATCTTCCGCCAGTGCTCGCCGTAAACCGTAAACACCATATCTTGTCCTTTCCCTGTGAAAATGTCGAACACGACGTTTCTAGTTCGAGATCCGAACTCCACGCCTTGTGTGTGGAGGACTTCCTTGGCGAGATCCGGCGATGATACGACGACGAGGTTCCGTTGGCCCATACGGAGAAGGAAGATCTGGCCGAACTTCTTGGCTAGATCTGTTAAGTTCCGGTGGTTGAGATCATCGCCGACTTGAAGCCAGTTTCCGAAAATCGGTACCGGAATTGGTCCCGGCGGGAGCTTGAAACGCTTTCCACGTAACTTAGATATGAAGATCGCTCCTAAAATGGCTACGAAGAGCCCTACAAGAGCTTTCTCCAAAAGGAGAAGATCCATGGCGGTTGATAATGGCGGTGAGTGGTGGTGGTGGAGTTGCCAACGAAACTTGTAATTAAGAAAATGGTGGGGGTAGGGATTTTATACAGGTAGCGACGGGGGGTTAGGTGGACGTGAAGTTGGTAAGACGATTCATAGCTAACGCCGTTAACAAAATCAAACAAGTTAATTCAGATGCAAATTCTTATTTTTTTAATTTTATTTTATTTAAAATTAATTAATTATCACTATCAATTCCTTATTGTTTTTGGAAAACCTTTCACTATCAATGAAAAATAAAATACTATTAAATATTAATAGTAAATTATAGAAAAAAACAAAAACAAAAACAAAAAAGTAAATTATGACATATGAGCAAAAACTTGCCCCTTATACTTTGATCAAATTACCAAAAGACCCCTTGGTTATGTATAATCACATATACACCCCTTTGAATTGGTAGAATGTATAACAGAACCCTTGGTGTTTTCTTTTATCTTTTTGTTATGTTATTGACACTTTAAATCGTCATGATCTATGGGGTCCATTACGATTCGAAATTCTGACAATCAGAAGCAAACCCTAGAATTGTTTTATTTCAAAATTTGTTACTTTAAGGTTATTAAGGAATATTCCATTTTGTCATTATTTTAGGTTTTATTTTCGACTAAACCATCGTACTAAAGTATTACAAGCGGATTTTAAGTGAATAAGTAAACTTCCTAACACACCCTCATCAGAAGTTTTATACAAAAATTTGATTGTGGAAACAAAAAATTTAAGCAATCCTTTTTCTGTTCATACCAGTTTTGTTGATTAAAAAATTTCATTTAGCAATTAACATCTCATGTTTAAAAATGCAAAAATGAACCATAACAATCATAAGCTATTGAGCAAAAAATGTAATTACAAAACACATCAATTATTATCAGGGTTAATGTATTTAAGGCATGTCCAAAGTTGAATAAATTGGCCGTACCGTAGTAATTGACCAATTTATTGATGTTGGTCATTGTATTTATGGCAGAGGACAGTCTGGCAAACTTTAAACCATAAAATCCCTGCTAAAACCAATTGTTTGCTATCTCAACGTATATCATTTAACTGAACAGATCGTATGCAATAATGATTTAATAATAGAGGAATTGGTAAGTATATTTGTATTTAAAGTGATAGATTTGAGGCCATACATCATCCATTTTTTCATTTGTTATAATTAACACAACTCAATTAACAACCATAAGTCTATATTTTTACTTTCACACGTATATTTGTATGGTAAGTGTGTGTCTAGACCAACTTGCATTTAACTCGACTAATCCTATGGATCCTAAAGATAATAGTCAAGAAAATCCCAAGTAGTGCGTAGGAGACTCCGTGTAACAACCTTTGGGGAGGATCCCTAAGACCTAGCTAGCCTTTCTTTTGATTTGATGTATTTGTGAATGGTGCAACATGACCTTTATTGATTCGATGTATATTTGAATGATTTGATCCAATATTTGTATTTATACCATTATTCATTATATGTTATGTTGTGTTAAAGCTAAAAATAAAAATTCAGTTTA
Organism: Silybum marianum; assembly: GCA_036898165.1. NCBI lineage: Eukaryota > Viridiplantae > Streptophyta > Magnoliopsida > Asterales > Asteraceae > Silybum > Silybum marianum. The sequence continues at coordinate 45,210,200 of CM072528.1, forward strand.
ACCAAACTGGTTTTGGTTGCCATTGACTTGTATAAGTACATAATCGACTTTTATCTAGTTGAGGCTTTCGATTTCGCATTTGATTGCCTCTAATTTAGATTGCAAGCCATATCTTCAGATATCTGAGGTGCTCCAGATTTGGATGTCATGATTCTTAAAAAGGAGGTGATTATAAAGGTCAAGGTTTAATCGTCGGTATCATGGATAACATCAAAATGCTTATTAATTTCATTTTTATTGACATCTCTTGGCTAGGGACATCAACAATCACTTCTCAACCCCAAAATAACGTAAAGTGAAAAAGGATGAACAAAATACGACAAGGTGAAATTAAGATTGGTGACCTGGAAAACCCTCTAAAGGTATAAAAAAAGGCAGATGGCTTTAAGACGTCAAAGCACGATGTCATTGTGTACAACAATAGTTTCATAACTTATAAAAAGAAAATGAAAGACAAAAATAAAGAAAGAAGAGAGAAATGTGGTCTCTTTTTTGATGTCAAACGATCACTTTAAAAAGTGGATGAGCAGTGTATATAACAATTTCCGTGTTCCCTCTTCTCTTGGTGCATATATAGTGGCATGTGTGTAGCCGCTCTGACTTATCTTCTAAGATAGAGGATCATCCCCGACATATCACAACAAATTCCTTAATCCCTCTAACGATCTTTTAAATCAGTCGTTGAATTAGTCAAGCCTCAAGTGTTTATCACATTCCTCTAAGGTTTATAAAGTATTACTGTAAAAATCGGTGACGGTGTTCTGCCTAAATGCTACACAGGTAATTAAAGGAAAGGAGGCCGATGATAATGATGTGAGATATCAGGCACGATATCTCAGTTGGCAACGAATCACTAAAATGAGTAACGTTGGATCTCGGATGTACATATACAATGATTAATATATCACACATTCATTTATCATTTTGATTTTGAGTGTATAGTACAATTATTATGTTTTTAAAACCAATAAGTGTTAAAAGATTTACAAAATCTATAAACTACTTTAAAAGTGAGGAGGAAACAATGAATCGACTAAAATCGATAACCAAATAAAATCATATATAGAGAGGGAGGATCATGTGAGAAAACTAACTAATTTACAAGAAGACGAGAAGAAATATAAGGCACATAATTCATTAGTTAAAAAATAATATTAATAAAAAATATTGTAGAAATTAGGATAATTGCCACTTTGAATTGGATAAATCATTAAATATATAATTATATTTTTTTAATACATATTTATATTTATATTTATATTTTAATTTAATTAATTAATAATTTGTTTATTAAGTTTTGTATTAAAAAAAATCTAGATACATTTTTAATTAAAAATCATAATTTTCATCGAATATCATTGTGCTATTCATTATCAATTCATTATCTTTTTTACTATTTTTCTCCAACTATTTGGATCCATGTTTTGAATCATATGTGATTAACTTCATATAACATATGATATATTACGTATCACATATGATATTATATATGAATTTTTTTACATGTCACATATGATAATATGAGTCTAAATATAAAAGACGTATTATCACACACACTCAAACACAAACACAAACACACACACACATATATATATGATACTATTTACATCATAAAAAATTTATAACGTAAATATACATAATCACACATGGTTAATAAAAATATTCAATTATCACATAAAAATTGATTTTTTTTAGATATTACATATGATATTTAATAAAAATATTCAATTATCACATAAAAATATTCTATAACGTAGATATTACATGTGATATTTAATAAAAATTGATTTTTATTTAATTAAAAGTGGATCTAGAATTTTTTTTTAATATAAAACTTGATGAAAAAAGTTATAAATTAATTAAAAATAAAAATAAATAAATCTAAAATATATAATGAGATTTTTAAAGATTGTGAAACAATAGATACACGTGAACCTTTTTGACATGCTTGTAAAACAACAGATACACGTAAAAAAAATTACATTGTGAAACGAATACATATAAAACAAACACATTGTGAAACAAATATATGTTAACTAATACATTAAATAGTATGCCCAGATAGAAAAATATCATATCAAATAACACATGATGTACAAGCTCTCAAAGTTATCACAATTGAATAAGTTCTCAAATGATTAATATATATAGGGGCTAAAATATTTGAGAACTCATTCAATTGTGATAACTTTGAGAGCTTGTACATCATGTGATACCTCAAGAAACTTTATGAACACTATAAATATCACTGTGATACACAATTACACATACACTCTATAAACGCTACCCCTGTGATACAAGTTGTAATACACTAATTTCATGATTTTTTTAGCTTTAGTGATACATTCCCCTGCATATTGGGGTACAATATGTGAATATAAATGAACATTATCATAGTGTTCATACAAGGTAATAGGATACATAAAAAAAGGATACACCTTCTAAACACGTTGTGAACACAAGATAACATGTTATGATCGTGGAACACAAAATGATACACGAAAAAGAGCATAACATCTTTTTGTACTTATAACAATGTAATAATTAAGATATGGGTTTCAAGTAATGAAAGGCATTTTTATTTGAGAGAGAGCGTTGTGCTTAAGATAGCTTCACCAGGAATGAAGAAGCAGCAAGGGTTTTCAGTCGTCAACTACTTTTCATACAATAATATGCCAACCGGGCTTACTATACGGAATATATGTCTCCTTTTCGTGATCTTCCGCCCTCCGGTTGGGATCGGGTGGATTACCTTTGGGAGCTAAGTCGAAGATCTCGGTGATCCATCTTTTTCTGGTTTATTGGTTTTGTAATGAAAGGTATTTAACTTGAACACCCAATCGAGATCCGAAGAAAAGAAAGAAAAAACAACAAAAACACCCATCCATCAGAGTTCCCCCTTCGCCCAAGATTTCTTTACTATGCATCACTATATTGTGTAGATGAAGAACACCCATGCGCTCGAGATCCCCTTTGCCAAAGATCTTTCATTTGCCTTTGGATCCACTTTGAAAACTTCGTCGAATATCGTCTCTCCTTTCGCATCGACATATGCTTCTCATTCCGCATTAGTACCAGTACGTTGTCTCTAAGTTTTTCATCGTTGTTATTAACTCATAGTTCCTCGTCGATAATATTAACTCTAGTCGTGAAAAAAATATCTTCTGGATTGGTTTTGATCAAACTCCACCGCGAAAAACTTGATCAATCACGAAAACTCTATCATAAACTCATGCCTAGAAAATGATTTAAGGTTGTCGAAAATCAATTTAGGGTCGCCTTTAATATTAGAAAAATCCACCATAAACCCATTGCCACTTAAACTTTCGAAGCCAAAGCTCTCACAAATCTGGGATGAAAATCACTACTATGACGAATTAATATCGAGGATTACATAATCAACGACCTTTACCCACTCAAACTTTCTGCACGAAGTATATCTCTTGGTTATCACAATTTATAGGGTTCTCAATTTCTCATTTGATTAAGATCCTATATATAATGCATATACATCCAGGGGCTAAATCAAACGAAAACTACAAATAAATTACAAACTCGTCAAAACCGATATAAAAAGAAAATTTTTTCGTGATTTATTTTCATCAAATGCTAGGATTTAATAATATTATTTCACATATATTTGTATTCATAATGTGAAAGTTCCATATGTTTTATTTCACCATATGAATATTTTTTACGCGTATTTTTGTTTTAATAGGTGAATCAATTTTTTTAACATGTAATTATTTCATAAGATGAACACAAATATATGAAAACAATATCTTAAATTATAAGTTTTGATGAAACAAAATCATGTACACAAATATTTTTAGATCGGTTTTCACAAGTTTGTAACGTTTTTGTGGTTTTTATTTGATTATCGCCCTATACATTTATGTATCATGATAATTAAAATAAAAACCACGAAAAGACTACAACCCTATAAAAACCGATATAAAAATATTTTTACATAATTTTTTTTTATCAAAAGCTATGTTTAATATATTGTTTCGTATATATTTTTATACACCTTGTGAAAAATTACATATTATTCATTTAATTTTTATGTTCTCATTTGATTTACCCTCTATATTTATATTTATTTATAAGCATATGTATACACCAGGTGCCACTTATGTTTTTGTCAATAATAAGTGGGTCATTCTGAAATTAGTTAATAATACAAAGGGTTGAAACTGAAACTTTTGGACCTACCAAATAATATATGGTCCAAAAGGCAAGAGGTATAAATTATTATCGTGAATAATAAGTGGGTCATTCGGTTTTATTTCGTCAAATGTTATAAATTATTATCGTGAATAATGTCAAACTTTCATCATAAATCAAACAACCTCTGGCCTAGCAGTACCATGGTTTTTACATCATCCATAAGGTATCGGGTTCGAGTCTTAGGAGTGATGGTTTTTTTTAAAATTATGGAGGAGTGGGGGTTTATCCCCTGACCCCTAAGGTGAAGGTTCGGGTCCCGTATACTGTCCTTATGGATGTCACTGTGTGTCCGAATCACTAACTACTAACTTGCCGTTAAAAAAAAACAAAATTTCATCATAAATACAAAAATAAAAATTAATATAATATTTTTTATTAGAAATTTAAAATCCATATTTAAATAAAATAAATTCTAATGTGATGGTTTGATGCGTCTTTTTAATTTTAGGACCTTGTAAACAAATCTTAAAATAGTTATTTCAATATTAATAACAAGTTAAATATAATAATTTTTTACTATTTTATTATAATTTGTTTAACTTAAAGTTTTATTATTATCATTATTCAAATATTTTAGATCTAAAAATGAGGATATGATTTTTTTAGTTTACTTAGCATACTTATTTTGTTGATGATTATTTTTTATTTGAATGTTTTATCACTTTGTAATTAGTTGGTTTTATAAAAATTATAAAAGATTGTTTATTATTAAATAACGCATTGTATTTAAATTTTTATTTAAATGATTTATAATGTAGAATAAATAAAATTTTATTTTAATAAAAACTTAATGGATTACAAATTGGAAACGAAAATGAAAGACGGAAGATGGATCTTGATGGGGTAGGTGAGACGGGTTGGTGAACTGAACGGCCTTCAATTTTTATTTTATTTTATTTTATTCAATTATACACATCCACTCGCCATTTAAGTCGGATCTCTTTTTCAATTTTTTAATTCTATCAAATTCCACAAACGTAGTTATTTTTTTCAATGTTTTAAAACCCGGGTTTCAAGTTGACCCGGTTTGATGACCGGGTTCCGGGTTAACTGGTTCAACCGCTTTCAATAATTCTGTTGTATTTTTTTCATTTTTCTGTATACATTTTCCTGGCATCAAATACAAAAGTTTGTAAACCACATTCTTGAAGGAAATAAGGTACTTTTTTATGATTACTCATAACAATTTTAGTTGATGAATTCTGTTTTGGAGTTATTTGAGCAACACAAAGATAAATTCGAGAGCAACACAAGACATAAATTCGATTATATTCATGATTTTCCAAACATATATTAGTTTTTCTACACATTTACACAAGATTTTCCAAACAAAGTTACCTGTGGAGAACTAGAGATCGGGAGATAGGGAGATGAGATGAGATAGATGGTTGAGCAAGATCGATTTTTTGAGATGGCTGAGCAAGATCGATGGGAGCAGATGAGTCACGAGATCGATTTCTTGAGTTTTTTGGTCGACTCGTTTCTTAGCGTTTTAGGGTTTGGGTCTTTGGGAGCAGACGTCGATTAGGATTTAGGAGCAGAAAGAGAACTTTTTTTTTGTTTTTAAGTTTTTTAAATTTTAGTAAAAACCGGGTTTTGAAACCGGGTTTGAGACCGGTTCAACCGAGAAAATCGAGAAACCCGGCCGGGTTGTACCGGGCCGGTTAGAGGCTTTAATCCGGTGATTATTAACCCGGTGAGTAGACCGGGTCCCGGTCCGACCGGCCGGGTTGACCCGGGTTTTAAAACACTGATTTTTTTATTCGAAAAAAAATACTAGTTCATAGTTTATATTTTACTAGATAAAGTTTTTAATAATTGTAGATTTGTAGTTGGTAATGGATTGTTTATGTCCAACAAGTCAAATTTTATAGGGCAATTATACTTGTATTCCTTTTACTATTAAAATAGATAAAATTGATATAAAAAGTAAATTTTAATGTTAATATGTATGGAAAAAAAAATTACTTAGGACCGTTTGATTTGTGGGAATGAAATGGATTTGGGAAGATTTTGATTTTAAATCTATTTCAATCTTATGTTTGGTTTGTTGGATTGTCCGGATTTGAAATCTTATAATTCATTTGAAATCCTACAAACATAGGATTTAAAATTCTTTGAAGATGTTCGGGATTTCACGTGATTTCGTATGATTGTACGAAATAAGGTTTTAAATAATGTTAAAAACATTTGTTTTCTAATAACTGATTAATAAAAGAGAATTTAATGATTTTGACCAAAATGGAAAATTCATTTACCAAAATGACCAAAAACTTGTTGAGTTTACCAAAATGACCAAGATTCCTTCGAAATATATACCGAAAACGAGTGGAAGTGAAAATACCTCCGCCACAGCACTGTTTTTCTCCGCCATGTACCCCAAAACGACGTCGTTTTGGGGGTTTTTACACCGTATCTGCCACTCATACAAATACCTTCGTCACACGTATAAATACCTCCGCCACATGGCGGAGGAAAAACAGTGTTGTGGCGGAGGTATGGCGGAGGAAAACAATGATGTGGAGGAGGTATTTCACTTCCACTCGTTTTAGGTATGTATTTCGAAGGAATCTTGGTTATTTTGGTAAACTCATCAAGTTTTTGGTTATTTTGGTAAATGGATTTTCATACTTGGTCAAAATCATTAAATTCTCCTTAATAAAAATGTAATTTAATCTTTTCATAATTATTTATAACTTTTTTATAAATTATATATAAATAATGGAATTCAATCTCATTCCAACTCCTATAAACCAAACACATAAAAGAATTTCAAATCCATTTCAATTCAAATCCTTCCAAATACAAACCCCTCTATACAAATACATATTTATTTATATCAGGAAAATATTATTACTTTAATTATATTATTAAGACATATCTGGGTTTGGTTTCTAGATGACTCGGGGATGTTTTTAGTTCGTGGTCTTAAAAGGCTAATCGATTCAATTTATCTGTCTTCTTAGGATCAAAATCTAGTTTGCAAAACTAAGCGGAACTTGTTAATTCCGAGAAAATTTTGGATTTTTATGTGGCGCCTTAGGCAAGGAAGGTTCCTAGTTCGCTCGGTTCTTGACAAGTTCAGGATCGACCTTCACTCTTTGTTGTGCCCACGGTGTGGTGATAGCGTCGAGACCATTGACCATTGTTTTGTTCAATGCAAGGAGGTCATTCACATATGGGATAAGATTTTTTCGGTGGTGGGGTCTTCGATCAATGTTTTAAAACCCGTGTTAACACGGCCGCTCGAACCGGTTGGACTGGAACCCGGGGTAGTGACCGGATTAACTAACGTTGGGCTAATGCATATGACCGGCCCGTTTCAACCTGGCGGGTTTCTGAAAAACCTGGTTAAACCAGTGGTAAACCCGTTTCTCAAACCCGGTCAACCCGTTTTTATATTAAAATTTTAAAAAAATGTGTGTTAGTCTTTTAATGTATTTGGATTGATATAAACTTGTTGTTTGTGTATTTTTTAAGTTGGAACTTGTGGACATCAAATTATTACTTTACATATATGTATGTACGCAGGAAAATGAAAAAAAATACAAGGGATTAAGGTAATTATTGAAACCGGTTAACCCGGTGGTTGAACCGGTTGAACCAGTTAACCCGGGACCCGGTCACCACACCGGATTAACTAAAAACCCGGGTTTTAAAACATTGTCTCTGGTTTGACAACGTGGCTTCTCTCTCGGATCTTCTTGCTTCCGAAGATTCAAGTTCAATTCCTAGTGCAAAAATTCAAATGTCGCTTGCGTCTTTGGGATGGGTTTATATGTGGTACGGAAGTTTTGAAATAAATATGTTTTTCCAAGCATTCTCCTACACATAGATATTTTGCGTTCGAAATTCAGTTGTTGTCTTTTACATGGGCCTCCAGCAGGTGCAAGGATTTTAGCATCTCGTGGTCGGAGTGGTGTGGCAATCTCTGTAATCTCAACTAGCTTTTTCTCGATTGGGGTAGCGTAGTCATGTTCTTTTGTTTGTGTTGGGGCTGCAAGAGCGGCTCCTTTCGTTGTTGCTTGTTTTTCTGGGTTTGTGGGCTTCTTTGTTTTTGTTCTTGCATAATCTTCTGTTTTTGAACCTTTTTGTATGTTTTGTTCTTTAATCTAATTGATGTCTTTAAATCTACAAAAAAAATGTATAGAAGTATTTTAAAAGGAAATTATAAAAAATTAATTTAAAAATATGTATACTAAAAAATAAAATCTTGGTTATTAAGAAATTTTTAAAAATATGTTAAATTTGAGAATATAAAAATATATAATTATTTTAATTTTGTATTTATCTAATAATTTTATTTAAATATGATTGCTTTAAATATATTAATAAAAAAAACATGTTAAATATGAAATTTGTATAAAATTCTATTAAATACGAAAAACCTCTAAAAAGACAAGTCGCACAGTTAACATCTATGACCAAAAACCTTATGTGAACAACTTCTCCACTACGTGAAAAAAACTTAGAAGGAGGTTTTTGCTTTTAATAAAACCTCAATAAGCTCCTAAAAACCACAGAGTGGATGCTCCCATCCCGTTTTATAATCTAATGAGATTATACTTTTGGGATGGTTAAATCAAACCTTTTACATCTATTTATTTATATTTAGAGACGTGTTTTTCACATATAAAGTCAGGTTTTTCAAACTCGTTTTCAGTAAGCAAAGAGTGATCGGGCTTTGGCTCAGGCCAAGTCGAGTTTGGTTAAGATTTTGCCTGTTGATTGATTGGGTTTTAATTGGGCCTTAAAAAAGATAGTTAAGATGTTTAAAAGCGTCAAAATAAATTTATTGCAACACTTGTACAATGAAAAATCAATTGTTTGACCCTATAAACTTAAGTCCTATAAAACAGTCTATTTTGATACATAACCATTTTTTTTGGGTTCTTTAAACTCGGTTTTGTTATGGTGAACGATAAAGCTCTCTATTATATTGTTATATTTTCATTTGGTATGCCTTGCTTTGACCTATATCTTCTACGTTTTCCCTAAGTTTTTTAATTCCATGTTCTCTGTTTTTTTCACAAGGCCGATGATTCCATCGCCTTGTTAACATCTTGATATCGAAAAGGCTTCCTCTTGGGACTTGCTATACTATATGCCTTATATAGCTCAAAAAACGTACTTAGCTATATAATATACTCAAATCAATTCTTACTAAAAAAAACCTCAATACAAATGATGGCACAACTAGCAAAAGAAACCTATATTATATTGTTATATTGCTATATTTGCATATCTATGCCTTTCTTTGACTTATATTTTCTAGGTTTTTCCCTTTTGTGTGCCTTTTTTTCACAAGGTGATTTCATCAACTAGTTTAGAGAGAGAAAAAAAAAGGAGTCTGTTTTTACACGTATCTTCTATGTTTTATGTTCCAATAAAGGGCATTTGCAAATTGTTGTCTTATAAGGATATTGTTTGTAATATCCTACCAAATTCCAAATACATTTGTTATTGTAAGATTACAAAAATAATGCATTTGATTCATTTGCGTATAAGGTTAATTTTTGGCGTTGTAGCTTTGGGCCATAATTTTCTAAATATTAATTCATTAGTAATGTTATCATACTTGGGGGGTTTGCGGTCCATTTTGGGCGGTTTAGCTCCTCACACGACAAACCAAACTGTTACGAAAGTTTAAATTTTTTCCAAACCGAGTGTTTTGAAAGCAAGTGACCAAACCGGTCAAATCGGACCACAAAAAGACAGTCTAGTCTGACCGGTTTAAGCGGTTAGAGCTTCTTATGGGCTTTAAACTAAAAAAATGACATCTATATCTAAAATGAAATTACAATCAATATTGCACTATTAGAAAACCGTATACGGAATTACATAAAAATCGTCTATCTCTAAAGTTACAAAAAAACATTGAACAAATGAAAAAAAAATTCAACAAAATCCACCAACAATAGTTGAAAGTTTCGGCATACATTGAGCAAAGTGAACTACGTTTTGAGATTTGATTTTTAAAGAATTTCAGAAGTTTGCCAATTTAGAAATGAGAACTAAAAAACATAGGGTGCGTTTGGTTCTGGAAAATTGTTTTCATTTTCCTAGAAAACGTTTTCAGAAAATAGAGTTGAGTTTTCATTCTCAGTTTTCTATGAAAATTTTAGAAAACGCATTTGGTTGAGATGGTGGAGTTTTCATTTTTCCATTTTTAACAAATTAGAAAACGCGTTTGGTTGTACATTTTCTATCACATCTCATTTTCCATTTCCCGGTGCTCGGGCGAGGTAAACGTCCGACAGTTGATTTTAAATGTGAGGAGGTGTGTTAGTTTTCTTATTTTATTTGCCATATATAAATATTACATACTTCAAAAAAAATCTATTGGTTCCAATAAATCAATCTAAATTCAACTTCATGAATCAAAAGATAAGAAACACCATTTGTTTGACTGATGATCTGTAATGTTCTAGAACATCGAAATGCAAACAAAAGACGTCGAAACATAATATAACCTACAAATAAGATCAACTTTAAACGTACCCTAAAAATCAAAATCCTTCGTATTTGTTTGATCAATTTATGCTATTTTCCTTCCTCCATGTTCTCAGTTCATGAAACTTACATGCTATTTTTCCCCCTTTTGCCGAATTTATGCGAAAAATGAAAAGGTGTCGGAAACATTGAAGCAATCACCATCGAAAGGTTGTTAAGGTTTTCATTCGGTTGGTTTCTTTACCTCTTTTCTTCATTTTTCTAGGTTGTACCAATTCAAGGTTTTATTTTTATTTCTAGTATATTTCGAGTAAACTTCACAAGTTAGCCCCAAACTTTGCAAGTGAGGGACACACGATGGCTATCGAATTCATAGGTATAGCCATTTCGTACTTCATTTGTTTATTAGGCATCATTTATCTGATTTTTCATTTCAGTCATAAATAAGTATCTATATTCCACAAATAATTTGTTCTTGCTACCCATGCTTCTCACATTTATTTTCAAATCGTTACTAGTTCATTTAATGGTTCCTGTAAGGAAAGTTCTATATATTTATTATGTAACAGTAAGTTATTTAGGCCTTGTTTGTTTTTTCATTTTAAACTCTTAATCACCACTTATATCTGATTCGTTTAGACGTTTCATAACCATTCCATAACTGAAATCAGACTTCAGACTTCAGCACCTCTTAGAGATGGTATATTCACGGTTTGTAGATATAAATGTACAATTGGGAGTTATTTCAAGTAGTTGGATCCACAAATGGCTTCTACGCCTTGAGAAAGCAATTTTTGCAAACCCATTCTTGTGGGTATTCTTCAACAACTCATCCAAGATTTTGCTGAATGTAAGTATGGTAATTTCTTTTCTTTTTTATTTCTTTCTAGACATTTCCTTCTCGAAATCAGAAGAAATTTATACGCGATACATATTCACTTCAAAGTCGGAATTATGCAAATATATGAATCCTTGATGAAAGCATATGTAGAATATAATAAGGTAAGAGTTTTTTTGGATATTGATAAACATTATGTTGGAATGCTTTTTGCGTTGATGCTAGAAGAATGTATTGAGAAACAATCGTTATAACTTTTTCAGTTTGATAATCTTCGCTTTCAAGTCATTGATTGCTCGTTGCTCATTGATCTGTTGGGATTTTTAGGTTTTATTGGCATCGATTTTTTCTTCTTTTTTGTTCTATTGGTGATTATGGTGTAATCAACATTTGGTGTAATTGTGATTTTACTTGAGATTGATTAAAAGTGATAAGGCAAACAAAGTGAGTTAGGAGGTGTGAAGTACACACTCACAAATGGCTGTCCCTATCATCTTCGATTGTCAGGGTCAAGGGGGTCGCGCCTCTTGTGGGGTCCAAGGGGCGGCGCCTTATGGATTTATAAAAGAGTTGACCTTAGAGTATTTTATGTTTCAGGATGATTTGGAGTAACTTCGGGACGCTGGAAACATCCTTGAAATTGTTCATAAACTTGGTGAAATTTCACTAAGTATAGATCTGAGGTAGTGTAATCATAACTTTAACCCTCTTGATCAAAGTTCTAAGTTATAATTGAAAATTGTATGTTGGGATGAGAGTTAGAGCAATCAGAGCTCTTAAACATGAATCAGAGTTTTGATACATAGAATCAAAGTTCTGATTCAAAGAAATTTTAAGTCTAATATAGAGCAATAAGAGTTTGGACACGGAACCAAAGTTCTGCACCATGGAACCAAAGCTCGGGATGTTAACTCTGATTCTGATATAACTGCTCTCAAACCTTATCCGTTAATGTTATAAACTGCTCTATAGTTATATTTTTACCATTTAATCTTCTGTAGTTGTCGATCTCTCATATAAGTACATAAAAGATCTGGTGAATATATATATAGGATTGGGTTCACGTGAGACCAACCTGTTTTCGTGAGACCACATTTTTACACTTGAAACTTCACAGCAAAACATTGTAAATGTAAAATAAGTCCGAACATTCACAGCAAAGACACTGTGAAGGTTACCTCTGACGAAATTCGTTATAAACATCAAACCACATGAAGCAAAATCGTAGTTTACGATTCTAAGGTACAAATCACTTTGCATAATTTGCGTAAATCAGTGAGTTTGCAATTAAAACTGTTCTATATATCATATATATATATATATACACGCACAGGGGCGGGTTCAAATGAGAACTCAAATTTGGTTGTGAACGTGAGTAAATACTATACTCAGTCTGAATATTTCTTTAATTATCCAGTCTGAATAATCTACATTCAGACACGTGTTGCGCTTTTACTTGTCCTTACGTTTACAACCAAATTTGAGTTCGTATTAAAACTTTTCTATATATATATATATATGTATATATTAAAACTTAGTTGGACTTTTGATTTAAATTTGTTTTATTGAATGGTCAACTTGTATGTTACATCAAACATATGTGACTAAACGGGACAGCTGAATTTAGAAAGGGCAATTAGATTCTATATTTAATGGTTTCCTCACAAGAAGAAGGTTCAAATGAGAACTTTATATTTTTAAAAAAACAAAGGGACAGTTATGGGTCACATATGATGTGGGTCCCACATAATATTAAATCATTTATGATTTAATATGATTTAATATTAAATCATAAATGATTTAATATTATGTAAGACCCACATCATATGTGGTCCATAATTTGTTCATTTGTTCCTTTAAGGAGGGGTGATTCTCATTTGATCCCTCCCCTTCCTCACAAACTAAATATATATATATATATATATATATATATATATTAAAAATGTTATTTTATTTTTTAAAAAATGAATAAATCTATTCTTTAGTATTCCTTCTTATTCACTCTCCCTTCAATTTATTTTTCCTACATGTTATTTCTATTTTCTCACTTTTTCTAGACTTTTACATGTTATTTCTTTTTTCTCACTTTTTCTAGACTTTTTTCAATATTTATATTGTTATGTTATTTCGAATAGATTTGTAATGATATTTACAAGTTTTTTTTTGGGGGGTTTCCTGATTTTTCTTATTCGTTTTCTGTTCATCTGTTTTTTCCTGGATCTCCAAAAAATCCCAGCATATAGATTTTAAAAAAATTTAAGCACTTTATATTAAAAAAACATATCGATCTGAGTTACAAATGAAATGTTATGATTTCATGATGCTTACATGATAATCTTATTGTTTTTTACATGGATCTCCTAAATTTGCTATAAGCCTATAACGTATATTTCGACCAAAAAAATAATCAAACTTTAACAAAATATCAATTTAAGTTTATAAATAAAAAGTTAAGCTTATAGAATATGATAACTGAAATTAATATATGATAATCCACAATGGTGTATGCATCATTTAGCCATCAAGAAAAATAATTTTTTACTCATAATTGTAATCAAGTTGTTTTTCTTTAAATTGATTATTTTTGAAGATCTAAATGTTAAAAATATATAGAGATACATATGAAGGGGAAAAAAGTTAAAAAGGTGCAAATGAATGTAGAACCAATAAAATAAAAGTATATACAAACGGATCCAATTTTTTTTTTGATATGATGACATCATACAACCTAGACCAAAAATAATTATAAAAAATACGATTTTTATCAACATACTTTTACGTTTTTACTAACGGTCAGTATATTTCGATGTGATTTTAACCTAATTCTATCGTTTTGGGGAATTCTTAAAGTTTTTCTTGATTTCGATGTATTTTTAAGTTTTTTTATCGATTTCGAGGAATTTATCTTATTTTTGGTTGATTTCAAGAGTTTCTTAGGGGGATTTTTTTAGCTTTTTATCGATTTCGAGATATTTTTTCGGTTTTTTTGTTGATTTCAAGAGTTTTTTTTTTCGGTTTTAGTATTTGATATTGATGGTTTTTAATAACTAAAAGCAAATTATAAATACTTTTGGGAAAACTAATTATTAAATATGAAATTAATAAAGTGTTTATTAAATGTTTTTTAAATACGAAATTAATAGAGTATTTCGTATGTTATTAAATGTTATATAAAGTTGCTACCAAAAAAATAATAATTATTTGCATTGTAACATCCCAAGTTCTAAAACCAAAAACGGAAATAAATTCGAAGTTCAACCAACCATAGATTATTCAACCACAGACTAATTCATTACAAAATTCAACTACAATTCAAAGTAAGCAGCGGAAAATCTAAAATCAACAGCTGAATACTAACAAATGCGAAAACTAAACTCTTCGGAGGTCTCTCTACATTCTGCCCTTTCACTATGTTAGCGTATATATCAGGCCCAAAGGCCCATAGCGCTATATTGTATAGTTTCCTTATATAAAATGTATATGTTCTCTCTTGAAAACGATTAGGTTAGATTATTCAGTTTTACTTCCATACACTATACATGTAATTCTCTCTATTCAATTGAAGAAGAAAGCTTTCAGCATCTTTTATCATCTCATTCAATCATCTGAATCTTAATTGCTAACATGGTATCAGAGCTTTAGGTTTGTTTCCCATACCTCTCAATTCATCGATTTCTTTGTTTGCTTTTGTTGCTGCTCCTAAAACCCTAGTCGTTGCCGCTCCTAAAACCTAACTACGTACCAATATATCAAATTCAAACATCAGTTCAATATTAAAATCGATTCCCAGATCGATTTTATCAACAGTATTCTTTATCGAACTATTGGTTGAATTTGATCGAACTAAACCATCAGATTGCTTCGATATCAAACCTATTATTAGATAATCCATAATCCGATCAGTCCACTGCTGCATTTATCGGATTAACTACAAATCCGATCACCCTAGTCACTATCGGACTTAATTACTTTGTCAAAATCCTATCATCAACCTTCTGCATCTGTCGGACTTCATTACCTGCTGCATTTATCGGATTAACTATAAATCCGATCACCCTAGTCACTATCGGACTTAATTACCTTGTCAAAGTCCAATCATCAACCTCCTGCATCTATCGGACTTCATTACATGCTGCTATCTAATCCGATACTTTCTATCGGATCATATTTTGTTGGATTACTCACCTGCTGCTATCTAATCCGATACCAGACTTCCCAAATCAAATCCGATCCCTTTCATGTGTTATTCATTCGACATTATCAAACCAAATAAGATCAGATCAGATGGCTCATGTCTCCAATCACTCAAATCCCATATCCGTTGGTTTCAATGGAAACAACTACATCCTCTGGCATCATCATATGACTATCCTTCTCAAGTCACATGGATTGTACACTTATGTCATTGGCACCTCTACACTCCCGGAACAAGTCACAAATGAAAGTGCAATCGACTTTGCAAAACGTATGAATGAATGGGATGTCAACAATGCTCGTATCCTGAGTTTCATCAATGCATCCACAACACAGAGATAAATCAACAATTCCTTGGCTACACTACTGCCAAGGGTCTCTGTGATTTTCTTGCCAAGCGATATACCTCTACTGGTTTATCTCACCTGTACCAACTGTGGACCACTTTTCAGACTAAACGCCAACTGCCTGAGCAGTCTATCAACTCGTATATTTATGAAATGCAAGCTTTACGAGATCATCTGAGCCTTGGAGCACCTCAGATCTTTGATGAAACAGCTAGAAAGTTCACTGCTTATTTCAGTCAGCTTCATCTCATCACCATTTTGATGGGTCCCACTGATAAATTTGAGAATGTTCGGGCATCTCTTCTTCACAGGCATCCTCTACCCACTCTTGAAGAAGCAATCACTAAACTGCTAAGTGAAGAAACCCGTCTGCAATTGCGCTCACCGGTACCCACAGATACTATGCTCTACACTTCTCACTCAGGAAAACCCAAAGGTAAATGGAACAATAACGTACAGTCCAAACTTGCCAATAACATGCAGTTCAACCCCCAATAAAAGTCGAACAACAATGAATGTACGTTTTGCCACTCTACCTCTCATCTTCTTCTTGAGTGCCATGTTCGCAAGTGTCGTTGGTACGGTGTTACTCATCCTCGACACTATGCGGCTGATTGTCCACATAATCCTAAAAACACCAAAAGCCAACGCTGGACACAGCCTGTTGCGGGATCAGTTTTTCCAGATGCTCCTGTACCTGACACTTCACCTGATCTAATGGAACTTATGCGTCGCAACCAAGAACTCATGGAACAACTCATGACAGGTTCTATGATATGAACTCTCAACACTCATCTACATCAGGTAACTTGTGGCTTTTTGATTCAGGTTGTTGTAACCACATGAGGCCTTGTATTGATGGGTTTGTTTCTAAACAAACCTCTCAGAATTTTTCATCAGTCCGAACAGCTGACAACACTAGATTAACAGTATCCTTCAGTGGAAATTTCTCCACTACTAACATACAATTGCCTGATGTGTTACAAGTTCCTAAACTCTCTATCAGTTTATTCTCCATTACTCATCTTATGGAATCTGGTCTAATGATTTTGTTTCATCCTTCTGGTTGTGTTGTGCAGGATCCAAAGACCAAGCAGATCCTTGGATTCGGCCGTAGAGTTGGTCGGATGGTTGAAGTCACTCATTTTCGTCTTCCTTTACAATCATCCAATTTTGTTGCTTCCGTTTCCAGCACACCTTCTTTTGAGCTATGGCATGCTCGTCTAGGACATTTATCATTAGCTAGAATAAAATTGTTAGCCAATTTAGGATCATTAAGAAACACTTCTTCTGAAACTGTTTCTTGTTTATCATGTAAACTTGGCAAACATCATGTTTTACCTTTTGAACTAAATGAATTTCAATCTACTTCCACGTTTGATCTTATTCATTCTGATGTATGGGGACCAGCACCACATCCATCCATGGGTGGTGCTCAATATTTTGTTATTTTTATTGATGCTCATACACGCTTCACATGGATATATCTAATGAAACATCGTTCTGAATTACCACAAATCTATATCACGTTTGTACGCATGATCCAAACTCAATTCTTTAAACCTATAAAGATTCTTCGTGCAGATAATGCCATGGAATACAAAGAGTCTTCTCTCCTTGCTTTTCTTCAGTCTCAAGGTACTCTCTCTCTCTCAGTCCTCTTGTCCAGGTACATCACCCCAAAACGGTCGTGCTGAACACAAACATCGCCACATTCTTGATACAGTTCGTACACTTCTTATCTCTGCCAAATGTCCAGAACGGTTTTGGGGTGAGGCATCATTTACAGCTGTCTATACAATAAATCGCCACCCTACTCCAGTTTTGAAACAAAAATCTCCCTATGAAACACTTTATGGGGTCTCCTGCCTACGCACTCCTCAAGGTATGGGGTTATGCTTGTTTTGTTCAATTACAACCTCATGAACATACCAAACTCGAACTTCAATCTAGGCTATGGTGTTTCCTTGGATATGGAATTGAACACAAAGGCTGTCGCTGTTGGGATCTCATCTCCAAACGTTTACGCATCTCCCGTCATGTAACCTTCTTGGAACATGTTCCTTTTTCCACCATGTCTAAATTTCAAGAGTCACCCAACTCCACCGTTTCCTTCTTCACATATCCATCTATCTCACTGAACTCACACCAACCAAATGGGATATCATCTCCTGTCTCCCTTCAATCTTCACAATCTCCTGATTCATCTTCACCCATACCTTCTTAATCATCTATACCACCTCCAGAGCCAACATCTGAGCCATTTGCTGAATCTAAGGATCTTGGACCATCTCAATCACAGAATCTACGGCGTTCAGACCGGGTAAGACATGTTCCTTCTCATCTCCGTGATTATCACTGTTATGCTACTCTGCTATCCAACCATGAGCCAACTTCCTATAAGGAAGCTTCCTCTAACCTAGATTGGCAGAAAGCAATGCAGGAGGAACTTCTGGCTCTTGATAAAGCAAATACATGGGAATCTGTTCCTCTTCCACCAGGAAAGTCACCTATTGGCTCTAAATGGGTATTCAAAATCAAGACAAAATCTGATGGTTCTATTGATCGGTACAAAGCACGTCTAGTAGCGAAAGGCTTCAATTAGGAATATGGCATTGATTACGAGGAAACATTCGCTCCTGTCGCTCGGATAACCTCCATTCGCAGTCTTCTTGTGATAGCTGCCACAAAATAATGGCCTCTCTTTCAAATGGACGTTAAGAACGCCTTTCTAAAGGACATATTTGTCGTCTTCGAAAAGCTCTATACGGACTTAAACAAGGCCCTAGAGCATGGTTTGAGAAGTTTAGCACGACCGTGATCTCGTTGGGCTTTTCACCAATCAACTATGATTCTGACCTATTCACTCGAGTCACAAATATAGGAACAATTTTGCTTCCTCTATATGTGGATGACATGATTATTACTGGCAGCGACTCTACAGGCATCACTCAGCTTAAACAGTCCCTCAGTTCATACTTTGAGATGAAGGATCTTGGCAACCTACACTACAGTCAGTCAATTTATGTCAGCTCCGTGCTCTGGACATTATACTGCGGTTCTTCGCATTCTCAGGTACCTCAAAGGTACAACGTTTCATGAACTTCATTTTAAATCTACATCGTCATTAACTCTACATGGATTCTCTGATGCTGACTGGGATAGTGACATCACTGATCGTCGGTCTACTACTGGATATTGCTTATTTCTCAGAGACTCTCTTGTTTCTTAGCGTAGCAAGAAACAATCTCTCATGGCTCGATCCAGTACTGAATCCGAATATCAAACTTTAGCTGACACGGCTCAAGAACTTGTTTGGCTACGGTGGTTGTTATCTGACATGGGGGCTCCACAACCAATCCGACCTCGTTGTGGTGTGATAAGAGCGACGCTATTCAGATAGCTCATAATGACGTTTTCCATGAACGTACAAAACATATAGAAATTGACTGCCACTTTTTCTGCCAACATGTGGTTCGTCACACTATTCAACTTCTTCCAATTTCCACTATTGATCAGGCGGTTGATATCTTCACTAAAGCTCATCTTCTCGGACGCTTTTGAGATCTTGTTTCCAAACTCAATCTGGCTCATTCTTCCCCCGATTGTGTTTGAGGGGGGGGGGGCAGGGTGTTAGCGTATATATCAGGCCCAAAGGCCCATAAGGCTATATTGTATAGTTTCCTTATATAGAATGTATATGTTCTCTCTTGAAAACGATTAGGTTAGATTATTCAGTTTTACTTTCATACACAGTACATGTAATTCTCTCTATTCAATTGAAGAAGAAAGCTTTCAGCATCTTTGATCATCTCATTCAATCATCTGAATCTCAATTGCTAACACCCTGCAACATACCTGCCTGAAAATATTTTATTTTGAAAAGCGAGGGTTAGACCAAAAGGCATAGTGAGTTCCCATAAAAAGCAGTTAATATTTTTCAGCAGTTTATAAATCATTAAAAACATGCAATAGTTTCCCAAACAAATTGACCCATTCTCGTATGGAGAATAATATACGTTTTGGAGAAACATGACGAAGGTAAACCCATCGCAAACCCTTAGCGACAACCCAGTCCATAAGGACCATACCTATATGACCACAAACCCTTAGTGGAGATAGAATTTTTTTAATATATAAAGACCTTGCCATGTATCTCCAATTAAAAAGATAGTGCACATATCGACCCCAAAGCTTATAAAAGTGATCATGGTAAATATTTGCATTTAGAAAGGACAACTCAAAAAGCCATAATGAACATGTAAGCATTTGAAACACACCACATTGCATTTTAAAGGATAGGGAACTCACCTGAATTGGACACACTTTGTCCCGAGCTTAACCGGCTAACTTCACCAAATCGAAAGCCTAAATTCGAAAACATAAAACGGGTGTTAACCCCAAAGAAATACCCCAAAAGTCTTCTATTAGAGACTTACGCTTAACCCCTAATTCGAAGGTCCAAACCCCAAAGTTAAACGAAAACTCGAAGACGAGCGAAGGCGCACCAAATAGTAGGTGACACGGCTTGCACCGCGACCTACCCACGGGAGCCACTGTTTGGGGTTCTTCACCCCTGTAGCTCCAAAACTCCCAGAAATCCCATACCTTACTGCTAAAAACTGATTCCAATCATCCCAAAGTCATACATTATGACAAGAATAACTTCCCAAAACGATTCAAAACATTACCAACCATAAATGAGAGATTTGAGCTTCAATTTCTACTTCATCACTTTAATACCAATAATGGTGCCAGTTAGGGATTCAATTAATAAGGAGGAATCCCCAAATGATGAACCCAATAACTTATTGGCAATAGCTAAATGAATATAGCTTAAACCAACCATTCCTCTCACCAATAAACTAAAACCAAAAGTTATGACATTCTTGAATCACCATTAACACCCAACTAAAAGAGAAGATGAAGATTATAAATAATAGAGAGAGTGTTTACCTAATAAGAAGGATTTCCTAAAGCTTTTTCTCCAAGTTTCTGATGAATCCACACTTTTCTTCTTCTAACCATATATATACTCTGGGCCTGATATTAACCAAGCCCTAGCCCAAACAAACTAATTAGAGCCCAACTGATTTAAATTAATAACCCAAAAATTAGCATAAAATTTCGGGTTATTACATGCATCGAGATGGAATCGAATCTGGGACCATCTCTAGAAGACTTAATTAAATTGGGAAAAGCCACTACAACAGCTGTTTTATTTGTTCATAAGTTCACTTTTAAATTATTTAAGAACATCTCTAAAATGATACGGTTGCACAACTAACAAATCCAAAAAAATTACTTTTCAACGAATATATAATACGGTGGCCCGTGCTAGCGTATGAACCTATACAGGTCCGCCCCTGTATACAAAAATAATTATATATCTATCCAAATAACATAGGAAATACATGTAAGCATGGATGACTTAGTATTATATTTAACATCTTTTATTGTATTTTGTTTTATGTGAAGATGTCATATCTAACCGCTCCCCACGGAAAGGGGATGAGAAAGAATAAATTACATTTTCATCTCTATGGCTTGTTTAAGATTATGGTTTTAGTCCATGTGGTTTAAAATTTTCTATTTTCATCCTTGTGGTTTGTAATTTATTGTTATGTTCATTTCTGAACTAATTCTTACTAATAGTAAAGAGTTATAAACCACATGGACGAAAATAGAAAAATATTATAAATCATAAGGACAAAAATAAAAATAATTTACAAAATATAGGGAGAAAAACGGAATATCTAAACCACAAGGATGAAAATCACAATCTTTAACAAACCATTAGGACGAAAATCCTAATTTACTCAAAAAGAAAAGAGTAAAGTACGATATTCGTCCTCATGGTTTGTTGCTTGTAGCTATTTTTTGTCCTTGGTCTCCTTTTTTTATGAGGTCTATGGTTTATATTTGGTTTCTCTTTGCGTTAGGGGGAGCATCGGACAGGTTCAGGTGGAGTGGGGTAAAACCCGGTCGGGTTTTGGGGTTGGGTAGATAGACCCGACCTTCATGAAATGTATATACACACACATATATATATATATATATATAGAGAGAGAGAGAGAGAGAAAGAAAGAGAGTTTTATAAATTACACAGTATAATATCTTCATATGCCATAAGTACAACCCATATGCCTATATTGAATTTTTGAAAAAACCAGCTAGACAAATATTAAAATATTAAAATATTAAAATATTATATATATATACACACTAACTGTTAGTGGATTCACATATTCACAAAAGATGTTATCATGTTAATAAGCTAAAAGGAGTAGAGGTGTGATCAATAAAAACAATTACTAGTTATATTTAGATGGGCTTAGGGAGTTAATTCGGGTTTTCGGGCGGGTTTGGGTGAAGGGTATGCAAACCCAACCCGAAACCTACAATCCTACTTAATATTCGGTTTTCGATTTTCAGGATCATTGATAATCGGGTATCGGTTTTTTACAAAATAATCGGTTTGGGTTGGACGGGTTCATCGAGTTAATTCGGGTTTTGCACAACCCTACTTTTCATCCACGAAGCAGCACCGTTAAAAATGATTCGTTAATGTAGGGTAATTTGGTATTTTCATTTGGAAAATGTTTTGGACACACACAGGATTGTAGCCATATCTTGAAAAATGCTAAATTGTTTTAGTTGCATGAGAAATGCATACATGTTTACTAAGAATTTATTTTGTACCGTTTTGCTAGATTTGCAAATTTTGATGTACATATTTTAAAATAGTTTAATCTAAAACTAGCATACATTGTTTCATTTGTTTGGGGAGAAACGTACAAATATCGTTCTACGAATTTTGAGAAATTATTCGATGTACGTGAGTTTTGGGTCGAGTTTGAAATGCATGAACTATCGTACCTCCTACGGTTGCTTACAAACTTCATTGGAATTTTGGTTGTGTAACGTTCATGACTTAATCATGAGATTTTGGAGTTTTATGGATTCACTTTATTGTCGATGTTGTGTATAAGGGTTTATTGGGAATTTGATTTCGCATCATTTATTTTGGCATAAAGATTTTGATGGTGTCCAATTATAAAGTTTGTCTCTTTGTTATTTTAATTTTTATGGGAATCTTTTGTTGCATCGAATTTGCATACATTTTAATAGTAGCTTTCTTTATATTATGTAGCCAACATTTTAGAAAGACGTAAACATTTTTTTAATTGGTTTTGAGTTTGAAATCCAAATCAACTCGGTTTCATGGTGTGACCAAAACGCATGCATGTATCGTTGTAATAGTTTTGAGAAAATAAACCGATACATGTTATTCTTGTTGGGGAAATTTACTTCATGCCGTCTTATGGCTAAAAAAAGGAAATCTTTGGAAAAAATTGGTACAAATTTGGTACAAATTTTTGACGCACGCTATTTTAGTGCATAAATTTATCTTGCATACATGACATTGATAAATGTATGTCAAGACTATATTGGTTCATTTTAAAAGTTTACTAATTGTTCCTCATTGTCGTCATCATTAGTTTGAATAATGATCACAAAGCTTTTAAATGGTTTTGTATACTGACGTTTATAATTACTTTTCACGATTACCTGATCATGGTAAAATATTTAATCATGCGTAAGATTGATTATAAAGATTTATGTTTGTTAAATCTTTAATAAATGAAATTGGCATGTTTGTTTAGTCTTGTACTTGTAAAACCTTGAACTCATTAGGAAACCTTGGATGTAAACGCCTTGTTGTGGTAAGTATTATAAATGAAGACCAAGTGGGTCTTAATGAATCCAAGTATCGGATGATCTGGCTTGTGGTTGGGTTTGAATTCCGGGGATTCAGTTTTGAACGACTGGTGTATTTATGAGCTTTTGAGGTATTGGACTTTTGGTTCATTATCGAGTTACTTATGTGGGGATCTTCTCGTTCCACCTATCTTCGGGTTGGAGTTTATGGGATCGTTGGCCTAAAGGAGTTGTTTGGTTTTGGTGTCAACTTCTGGATTTATTGAGGTCAAGTATCTTTGGAGTAATTGGGGTATTTCAGTTGAAATCTAGAAAGTGTTCGAAAGTTTTATGCGGTGAACTCGAGGAGAATAAATTTTAGTAAATAGTTGTGGAATATAGTGATCTTCTGGATGCTAAGAATTTGGAGAGTTCTTGGAGTTTGGTGTGCTTATGATAGTTTGAATTATAATTTAAGCCTGTAATTAAGAGTTTTGTCATGGACGTGGAAATAGACCTTGCGTAATTTCGATTTGGAGGAGATTTTGATAATCGAAGTTAAGTGTTGATACACTATTGGAATCAGTTTAGTGGGTCCCTAAGCTAATTTTGAAGTGGTATAAACCACCTAAGGTTGGGAGTCGGTTGAGCCACCAGAGTCATGATTCATGTAAACCTAGGAGACGACAAAGTGTGGAAATTGTGTTTTATTTGGCGATAGATTCCTAGGACGAAATCTTTATAAGGTTGGGAGGATTGTAACTCCCGGAAATTTCGAGAAATATAAATTTTGAGGTGAAATCGCTTTTAAGGATGGAAGACGGATTGGGTTGAATTTAGGTTGATTTTGGTTAAATTATGTGTTACTATGTTAGAAATTGTGGAAGAAATCATTTAAAGTATGAAGAGATTTGGTGAGAATCAGTTTAAATTCAAAAATAGGGGCTTCTGCGCGAGTTTTTCCACTCAGGCGGGTTGTAAACCTGGTATACCCGCACTAAAAGCCGCTTTAGTTTCTTTTGGGCGACTTTCATATAGCCGGGCGACTTTTAAAGCGGGTTAACCCGCTTGGAAAACCGCCTTAGCGGCCGTTTGGCCCTGATCCTCCTTAAAAACGAGATTTCAGCCCTAAAACTCTTATCTTCTTCATCTTCACTCGTTTTTCTCCCAAGTTTTCTCCATAGCTCCGATTTTCAGAGCATTTCTTCTTCTTCCCCAACCATTTCAAATTGTTAGACCATCTTCAAGTTCAAGAGCAAGCCTTCAACTTCATCTTCTCCAACGCTCCTTCTACCATTGTTGACCAAACTTTGGGGGTTTTCTCTAAATCACATTTGTGAATAATTCCAACTCTTATAGACTTTATTCCTTGTCAAAACCTTTATTTTTGGTTCTCAAGAATTTTATTTTTGAAGCATCTTCTTTATTTTAGAGTTTTGACCATTTTGGAAGATTTGAGGTTTTTTACTAGAGTTTTTATAGATCTGATGTTTGAGAGTTGTTCTTGGTATATTTTAGGTTGTTTATAAACTAGATGAAGTTTCTAGTGATGGATGCTTGCAGATCTGGTCTTTTCTTCAAATGAAACTTTTGGGGTAAGCCTAGATTTAGCCTAAATCTAGCAAGGTGAGTTCAAGTTGCTTTATGAAAACGGTTTACATGCCAAAAATGTTCATTTTGATGTATTAACATGTTTCACTTTCTATTTATCAAATGTGTGAGTAATTTTGGTGAAATGTGCATATTTGGTATAAAGGGGTTTTATAAATAATGAAAAATGTTTATGTTTGGGTTCCTAGACGTTTTGATAAATAAAACATAAAAATGAGTTGTCTAGATGTTTTATTTTATAAATGAAGATTATTTGGTATTATGCATTTTGGGAGTATTTGATTTATAAACCATTGGAAAATAAATGTTATTGCATTATGAGACATTTTAAAATATATGAGTATAATCTCATTTGGAAAATGGTTTGTCTCAACCAACGATGTTTATTTTGAGTAAACACTTAAGTGTTGAGTTATCATGCTTTAACCCATTTTTGACTGAAATGAGTCTTGAGGACATTTGTCCGATTTAAATTGCTTTATGCCGGGTTTTTAGAGTTATATGCAGTTATGACATATTACTTGATATATTACACGTTTTGGGTACGTTAGTTATTCATCTAGTGTCGTATAATTTTATGGCTAGAATGTAATGGATCCATATGCATATAAGTCAGTCTAATGGTGTATACATGGGATGAGATTCTCAAGCCGTACAACTTGAGTTTCCTTTTGTTTTATTGGGAATAAGCATTGTGATAAATTGTGTAATTTCCAATTCATCCCTTACTTATGTGAAGGATTGTATTATCTTATTTATAAATTGGAAATAGGCATTGTGATAAATTATGTAATTTCCATACATCCTTTCACTATCTCGGAATAGGCATTGTGACAAATTGTATAATTCTTGAGGCAAGAGCTTATGTGCACAAATGACTATAATACTGGTTTTGGTTGATGTCAATGGCTACCAGACCTTTATGTGACGCTTTATAACATTGGCTCGTGGCTTACCTTCATGCCCCGTCGCGACTAGTGGTAAATCAGGTCTTCCCTGTCACCAAAAGATGTTGTTTTTGGTATAGAGTATTATCTATTAATTTTTGTAACGCATTTTGGAGTATGAAGTATTATCCACATTTTGTAATAGTGGATCTTTGAGACTTAACCATATTTTGGTATTCTAGAAAATGGAACTTTGTCCATATTTTGGTATTTGAATCATTGAATTCATGTTTTAAGTGAGTAAAAGGTGTAGAGTTCGTGTTTGAACAGTTATTTCTATTTAAAGCCTTCATTACTCCGATATTCATATTTAAAGCTTTTGTTACAAAAATGACAAGTTTGGGAAAGATGTTGCTTTTATAGAGAAGTCGTTATATTTGAGAAATTAATATCTCATCAAGCAATCTTTCGATTTCTATCATTTATAAATATTGTTATAAACTCTTGAGCTCACTAGCGTTAAGCCTAACCTTTTCCTTTGTCGGCATGTACATCAGGTTCTTGTTGGATTTGGTCTAGCGACACGTATGGACTTGAGTGCTAAGAAATGGCAATATAAAGATCTAGCCATTTTGTGACGTTTTCCGCATTCAGAGATAACGACTCTTTTGGGTTTAGTTACACCCGACCGGAATTATGTCTTAGTATAAGACTTGATCTATCTTTTATTGAGTTGTATTTAGAATTGTTATTAAAGGAAACTTCAAGTATTGATTTATAGGAAAATATATATCCTTAATTGATGTATTATTATAAACTTTAAATTAGTCGTTATTTCTAAATTTGAGGATGTTATAATTATCCAACAACTAACATTCTCATTTTTCACCAAAGGGCCTTTGGTCTAGCGGTATATGAGTCTCTTATCTTTTCGGAGGTCAGGGGTTTAAACCTCACTATAGATAAGGAGGATGTGTGAGTTTTTTATTTGTTCCATTTGCCGTATATAAATATTATGGGTGCGTTTAGTTAGCGAAAAT